>OY744518.1:112845018-113038912 GCA_963556195.1 Sepiola atlantica
GACCCCCCCCCCCAGCCTTCTAAAATTTTTGAAAATTGTGGACAATTACGAACAAACGCCGAAATTTCAAATGTTAGAAATGCCTGCCGTAGACAGCTTACATTATTTTGGAATACTTCACTGCCATCGAGAAGTAATTTCAACTTATAAAAACTGAATTCAAACCGACCAGTCGAAGCTGTTACCTCTCAATATTACCTTCATCCATTCACTGGGATTACAACTCTGTCCTGACCAAGGAACACCAACCCCCTTTATCCAGAACTTAAACACCCCTGTGTCTGATACTCGTCGGACTCATTTTCTTTTACATATTGATTCTGATGCTGAAAGAAACTCCCACTTTCCACATTATCGAACTTTTGAACCTTATTGTGGATTACTTCTTGAATCACCCTGTAAGTCAAACCCCATTTTCTCTCATAAACTGTTTTCATATGTTTAAATGCGGTCTTTTCTCGGCAGATAAAAATAGTATTTAGATTGCTTTCCCCATATTAGAAATTATCTTTGTTTTTTTTATATATTTTTCTCCATTATTTTTATGTAAATAAATAATTGTATTCAAATTGGTCGTTTCGTGTTATTTCTCACTTGGTTGTTTTCTGCTTTTCTTTAATATCTGATATTATGAACTGGACAATCCTCTTCCCCCGTGTTCTTTTATTAATGTTGGAACACTGGGATCTCGAGCCACTTCTGGATTTTATCTTTTTTTATTATCATTGTCGCATGTAAGTTTCTGTAGTCCCAATGAGGACGGAGCGTGACAAGATATAAAGATGTGTTTTACTTGACTTTTGTGTGACCGTGTTACACTTTCGCTTACAGAGCATGTATAAACTGTTATATACATGTCGGGAACTGAGGTTCTGTATCGTCTGCTGACAAAAGCACTCGGACGCTGATGTTAATTTATAAAACATTTATTAAAAAGAGAAGTCGCAGAAAAAAAACAGATGAGTTACTTGTGTATATGCACACGAGAGAAAAACAGACGGATAGCACGTCTTGCTACATTGTGCGCCACACATTGAGGGCAGTACCTTGGACACGTCTCTTGTTTGAAGTGTCGCCAGAAAAAAAGATAGAAAATCTCTATCCAGAAGTCACATGGTTTTGTTGACTCATGTTCTGGTGTCATCTCTGACCCTTAGGTATCGCTAACCTTTCCATTCAAAGGGTGGCTTTCATTATGTAACAACGGGACGGATTTATCTGTATTTATATCCAAATAAATACACATTGATCTTTATTATAGAGTCCTCGAGTGTCTAAGGTCTCTCTGTACAAGGGTTTGTCAGGACAACCTGACATGATGATACTTCACTCTACAAGTAAACCCTGACCAAATATTCAAAATAACAGTATTTGAAGCCCAAATAAGATTACCTTGGTATGGCTACCCTACACTGGCTTATATGAGGAATGGTGCACCTTCTCCAAGTGATGTTGCCTTTAGTAACAGCACTAAGCTGTACTCCACCAGACTAGATGGATTTTTGTTCCGGAATCCAGTAAAATCAAGAGACCACAAGAAAGATATGCTATAACATAGTTTAACTGGTTAATTAGAGAGAGGAAAATTAATGTTTTAAACTTTTTTATTAACTTAACGTTTGAGAGGTAAAGGAGAACTTTAATGTAATATTCGAATATCTATGTATCTGATGTAGAGATCAAGTGTAAGCTCCAGGAAAGGATCCCTTGATTTCTGAGAACTTCGACTGAAGTAAAATGAAACAAAAGAAGTGGGGTAAAAAAGAGTGGAGGATTGTATATCATTCATTAGACAGATTAACTCTTATTTCTATATATACCGAGTGTCAAAGTATTTTGAATATTTTTTTATATATACATTGTCTTTATTATAGAGTGGAGGACTCTTTTAGGATAGATTCCGAGGTTGTGAATCAATTGATGAATTGTTACACTAGATAAAGAAAAGAAGAAAAAAACCCTGCTAGTAAGCGATAGTATAATTATGATTGTAAAAAAAAGAAAAAAAAAAGACCACGATTTATTTTTAGTTACCAAAATAACAATAAATGTACTAAATGGAAACACACTTTCTTTTTTTAATAGGTTACATCTTTTTGTATTATATTTTTGTTGTTTTGTTTTTTTTTGTTGTTTTTTTTGTTCTTTTTTTTTTGCAAGAGGGGGGGGGGGTCTATTATTTTCTATTCCCCTTGCTACATATGTTTAAGAAACTCTGAAGGTCACAACGAAAAGACAAAAGGTCATCATCTTGCCACTGTGTCTTCCTTATCTTATGTTTTAACTGTTTGTGGAAAGAGTCGAGGGCAATTCAATTTTTTTTGTGTTACTTGTAAGCGTTGGGTACACAAGAAATCTAGTGGAATTGCTGATAGGTTGAAAGAGGATAACCAGCCCGTGTGCAAAAAGTGTAAGACAATAGAGATGGATGAAAACTCAGATGTAGAGGAAGTATATTTGGATGGCGAAGCTATTGAGATTGCTTAGTTTTGTTACCTTGGAGGGTACTTTCCCAGATTAGGACCCACACTAACTTTGACCTCGTTTTTAGGGTTAGGGTCAAAGTTAGCATGGGTCTTAATCTGTGAAAGTACCCCTTGGAGCGCAGGGTGAAGCAAGAGCTTGTGTGATTGCAAGATTTAGGAGCAGATGGAGTAAGTTCAGGGAATTTCTGCCATTATTAACTAGCAGAGCGTTACCACTGTCGACCAACGGAAGAGTCTATTAGGTAAGTGTACGCAGAGTGATGATGTATGGAAGTGAAACCTTTCCAGTGAGGGTTGAGGACATGCGTTGCATGGAGAAAAATGATATGAGAATCATACAATGGATGTTAAAGACGGGCTTAGATCTAATGACCTGAGAGGAAGTATGGTGAGACGTATGCAGAAAAGGAGATTTTGGTGGCCATGTTAAAAGAATGAATGAGAGTTCCTGGGTTACTAGATGTAAAACAATTTGTTAATGCTATTTATGTGTGTGTTTGTTAATGCTATTTATGTGTATATATGTGTTTGTTAATGCTATTTATGTGTATATGTGTGTTTGTTAATGCTATTTATGTGTATATGTGTGTTTGTTAATGCTATTTATGTGGAAATGTGTGTTTGTTAATGCTATTTATGTGTATATGTGTGTTTGTTAATGCTATTTATGTGTATATGTGTGTTTGTTAATGCTATTTATGTGGAAATGTGTGTTTGTTAATGCTATTTATGTGTATATGTGTGTTTGTTAATGCTATTTATGTGTATATGTGTGTTTGTTAATGCTATTTATGTGTATATGTGTGTTTGTTAATGCTATTTATGTGTATATGTGTGTTTGTTAATGCTATTTATGTGTATATGTGTGTTTGTTAATGCTATTTATGTGGAAATGTGTGTTTGTTAATGCTATTTATGTGTATATGTGTGTTTGTTAATGCTATTTATGTGGAAATGTGTGTTTGTTAATGCTATTTATGTGTATATGTGTGTTTGTTAATGCTATTTATGTGTATATGTGTGTTTGTTAATCCTATTTATGTGTATATGTGTGTTTGTTAATGCTATTTATGTGTATATGTGTGTTTGTTAATGCTATTTATGTGGAAATGTGTGTTTGTTAATGCTATTTATGTGTATATGTGTGTTTGTTAATGCTATTTATGTGGAAATGTGTGTTTGTTAATGCTATTTATGTGGAAATGTGTGTTTGTTAATGCTATTTATGTGTATATGTGTGTTTGTTAATGCTATTTATGTGTATATGTGTGTTTGTTAATGCTATTTATGTGTGTTTGTTAATCCTATTTATGTGTATATGTGTGTTTGTTAATGCTATTTATGTGTATATGTGTGTTTGTTAATGCTATTTATGTGGAAATGTGTGTTTGTTAATGCTATTTATGTGTATATGTGTGTTTGTTAATGCTATTTATGTGGAAATGTGTGTTTGTTAATGCTATTTATGTGTATATGTGTGTTTGTTAATCCTATTTATGTGTATATGTGTGTTTGTTAATGCTATTTATGTGGAAATGTGTGTTTGTTAATGCTATTTATGTGTATATGTGTGTTTGTTAATGCTATTTATGTGGAAATGTGTGTTTGTTAATGCTATTTATGTGTATATGTGTGTTTGTTAATGCTATTTATGTGGAAATGTGTTTGTTAATGCTATTTATGTAGAAATGTGTGTTTGTTAATGCTATTTATGTGTATATGTGTGTTTGTTAATGCTATTTATGTGGAAATGTGTGTTTGTTAATGCTATTTATGTGTATATGTGTGTTTGTTAATGCTATTTATGTGTATATGTGTGTTTGTTAATGCTATTTATGTGTATATGTGTGTTTGTTAATGCTATTTATGTGTATATGTGTGTTTGTTAATGCTATTTATGTGGATATGTGTTTGTTAATGCTATTTATGTGTATATGTGTGTTTGTTAATGCTATTTATGTGTATATGTGTGTTTGTTAATGCTATTTATGTGGAAATGCCATTGTGTGCATGTGTGGTTGTTGTTGGGTTTTATGGCATATCAACCACTGTTGGTTCGTAACGAAATCGTACATGTTTTTGTATACAATTTGTAAATTAATTTAAATTTGAAGAGATTTTTGTTAGAGAGAGAATCTGGTCTTCCCAAATGATTAACCATTTAGTACTGGCCAGACTAAACTTCACTTAACTAATAGCAACCGGTGTGTGTGTGTGTGTGTAATCTTATTGTGTGTGGTAATACCAGTGTGTGTGTTGCATTGCCATTGTGTGTGGAAACAGCATTACTTACATTTTAACAGCTAGCTTGTGTGTATGATCATTACTACGGATTTTTTTTTTTAAAACAACCTTTCATAAATCAACCAAAGAAAATCTAAACTCTTTTAAGTAAGTTAATAAATTCTGTGTGAGTAAATGAACCAAAGTAACTAAACAATAAAAACAGTCCAGCAAAAAAGAATGGTGACTTTGTAGAAATGGTTGGATTTAGTAGAGTAATGAATAGGATAAAAGTGGGAGTGAGAAAGAGAGACAATAAGACCGGATGTTCAGTAAGAATAGTCCATTTCAATCTGTGTTTAGCAATGAAAATTCTACTGGCAAAAATCCCATTATTTAAAACTTGCAAGAGACGGAAAAAAATCCGATCATTTCAAACTTGTGAGATGTAGACAAAAATGCTATTATTTAAAACTTGCGAGAGACGGACAAAACTCTGATCATTTCCAAGTCGCGAGAGAGGGACAAAACTCTGATCATTTCCAAGTCGCGAGATACGGACAAAACTCTGATCATTTCCAAGTCGCGAGATACGGACAAAACTCTGATCATTTCCAAGTCGCGAGAGACGGACAAAACTCTGATCATTTCCAAGTCGCGAGAGAGGGACAAAACTCGGATCATTTCCAAGTCGCGAGAGACGGACAAAACTCGGATCATTTCCAAGTCGCGAGAGACGGACAAAACTCGGATCATTTCCAAGTCGCGAGAGACGGACAAAACTCGGATCATTTCCAAGTCGCGAGAGACGGACAAAACTCGGATCATTTCCAAGTCGCGAGAGACGGACAAAACTCGGATCATTTCCAAGTCGCGAGAGACGGACAAAACTCGGATCATTTCCAAGTCGCGAGAGACGGACAAAACTCGGATCATTTCCAAGTCGCGAGAGACGGACAAAACTCGGATCATTTCCAAGTCGCGAGAGACGGACAAAACTCGGATCATTTCCAAGTCGCGAGAGAGGGACAAAACTCGGATCATTTCCAAGTCGCGAGAGAGGGACAAAACTCGGATCATTTCCAAGTCGCGAGAGGCGGACAAAACTCGGATCATTTCCAAGTCGCGAGATACGGACAAAACTCGGATCATTTCCAAGTCGCGAGATACGGACAAAACTCGGATCATTTCCAAGTCGCGAGAGACGGACAAAACTCGGATCATTTCCAAGTCGCGAGAGACGGACAAAACTCGGATCATTTCCAAGTCGCGAGAGACGGACAAAACTCTGATCATTTCCAAGTCGCGAGAGAGGGACAAAACTCTGATCATTTCCAAGTCGCGAGATACGGACAAAACTCTGATCATTTCCAAGTCGCGAGATACGGACAAAACTCTGATCATTTCCAAGTCGCGAGAGACGGACAAAACTCTGATCATTTCCAAGTCGCGAGAGAGGGACAAAACTCGGATCATTTCCAAGTCGCGAGAGACGGACAAAACTCGGATCATTTCCAAGTCGCGAGAGACGGACAAAACTCGGATCATTTCCAAGTCGCGAGAGACGGACAAAACTCGGATCATTTCCAAGTCGCGAGAGACGGACAAAACTCGGATCATTTCCAAGTCGCGAGAGACGGACAAAACTCGGATCATTTCCAAGTCGCGAGAGACGGACAAAACTCGGATCATTTCCAAGTCGCGAGAGACGGACAAAACTCGGATCATTTCCAAGTCGCGAGAGACGGACAAAACTCGGATCATTTCCAAGTCGCGAGAGAGGGACAAAACTCGGATCATTTCCAAGTCGCGAGAGGCGGACAAAACTCGGATCATTTCCAAGTCGCGAGATACGGACAAAACTCGGATCATTTCCAAGTCGCGAGATACGGACAAAACTCGGATCATTTCCAAGTCGCGAGAGACGGACAAAACTCGGATCATTTCCAAGTCGCGAGAGACGGACAAAACTCTGATCATTTCCAAGTCGCGAGAGACGGACAAAACTCTGATCATTTCCAAGTCGCGAGAGAGGGACAAAACTCTGATCATTTCCAAGTCGCGAGATACGGACAAAACTCTGATCATTTCCAAGTCGCGAGATACGGACAAAACTCTGATCATTTCCAAGTCGCGAGAGACGGACAAAACTCTGATCATTTCCAAGTCGCGAGAGAGGGACAAAACTCGGATCATTTCCAAGTCGCGAGAGACGGACAAAACTCGGATCATTTCCAAGTCGCGAGAGACGGACAAAACTCGGATCATTTCCAAGTCGCGAGAGACGGACAAAACTCGGATCATTTCCAAGTCGCGAGAGACGGACAAAACTCGGATCATTTCCAAGTCGCGAGAGACGGACAAAACTCGGATCATTTCCAAGTCGCGAGAGACGGACAAAACTCGGATCATTTCCAAGTCGCGAGAGACGGACAAAACTCGGATCATTTCCAAGTCGCGAGAGACGGACAAAACTCGGATCATTTCCAAGTCGCGAGAGACGGACAAAACTCGGATCATTTCCAAGTCGCGAGAGAGGGACAAAACTCGGATCATTTCCAAGTCGCGAGAGAGGGACAAAACTCGGATCATTTCCAAGTCGCGAGAGGCGGACAAAACTCGGATCATTTCCAAGTCGCGAGATACGGACAAAACTCGGATCATTTCCAAGTCGCGAGATACGGACAAAACTCGGATCATTTCCAAGTCGCGAGAGACGGACAAAACTCGGATCATTTCCAAGTCGCGAGAGACGGACAAAACTCGGATCATTTCCAAGTCGCGAGAGACGGACAAAACTCGGATCATTTCCAAGTCGCGAGATACGGACAAAACTCGGATCATTTCCAAGTCGCGAGAGAGGGACAAAACTCGGATCATTTCCAAGTCGCGAGAGAGGGACAAAACTCGGATCATTTCCAAGTCGCGAGAGAGGGACAAAACTCGGATCATTTCCAAGTCGCGAGAGAGGGACAAAACTCGGATCATTTCCAAGTCGCGAGAGACGGACAAAACTCGGATCATTTCCAAGTCGCGAAAGACGGACAAAACTCGGATCATTTCCAAGTCGCGAGAGACGGACAAAACTCGGATCATTTCCAAGTCGCGAGAGACGGACAAAACTCGGATCATTTCCAAGTCGCGAGAGAGGGACAAAACTCGGATCATTTCCAAGTCGCGAGAGAGGGACAAAACTCGGATCATTTCCAAGTCGCGAGAGAGGGACAAAACTCGGATCATTTCCAAGTCGCGAGAGACGGACAAAACTCGGATCATTTCCAAGTCGCGAGATAGGGACAAAACTCGGATCATTTCCAAGTCGCGAGAGAGGGACAAAACTCGGATCATTTCCAAGTCGCGAGAGAGGGACAAAACTCGGATCATTTCCAAGTCGCGAGAGGCGGACAAAACTCGGATCATTTCCAAGTCGCGAGATACGGACAAAACTCGGATCATTTCCAAGTCGCGAGAGACGGACAAAAATCCCATTTAAAACTTAAGCGTGACCAATGAACCGAGCCTCTCATTATTCCACTTACCGATGGGTTTATAAACAGTTATTCACGTGTGTCATCGTTACATTGTGAACCGAGGTTCTTTTCATCTGCTGATAAACCTACTCAGACGCCGATTTTTATGTTAAAAAAAAAAAAGGTTATTTAAAAAGAGACACATAAAACATAAGAGCCACAAACCACTTGTGTATGTGTGAGAGAGAAAGACAAACAGATAGCTCATCTCATTACACCCATCCACACTGTGTGCACTGGCCCCCCCTTGGTGACAGCGCCCAGACACATCTTTTCCGCTTGAAGTCTCGCTAGCCAAAGAGACAAAAAGTCCCTGGCCAGAAGTCCCATAGTTTCGACTTCCGTCTGAGGTAACCTCTAACTCTTAGGTGTCACTCAAACTTTTCCCTTCAAATACGGCCCTCGTTATGTAACATTATAGAGTTGCTTGGACGCATCTAATTTCAGATGCGTCCATTCAATCATAGCGTTTAGTGATGAAAATGCATGACAAACCGACCGAGCCTCTTTATAAAGATGTGTGGATGCATCTAAAAAGAATCCAAGTACTTATTATGTAAGTACAATGAATGGCAAATTATTTATAAAAATAATTCTTTTCTAAGAAGCTGCCGTAAAAAGAAAATATTTGGCACAAAAGTGATTAATTTTAGTATTTGGACCTCTGGTGACCTCGAATTCCCACCAATTTAAATTCTAGATGGCTTTTGACACAAAGGTCTGTTATAAATATTTATATAAATGCTATGACATTTGGCTTTAGTGTATTAGCATGAGTCGTTTATATGAATTAAAAAAATAAAATATAAAACATAACAATTTTAATTTCGTTTAAAAAAAAAATATAACTATAATAATTTTGATGTTACCTATATAGATTAGAGCTAATAATAAAACCGTATTGACATTTGTCAAAAAATTAAAACAATTTTTAACCTCCAAAGTCTGTACTAAAAAGTACAAATAAAATACAAAACAAATTTCCTTTAAAAAAAAAAAAAAAAATTATATGAATGTACAACGGTACTCTGGTAATATCATGGTACCAAATACTGGACCCTAAATGCTAGGTTACGTGAGATTTTATTTCTGCTCTATCACGAAAAAAGCAGAGCTTCAAATGAAATTAACCGTACGCTCTTTTGATAAAGTTTTCGGCGGATTTTCGTGTTTTTTTTTTCGTTTTCTTTTTTTTTTCGTTTTTTTTTTTTTTTTTTTTTCATTTTTTTTTTTTTTTCGTTTTTTTTTCTAATCCCTTAATTGGCTAAGATTATTTAACATCTCCCCTCTCACACACAGAATAGTCTATGAATGATCTCCCAAAGAAAATATAAAAAACAAAAAAACAAGTGAGTTTCATAAATAAATAAATTTATTTCAAAACAAATAAAATACATAAACATAATCTTTTTTTTTTTTCAACGAAAGGAACCAATTTAAAATAAAATGTTAAAATAATTTTCAAAATATAAAAGATAGCATTAAATATTGTTTTTTTTCTTTTTGTTTTTTTTTTAATTTAAAAATTCTAATAATTTTGTGTGTGGAGGGGCGTTTCTTCAAATACATTTGTTTCACATTTTATATCTAAAGAGCGCACGGTTGATTTCATGATACAGTGTGTTTTTCTTGAACACCGCATAAAAAAATAACACGTGACCTAACGTTTTTCAGGGCAGCAATTTGATACCCTGATATTATCGGAGTACCTGTACGACAATGTAAGTGTAAGATAATTGAGACGATGAGAATTAGGATGTGGAGAAAATATATTTACATGGACGGCCACTTTACGGTCATCAATAATGAAGTTATATATGCATGTGTTTAACCGGGCCCCCCACTTTTTAGGAGAGCCCCCCCACACACACACACACTTTTATAACTGTCCCGCTGGTCCTGATTTAGATGACAAAGCTATTGAGGTTGTTAAAAAATGTTATCTTGATGATACCATTTGAGCACAGGGAAGTTCTAGTGTGATTGTAACAATTAGGAGTGGATGGAGTAAGTTTAGGGAACTCATGCCATTACTAACCAGCAGAGTGTTACCATTGTCGATCAAGGGAAAAATCTATCAGGCATGCGTACGCAGTGTCATGATCAATGGAAGTGAAACCTGGCCAGTGAGGGTTGAGGACATGCATTGCATGGAGAGAAATGATATGAGAATGATACGATAGATGTGTAATGTGAGTCTTAAAGACAGGCTAAGTTCTGATGACCTCAGTATACAGAGATGTTTGCAAAAAAGTAGACTTAGATGGTTTGGCCACGTTGAAAAAGTGGATGAGAGTTCTTGGATTAGTAGATGTAGAATAATTGAATTAGCAGGTTCAGTTCTATTAGGACACCTAACGAAAACGGAATTACCTCCCTTGAACCATTTCGGGAGTTAAGAGTTATTGCCCTTGAAAAAGATGGTATGCCCAGAGAGAAAGATAAACAAAGTACAACGTTCAGACTGTGAATATATCAATCGCGTCCAGCGGCCAATTAACTCATTAATTCATTCTGTGTTCAGTTTTAATAAATTTGTTAAACGTTTCTCTTGATAGTTCATTCATTTATTTATAAGTTATTATTTATAATTAACCTAAATTATGAGGTTATAAAAAGTTCACAGGAGAAGGCCAAGGAAAAGATGGGAGGAAGAGATAAGGATGGACTTGAGAGAAAAAGGGATAAATAAAGACCTGGCCAGAGATAGGTTCGTTTAGAAGTCAATTTCTAAAAGTCGTCCAATACATGCCAGTGTGTGAAATGGACGTTAAACCAAATATGATGATGTACGAATACAAATAATTAATATTCTCTTCAATCATAATTACTTGTTAATAAAAAATATCGTTTGCTAATATTTAAATAAATTATGTTATACATGTTTTTTTAGTCAGTTTACATGTTTTAACAAATCATTCCAACTTCGGTTTACCTGATGAAATTTATATAATAAACTAAAGTTAATTTTTCTCTTATTTCATTGGCCGTTATTATAGAATTAAACTAACACTTACGGCATAAGGGCCTCAATTGGTATCCATCTCATGGAGGAGTGCTTGTTCGAATGAATGAACATTTATACACTAAAATGGCCACATATGAATCTCAGCCAATCAGAACACAGAGAATGGACTTTCCCTTCTGAGCATAATGGAACATTTTAGCCTTGTTATAAACGGGCATTTTGATGTGCTCAACAGTTTGACTTATCTTGCTGCTCAACAGTTTGACTTATCTTGCTGCTCAACTGGTCGTACAGTTGAGCCCTAAGCACGAACAGGATATATGGATCTTGAAGATTGGGAGCAGTACCTCCTCAAAGCAGGGATCTCTGCTAGCTCAGCTCGAACTTATGCTGCAACATTTGCAAGTGAAAAGCTGACAAAAAAGAACCTGCAAATGATGGATCGGGCCATGTTGAAAGAGCTAGGGATCGCGACAATGGGAGAAGCTCTCTCAATCCTTAAAGAAGCTAAGGAACTCTCTGCTGAGGTAACATACGTTAAAGCACCAGCCGCTAAACTGCCCCAGCTCCATCTTGAAATGACCCCCCAACATCACCCGACACTGCTAAACCAATGCCAGTGAAATCTGCCCGGGCATTGTCCAGGTTACTCCCCCACAATCAACCAGGCCAGAAGGAACTCATTCTTCCCCAAATACCATTGCGTTCGCGTACTGAGGGGAGGGGGGGAGATATAGAATTAAACTAACACTTACCGGCATAAGGGCCTCAATTGGTATCCATCTCATGGAGGAGTGCTTGTTCGAATGAATGAACATTTATACACTAAAATGGCCACATATGAATCTCAGCCAATCAGAACACAGAGAATGGACTTTCCCTTCTGAGCATAATGGAACATTTTAGCCTTGTTATAAACAGGCATTTTGATGTGCTCAACAGTTTGACTTATCTTGCTGCTCAACTGGTCGTACAGTTGAGCCCTAAGCATCGACTCTATAGTTATAGCTTTAAAACCAAAACCTTTATATGTTAATCTGTTTCGCCAGCCGGTGAGGCCAATTCTTGATTCATTTTTTAAGAAAATATGCATTCGTTTCGTTCTCTTTCAAATATTTTTTACATTTTCCCTGGCTCAGCAGCTTCTCTGAGCACAATCATTTTGCAAAGGCGGTGGGAGATAACATATCATTAACATTGGAATTTATTTCTGACAGTATATTATGCATCATGCTTTATTTTTGTTAACACTCATGTTTACATAGATAATACCATTAAATAAACGGTTAATTTAGACCACAGGGATGGGAATAAACAAAAAGAATTACAAAGTGAAAAATTAGATTCGTACAGGATTCAAACTTATACCTCCGAAAGAGGGATCACCCAACATGGGTGTCGTCTTTGTCCGCTTGTCTAATGGGCCGCAAACACGAGTTTCAACAATAACAAAAAAGCAGCGTGACACATAATTTAAAACCCTCGTGCTTCCTGAATTTCATGCGGGAAGATTTTCTACTCTAATAGCTTCTTTCCTCGGACTGCTTGTCTTTGGAATTCCCTCCCTGCTCACTGTTTCCTCCGATCGTACCAACATGCATGAATTTAAATGTAATGTGAACAAACATCTTGCTGCCCAACTCCTCCCCCAGGTTTCCTCCTCCCTATAAATTCGGCTCCTATCACATTCACGGTAACCCCTTACGTTTCAGCGGCAATATGCCTTGTTCGGAGACGAACAAAAAGTAAAATAAAGACTTTATGAAAAGGCAAGGGATAAAAATGACCCGTCTCTTCTTCCTTCCATTTACAAACCCGTAATGGAAATGAGAATGGTCAAAGGGGAGTGTGGTACATTTTACATTAACACAGAGAAACCTATACATTTTCTAAAATTGCATCACAATTACTGTCATGCTCTTCAAAGTATGTGGTTCATTTAGCAGCCATGTTAATGGAGTATCGGATTATTGTATACAGGCTACTTATACTAATGTCTTGTATTTTTTAATTTGTTTTTATTATGTCATACGCTTCGAAGCATTCTATCCAAATCTCTGCTATTTTAGGTTCTGACATATTTAACAAATATCTTATTGGCAACGCAATTTTTTTATGATGTTCAAAGTATGTGGCTCACTTAGCAGACATGCTAAATGAAGTGCTGAATTATTGTATAATAGACGATAATGCCTGGCTATGCTAATTACTGTATTAGCCAAGCAAACCACATTACACTTACATTTGTTAAGATTATTACTATAATCTATATATTAATACGATAGCGTGTGTGTTCGTGTGTCACGCTTCCGGTAAAAGCTCTGCGCATGCGTGCCGCACCTAGATTTTGAAAAACATTCAACTCGCCTAATTTTTGAAACATTTTCAAGTATTTCCCTTTGGCGCAACGGTTAGCGACGTAGTATTTTTTACTTCGGCCCGACTGGTTTATAGTTCGATCCCAACCAACCTCTAAGATTTTTTTTCTACATTTCAAGGGGAAGGGGAAGAGAGGTAGGGAGGGGACGACCGGGAAGACACATATTAATACAATAGCGTGTGTGATTTTGTGTGTCATGCTTACATCAAAAGCAACGACCTTCCGAATCTTTGTATGCTACTCATGAATTGGCTTGGCCTTTTGGCTAAGATCAAAGTGTAGTATCTGTTCCGATGGATACTGCACTCCATAGACTGGTATTGTCTTCGCCTTCGAGGTTTGATTTACGCTTGTCTATGAGTCTGTCCTGTGCAGTTTTAGGAGGTCCACCCTCCCAGGCTTCGCCTCCCCTCTTTGGGGAGGAGTAAGTTTATTGCTTACTGCCTGGGGCGTCCCTACCGGGGAATGCCAACGGGGCTGCCCAGGCAATTTTTAATGGCCAGAGTGCTCACCTTCTCGAGCGCTGGCTTTTCAAACCCCACTTTCCCGACCCGACCTTGGGTCACATCTTACTTGTAGGAGTAAGATAAAACTGGTCTTGTGCCTAACTCCTGGAGAGGAGTAAATAAATATTCATGAATTGGAGCCAAATTTAATTTAATCGAAAACATTTACAAAGTAAGGTTTAGTCGTCGAAATATTACCTTCACTAGCAATATTGTATATAAAGAAGTTTTGTAAATTGTTTCATGTATTGTTCATTTTTTTTAAAATAAATATACAAGTCCAAATCTTATATTTTATTCAAACATGTATAGGTTAGGAACAAGATAATTAGTATTAAAAACATCATTTTGTGTAATTTACACGGGTCCCACTAGTTATTATTATTATTATTTATTCCCTAATATTGAATTTTGGGGTTCTGATCCATTGTATATGTTCTCACTATTTCTTTCTTTTTATTATTATCATTATTATTAGAAGTATTATAAATTTATGTACATGTGTTTCTTTTTATCTGTAATAATTTGATGTATATTTTTTTTAAATAAGAAAAAATGTTGATGTTTTTTGCTTTACTTCCATTCGTGATCTTTTTTAAAAGGCTCTGAAGAAGACACATATTACACTTATATTTGCTAGTATATGTATAATATATATATTTGATTAAACAGAAGTGAAAGTTCCTGTTTGTTCCTATTTTTGATCCAATTTTTTGAGTTGGCGAATCAACGATCTAATGTTGTGCTACAAATAATACACTGTTGCAAATTTTCAAAACAATTGAAAAATCTGAATTTCATGTTATTAAAGCATTGCTTTCTGATGGCATGACTAAAACAAGTATCTCTTGCCGCCTAACATGTCACCTCACCTCAGCTCCATCTACCAACATCTAATCGCACACAACATTTCCTAAAAAAGACTTCCGCAATATATTAACAGAAAAATACTGCCATCCTCGCTGTCTCTAATTGTAATCTTCATCTCCCTATTATCGAAGTGAGAGGGTATATTAAAAATGTTTTTAAAATGTTCTTAATCGACTTTCGTAATAAATCCACCAGTGTTAATTTTGTGGAGATCATTACGTGCCTGACAACGACTCATAAGTCGAAAACGTTTGCAAATATGGCGTTCTTATTCACACTGGAGCACAACATTAGATCGTTGGTCCGTCAACTCGAAAAAATTGGATCAAAAAAGGAACAAACAGAAACTTTCACTTCTATTTAACCCAAATATACAAATTATATACGTATATATATATATATATATATATATATATATATATCATTATCTAATGATCTTTGTTTAAATGTCTTATTGTCGGTGTCAGTGACCCTTTTGTGGTTTGATTCTTACAAGTAGCATGTTACTAACTTATGTGGTAAAGTGACTCATTTTTAGTACTACACCCCCCACCCCTGCCGCCTATAATCTTCAACTTGAAAGCAGGAAGAAAGGGTATGTATGTATGTATGTCTGTATGTGAGTGTAATGTGTTTCTTTTCCTGAATTATGTATATATGCAAAAGGACATAAACAGATACATGCACACAGACCAAAACAGAAATACTTGTACACACACACGTATGCACAAACAGAGCCGAGAGGGAGAAGATAACGAAATACCAAGGTCTTATGTACAACATGAAAAGAAACTGGAATCTTAGATCTCCATCATTCCCGTAATTATAGGAACAATCGGGCTCAGGAAAAAGAATTTCAAAAACTACCTGGCGAATATACTCGGTGAACCAAGTGCAAGAGAGATACAAACAATTGCACTTAAAGGGACGGTTATAATCTTAAAATGATCTCTCGGTTGAAATCCCGTAAAATAGCGAATGAATGTCTGGCATCTGGTAGGATGCCCCATCCCCAGCAAAAACAAAAAGATAAAAAAATTGAAAAAAAAACACATACACATTTAAACATGTATTCAATTTTTTTTTCCGTTTAGTTTTTAAAATTAATAAATAATTTAAAAAATAACTAATTCTTAATAACTATTCTTTTAATTAAAAAATTACATATATAAGGGCATCTGTCTGTATGTGTCCAAATAAAATTCCAAAGCTAGAATATTAAGACCAATGAGATATATATATATATATGTATATATATATATATATATATATTATATGTAATTATTATTTTTAATAAATGTTTTTATATCCAGATATACACGTTTCATCTTTAAGACTCAATATGGCTATATGCAACTAATGCATCGACTGCACAACATGAACCTTGGACCTCAGCCATCACTGATTGCTAAGATCAAACATACACCTAACTTACACACCCACCAAGACAATTGAATATATAGTGGTAGTAACCCGTTCAGTATGTATGTATGTATGTATGTATATATATATATAACACATCACTCAATAAGTTTCGGAAATGACATATACATATATATGGCACCACTAATAAAAAAATTTTAAAAAAAGAAAAGATCCATATGATCTTTATAAAGTACTAACCTTCAAATGACACATGTTAAGATTTTAACCCAATCGGATTATTAGTTTACAAATTACAGTTATTTAAGTGAAGCTACTGTTGCAAATTTTCAAAACAATTGAAAAATCTGAATTTCATGTGTTGATAAAGCAGTGTTTTCTGATGGGAAAAAATACTATTCAAACAAAGCAATGGCTTGTTAAGTTTTATTCGGACTCTGCTCTGTTGGAAACAATGGTTAAGACATAGTATGCTGATTTTAAACACGGTCGTACAGACACAAATGATGCTGCACGCTCAGGTCGGCCAAATTCGGCAATTGTCCAATGAAAATAAAAAAGTTCACAAACTCGTTTTGATCAATCATAAATTGAAGTTACATGAGATAACAAAGCAGTTGAAAGTATCAGAAGGCAGTGTATTCATCATTTTGCATGAACATTTGTTAATGAGAAAGCTGTATTCAAAATGACTGCCGCGTTTGTTCAGAGTCGATCAAAAATCACAACGTATCGACGATTCCGAGCATTGTTTGCAGCTTTTTCGATGCAATAAAAGAGTTTCTGCCTCAATATGCGCAAATTAATGAAACATGGATCCACCACTTGACTCCAGTCAACTCAGCAGTTGGCTAAATGGACAGCAGCATGTGAAAGCCGTCCAAAGTGACAAAGAATGCAAACATCAGCAGGCAAGGTGTTGGCTATCAATATTTTGAGATGCACAAGGTATTTTGTTCATTGATTGATAGCGAATATTATATAGCATTGAAAGAAGAATTCGCAAAAAACATTGCCATAAATGAAGAAAAAGGCGCTCTTTCATCAAGATAATGCACATATCAAAAGTTGATCGCAACAATTGTTGCATGTACTACTCCTGCTTGGACCGCGGCAGTACGCGTTTCGTATACTCTTCCCGATACGGGCCGTGGCGGTTCACATTTAATAATCGTCATTTTTAAAATAGTTCATATATTGTTTGCATATCTTTTAGATTTCTCCCTCCCATGTAGAGGGTCGCTGTCTCGATGTCATCTAGTGGATGAATTATTTCTTCTTTCTTTCCTGCCGTGAACCACACCGTCCGTTGTCTGCAACAAAAGCTTCCTGACCGACTCACCAAACAACGATCTTTTTACTTTCAATTCTTTTTATTACAAGCGTTAGTTATTTAATCAGCTGGGAGTCATTCACTATGTCGAGAGAGAGAGAGAGAGAAAATTACTACTTTATCGTAGTTACTTATCAAATAGTTTTAACCATTCGTGGAGGAGGGGGAAGCGAAAGGATATCTCTCGCCTGTATTTTCTTAGGGAAATATTTCCCTAATCTGTTGTAGTTTACATGGTAACAATCATGTCTCATCGGTTCGCCTCCAAAACCCAGACTGGCTAAACTCGCTTCTCAGAAGAACGAGTGACGTCACGGATCCCTCTGTTTCCCACGCAAGGGCCTGTGACGTCACAGAGCCTCTCGCAGGTGCACATTGACCCTTGATCTGGGATCTCGTCACACGGTGAACTTGTCACGTCTGTGATTTCTGACTGTGAGAACAGGCCCTATTCTGCACTTGACTGCCGGTCCACCCCGCGTTAATTTGCGCAAGTCAAACCAACGATTTCCAACAGATACGTCCATTCCTATAGGGCCATTATCCAACACAATGGCAAAACTACATAAATTGCACTTCGAATTGCTTCCACATCTGTAAGACCATGTGCCACTCCCCTGGACGATCGTCTACCTCAACGCTTGTGTGCCATGGTTTTCTGTTCGTTTTCGTCTCTTTATCTGGCCGTGTCGTATTGGCGATCGCCAAAAAATGCAAACTCACAAGAAAAAACACAAACTCCGATACATTGTGTATAAATCAGTTGTACTTTAGCTGCGTATAATATCATCGCAGAAAAGGACCCTCACATTTTAGTTAAATTCCAGTGTACCAGCTAAGACTCAAATGAAATAATTTGTCTGTCGAGACCATCATTGGTGTTCGGTTGATCAGCTCATCTCGCCGTTTGCTAAATCTCTGCCAAGCTCTGCCTGCCTCCTTGTCTACCCTGATCTGTTCTGATCTTCTCACCTCCGCTCTCTGCTTAACTCTGACTCCTCAATATCTTAACTTATGATCAGAAATCCTAAACGTCTCGTCTTTGTCTCAGAGTGATTGATAAGTGAAAATGACTCTCAGCTGACGACTCATCCTACTTTCAATCGCCTTTTCTTTTTGGTGAGTCATTTCCTCACATTCTCCATGATCTTGGCTCTGGAGGGAGGGAGTAGTCCATAGTATCACCCACCCATCCACCCTATTCTACAGATCTGTTTGCAGACCTCAAAAAGAATGCTCCAGGGAAAAAGATATGGCTCGAATAAAGAAACGATATCGGAAACTGAGGTGTATTTTGAGGCTAAAGACAAATTGTTCTACAAAAATAGCATCAAATTGTTAGAGAAGCTTTAGAATCGGTTTCGTTCTAGGGTGATACACTGTTGATGAATAAAGTTGAATGTTGCCTATATTATATATATAAATATATATATATATATGTTGGATAGCCCTTTAGTAATTCATACCTTCGTATCTTCTCGGTTTGCTCTGTCGTCTAGTGATTGAGTACTTTCTTCGCCTCTGCACTGTAGTGGCCAGCTCCGTGAGCTGTCTGTAACAAAAGACCTTTCTCGCTTCATAAGACAACAATCTTTTCATTTTAATTACTTTTTTATTCAACGTCAGTTTCTATTGCCGTGGAGGTGTTTTGCTATCGTTGAGAGAGAGAGATTTACGAATATCGTAGTTAGATTATTAATGTTTTCCTAACTAATCCTAGAGAGAGGGGGGGAGGATTCTTGTGCTTGTCTTCCCTTTAGGGAATATTCCGTATCCCTACATTAGAATAGCACCTCTTAACAGTTCGCCCTCTGAAAACAGACTGGCTCAAATTCGCTTCTCGTGAGAGCGAGTGACGTCACAGGTCCCTTCGTTTCCCACACAGGGCCAGCCCTTCACAGCTGCAGACTGACCCCTCTGAACTCAGGTCTCATCACTCAGTAACCTTGTCATGTCTGCCAGCTCCGATGGTGAGAACCAGCCTTGTTCTGCACTCGACTGCCCCATGTTAATTTGTGCAAGTCAAACCCGACTTCCACAGATGCGTCCATCTCTCCAGGGCCATTATCTAACACTCTAATAAAGGTTTTTATAATCCCACAAGTTACGTCCGTCATTATATAACATATATATCCTAAACTTGTCACTACCACTATTTATTCTAATTATTATTATTATTATTATTATTATAATATAGAAGTTAACAGACTTAATATTTTGCCATCTAATTTACATACATGTTTGTGGTGTGTACAGGCACACATATATAAATTAGTAACGATGCTGAAATAATAGTCACTCTTTCTCTAAATGCTCACAGGCATTAAACTTATTAAAGAATGGCTGAATCAACATAGTGAGAGGGGTCGAGAGAAATGCATAAATAGCTAAGAGAAATGGGTGACTTGTTCAGTTAATTATAAATTACAACTAATTAAAGCAAAAAAAATTTATTTAAAGTTAACTTAATTTCAGAGCTACGGTATATTTTAGAATGTATTTTCTGTTATTAAAGTATATAAGAAAAAAGATTTAAGAAAAATAAGCGTTGGCTAAGTTGCATTAAAAAAAAAAAGAAAAAAGAAAAAAAGAAAAAAATTGGGTCACTCATTGAGTTCGGTTTATATTATTTGAATCGGAGGAAAAAGTGAGTTTGTAAATCCAGTTAAATTTTAAAAAAATATTAAAAATCCAAATTTAGCCTCGTTCTATTTGCTATATCTATCTTTCTCTCTCTCTCCCTCTTCCCAGCTATGGGTCAAATAGTATTACTACCAGCGCTGATATTCCACTCTTCTATTTTATTGTTAATTTTATTACCTTTGACTGTTAATAAACAGAGAGATAATGATGGAAATGAAAATGGTAGAAACTGTATAAAATAAGAGCGGGGGTGAGGATAGGGTTCAAATAACAAACGGTGAGAGAGGGTGAGAGGAATAGACAGAAACTTAGTAAGAGTTCGGTGACTTGATGAGTAAATTGAACATTACGGCTAATTAGAAGAATTAAAATGGATTTTGTTTTAAAACATAACTCAACCCTCAAACTGAAGAAGATTTTAACATGTATTCTGTGTGACTAAAATATATCGGAAAAAGACCTTGGAGAAACAAACGTTGATTAACTCGGCTTTCGTATAATAATAGATGGTAATCTAGATAAATATACTTATGGCAAGTAAACTACACAGAAACGTTTAGGGGGGGGGGGCATCAAACTAGGTGATGCTTCCTCCGGAAATGAAACATAACCGTTTCTGTGTAGCTTACTTTCCGTAAGTATATTTTCATACTACTAAGTTCTACTCACGTATTGAGCACTGCTGAAGTAAATAATGAAAAAAATATATATACTTATTATACTATTTTATAATATTATGCGTATATACATGAAATCTATTACTAATGGAGATTTGGTATCTGTCTGTTTGAAGCCGAAACTATCCTATTGCTTCTATAAATACTCAATTCAGTTTACAGTACTATTTCAGACTAAGTATTATCTTTCAATGCTCAATTCGGGGGGGGGGGGTGTTAATGTAGTATCTGTTCTATTGTTATGATGCCATCCTTCCAAGCATTACCTCCTCCTTTGGGGAGGGGTATTGTAGTATACGTTTGTTCGTCATGATACCATCCGCCCAGGCATTACTTCCTCCTGTGGTGGTGGTGGGGGTAGTGTATTATTTGCTCTGTGGTTATGATACTATCCTCCCAGGCATTACCTCCTTTTGGAGGGGATGTTTAGTGTAGTATATGTTCGTTCATCATGATACCATCCTATCAGGTTAGCAAAAATAGGTGTTTCTGCAGTATTGTGTACGTATGAAATATTTACGTCTTTAATTTCAAAGAGTGACATGAAAGGGAGAGATAATTCAAACTTTTTGTCAAATCTAGTTTCTCCAAAAATGGAAGTTGGAAATAACCAATTTTAATACGACTTTTAAAGTAAAGTTTAAATGAAAAATAATAAATAAACCAGTTTCAATAAATAAAAAATACGTAATTGAAATGAAGTAAAGTTTAAATGAACGAAAAAGTTATTTATTTTTCATTTAAAGTTTACTTCATTTCAATTACGTATTTTTTAAACTGGTTTATTATTTGATGTTTAATTTATTTCACTAAATCTATTTAATTTTAACGTATCGTTTGAACTTTTATTTGATTTTGTATTAAAACGTCAGTGCCGAGCAGCATCGAGCGTTCTGTGCAAGTCATGCGTTAAAATTAGTTATTTCCAACTTCTTTTTTTTTTTTTTTGTAGAACTCGGATTTGACAAAAAAAGTTTGAATTATCTCCCCCTTTCATGTCACTCATTTAAATTAAAGACGTAAATATTTCATATGTACACAATACTGCAGAAGCACCCAAAAATATGCTACCAAAGGGGGGCATATTATTGCTAGTAGTAATAATATATATATATATATATATATATATATATGTATATATGTATTGTGAGAATTTATTTTGTAAAGAATGGCCATGTTTCATTTTTATTGAAAATGCTCAGTAATAATAATAATGTTTGTGAAATTCGTTTGTAACGAATTCAAGTTTTGTTTCAACCGTATCTAAATTGTTCAGAGCAGACGACATATTTTTCATTGAATCTCAGGCTCGTCCTCTGATTGGTCAATTTGAGTGACGTGTCAGTTTCTAATGGTAAACAATGCTGATTGCATTTTTCTCGCTAAAATATTTTGAAGAAATTATCTTCAGATAAATTCGAGATGTTGACTTGTTAACATCTAATTTGTCTCCATGGACAGAATTTTCTTTCCTTGGGAAAATTGTGCCCTCGTTAATTAATTAGATAGCTCCCGTTTATGTGAAATCGACATTATTATGTCGAAAATTAATTTAACTAATAATTTAAAAGATTTATTAAAAATAATGTAGTGGATTTGAGATATTTATCTCTTAGTTACGATGTGTATTTAATTTGGACTACAATGTTTTTAATTTGATGACTATTTTAATCATAAATCTAGGTCCTAGAATTATAAGGTTGAAAAACTCAAATATAAACCATTGTTTATGAGGATAACTTATGACGATTAAAAAGATTTATTGAATTCAATATTCGTTTATCAGAGATAAACGAAAAAAGTCATCGTAGGTTTATTTTGATTGGAACTCTGTAGTCCAGAAATTCACATTTTATATATAAAAAGGGGAGTTATAATTATTTATAAAAAAATAATATAAGAATTAATGAATTAAGTTAATCAAGTTAGAAAATAAGTTATTGATTTCAGAAACACTAGTAATATTTGTAAAATTATTACTTAACCCCCCTTCCCCCTGAAGAACAAGATGTCGTCTGCTTGGCGCCTTTTTCCGAACAAAATGAAAAAACATTTTCAAGAAAAGGTTTATCGCCACTGATGAGCGAAATAAAAAAATATATACCAGAGAATGTCTACGTCTGTAAAAACAGAATTTCCACGTCTGTAAAAAAAAAAATTATTGTGAACTGTGAGTACTTTCGTTTGTTACCTTTTCTTTTTTAAATGACATATGGACAAATATGCATGTCTACCTATTTTCTTATTTTAAGCTTTTTTTCTTCCCATTTATTTGTAAATAAATTTCGATTCTTTGATTCACAAGCAAGTTTTGTCTGTCCTTTTCCCCATTTGTTACCAGGAAAAAAAGAGGCGTATAGATGAACTCGTCTTGTGCAACAGTCAGTTAGTTTTTTTTATTGTCATTTAAAGAATTAAAATTTTAATAAATTAAAATTTTTTACTATATATATATATATATATATATATATATATATATATATATATATAGGTTAATTTACTGTAGCATCTTCGTGTGCCCATAACGAGAATACAACGTTGTCTATTCACAGCAAAAGTTTAACAAAGCTTTTCTTTGTTATATTCTCTTTGTAATGACGCAATGAATTGGATTTATAAACAGTTTCTTCCTTAACCGCAAACAATAAAAGATATTGTCTTCACTTGAGTAAATTACCAGAATCGAAATTAAAAAAGCGATCATAAAAACAAACGGAAACTCACTTACACTCTCACTCTTCGAATTATTAAAATTTCTCATTTATTTTTAAATAAATTATTTAAAACTTTCCCATTTGTTTTTTTAGGTGTCGTTTTTAATCTTTTTAATTTAAAAAAATCCTGCATGAAGTATTTTCCAAAGATAGAAAAACTATGAAAAAGCGTTGAATAAAATAAAAGAAAGGAAAACACTACTTACTTGTTATCGAAATTCACCAAAGATTCTAAAAGTTTATAACCACGGTTGCAAAGTCGGAGTCGGAGTTGGAGGTTTTGGAAGGAGTTGGACTCGTAAGAATGTTAGGAGTCGAAGTCGGATTTTTAAATTTATGAAGAATCAACACAAACCTTAAAATAAAGAGTTTAAGTTTTTGAATTTTTGGAATCCTAGGAGTCAGTCGGAATCAGACTTTATATCTTTTGACTCCACAAGCCTCTACAAACTATTGGAGTAGTCACACTAAAGATTGGATTACTGCTTTTCTTTTTTTCATGGTGGGGTTATTGTAAATCAGTGCAAACACGTTTTGTAATGGAGAATAGACGTACTTGCCAAATAACTATCTTCTTTCTTTATATAACTATCATGGCTACCCGGTGTTGCCCGAGGCAAAAGTCTAACATATTGCTATTAAAACTTCTATCACTCTACCTCTCTCTATCTGTCTCTATCTTTCTCTCTTTCTTCCCCGCTCCCTCTCCTCAACCCCCCTCTTTCTCCTCCGCCCAGCCCATTCCTCTCTCGCTGGACATACAGACAACTCTCCTTTATATAATAGATTCCTTGAGGAATTAGTAGGCAAATACACCCCCCCCCCTGACGAAACCTGGTCCAGTTGACCCCCAAAGAATGAATAATTTGTTTTAAATTTTAGATATTATTCCTCCGGGCAACACCAATCAAGAATATATCAACTATGTTGGTGTGTGTTTTGTAGTTTTTGACTTTTAGCTGGACATACATACAGACAACTGCCCTTTATACATTAGAATATGAGTCTCCACTTATCAAGGCCAAAAGCAACTTGGGGATAAGGGTTAATGAGACATAGATTGGCAGTTAAATGATGAAGAATATTATGTGAGGATTGAAAATAATGAATGGAATGAACAAATTTTGATTACTTATGAGGATGGTTTATGACAAGTATTTGTTGACAATGGATTTGAAGACAACCATATTACAGTTTACAGGGAAGCAGTCCCATGGTAATGTGTTTTACAGATGAGAAGTTTTTGTAAAGAAACTCTGTTTATGGAAATTCATCCTGACACTAGGCACATGGATGAAAAAAGGAAAGTTCTTTTCAGCTGTGATAGCTAAACGAGTTCTGGATGTAAATATTTTACAAGAAGAAACCAGAGATTGGAATTCAGTGGAGCACCTTCCATGAAATAATGATAGAGTAGAGAGAGACTAGCAACGTCTTTTCTGTGAGAAAGGAGCTGTAGAAAAAAGGTGATCTTTCCCTATGAGTTCTCAAAGTTGATTTAATACTTAAGTGATGAGTGGCACCTCCCCAGATGTGGTAGCAGTACTCCATCTTAGGACGTATCTAACTCTTATATAAGTAGAGGATTGCATCAGGAGTCCGGTACTTTCTGGAGTGGTGGAATGATCCAACCATTTTCCCAGCAATATTAGCAACAGATTGGATATAATTTTTCCAATTTAGATCTGGAGTGAAAGTCAGTTCTAGGAGCTGATCAAAACAATGGGCTGCCTCAAGAAGAGAGCTATGGAGTTCGAAATTCATCTAGTTTTTGTATTTAGGCTGCGGCGTGTGTCCCGGACTCCGAGGTGAGCAGCACCGGGCAACATCTCTCGCCTGCTATTTATGCAGTTATATCGCTTCTTACGCACTCGAACCACACCAGCAAAAAAGCAAATTGGGGATTGGTCGATCTAGTCAAACATGTGGCCCGTGGACTATATGCAGCCCTTTGCAAGCACATCTGTGGCTTGCATAGAATTTACTTATTTAACGATCAAAATTGTAGTTTTTATAATTTAAACAAGATAAACATGCATCGTTCACTGTAAAACATTATGCTTTTCTTTATTCAGGACGTTTTTCTAACACGTAAAGACGATACTCTTTTTTCATCAATTAAAAAAGTAGATTAGACATTGCAAATATTAGGAATAGCATTGCATAAACGAAATGATTCCAGCTAGACTGTAAACACTTCGAAACTAGGAGTAAAGAATGAGTCTGCATACCAATAGGAACGCGCAGAACCGGACATCCAAAGGGAAATAACTCTTAATAAACTAATGCCAGAACTGGCACACAAAATATGTGAATAAAGTATATACGTAAATTTAGGCTTTTTATTAAATTAGACTTCTTATAATTTCAGCTACCTACAACGAGAATCGTGTCCAGATCAGTGCTGCACGCTTCGAGAGAGATGCTGCTAACACTCCTAGCTCCCATCAAAGGTCTATGTAACATTTGTTGATTGAATAGACACAAATAAAAAAAATACTAGATGTGATGGGGAGATGGGCTTTAAAACAAGGCTAACAAAAATGAATAAGAAACAGGGGAGGGGGGATGACTTCACAAATGATCAACCGAATGGAAGCAATCTACAACTGCAGACTAAGGAACTCTTCTGTCCTCTCGAAACTGATGCCTTTTGTTTAAGCGAGTCTGACTTCTGCTTAGAGCTCAAGAAGATCATGCCTCAGGGTTGTCTGGTCTGCATGAAGTCCTTCTCGCTGATTGCAGTTATTTGTTGTCTTGCAGGATTACAGGTTTTTACCCCCGACACCGAGAGCACCATTAAGGACTGGCCCACTTGGTATAATGGGCCGGGACACCAGGATTCAGTCCTTGGTCGAGTCATATCGGTCTCAAAAATGGTGCTTGATGCCTCCTTGATGAACACTCAGGATTATAAGATGAGGATCAAGGATAAGTAGAGTAATCTAGGGAAAGGAGTGGCGCCCTCCCTTACATCTTGGTGTAGCTTTTTTTCTAACGACTTCAGATGTTAAGAGATGTCTAGGACTTGAACACCCAATTGAGGGCCGCCCATACACAGAAGTTGGAATAGGCGAGGACACTCTGGAGGTGGTAGACTCCTTTTGCTACCTATGAGATATGCTGAGTGCTGGAGGTGGCTGCAAACTAAGTTCGACCATCAGAGTGAAGACAGTTTAGGTGAAAGTTCAGAGAACTTCTCCCAATCTTAACATCCCGTGCCATCCCAATTATTACCAGGGGTAAGGTCTATGATAGCTGCGTAAGAAGTGTGATGCTGATTGACAGTGAGTGTTGAGCCGTCACATAGGCCTCACTTGCTCGACTCCAGAGAAATGTTAGGTGGATATGCAATATAAAGCCGGACCAGATGCAGAACATTAGGTCGGACACTCTACTTGAGAAATTGTCCATTCCAAAAGTTGATATCCTAATAAGGACAAACCGTCTTTGCTGGTTCGGGCATGTTGAAAGAAGCAAGGGGTATATCTGCAAATGCAGAGACCTAGGGCTGGACAGCAAAAAGAAAGCTGAGCGCCTTAGGAAGACATGGAAAGAAACCATCAGGCAAGACCGTAAACAATGGCAAATGGACAGTCAATCCCCACAATCGTGAGTACTGGAGACTTAGCATAAGGACAGTCCATGGACGGCGGCACCAATGGGTGTGTGTGGGGGGGGGGGCTCAAGCCCCCCACACACACACTTTTTAACTTGGCCCCCATACTAAACCGTCTAGAATCCTTTTTCATATTTGTCCAAAATCAATTACATGATTTTGATTCTAGAAAATATCTCAAATTTAAGGCTTAAGCTTAAGGGGGCTTAAGAAGAAATTGAAATTTAAGGGGTCTTGCTTAATTGGTGTCTAATGACTATGGATCAAATTTAATGCAAATTTGAAATATTTGAATTTTCAAATTGGAACTAAGCTCGACCATTAGAGTAAAGACAGCTTGGAGAAATTTCAGAGAACTTCTTCCTATCCTAACATCCCGTACCATCCTAATTATTACCAGGGGTAAGATCTATGATAGCTGCGTAAGAAGCATGATGTTGCATGCAGTGAGTGTTGGGTCCTCACCCAGGCCTCACTTGCTCGACTCCAAAGAAATGACAGGGCAATGATTAGGTGAATATGTAATATAAAGACCAGATTCAGAACATTAAATCAGAAACTGTACTTGAGAAATTGGCCATTCCAAAACTTGACATCCTAATAAGGGCAAACTGTCTTTTCTGGTTTGGGCATGTTGAGAGAAGCAAGGGGTATATCAGCGCATGCAGAGACCTAAAGCTGGACAGCAAAAAGAAAGCTGAGCGCCCTAGGAAGACATGGAAAGAAACCATCAGGCAAGACCGTAAACAGTGGCAAATGGACACAGTCAATCTCCACAATCGTGATCACTGGCGACTTAGCATAAGTACAGCCAGACAACGTTGAACCTCTTGTCAAAGGGAACATAGAAGATAAACCTGGATAGTGAGTGAGTCACTGCTTATCAAGGCCCAAAGGCCACTCGAGGTTAAGGGTAGCCCATAAAAGCAGAGCCTTTGGGTTGCCTTCGACTATGGTGGATCCATTTATTTATTGATATTATGACATTAGAGAAAGCTATAGATCTTCAGTTCATCCTCGAGCTATAAGGAAAGTAAAAATCCCAGTGAGTGAAGTGGGAAGGATTGGTTTTTGTTTCAACAAACTTTGTTCATTCCATTAATCCTCTTATAATATTCTTCATCATTCAATTGACAATCCATTCATCTCATTAACCTTTATTCTCGAGACTCTTTAGTAAAAAAAATAAATAAATAAGAGTGATATATTTTAAAATAAACCAATAGGTTGTGGAGAGTATAAACAAAAAAAACTTTTGGCTTTATCTTAAAGAAAATCATTTTCTGTTTTTTTTCACGTCTTTTTTTCTTGTTTTCTTTTCATTTTATTGTTTTAAAGTAAACGTTTATTTTTCCATTTTTATTTTTTTACTTTCTTTTGAAGAATTTTAGCTGTGATAAGGGAAAAAAATCACTTCCGGTTTCAATTCTTGTTCTGAAATGTGTATTTTTCTTAACTTTGAGCTAAAAACTCAGTCAAGTAGAAATTATTTTTCCATTCTCTCTTACCCTCTCTCTCTTTATCCACCCTCTGTCTCTCTCTCATTTGACTGAAAAAGTGATTGCACATGTCTGGCCTCAAGCTACAGATGGAATTAATTTTTTTGCCCTAATTTTAGACGTTCTCCAACAGAAATATTTTTCTAAATAATTATCACTTTCTTTGGTTTTATTTGCAAAATTCCAAGACAAAGTGGCTTTCCTACATTTGGAACATTTTCAAGATGGCCTTCTCTTCCATATTCAAAATAAAAATATTTAAAAATCTGTTTTGGAACTCTTTAGATGAGGATTGATAATTTGGAATATTCAAACTACTGTTCTCATCTTGGATGTTATCCTCACAACGTTTCGGCTGATGTAACCTCCGACCTTATTCAGATGCATTTTGTCGAACTTTGGAATCTGTACACAATTTTGAATAAACCCTTTATTTAATCCAGAGATAGCTTGCTCTCGTTCTGTCAGCCATGACCAGGTAGAAGTCTTAAGTAATTCGTAATTGTATTCTTAGTATCGCCCGCCCTAAGGATTGAACCTTTAACCTCCAGAAGACTGACACTTAGCACTTTTATTCGTTATACCATGGGTGACAGAATAAGAGCAAGCTACCCCCCGAAAATCTTTGTTGAACTCTGGAATGTGTACGGAATTTCAAATGGAACCCTTTATTTAATCCACGGGGGTAGCTTGCGCTCATTCCATCAGCCGTGACTGGGTAGAACTCTTAAGTAATTAGTAATTGTATTCTTAGTATCGCCTGCACTGAGGATTGAACCTTCAACCTCAAGAAGACTGTCACTTAGAACTGATTAATACTTAGCACTTATATCCGTTGCACTACAGGTTCTTGCCAGCTACCCCGTGGATTAAATAAAGGGTTTTGTTTGTAATTCCATACAGATTCCCTGAGTTTGGCATAAATATTCCAGAGTTAGACAAGACGCACCTGAAGAAGGTTGGAGGTTACATCGGCCAAAACGCTGTGAGAATAACATCCAAGACGAGAACAGTAGTCCGATTAATCAAAATAATCCAAATTGTAAAATCTTTTAATTTCTTTTACCAAATATGATATTAGTAATTTTGTTTTTCTTTCTTTTCTTTTTTTGGTAACATTGTTTTTTAACAAATACTCCAGATTTTTTATTTTAAACAAATACTCCAGATTTTTTATTTTAAACAAATACTCCAGATTTTTTATTTTAACAAATACTCCAGATTTTTTATTTTAAACAAATACTTAATTTTTTTTTTTTTTTAGTTTTTTGTCACTATCTATTACTTTTTTCACTTTTGTGTTTTGGTTCAAAATAGGTCAATTAGTTTTCACAAAATTTTACTGAATGCAAAAAATTTACGTGGAAAATTCTAGCTTGTTGTACTCTAGGGGGCTAAAATGCCCAAAATGGCAATTCTTTGTAAATATTATACATCGAACTCTGGGAACCTATACGGAATTTTGAAATGAACCCTTTATTCACGGGGGTAGATTGTTCTTGTTACGTCAGCCATGACCACATCTTAATTATATCATTATCGCCTGTAGTAAGGATTGAACCTTCAACCTCCAGAAAACTGTCACCTAGAACCGATTGTTAATCAACGCTATTATCCGTTGCATCACGTGTCCAAGATGAAGAATAGTAGTTCGAATAATCCAAATTATCAATCCTTATCCAAAAAATTCCAAAACATAGTTAATGCCAAAAAAGAGTCGCCAACCTAATAGGTCCCTCACTGTCAACCAAGCTCCAGTCCCTGTCCCATCGCCGCAATGTAGCATCCTTGTGCTTGTTTTACAAATACTTCAATGGATTATGCTCCGATGAATTGGCTACTCTAGTGCCCCTTCGACGTAAATTTACTAGACCAACTCGATAATCAACTAAATCCCATCCATTCACTGTGGAGGTCCCCAGATGCCGGAGAGCCTTCTACTCAAATAGCTTCTTTCCTCATGCTGCTGGCCTCTGGAACTCTCTCTCTGCCCCCTGTTTTCCTGACAGTACTGACATGCAGAAATTTAAAACTAATGTAAACAGACATCTCGCTGCGCAAATCCCAATTTAGGTTGACTCCCCGCCCCAACCTTCTCCCCTTTTCTTTTTTCTCAGTAGCCCCTTACGTCTACGGTGGCGGCCTGCCTTGTTTAGGGTGAACTGTTAAAAAAAATTTTTTTTTTAATTCCTATTCCTAGGGAGTGATATACTTATGACATGCGAAGAGAAAGTTCACCAAGTGCAATTGTTTTTCCTAGATGATTGACAGGTGGTGAACCTAGGGTTAGCTAGAACCCAATATGAAAAGTAGACAGTGGATTGTTTAGCTTAACCATGTGATGAAAGGGAAATAAAAATTAAATTCTGTTGTATGTCATGTAAGATCTTCTGAAATAAAGCGTGTTGGACTGAGACCTCTTGTCCCTTGTCTGATGGTAGTCTGAAGCAACTCTTAGTTAAGGAATTGGAGATCTGTTTAGAAAAGTGAATGAAATTTAGTTACAAAATTATTTAATTATTTTTTTTATTCTATGTTCCTTTCCATTTTCATTGTTCTATATCACCCACCCCGTCACATATTTTCTTCTGCTATTTTTTTTTTCCGTTTTATTTTGTTTTCATGTATCAATTTATTTTTTTTATATTTGTTTTTTTATCAACTTAAAAAGGTTTCTTATTTTTTATTTTCCATTTAATATTAAAAAAAAATAACTTGTTTTATTAGAATTTTTCAATACAGTTGCAACACCAATTTTCCAGCACCAATGTCTTGCCGTTTCAGCCATTTTGAAAGACCATCCGATTTCACCTTGATAACAATCCATTAACACACACCTGACCCACTAATTATACATCTATGTCTGTAAACCATCCGGGACTGGTGCTACCAGATCAGGCTGTCTGAAGATACCGGCTTCCTGACTTAAAATGACTAGATTCGGCATTAAATAACCTGAAAAGGGTTGATATACAATAAAACAAAATAACGAAACCACCAGAGATTACTAGAAACTTGAACTTTTCTTCTGATGAAAATATGACAAAATAAAGGGAGGCTACCACGAGCAGGTGCAGTTTAAATAAACAAATTGATGATGTGCTATACATAGAGCCATTTGTTGGCCGTCCAGTAAACTTCTTTGGCTGAAACAGGATTATCGTTCCTTTTTGTGATTTTGTCCAGATTAAAAGAGTTCCTGCACCATCAGTTGCCAGAAAATAAGTGTTTCGCCTGTATTATATTAAAAAAACATTTTTTTTCTATTTTTATAATCTTTGTTAGCATTTTTTTTTTTTTTTTTTTTTCAGAAAATTTGGATTGTTTTTTGCCACCTGAAGAATTTTCTTTGTAATTTCCCAAAATGCCTCATATGCAGATTGAAAATTATGATTGGATCAGATTCACATTTTTTATATTTAATTTCATCGTCACAGTAAGTACAGGAACCATTACATATTCTATGTATATAAATGTCAATGTTTGTGTGTGTGTGTGTTCACTATATAAAGAAAGGTTAGAGAAGCTCCATAAAAAAACTAAAAGTGTATCCCCTGGTGCTATCAGATAAGGCTGTCTAAAAATACCAGCTTTCTGACCTAAAATACAGCAAACATTGATGTTATTGTTTTTTTTCCCTTTCCCTTTGCAAAACTCAATCATGTTCTACAAAGCCAAAAGCAAAAACAATTTTCCTCTACAAAACAACCAAGCAAAACGCTATAAATAAATAAATATTTGAAACATAAAAACTTTTACCAAAATGACAGTACTCAGCATTAAATAACCCGAAAAGTGTTGATATGCCACAAAACAACCAAACCAAACTTCCTAAAAAACCTGTAGCGACTAATGATGGAGCAAAACATATTCCCTGATGTCCCTGACTCTCACAAAAACAAATATAATTGGTCAAATCAAAATAAGTGGTGTTCTGCAGTGAGATGTTAATTCACATTACATTTAAATTTCTGCATGTTGGTACAGTCAGGGAAATAGGGAGCAGGAAGGGAATTCCAAAGGCAAGCAGTTCGATGAAAGCTATTAGAGTAGAAAGCTTTCCGGCATCTGGGAACCTCTACAGTGAAGGGGTAGGATTTTGCTGACTATCAGGTTTATCGGGGGTATTTACAATGCGGGGGTACAAGTGCAACCAGTTTGTTGGAGCACATTTCATTGCGGTACTTATAAAACAAGCACAGGAAAATAACATTGCAGTGATCGAACAGGGGCTGGATCTTGGTAGACAGTAAGGTACCTATTAGGTTGGAGGTTGTTATTTTTTTACCCTGTCTAAGAGGGAGAGGTTAGTGGATGAAAATTGTAGTGTATATCTGGAAGTTTCTCTTACTGAAAGAATTATTGGGTTGGATAGAATGTGAAATCGATTGGTATCCTGTTTTATGAAAAGAACAGACCGAAAATTTCCATAATTCACTGTTAAAATCAAATATCGATTTGTCAGATGCAATACTATTTAGGTCTAACTTTGAGAATCCAACTGACTTATTAGAAGTACAAGTAAAATATTCATTCTTAGCTTCAGTTTTATGCATTTTACCGTTACATAATTTAATTCCAAAAGTTTTAGCTAACTTGAAAAAAATCAGTTATCGTTTGCTTTTTCTTTTAATATACAAACTGGTGCTACCAAATCAAGCTGTCTACAGATACCAGCTTTCTGACCTAAAATACAGCAAATATTGATGTTATTGTTTTTATGTTCTGCAAAGTCAAAAACAAAAACAATAATTTTCCTCTACAAAACAACCAAACTAAACACCATGAATACATATTTGAAGATATAAAGAACTTGAAGCTTAAAAACTTTTACCAAAATGACCGGATTTGGCATTAAATAACGCGAAAAGGGTTGATATGCTGTAAAAAAAATTCCTAAAAAGCCTGACTAATGATGGAGGCAAAACGTATTCCTCGATGTCTCTGACTCTACCAAAAACAAATATAATTGGTCAAATCAAAATTTATGATAATTTATGACAACTTTTCTTTTCTTTTTTTTTGTGGAACAACAGTATGCATAAAAGAGTTAATTTTAAAAAAATGTTGCTTTTTTTTTTTTTAATTTTTAAATTTTACTTAATTTAAAAATAATTGTAAGTTAAAAATTACTTATTCCTTTTTTAGTGTTTGGGTGGAGGACAATTAGTTGTTGGTGTGTGGCTGCAAAATCTCTGGACTCCTTACGGCTCACTCCTACCAACTTACAGCCTTTTAAGTCCAACGACCCTCATCATAATCATGGGTGCCATCATTACCATCGTGGGATTTTTGGGCGCCTTTGGATCTCTCATGGAGAACAGATGCATGTTGATTGTGGTAAGTATTCCAGGATAGGAAACCTATCCATCCCTAACGTTGCTGCTTTCATTTTTGACACCCATACAAGCCAAAATAAAATCCCGCAACTTTTTCCTAAAATTGAGAGATTAATGCCTTGCTTATTTAAAATTTCACAAAACTGTACCTCACCCATACCTATGCTTTCTCAAGTCCTTACCTCGATTTATCAAATCTCTGCTAAGCTTGCTGGAAAAATATTTGGATCATTCTACCGCTCCAGAAAGTACTTAACTCCGGATGCAATCCTCTTCCTGTATAAGAGTCACATAGATCCTAAGATGGAGTACTGCTGCCACATCCGGGGAGGTGCCGCTCTGGCCACTCTTTCTTGCCTTGACAGAGTTCAAAATCGACTGTAGTGGATGATCTCTTCTGTTCTCTACAGCACCTTTCTCACGGAAGAAACGTTACTAGTCTCTCTCTATTCTATCGTTATTTCCATGGAAGGTTCGCAATTGAGCTTCTATCTGGTTCCCCCTTGTAACACATTCACAGAAAGAACTCGTTTTCCTACTACAACTGTAAAGAACTTTCCTTTCCTCTTCTGTTTGTCTAACATCAAACGGAATTTCCATGAACAGAGTTTCTTTCCAAGAACTTCCAATCTGTAGAACATGTTACTATGGAATTGCTTCCTGGTGAACCACTTAAAATCTAATGTCAACAAATGCTTGTCATAAATCGCCCTCATAAGTAATCAAATTTTATTCATTATTTTAATCCTCTCATAATATTCTTCATCATTTAACTGACACTCTTTAACCATTATCCTATATTATCTATGCATTTCATTATCCTTGAGTAGCTTTTAACCCTGATAAGTGGTGACTCATTAGTATATAAAAAAATTATTGGAGTAAATTAATCTCTCCATACTAACATACCAATTAACAGAACTGCATGGACTATCTAATCCAAGCAAATGTGCCACCATCAAATTCCTTGTGGATCTTTTTGTATGGCCAAGTATGAACGCTAATACCCACAATTGGGTGGGTCTCAACTTGTCTCGAGTGCCAGATATGTAAAGTATTATGGTACATGTAATCTATATCCGGTACCTTAGGCCCATTTCATGCATGTCTATATCGATATGCTTGAAACTCCAAGATTTTCAGTACCTCTTGACAGTCGTTAATCACTTATCCCAATAGTCTTTTGTGGTACCATTCAGGGAAACTTCTGCCAACACATTCACCAAAGTGATCCTACATGATTGGATCGTTTTTTTGTTTTTTTTGGTGGATGTAACATCATCACTGCTGATCATGGTGCATAATTCCAGGCATTGCTCTTTCGAGAAATTATCCAGCTTCTTGACATCGAACATATTAATACCACGGCTTACCATCCATGTGCCAATAGCCTTGTAGAGAGATTTCACAGATCTTTATAGGCTACTCTAGAGGCACAGCACTACTAATTAGGTAGATTATTTATCCCTAATTCTCCTCTCTATCTGCAACTTTCTCAACTGAGCTAGTTTTCGGTATTCCTCCTCTTTACCTGGATAGTGTTTTGATGACATCACATCTATCAACCCCAACAACTACTTTCACTCAGAAGTTACACAATAAAATGATGCAGTTGAAATATATGCAACTGCAACAGTCATATACTAATACATACATCCATCACCAACTTCGAGACTATGATTTCGTTTTTGTCAGAAATGATGTGGTAAAGATGCCATATACACCAACATACCAAGGCCCTTTCAAGGTACTCAAGCACTCAGACAAACATCTCACCATCAGTCAAGGTAACTACCGATACCATCGCCATTGATCAGATCAAGTCGGCCTTTTCTTCAAAAAAATCGCTCGTCGAGACACAACCCATTTCAACAGTACCAGATGCACAATCAGTCATGACAATATCAGAGGCATGACCAGCGACAAAAACGACTTCTGTCAAGCAGACATGGTTAAGGAGAAAGACATATTTTTATTTCTAATTGATACGATCAACTATCTAGAGATAGTCTGCTGACAATCGTCATTCTCTCGGTAGCAAGTTGGTTCCCGTTCATAAGCATGACCTTCACCTTCCATTCCTGGCTGTCCATTCTTACTAGTCTGCTTGCTTTGACATGATAACAGCGTGTGAACAGAAAATTAGCTGAAACTCAGCACAGTTACACGGATCCAAGTGTAGTATCTGTTCCTGCCTACATTCCCTTTCCCCCCAGGAACTCCATTAATTACTCTTCAGATATTGTATATGATGCTTGGCCTCAGGGTTATTTAAATAACTGGTCCAATTTATTTTTTGTCTACCAACAGGCTCTGCAACAATTCCATTTGATTCATGTTTTTTTAATTTTTGCATGGCCCACTTAGAAAACGGAACTTTTAAGAAAATAAACAAAGTCCTTATTCTTGTTGAATATGTTGATGACGTTTTTTTTCTGTAAAAAAATGTTAATTACATGAAAAAAAAACCCAAAAACTTAGATATGTTTTTAAAATAATTCAGTTTTTAGGTTCACTTACAAAATGAGGAAGTAAATATCCTCAACGATATAAGACAGATGTTATAAAAATGTTTACTCCAGAGAAATAAATTAATTTCATCACCACACATAATTAGTTTGCTTCTAATCTATTTTATAAAAGAAAGTTGTCTGTGTGTCCAACTAAAAGTAAAAAAATATACAGGACACAAACACAAAGTTGGTATATTCTTATTCATCTAAATGAATGAATGCAAAATTTCTTTTCATTTATCACTCTTACATTACCATCAAAACGGGTCACTGTTATTTACATCAATATTACAACATTTTATTTACCTCCCCAGGAGGTTAAGCACAAGGCCAGTTTTATCTTACTCCCACAAGTAAGATGTGACCCAAGCTCGGGTCGGGAAAGTGGGGTTTGAAAAGCCAGCGCCCGAGAAGGTGAGCACTCTGGCCATTAAAAATTGCCTGAGCAGCCCCGTCGGCATTCCCAGGTAGGGGCGCCTCAGGCAGTAAGCAACAAACTTACTCCTCCCCAAAGAGGGGAGGCAAAGCCTGGGAGGGTGTACCTCCTAGAACTGCACAGGACAAACCCATAGACCGGCGTAAATCAAGCCCCGAAGGCCAAGACGATACCAGTTTATGGCGTGTATCAATGATACAACATAATGTTTTAAAATCCTGTATATATAGTACAGAGGAAAGACCCATAGACATTAATATATCTGTCTAATTTGCATAACTACTTTTTAAACAGTCCATAATAAATTAATGTTTGGTGTTATTCATTTGTAATTTTATTGTTATTTTTCCTATATATCTGCAATAGTTTTGTCGATATTAACAGTGATTAAAGTAATTTAATAAAAAAAAAGTATAAATTATTAAAATTTGCTTATTAATTATCAAGGGAGATAATGTAAATAAAACTAATGTCTTAGCTAGTTAGAAAGATATACCGATGATGCAGAAGAGTTCATAGAGAGGGGAGGTGGATTCTCTCTATCTCTCTCTCTTGAGGGAGGGAGCTCTTTTAAAAACAATAAAGAAAGAAAATTTGCCGTAGCTCTCACTCCTTTTCCTTCCCTGCTGTCTCTCACTCACTTCTCCCCTCTTTTTCTCTAGCGATGCCAAATTTTCTTTTTTATTGTTTTTAAAAGAGCCCCCCCCCACTCACACATACATTCCATCGCTCAGACGAATTGATTTCTTTCTTTTCATTTTGTATCAAAATTAGCAAAATGTTAATATTTATTTATATGAATAAATGCAAAAGTTTTTATCTTGTGTTTACAAGAAACTTATGAAATGTTTATTATTTAAAATGTTGGCTTCAAGTAGCTAATTTTGCAAAGCCAGCTAGTTATTATATACATACACACAAAGATGTGTTTCATTATAAGATTGAAGAGGAGAGGGAAGAAGACAAGTAACTTGGCGTTGTCTGTGAGCAATAACCTTAAAACTAAAACTCGAGTGAATTTCTTGAATTATTATTATTATTATTATTATTATTGGTCTACCAATTTATAAAATCAGGGGACCTATGTTTTGAGGCATTTCCGTCCGTCTGTCCGGATTTTTCTCCGCAACCATCCATTGAATGTCTCTGAAATTTTACATGAAGTTGTAACTTTGGTCAGGTTAGAATGTGACATTCTCCGATTTTTGAAAAAAAATCTGGTTAGCCCCCCAGGCGGTCAAAAGGCCCTGAAATGGCAAAAAATGACATTTTTTCCCCCCATAACTTTTCATCCATCCATTCAATTTCTCTGAAACTTGGCCAAAATGTGGAGGCAATTGTTCCTAATAGAAAATAAGTATCGCTGACCTTGGAAAAAATCTGGTTCGCGCACCCAGGAGGTCAAAAGCTCTCAAAATTGCAAAAAATGACCCTTTTCTCCCATAACGTTTGATCCATCCATTGAATTTTTCTGAAACTTGGCCAAAATGTAGAGGCAATTGTTCTGGATATAAAATGAGCATCCTTGACCTCAGAAAAATTCTGGTTTGCGCCCCCAAGGGGTCAAAGGGGGGGTCAAAAATGCCCCAAATTGCCTAAATTTATTGCATTTTACACTCGCCACATCAAGTCACATACAGAGGGGGACCACGCACGCGCGGCTTGTTATTATTATTATTATTTATTAATAATACATTAAAACAAGAGAGGGGAATGAAAAGAGGGAGAGGAGAAAGGGAGTGCGAGTGAGGGGAAGAAAATAGAGAGGGAGGGGGTCAGTTTTAAAAGAAAGATGTTACACATTTTTTAACCTGTTCTATTTTATTGTTTATGACCCGCACCACGCAGTGTAGAACTGCTAGTAGGCAATAAATGAAATTCTTTACCAGTCTTCGTGTATGAAAAGATTGGATGTAAATTGCTCCCATGATTTTCAATTAAAACAAAATATCTGATAATGACATGAATACTTTAAGACCTGTGGAATGCTATAAGGTAGGCATGTGATCAAATCTACATATGATTAGAACTGAATGACGTCAAGCAATCTCCTCCAATTGAAATGTTTTTCTCATCACCAATAAAAAGATTTCTTCTCATTTATGCCTATACCATTGTATTTGATCGGATCATACGTCTGTTATACAAGTTCCCTGGAAAATGACTAAAATAATATCTATCTTATTCAACAAACATGTATCTATAATATCCAACAGAAAGATGAGTTTTTGGTCCAGGCATCAAGGGAGAGGATCGTTTCCAGGGTTGCGGAGTCAGAAGTCTGACTTTGACTCTGACTCCGACTCCTAGCATTCTTGCGGCTCCAACTCCTAAACGCTGATTCCCATCTTTAGGATATAAAATATTGAGAATTAAGACTTACAAAAAAAAATAGAATTAATATTTAGTATAATTAACATGGTTTAACTATTAAATTTGCAAAGATTACTTCCTGAATCGACACAGGTCAGGCATTGTTCTTAGAAAATTATCCAACTTTGATTCAATTAAATTGATTTCGTCTGGTTCTATGTTTTTTTTTATTGTTATTTTCAAAAAATATTTTTGGATAGTATATTAAATCAATATTAAATAATATTTATAAAAAGAATTTCTCTTATTTAAAAAATAATAATTCTTCCTATTTTCTTACTTTTAATTTTGTTAATTTTAAACACTGATTTATAAATTCTTTTTATAAATATTATTTGGTTTATTCTCCTAAATGATTATTCTAACATCCCGAAATGTTGTCTTTTTCTTTTTGTAGTATTTCGTGTTTGTTTTGCTGATGCTACTCCTGGAAATAATTATCACAATCCTTGGCTGCACACAGAAAGAAATTGTGAGTTAATATTCATTGTATTGTGTTTAACGTCTTCGGAAATTTTCAGCTTAACATTCTTCATTATCCTCCCATTTTCTTTTCACCTTTTTCCTAGGGGCTCATAGCCCCCCCCCCATCGATGATACAGGGAGGGGGCACTAGGAAACTTCTTGTAAACAAGTCAAATCTGAAGAGATTTTGGGTCGATGCTTGGCCAATGCCGGTTTGCCTACATATATTTGTATTCAAATGCAAGCATGCCAATGAAAACAAAGTAACAACTCAAAAACAACGAAATATACAAAAATATTTATTGTTTGTGAACCCAACTGGGTTTGCTATGAAATTGTGTCCTTGAGAATGTGTACAAAGAAAGTCTGCAAATGATGTGTGTGTGTAGGTTGAGAATAGAAATATTATATACCAAGTAAAGTGTGTTTCTAAGTGTGCACATGATGGCAAAGTGTCTTCATGGCAGCCAGACCGAAGGAAGAGAAAAGAGAAAGAGACGGTATGTGCATCCCTTTTTATAATGCGGATTGTAACACCTTCTATGATCACGAAAAGGGAAGATAATTCGAGTCTGGTGAGAGTCAGTCTTATTGTGTCGAACAGGGGTAGGTAATACTATTTTTTAATCACAAAAAATTCTCGAGTTATTGTAATGAAAGTTTCAGAATAAAAAAAAAAATAAAGGAGGGAGATTTAAGTAATGTAAGTAAACTAAAACAAATCTATAAGTTTGTTGTTTTAATGAAATAAATACTTTATATTAGCATTCTTTTATTCATTAAAAATTTTAAGATTGGATAATTTTTTAATTTTTGGTGGATTTTCTTTTTCAATTGAGGATTTTCATTTTTTGGTTAGAAACAAATTACTTTCACTTTCATTGTTCGACCCTAAACATAGCAGCTTACCACGTAAAATGCTGATGACATTTTAAATTTATTTTATTTATTTTTAACTTATTTATTATTAATTTATTTTATTTAAAAAAAAATTTTTTTTTTTTATTTATTTATTTTTTTTTATTTTTTTTTTTTTTTAAGTTAATTAATTTATTTATTTTTTATTTAAAAAAATTTTTTTTTGTTAAGTTAATAATAATTAAGTTATTTTTAGTTTATTTATTTTGAGTTTACTTACTTTTTAAAAAATTATTTACTTTTTAAAAATTTTACTTTATAAAAATTTTACTTTTTAAAAATTTATTTAAGGTTCATGAAACAGTTACACAGCAAATGGTGATCAGCATCCGAGAATCTTATGACCCAACGAAAGGGAATGATGAACAAGGTCTTGTGAAAATTTGGGACCAACTTCAAGTTGAGGTTTGTGACACTTATCTGATTTAATTGGGTGGTTGTATATTATTATTATATATCAAAATAGCTGTACTTACCCAGTGCTATCTGGGAGTTTTTACTTTCATTTTTTTAAAATAGGATTTTTAAAGTTAAATTTGATTATTACAACATCTTTAGTTATTTAATTATTAATTGAATCAAATTGTTATAAAGCTAATTTGTGATACTGAAAACATTTTTAAAACATTTTTAAAGGTGGTTGTTATTATTTATTGTCATTTTTGTTTGGTTTCCATTAAATAAAATCAAGAAATTTACCTTTGAATAAAATAAAGGTCTATTATTCGCTGTAAAACTTTAACTGTTTCTTTCCTCCCACTACCAATTCTGTAATTTGGAAGAAACAGTGATTAGTCTAATCTATGTCGATTAGCCAATCAAAATGTTCAAAATATAAATTAATACTGGTGAATCGCAAAAATAAATGTCTGTTACTAAATTTGTTCCAGATTTTTCATAAGTGGTGGTATCAGTACATTTTCTTCAAGAGAAAAGCTCACCCTCCTGTGATTGGGAATATATTTTTTTAAGAACATACTCAAATTAAAAGCAGATGTTTATGTCGAAACAGAATGAAATATCGACATTGTATTCACTAGTCTATAAATCACAAAAACACAGAAGAGACTGGCTTTACTAGACTGTATTAGATGTTACTTTTTAAAGAATTTTTTTTCTAAAGAAAATCTATATTTGATGTAAATTCTTTTTGTTAGAATCCGGTCTGCTTCAGTCAAACTGTAGTTGTCTCCCTTGAGTCGAGGTAACAGTTTATTTGCTTGTTTGTTGGTTCTTGCCAATCTGTAAAACAAATTTCGTTTCAGCTTCCATTTCAGACTGAACTTTCACAATAGAATTTTAAATATCGAGGTTAAGGCTCGAACTATCCGAGTAAATATTCCCTGCCCTGGCGTGGCACACACGGTCCCAGGTCTTTCTGGAACCCACCTTGCTTGAAATAGACTCTTAGCTAGTTGAGTAAATGAGTTCCATTTTAACTTTAATTTTTTTCGTATCAGAGATCTTCCAAGATGACCACTCCACACATTTATTTTGCCCTCGACCTCCCCAAATCGTTTTTATCTTGAAAGAACACTGTCACCTCCCCAACTCCAATCCGTTTTTTTCTCTTCCCACTTAAAATTCCACTCCCATATAGAGATCTACCTGCTTGTTTTCGGCACTGACAAACCAGAAAACAGTGAGAGGTCTAAAATTAGCAATTACCCGTTATCTCATTTTATTTGGTTTCTTTCTTTTTTTTTTGGGGGGGGGGGGGTAGTCGACCAACTCCCCATCATTCATACACCTGCACATATTCTTCTTGTAAATAAAATTCATCAAATGCTGGGTATTTCCTAAGTAGTGAAGCCCATGGAGCGAATGCGGTATTGTGGTGACGTTTCTAGTTTAAGAGAAGATCATAGACCCGCACGACCTATGCCCAAATTTATTGGCCTTGTGCCTAATTTGTTCTATAAATTGGGCGATATTGAATTATCTTACCTTGATGCCGTTATTCTGAATTCATAGCTGTGGGCTGTCATCAGTGGACTGTTTTTCTTGTACCAAATTGTCATAAACAACGTTTTAAGTGTAATTTAGACGGTTCCAAACCGATATAAATTATTACACTCTAAAAATAATTTTTTAAAAAATCGTTTTTTTTTTCTTAATTCGAATTATTTGATGGTTTTCAGTAATCAAATAAAAATTTCATTTTTACTTGATATTTAATATTCATTTTAAAAATTATTCCAACAAATTTTAATAAATTTTAATTATAAAATCTTATCTGAAAACGATTGTGTGACTCTTTTTTTTTTAATCATGACCGTTTGGTGCAAGAAAGGCAGTCTATTGATGGCGACTTGCTGTTGTGAATTCGGAATAGCAGCGTCTAGGTAATGTAATCGAATATCGCCAAAAATTGTTATATGAATTTTATTTCAAAGATTGCAGAACTCAAAAACATCTTATGAATTTATATTGTCATGGTTCAACCCGTAATCACCTTTACTGTGGTCAGAGACTACATATGCTATCTGAGAGCCCTTCCAAACACTTAAGGATGCAATGTGATATTTTAGCTTTTAACGGATTCTTCTACATTCATTTAATTTTTATTTGTTCTAGATGAAATGCTGTGGAGTGAACAGTTATTCCGATTGGTACAACATTTATGCCTGGCCAAATAAGCAACAAGTTCCGGATTCTTGTTGTCAGAATTTTAAGCCCGGATGCGGACAGTTAGAACCTCTTTATTGGAATAAACAAGTAAGTCAACACTCTCATCCGAACAAAAGACAAAAGTTGATTTGTAAAAGTTAATCTGATTGTTGTAAAAGTTTTATTTTTAACCTTCGTTATTCTCTCCTAACACTTGTGCTGAGACGGTTTTGTTTTCCCATCAAAATCTAGTTAAAGATGATCTCTTCTCTTTGGTCTTTTCTCACAGAAGACGCGATGCTAGTCTTTCTAAACTCTGTCCATGAGATGTGCTCGACTGAGCTCTACTTTCTGGCTCTTCTTTGTAAGATATTAACAGCAAGAACCATTCTCTCCACAACAACGGAAAAACAACTTTCTTTTCTTCCTCCGTGTGCCTAGCGTCAGGTGGAATTTCCATGGACAGTTTCTTTGTAAGGGCTTCCAATTTGTAGAACATATCACTGCTGGACTGCTTCCCTACAGATTACAATATAGTTGTCTTCAAATCCAATGTCAACAAATACTTGTCATAAACCATCCCATGAGTAATCAAACTTAGTTCATTGCATTGATCCGTTTTAGTACTCCCATCATATTCTTCATCTTTCAGATGACAATCATTCCATCCTATTAATCTTTATCCTCGATTGGCTCTTGGCCTTGATAAATGGTGACCCAATAGTAAAAAGAAAGAAAAAGTGGTGAAATTGAGTTTTGTTTGCAATATTGCAGCACTACCACTAAAATCCTTGGGAAAGGTATGAACCCATTTCTCTTCGATCCCACTATTTCACCCATATCTGTAGAGCATGGAGGGGGGTAGACTGTCGATTTGTCTTGAAGAAAAAGTATCGCTGTCACTTGTATTATGTGTGGATACTCTCCAAAAATATATTTCAAGACACAAGAAATTTGGATTTCAACTGTTGTTGGACAAGCATGATGAATAACAACTTCAAGGGAACAGTGTCCTTCAGCACATAAAGTTGATAAGATAGTTGTTGGGGTTTTACTCCCTAACTGTACCTTCAGGTGAAAGGTTGGCTGATCTGACACCTTTGTGGCCTACTGTTTGCATCCACTGGGCCACATGATTTTGTCTTTGTGTACATGTCTAGCAGACAATCGTCATCATCATCGTCTTCTTTTTCATCTTCTTCATCTTCTTCTTCATCATTTTCTTCTTCTTCATCTTCATCATTTTCTTCATCTTCATCATTTTCTTCATCTTCATCATTTTCTTCTTCATCTTCATCATTTTCTTCATCTTCATCATTTTCTTCATCTTCATCATTTTCTTCTTCTTCATCTTCATCATTTTCTTCATCTTCATCATTTTCTTCATCTTCTTCATCTTCATCATTTTCTTCATCTTCATCATTTTCTTCATCTTCTTCTTCTTAACGTCTATTTTACATGCTGGCATGTGTTTGATGGCTTCTAGAAATTGACTTCTAAACTAACCTATCTCTGCCAGGTCTTTATTTATCCCTCTTTCACTCGTCCATCTTTATCACTTCCTCCAATGTTTTCCTTGACCTTCCCTGTGAACTGACCTAGCTACCTGAATTGTTCTACATCTACTAACCCACGAACTCTCATCCATTCTTTCAACTTGGCCATACCATCGAAGCCTTCTGTTCTGCATGTATCTCCCTATATTGTCCAGATTTAATCTTCGATCGAGTTCATTAGATTTGAACCTGCCTTTAAGATTTGCATCACACATCCAACGTATCATTTTTATATCATCTCTCTCCATGCAACGCATGTCCTCAACCCTCACTGGTCAGGTTTCACTTTCATATATTATCATACTGTGTACACATGCCTGATAGACTCTTCCCTTGGTTGACAGTGGTAACACTCTTCTGGTTAGTAATGGCAGAAGTTTCCTGAACTTTCTCCATCCACTCCTAATTCTTGCTATCACACTAGCACCTGCTCCACCCTGTGCTCCAATGGTATCACCAAGGTAACACATTTTCTGAACAACCTCAATAACTTTGCCATCCAAATATATTTTCTCCATATCTGAGTTTGCATTCGTCTTTGTTGTCTTACACTTCTTGTACATAAACTGGTTGCCCTCTCTCAACCTACCAGTAATTCCATTGCACTTCTTGTGTACCCAACGCTTGCATGTATCACAGAAAAATTGAGTTGCACCCGACTCCCTTACCATAAACTGAGCATGGGGATTTTCCCTTTCCAGGGGATTTCCAACACAACCACTAATCAACACTTTTTTCTTGGTGACATTCACTCTCAGGCCTTTACTTTCCATAGCATTCTTCCAAGTGCTTTTACTTAACAAGTAAACCTTCCATTGCTTCACGGGCAAGTACTAAGTCATCAGCATCTCTTCCAGACAACCCGTACGGAATTCCCTCGACAATGTTTCTAAAGCACAAATGAAAAGCAATTAGAACTTCTTGATTTGAATAAACAAATAAATCAACAATCTCATGTAAAAAATTATTTCATTGTAGTAAAATCTTTAGCTTTTCCGAGCCTCTGGTGCTACCAGATCAGGCTGTCTGAAGATACTGGCTTTTTGACAAAATATGCACCAAACATTGATGTTGTTGTTTTTTTTTTCCTTTCTCTTTGCAAAACGCAATCAAATTCTGCAAAGCCAAAAACCAAATCAACATTTTTCCTTTACAAAACAACCAAACCAAACCAAACACCATGAATAAATATTTCAAGATATAAAGAACTTGAAGCATAACATTTTTTACCAAAATGAACTGATTTGGCATTAAATAATTTGAAAAGGGTTGATATTCCATAAAACAAAACAACCAACCAAACTTATTCTCCGAGCCATTTGGGGATCCCCACAACAACTAAATTTCTTGCTTTTGAATCCTGCCCTTTCCTACAGATAGATTTTTTATTCAAAATACATATCTATCTGCTTGATACTGAGGAGGGGGGGGGGAGGGTAGATACAAAGCTGTGATTGATCGAATGATATCATGTAAATGGTTGGATCATTCCACCACTCCAGAAAGTACCTGACTCCAGATGCAATCCTCTACTTATATAAGAGTCCGATCTGTCCTAAGATGGAGTACTGCTGCCACATCTCGGGAGGTGTCATCCTTTCTTGTCTTGACCTCGTACAAAATTAACTTTGTAATCTAGTGAGGGATGATCTCTTCTGCTAGTCTATCTCTACTCTATTGCTATTTCCACGGAAGATGATTAACTGAGCTCCAATCGCTAGTCCCTTCTTGTTAGAAATTCACAGCAAGAACTCATCTCTCTACCACAAGTGCAAAGAACTTTCCTTTCCTCATCTGTGTGCCTAGTGTCAGGTAGAATTTCCATGAACGGAATTTTTTTCCAAAAACTTCCCATCTGTGAAACAGTTTATCATTAAATTACTTCCCTGCAGACTACAACATGGTCGTCTTTAAATCCAATATCAACAAATCAGCATAAGTAATCAAATTTTGTTTTCTAATCTTCTCATAATATTCTTCACCACTCAACTGAAAATCCATCTATCTTGTTAACCATTATCTTCAAGTGGCTTTTTTCCTTGATAAGTACTGACTAATTAGTAAACAAAAAAGTTCAGTATGTGTGGATGTACATCTAGCTATGTCGTTTCCATCTTAAGACATATTTGTCTCTTATATAGGTAGAGGATTGTGTCAGGAGTCAGGTACTTTTTGGAGCAGGAGAATGATTCAACCATTTTTGCACAACCTTAGCAACAGATTAAATATAAGTCTTCCATCTTAGATCTAGAGAGAAAGTAAGTCCTGGGAGCTTATCAAAGCAAGAAACCTCACTAACGAGAGCCATTCATTTTGACTGGCAGAACACAAGGATCTGAGCATTCGCGGTGAAAGAAGAGAAGCTTGGTTTCAAAATGTTAAAAGTAACTAGCCACTTTTTTCCCACGTGCTCCAGATAATAATAAGAGACAATCAGCAAAATCTCGATAACCAATGCTCTTCGAAATGCTGCCATAGACAGTTGTGTCAACAAATGATTTCAGAATATGATTTGGAAGATCATTAATCAGGAAGAAGGTTAGGCTCAGAATCGACCCTTGAAGTATGCCAACGTTTATAACCCTAACCCTAATAGCAACGTTTATGCTGTGTGTTTCAGATTTCTGCCCTCAACAACAACTTTTCTAGACCTATCAGAGAGAACAGAATTTGATGGTTGGGAAGACATTCCTAGATATTCCATACTTAGCAAGCTTGTGAAGCAACCCTTTATGTCAGACTTTGTCGAGGGCCTTTGATATGTTGAGAGCTATTGCCCTAGAAACAAAGCCACCCCCCCCCCTTGATATCACTTAGACACAGCAATGAACATAACCACTTCAGAATGCTGGAACCGACATAGCTGAATGTACATCCACACACGCTGAACGTACACAGCAATTAACATTTAAATAAAATGATAGATTTTTACAATAAATAAAAATGAAAGTATATAAATGTCAATTTATGTTCCATTATCCCTACACCCAACCTCCTTTAAACTATATAAAAATCTGGAAATATTCAGTAAATGTACAAGGATTTTTAAATTGTTCAGATCAAAATTCTTTAACACTTTTTTCTTAAGACTTTTTGATATTCTTGAAATACAAGGTGATAAAAAAAACAGGCTCCACACACACTTTTTGTTATATTTTCTTTCATTAATACATCAATCACTGTATTTTTTTCCAGAACATGGCGGAAGCAACACCAAATCTCGATAGGAGCTCCATCAAAAAATATACTGTGTCAAACATTTCTACAAGATAGGCTTGTTAAAGAAAGTGCCAGACACTTTTGTACATCAGTTCAAATGTGAAAAAGTACCATTCAGGACCGGGTGGACCACTTTGAGAACTATGGGACAGTGGAGAACCTCACTGTAGCCAGTGACAATCATCTAAGCTATTCAAGACGCCCCCAAAAGTGTACAACTGAGCTGATTGATAGTCAGTTGAGCAGAATCCGAAACACTGTGCACAAGAATGAGTGTTAGACCCTGTACCCGTCACTTATTGTAAAGTTTTGGAGACGGCAACATAGAGCAAGCTCTTAAATCTCACATCTGTCCCAGGATTGGCTGAAAGAGAAATTTGGAGGCTGTGCGATCAGTTTCAAGACTGATATTGTGTGAACACCTCACAGCCCAAACCTTAGAGAACTGAAAGGGGGTATGGAGAATGAAGAAAGTCAATATAACACCAATAATCGTTGGAGCACTATTAACAGTCCCGAAAAAACCTGGAAAAAAGACTGATAGAAATCATAATCAAAGGAAAGACTGAGACTATACAACAGACAGCAACGATAAGAACAGCTAAAATCTTAAGGAAAATCCTTGAATGTGGAAAACAACTCGCGTAAATTGCGAACACTGACGAGTCACATGGAAGTAAAACACAAGCATAGAAAGAACACCACCACATGAACCCGAAGGAACTGAAACTGCCTGAAATCTCATACCCTCCCCTCCCCTCCCCTGCCCCCCCCCCCTCTCAAAATAATGGCGCCAGCCCCGAGTAATACCACACAAAATAGTCGTGTAGGGATTCTGATCATTGACGCATTAATACTGTCGGGAAAGGTATAACACCACCCCTCCCCTTAAAATAGCAACTTGTGTTCAATTAGTTGTATACAACAAATCATTTATAATCTGTATTTTGCTTTGGCATCGGATAAACCCAAACAAATGCATTTTTACCGAATGTTAATCCTTTGTTTTTTTTCTTCTGATTTTCTTTTGCTGCAAATGCAAAACAGGGTTGCTTAGCTGAAGTGAGTTACTGGTTTATGAAGAAGCTGCATATTCTTGGCGTGATTGCTCTAACTCTGGCCGTGACACAGGTGAGCATTTTAAAAATGTATTTATTTTACTAAAATGTTATCCAACCTTTCGAAGAAAAAAAATGATTACCTTCAATTCTCTTATTTAAGTTTGCCCCTTCAATCCTCCTTATTTGTGTATGTTATGGTGTAAGCTGATCTACCTATTTCAAGAATAAATGGATTTACCCAGACACAATAAATACAGTTACATCTAAACGTCACGACAGTGATTCGTGGCCTTTTGGTCGTGATCAAAGTGTAGTATCTGTTCCGATGGATACTGCACCCCATAGACTGGTATTGTCTTGGCCTTCGGGGCTTGATTTACGCCGGTCTGTGGGTTTGTCCTGTGCAGTTCTAGGAGGTGCAACCTCTCAGGTTTTGCCTTCCCTCTTTGGGGAGGAGTAAGTTTATTGCTTACTGTCTGAGGCGCCCCTATCGGGGAATGCCGACGGGGCTGCCTAGGCAATTTTTTAAAGTCCCCTAAGTACTCTTCCGCTAGAGTGCTGACTTCTCAACTCCCACTTTCCGACCTTGTGTCACATTCTGCTCCGTGGGAAGTAGATAAATAGGGTGATTTGTGGCAGTTATGGCCCTAGACTTATGACATACTCTTCTGTAAATACACTTTTGTTAATTATACCACTGTGTCTTGATTATTACCGGCCTGGAAGGCCACAACAGTGTATAAAGTTCATATTTAGAAATCAGGGTTGCAAAGTTGGAAGATGAAGTGTTAACAAACAAAAATGTGAGAAAGAATTTGAATGAGGAAACTTAGTATGGTCAAGAATTAATTATTTATTTACTTTTTACAATTGGAAGATGAGGATTTACTAATTAACATTTAGTGTGGGAGCTGAAACGATAACGTCATTACAAAATGTCTGTCTGTTGGAAGCCAAGGGGACATAACTCTCCAAATTGAACACAAAGGAAGCAACTCTGACAAGTTATCTCCTTTTAATATGTCCATTCTTTTCTAGCTAGAATGCTTCTAGCTAACAGAAGGTATAAGGTTCACTCGGACTCCTAAGATTCTAAAACTCCCAACTCCGACTCAAAGAATTCCAAAATATCCGATTCTGATTCAGACTCCTTATTTTAAAGTCTTCCAATATTCTGACTGTCTGTTGATTCTTCAGAAATGAAAGAATCCGACTCTGACTATTAGCATTCTTACGAGTTCAACTCCTTCCAAAATCTCTGACTCCGACTCTGCCACTCTGTGAGAAACTGGACATATTTCTGTGTCGGCAAAAGAAGAATTATACAAACGCAAGGTGCCGTTCGTTTTATTTATGTATCAGTATAGTTAGAAAGGAGGTGGAGGAGAAGATGATGATGATGATGATGATGGAATCATTGTGTGCAGTGCTCAGGTGCCATACAAAAGTGTGTGAACTATCTGGTATAATGTTTTAATAGGTTTTTTGGAGATTTTGTATAGCTTAAATCATAACTAGGTTTAAATCTGGTACTATGTCTACTTTATCCAATCAGACAGAGTTGTTGAATAATATGAGGGAGGAGAGAACGTGAGTTGCCCATCAGCCACCATGAAACGAGAGGGTCATGTCATTAGTCAGGTGCCTTCCGTTTTCCATTTTTATTTTGAGTTGGGGATTTTGTCCGCGTCAGAGGTCTGTCAGCCAGCGGCTGGTGGCTAAGCCGCTGGCGGGCACCCACCTCCTTCCCCTGGAGTACTTAAAACCGACCACGATTCACAGGGATTAACTTTTCTGGCGAAGCGAATAAACCTGTAATTTATGCGTAGTTTGTTTTCGGACAATTTTTTCTTTTCCAGAGTGATTTACAAAAAAAAAAAACCTTCAGTTTAAAAAATAGCAGATATGTAGTCCAACAACCTGTTGACAGACGAGAATCAAGTCCGGTCATAGCAGAGTAACATTATCAGCTTCTTCATGGCAGTGGGGCATCTTCTTCCATTATTTAAAGGGCAAACATCTGTATGTATGTGTGTATGTCCAGCTAAAACTTAAAACATACAAACCAAAAACCATCAAATTTGATATTTTTTTGACTCGGAATAAACTATATCTAAAATTTAGAAAAAAATATCCATTCTTTGAACCTAAACTAGCGCTGCTTTCATCAGTGGGGTTTCCAGTCAGTTTTATGTACTAACTAAAAGGAAGTAACTCTGATTTTTTTCAAGGAGTTATTTCCCTGACTCGAGTAATCTATAAAAAGTGTATGTCCAGAGAGAGAAATGGGCTGGGCAGAGAAGAAAGAAGGGTAGGGGGAGGGGGAAACCGGGGGAGAGAGAAGTAGAAGTTTTAATAGAAATATGTTACACTTTTGCCTCAGGTAACGCCGGATAGCCTTGCTAGTTTAAACTATTTCATGCTTCAAATTCTTATCTGCATCATAGTTGTTAGACCCGCAATGTGTTGGCTTTTATACAATGGCCAAAATGTTGTGCAACAAGGTATACTATAATAAAGTGCCTACAATTGCGCACTACAATGCATCAAAAAGTGCATGTACATGTGCACATATGTATGAAGGGAATAGTTTTAACTAATTCGGAAAGCATGAGGTTTTGAAAAGATGCAGCGTTTCTACAGCCAACGACCCGACCGATGCTCCATGCTTCAGATATTCTGAGCGTGAAAAATGTTTGCAAAAATAATGAAAACCGTGTGTATAGTGCTCAGCGACACTACAATGCATCAAAAGTGTGTGTACATGTGTGTGTGTACATATGTGTGTGTGTGTGTACATATGTGTGTGTACATAATGGATCGCCTATCTTTCTCACTAGACAGCCAACGTCCCTTGTAACTCCCATTAAACACTTGTATCTCACGCAGAGACTTCCCAACCCAAGGGGAGACAACCTCAAACAGTTAGAATGATTTAAATAAATAAAATATACATAACAATAAATTTAAAAGCGTTTTTTTCTTTCTTTAGTTAAGCATGGAATTTCCACGAGTCTGCTCAGTAAATAAATAAATTGATATATATTTAAAAGAAATCTATAATAGAACCTATATCTTACATCTTATTACTTCTAATAGGACAATGCAGGGTGACCTTTCTAGAAATACAAAGGGAGGTAACTTTTCAATATTTCTAATATTTATCTTAAAGTTCCCTCTCCTCCCAATCATACTTGTATAGTGGCAGTCTTAATTCACGTACAGACGGAAATAATGTCATACCCCTAGGGCGAAAAAAAACAAACTATTTCTTCTACTTGACCAGTAAAATAATAATGGAAGTTCAAATGGAAAATTCAAACTTTTTTATCATATGGATGACTGTTGGTGTACCAAAGATTACCTGGTAACCCAGCAACTCAGCTTTCTCCAGCCGATTTTCTGTCTTAAGCATGTTACTCAGTGCCAGCCCTGTAAACATTGGGATGTTGTCCTCCCACCTCTTTCTTTGACCTAATGATCGTGTGACATGGCCGTACCAGTTAATTTTCCTCTTTTTCACAATGGTCAGTAGATCTTCATATAACTGAAGTGTTTGACTGAGTCAGTTCTTCACTTCTTCATTTGTAATATGGTTTTTATGAGATGTTGAGGATCTTTCGGAAGCATCTCATCTCTGTGGCCTGTATCCTTCTCTCCATGTCCACAGTTAGGGTCAACGACTCGCACGCATACAGAAATAAACTTTTTACTAGTGAGTAAAGAAACATAAACAAAGTAGAAGAAAGTCATTAAGTAAAAAAAATCTCTTTCTCTCTTTTTCTGATGTTATATAAAATATATTTGGATGGCAAGGATATTGAGGTTGTTCAGAAGTTGTTTTTTTTTGTTTTTGTTTTTTTTGTTGTTTCTTATGGAAATTTATCCAGACAAGCTACTTGATGTAAGGAGCTAAAAAAAAAACCCACTACTTCAAGGTCAAAAGCTAGCCAACAATAAGTGTTAGATGGACAGATTCCGACCCAGAAAACAGCAATTCTTCCCCCTTTGTCAGAAATATCACTCATGGAATGTGAGGATTAAAGAAAAAAAATAAGGAAAACTTGTTACCTTAATAATACCAATAGAGCACAAGGACGAGCCGATGCTAGTGTGATTGCTAGAGTTAAGAATGGGTGGAGTAAGTTCAGAGAACTTCTGTCATTACTAACTAACAGAGCATTACCGCTGTTGACCAAAGGAAGAGTCTATCGGGTATGTGTACAGTGTGATGATGTATGGAAGTAAAACCTGGCCAGTGAGGGTTGAGGATATGTGTTGCATGGAAAGAGATGATATGAGGATGATACGATGGATGTGTAATGTAAGTCTTAAAGACAGGCTTAGATCTTATGACCTTAGAGGAAGATTAAATCTGGACAGTATAGGGAGATGTGTGCAGAACAGGAGACTTTATTAGTATGGTCATGTTGAAAGAATGGATGAGAGTGCTTGAGGTAGCAGGATCAGTTAGCAGGGGAAGGTCAAAGAAAAAATAGGAAGTGTCAAGGATGGACTTGAGAGAAAGAGGGATAAATAAAGACCTCACTTTAATATTAAATCATCATCATCATCATATTCAGTTTAACATCTGTTTTACATGCTGACATGCATTAGCTGTCACTAAATGTGCTATTAATTCTAGCATGACTTTGAACATTTCTTTAGATTGTTTGAACAATCTTCAACAACCACTCGCTTGCCCCTGATTTATGCAACATCCCTTGACGCTTTCTCAAAGGGTTTCCCCAAATCCATGAAGCAAAATACAGGTTCTTCTTCTTACCAAGATACTTCTCTTGCATTTGTCTTCTTTCTAAGACACAAATGGAAAGCAATAGATACAGAAAATAAATAATACTAATTATGATGCTTCACCCCCGCCCCTCTCCATCTGCAGGTGAGAGATTAAAAGCAGATCCCTTTACGGTAACTGTTAAATATCCAGGCTGGGTGTACCGAAAAGGTCATCTGACAGGAGTAGGCACATTTGACACGGACACACACCTGGCCGGAAAAAAATAAACATGATTGATTGTCAAAAATAAAATAATCATTAGTTGAAGTCAAGCCACCTGGTCAGGGAAAACAAATATGGTGGAATGTGAGAAATAAAATAATTGTTGATTAAGACCACCTGCAATAGTTAGTGGCAGAAGGAAATATCCTGTCGCCGAATAACCCCCCCCCCCCCCAATTGACAATGAAGTCCCACAGTGGGCAGCATTTACAAATTGTTATATAATCAACCAGAAATTGATATCGTCAGTTGATTGGCGATTTTGGACCAGAGAAAAGCCACCCATTGAATTCCTGTACGTGAGTCTTCCTTTCTCACTAACCTTATTTGCTGATTACCGCCACTGATAATAAAGATATGTCATTATATTTTTATATATTAGTGTTTGTCGTCATTATAGAAATGTCTAACAATTTTTCTTTTTTCTCATTGCAGATTCTGTTTATGGCCGGGGCTATGTACCTAATGTGCAGACTGAGACGTCTTCATTAATAGACAATTCAAAAATACATTTTTTTATCTCCGTCCATATTTCATTCTCACCACCGAATATTAATCATTGCTAACTAACACGCTGTCATTCATCCATTCGCATGTATTGAACACAAAACATTTAAACTTCACTCGAACAATTTTTTTTTTATCATAGTAGAGGGCAACCAGAAGGATCCCTTTTGATTGGCTACTACAGAGATGTAGGGGAGGGCGCCACTCTTTTCCCTGGATTACTCCAGTTATCATTGACCCTCACCTTTTATAATGCTGAGAAGCATCAAGTACCTTTTTTTTTTTGAGTCCTTGGTATAATTCCACCGAGAATTGAACCCAAGTCTCCCGATCCATTAGTGAACACTAATCATTATGCCAAACAAGAGTATAGCATTTATTTTCTTTCCAGTGAATCACCAAAGAAAAATGGAAATTTTACAGTGTAAATTTTTTTTATTGTTAAATGAATGCATGATTTAAAAAAAAAATAAAAAATAAAAAAAAAATAGGTACCTAGAGGATTTCAGTCCTTATGGAGTCAGTTCCAAGTATTGACGGAGAATCCAGAGTCAGTTTCAGAAATTACTGACCAGTTTACGATTTGAAAGCTGCAGAATAAATGTAATAAGGCAGACGATACTAAGCATGCAAAGGGTTAGGTGACGGTTAAAAAACATTTTTTTAGGCCCCCTCAAAAATTCTCCGACAATACTCTGAACTGACTTCATAAGAAATGAAATCGTTTGGTTGCCTATTCATTACAAGTACCAAAAAAGAAAATAAATTTTCTTATGCAAAATCAAAAATATCTATTACAAAATGTCCGCCTATGTTCCCCACCTTGTAGCATGAGAACAAAACTGACCCTTATTTTAACTCATTACCAATTGTTCTTCCCTGCTTTCATTCTTATGTACAACAGACGGACAGCATTTACATCAAACGTGGTGACATTTAATTTACATAAAGATTTTAAATCTTGAATAAAATTTTTGTTCTCTGTTATTTATTTTTAATTTGACTGTAGCAGTCACATATTTTTATGCACTATTTTCCTTCGCTGTAAATGTACAAGTTTACCACTGAGTGATTAGTCCACCAGCCAATAAGATCTTGGCATAGGAACACAGGGATTTGTTGGACTACTTACAGCACCCATGCAATCGGGGGTTTTTTCCGCCGAAGCAGTTGGAGTTATAATATCGTCTTGCCAAGACATATTTTCGTTGACTTCCCACCAGCCAATCAGAAGCCCCGGCGCAAGAACAGAAGATTTGTCTGACTAATTTTTATATAGCATCCACACAATTTTATTTCCACACTCACTCAGCTGGAGTGAAGACACTGTCTAGATTAAACATATTTCATTGTTTTCCAAAAATTGTCAACAATATGGTAAATTTACCAAGTCGCATGGCGTTTTTTATAAAGATTGACTCTTCACTGTTTTAATTCCCTTTCAGTATAAATTTCCAAATCAAAGGTAAATCTATGTAAACTTCGGTGTCCTCTGTTGTCAATTCATCTTTTGAGTAAGATGAAAATTCTATTACAGCCTACTTTAATTATAATGGAGAACGAATACCATTCATCCCCCAAAACTGACCTTTACTTTAACTTTACAAATCTACTATCAGACCATGTATAGAGTACTGTTGTCATATTTGGGCTGGTGAATCTCTGTCCCATTTCAGAGTTCTTGATAAGGTGTAGAAACGTATCTGTAATTTGATTGGCTCTACCCTTTCTTTTTCTCTGCGCCTTCTCTCTCACAGACGTTGTGTTGCTAATCTCAGTCTTTTCTATAAATATTATTATGGCATGTGTTCTTCAGAATTGTGTGATCTATTTCCTGCTTCCTTTTTTCCAGCTCGTTTGACTCATTGGTCTAGTGGTCTCCATGAATTCACTGTTTTGATACCTCATTGTAATGCAGCTTCCTATTCCAGTAGCTTCTTTCCAAGTACTGCAGGCTTGTGGAGCTCTCTTCCTGCTGACTGTTTTCCTCCTACCTATAGCCTTGGTCTTTTCAAGACTAATGTTAATAGGCAGCTCCTGTCTTTGCTATAATCATCTTTCGTTCTTGGCAGCTCCTTACATACAAGTGGCTTCATGCCTTGTCTGGAGCGATTTCCATTTAAAAAAACAAAACATTCTCAATTGTTCTTCTCTGCTTTCATTCTTATGTACAACATATAGACAGCATTTACACCAAAGGTGGTGATATTTCATTTACATGATGATTTTTAATCTTGAATAAAAATGTTTGTTCTGTTATTTATTTTGGAGCTCTGGTAGCAGCAGGGTACCAAATTGAAAGGTGAATCGAAAAATGGTCTCAAATCCACGGTCTACCTGTTCTTTCTTGATGTACATTAATTATTAATTATAATTATTTTTTAAGACAATTTTTCTTTTTAATTTTCAATGAAAGTGGAAAACAATGTTTGTTTTTTTAAGTTATTGTTTAATTCCTTAACATTAGACTTAAGTTAAAGGTAATTATATTATTACGAAAGAAAAGGTCGACTGTGGATTTGAGACCATTAAATTAATTAAAATGACATTTAAATTCGACTAGACTAAAAACAAAAAATACAAGATTAAAGATCTGTGCATTGTATAAATTAATTAAATTATTACAATGAAAGGATATTAAGTTTAATTGTTAAGGAGTTTAACAATAACTAAAAACAATTCTTTCCACTCTTGCTGATTTTAAATAAATGAAAAATTGTCATCCAAGGTGACCTAAGTGCAAACAAAAACATTGAACCAATTCTAACCTTGTGAGATGGTAATCTTATTCAATTAAACTCCCAAAGTGAATCGAAATTTGGTAATCATTACTATTAGCGACATAAATTATTTAAAAGTTAATACTGTTGGGAAATTAGTCAAAAAACATTTTTGCTTTGCATACTCATGTGTGATCTATATGCGTTAAAAAAATTTAAAAGTAATATTTGATAGTTATAAGCCTTTAAAGTTAGCATAGATAGCGATTCTGAGAAAAGTAGCCACTACACAAAGATGGCTTTTTTGCTCAGAATCGGTATTTACACTAACTTATTTTAATTTTATTTATCTATTTTTTTTTTTATTCCATTAAGCATTGAGGCAATGCTCTTCACCAAAAAATTAATTGAATATTTACAGTTAGGAATATCGTAAAAAAAAAAAAAAAATAATTAAATATCATTTATAACATGATACAATTTCTTCCACTACAACTAGGAGATTCTTAGAGCACCGGATGTCAGTCACTGGGGTCCAGGTTTCAAATCTGTTATGTCTAACTGTGTCGTAAAGACGACGAAACACGTGTCTGTGGATAACTATATTTGATTATATAAGAGCATGATTTTATTGTACAAAATCTTCGAATTGGAAATGCTCTTACTTCTAGTAAACTTTTTTTTTTTTCTAGGTTGTGAGTCATATTTTTTATTCTGGAGAACGATTCAGTTAAAAAAAAAAAGTGTTGGATGGAGTGGGGTGTAATGATAACAATTGGGAATCTCTCCTACCTGCTGTAAAAATGGTTGCCAATAACTACTTAATATCTATCTATATAATAATACGTCATGCCATTTAATGTTCGTACGTACGTTATCACCTTTCACACACATTAAAAAAATGTGATCATCCAATCAGGAAAGATGTTGGTACTTTCACAGATTAGGATCCACGCTAACTTTGACCCTGACCTTAACGATGGGGTCAAAGTTAGCGTGGGTCCTAATCTGTGAAAGCACCAAGATGTTCATGTAATCTGATGTCGCTAACTTAAAACTTTATTTTAAAATGAATTGTTCCAAAATCAAATCATCACGTCGACTAAAACAGAACAATTTTAAATAAATACATTTCAAAAAGTGACATCTATTTCATTGATTCGAAGGATATTTAGTTGACAATTATTTTTTACTAGCGGGGCTACCTGGCGTTGCTCGGGGTCATATAAACATATAATTGAAGAAAAAGCGCATGTCTAACATCTTTATATTCAAACTTCTATTTCTCCCCCTCCTCTATAGCCGTCTCTTTATCTTTCTACCTTTCTCTTCCCTGGTCGCCCCATTTCACCGCTACTTTCTAATTTTGCCCTTTGCGAAAGCTACTTCTTCCCCACCATTTCTCCTACGTTGCCCAGGGCAATAGTATGACATATTTCTATAAAAAGTACCACCTCTATCTGCGCCTTCTATATAGGTACTTATCGCCACCCTGGTGCGCATACTATATACATATCTATCGCCGCCTCGGTGCGCATACTATATACGTACCTATCGCTGCCCCGGTGCAGATACTACATAAGTACCTATCGCCGCCCCGGTACGAATGCTAAATACGTACCTATGACCGGCCCGGTGCACATGCTATATACATACTTTTTGCCGCCCATGTGCACATGCTAAATACGTACCTATCGCCGCCCCGGTGCGAATGCTAAATACATACCTATGACCGGCCCGGTGCACATTCTATATACATACTTTTTGCCGCCCATGTGCACATGCTAAATACGTACCTATCGCTGACCCGGTGCGAATGCTTAATACGTACCTTTCGCCGCCCTGCTGTGCATGCTATATACGTACCGATCGCCGCCCTGCAGCGCATGCTAAATACATACCTATCACTGACTAGGTGCACATGCTGTGTACGTACTTATTGCCGCCCATGTGCACATGCTATATACGTACCTATCGACGACCCAGTGTGCATACTACATATGTACATATCGCTGCCTCAGTGCCAATACTAAATATGTACATATCGCCGCCCCGGTGCGAATGCTAAATACGTACCTATCGCCACCCCGGTGTGAATGCTAAATATGTACCTATTACCATCCCTATGCACATACTATGTATATACCTATCGCCGGTGCGCATACTATATTCGTACCTATCGCCACCCTGGTGCACATACTATATACTTACCTATATCTGCAAGGGTGCACATAGATATGTATTATGGATATGTATCATGTGTTATGTATATGTGTTATGTATCATGATATTCTACATCATTTTCAATCCCCTCATGATATTCTTCATTCTAAATCCTCCAATATTCCTAGGGACCGTTATACTTTAGAAGCACCAACATTCCTAGGGACCGTTATACTTTAGAAGCACCAACATTCCTGGGGAGGGACCTTGTGCGTCTGCTGTAAGTGTACCAAACCCGGTGCGTCTGCTGTAAGTGTACCAAAGACGGTGCAACTTTGGCCTCATGCGCCCCACTGGCGAATACCGACACCCACCCCCACTCAAGTTTCGCCTGAGGCGCTGACACTGGCGAATGCCATAACCCTCCCCTCTTATTCTTCACAATATTCCGAAAAGAAGTGTAAATGGTGTTAAAATATCATATAAACTTATCACTGCAGTAGCTCTATCTAGGATATTGAGCACTTTTCTCCCGGACAACGCCGAGTATTTAGAAAATCAAGGAGGCTTCCAGACCACTACTTAAATCACTCTTACTGATTGCCCCTCCTGTTCATCTGCACAATATTCCGAAAAGAAGCGTAAATGGCGTTTAAATATTATACAAACCTATCAGTACAGCAGCTCTATCTAGGATATTGAGCACTTTTCTCCCGGACAACGCCGAGTATTTAGAAATTCAAGAAAGCCCCCAGAGCACTACTGAAATCACTCTTACCGATCCCCCCTCCTTTTCATCTGCACAATAGTCCGAAGAGAATCGTAAATGGCGTTAAAATATTATACAAACTTATCACTACAGTAGCTCTATCAAGGACATTGAGCACTTTTCTCCCGAACAACGCCGAGTATTTAGAAAATCAAGGAGGCTTCCAGAGCACTACTGAAATCACACTTACCGATCATCTGCACAATATTTCGAAAAGAAGCGTAAATGGCGTTAAAGTATTACACAAATCTATCAGTACAGCAGTTCTATCTAGGATATTGAGCACTTTTCTCCCGGACAACGCCGAGTATTTAAAAACTCAAGGAGGCTTCTGGAGCACTACTGAAATCACTCTAACCGACCCCCCCTTTTCATCTGCAAAATAGTCCGAAGAGAAACGTAGATGCTGTTATTCGTCATTCCCCGGTAGGGCGCCTCTAGCAGTAAGCCATAAACTTAGTCATCCCCAAAGAGGAGAGGCAAAGCCTGGGAGTGTGGACCTCCTAGAACTGACAAACCCATAGACCGGCGGAATCAAGCCCCGAAGGCCAAGACGATACCAGTCTATGGGGTGCAGTATCCATCGGAACAGATATTACACTTTGATCTTAGCCAAAAGGCTAAGACAAGGAGTGTTTATTTACCTCCTATCCAGGAGGTTAGCACAAGGCCAGTTTTATCTTACTCCCACAAAGTAAGATGTGACCCAAGGTCGGGTCGGGAAAGTGGGACTTGAAAAGCGAGCGCCCGAGAAGGTGAGCACTCTGGCCATTAAAAATTGTCTGGGCAGCCCCGTCGGGATTCCCCGGTAGGGGTGCCTCAGGCAGTAAGCAATAAACTTACTCCTCCCCAAAGAGGGGAGGCGAAGCCTGGGAGGGTGGACCTCCTAGAACTGCACAGGACAAACCCACAGACAGGTGGAATGAAGCCCCGAAGGCCAAGACAATACCAGTCTATGGGGTGCAGTATCCATCGGAACAGATACTACACTTTGATCTTAGCCAAAAGAAGTGAATTAATGTCATTTTCGGTTTAAAAAAATGGCGTATAAAAGCTATGTTGAATTAGAGAAAAACGGCCTAGGGGAGTCTAAAATTCTTTGTTGATCATCAAAACTCATGTAAGAATTTGTTAAATAGTATTATACAATGTTTGTTCAAAGAAAATCATAGTTATTATTACTTGTGAATTTATTAATGTAATTTGAACAGTGTCTAGGGGATAGACCGCTGTACTGTTGTATATTTCTCATAAATACTCCATTAAATATGTAAGACATTTTATTTTCTGACTCTTTCTTGGCCTTTCCAGAGGCTCCCAGACTAATAACTTTTTTGCGGTCTAAAAAATGCAGCCGCACCAAGAGCCTCTGGAGGATGGCGGAAGCAGCAGAGGAAGCTTTCGAAGGTCTCAAGATCATCGAGGTAAACCACTCCTCTTTGAAGGACATAGCGGAGAAATGCGAGGGGAGCGTCCCAGTCTATGTGCATCCCTCTCTTTACAGGGCTCTGAAACTAACTTTCCCCATGGACGTCGGAGGACTTGTTCGAGACGGCCGATTTACTGCCGAACTGCTAACCGGCAGCATCAACCAGTCCTCAGGCGTCCTCACCCCCGAGGACTTCAGTCCCGTCTGTGACACTGAATAAGCAGTGATCATGTCTCTTAACCTGGCTACGTGGAACGTGAGGGGCATGAGATCCCGAATCAGAGCTGCTCGCGTGCTGAGGGATCTGGTGGCCTTTAAGGTAGATTTAGCTGCGCTACAGGAGACACACTCTGATTCCAGTGGGGATTGTCATGTACTGGCAGGCGAATTTGATGTCTTCTCAGCATATGGCAATATCCACAGTCGTGGCGTCTCTGTGCTAGTGAGACGCGCCCTGTCTGCGATGGTTAACGTTGTGCACGCTTGTGCAGAAGGTAGGTTGGTCGTGCTCGATGTTGCCGTTGACAACAGCAAGTTCCGGATCATTGCGGTTTATGCACCCAACACCCCCGGGGAGAGGGTTTCCTTTTTTCGGCGGTTGGAGGGGTTCCTCAAGGGTTCGGAGCAGGTAGTATTAATGGGGGATTGGAACGCCATCCTTGACCGCAAGATAGACAGGATCGGGGGGAGTAGCGGGTCGGGCGGGTATGAGAACAGCCTGTCTGACTTGATGGCTTCGTGCGATCTTGTCGACAGACTTCGTGTCGATCACCCGGGGCGGGAGATGTGGACGTGGTCTAGCAGTGTGCCGTCCGTTTCGAGTACTTACTTGGATCGTTGCTAGTTAGAAGAGGCGACGTAGATTTTCTATCTTGTCCCACGCCAAGTGGTTAGGTCATTCGGACCATAAATTAGTTATGGCCAGTTTGAATTTAAGCGCTAAGCCTAGATTAGATGGATACTGGAAGCTGAATACCTCCTTACTGGAGATACAAGACTTCCGGGATAAGGTAATCCTGCCTTACCAACGGTCTCTAGTGGGGGCGATAATCGGGAGCAGGTACTGGGTTATGGTTAAGACTAAGGTTAGATGCTTTGCTGTCAAGTATGCCCAACGCCTCGCCCGAGATAAGGCAACGGCAGAAAAGCATTTAGAGAATAAGCTGACCCGGGCGGTGGCTGGGGGGGATTCCCTAACTGCAGCACTAACTAAGGGGGACCTCAACCGTTTGGCTAGCGAGTGGTACGAAGGTCAGGTAGTTAGAGCTAGGTTAAAGAGAGTCTCAAACGAAGCTGTGAACGTTGGTGATGTTGAGCGCAAGGCTGCCTTACGCCGTGGTTCGGATAGCTATATTCGGAAAGTCAAAAACCTTGAAGGAGATACCCTCGCGTCGTCTCGTGAGATCTGCGAGGGATTCCGGGAGCATTTGGAGGAGCGCTTCACCTGACTGCCCAGACTCCGTGTCGAGGAGTTCGACAGCTATTTAGCCGATTCGCCCCGCCTGGAGGCGGCCCGAGCGGCTGGCTGTGATGGCATGGTTACGGAGCGCGAGATCATTACTGCGTTGAAGCAGGTCGGCCGGAACAAATCTCCGGTACTCGATGGTCTGCCCTACGAATTCTACTTGAGGCTGTCGCCCATGTTGGTCCCTCTTCTGAAGGATGTGTTCAACCATTGGTTTGCCCAGGGCTCCATCCCTGGACAGGTTACCAAGGGTGTGATCACATTGCTGAAAAAGAAGGATCGGCATGGTGGGGAGGATTTTGATGACTATAGGCCCATAACTCTGCTAAACACAGAGTTAAAGATTTTGGCAACAGTTCTTGCGAACCGCTTGCAGACCGTTGTCGCCGACTTGGTCGAACCAGATCAGAACTTTGCTGTGAAGGGGAGATCGATTCAAAACGGCCTGCATCTGATTCGCACGATCATAGAGGGTGTAAGAGACGACACGGAGGCCGCGCTGATCAATTTGGATCAGTCCAAGGCTTTCAATAGGGTAGACCATCGTTTTCTGGAATCTGTTCTGGAGGTCGCCGGTTTTAATCTGGACTTCCGCAAGTGGATCTCCATCCTGTATCGTCTGCCGACGGCGGCAGTGCAAGTCAACGGTAAGCTTTCGGAGTCTTTTGCTGTCTCTCGGTCGGTGCGTCAGGGATGTCCACTGTCGCCCCTGCTTTATGTCCTGGCATTGGAGCCTTTCCTCCGCAAATTAAGGGACGGGGCTACGAGACCTGGAGGAAGGCGTGCCAGGGTTTCCGCGTTTGCCGATGATGTCACCGTGTTAGTGTCGAGCTGCACTGATGTGAGAACGGTGGTTAAGGCGCTCGCTCGGTACGAAGAAGTTACAGGGGCCGTAATCAATCGCAGCAAGTCCACCGGCCTGCGGTTGGGTGCCTGGAGCGGCGAAGCCGCACTACCAGGTATTTTCAGCTGGTCGGATGGCCCGGTCCGGATCCTTGGCATCTGGTTCGGACCGGGCCTTCAGCTGGAAAAGAATTGGTCGGAGGTACAGTCAAAGGTCGAATCGTCGGTCGCGATTTGGATTCGAAGAAAACTTTCCTTAAAGGGTAGAGCTGAGGCGTGTGCCACTTATGTCTTTTCTCTCATCCTTTACCGACTGGCTGTACTACCTCTGCCTGCGGATCGCCTTTTGGTTTTCACCCGCATGCTCTTCTCGCTTCTTTGGAAGAGAGGGAAACCATATGTCCGCAGACAAGTCTGTACTCAACGTCCGAGAGAGGGGGGCCTGTGAATGCCGGATCTGACAAGTCATAGACATGCCGAAAGATTGACTTTTCTGAGTCGCTCTTTGACAAATGATTTTCCTTGGGTCCCTGCAGTCTGGAAAGCCTTACCCGGCCTCATACCCGCCCCCGAGGTCGAAGCCCGTCATAGACCGAGGGGAGAACCCAAATTCCTCACCGAATGCCGAGCCGCGCTTAAGGTGTTGCCGGGTCCCAGGGCTCTTACACAGCTGAGGAAAAGACTATATCGGGAGTTAGTGGAGAGGTCCGCTTCGGATCCGCTTGGGGAGCGGTTGGGATGGTCGGAGGGGGAGATCCGCTCTCAGTGGAGTTGGGCGCCAGGCCAGAGTTACCTCAACAACTCTGAGTACTCTCTGACCTGACGACTGGTCCGGGACGCGCTACCCCTTTACGACAAGCTCACCAGAGATAGAGTGAGGACGGATCCTTACTGCCAGCGCTGCGACGACCGTGAAAGAGAAACGGCTGAGCACGCCTTTTTCGCTTGCAGCAAACTTCGGCGACTCTGGGAGTATGTCGGAGAGGTAACGGCTCGCATCGATGCCGAGCATCTGATACCCGTGGCCTAGGGAGAAAAGAATGGTTTTTCTAACCATCCTAGCCGTAGCGAGAATGGTGACGTGGGTTTCACGTCTCGACGAGGTCCATGGGGTTGAATCTGTTTCCGATTGTGATCTGATCGTCTACTTTAAGCACCAGCTCAGAGTAAAGATCAGATGCGATTGAAGGAGATTACATCGCACGGAGTTCGATTGGAGGTGGGTGCACGACACTAGCTTGTGCATCCGTCGAGGCGCCAGGTATGAACACATGTTCCCTGCTTAGGCATGGCACACGCGGTCCTGGGTTCTACGGAACCTACCCCTCAAGCTTACGTTAACAAAGACCCTTAGCTAGTAGAGTGAATGCGTTCTGACCCTGTTTTTTGTTTTTTGGTACTAGAGAGCCTCCAAAGATGCCCACTCCCCACACTTTGTTTTGCCCTATGTCACCCTATATCTTGGAGGACATCACCACCATTCTCACATCCCATCCAGACTCAATTTAATTTTTTGACCGCCCTCCTTAATCCCTACCCCAATTAGAGACCGATCTGCTTGTTTTCGGATCACCCGGAAAACAGTGGACAGTCTATCACTTAGCAGAGGGTTGGGGAGGGGGGCACTACTAATCCTGTATAAAACTTCTGTAAATATTGTCCCACTCCCCCACGATGTATTTTTCCAATAAAAATTTTTTTTTATACAAATTGGGGAACACCTAAGTAGATCCAACACACAGAGAGAATGAGGTATTTTGGTGAGAGTCTAGCTAAGGGCAAAGTGCACATAGACCAATGGTATGACCAACGAACATAACAATTCGGGCCTTGTGCCTAAGGTGAATAGGAACATTTTCATGCATTGATTTTTTTTTATTTAAAAAAATATTTGCTGTAACCGTTTCTTTTACCTAAATAAAGACTCTTTCTTGGCCTTTTGGCCAAGATCAAAGTGTAGTATCTTTTCTCGGCATTGTTGCCTTGAGATCAAGTGTATTATCTAGTCCTATCCGATAGGTGTCGATCTTACACTCTTGAATCAAAAATCAGATTATCATTTTATTTTTTAATCCTTTGGCGCACTTCCGCTCCCCTAAAGTATGGGCTGATACTCGCCCATGGTCTGGATCTCATACTCTCCCCCAAAATTTCCCCTGAGGTACCTCATCGCCGAATGCCGACACTCCCCCTCCCCTAAATTTGGCCTTAGGCGCCCCACCGCCGAATCCTGACACTCCCCCTTCCTCAAATTTGGCCCTAGGCGCCCCACCGGCGAATGCCGACACTCCCCCTCCCCCAAATTTGGCCTGAGGCGCTCATACCGGTGAATGCCGACCCTCCCCCTCCCCCAAATTTGGCCTGAGGCGCTCATACCGGTGAATGCCGATCCTCCCCCTCCCCCAAATTTGGCCTGAGGCGCTCATACCGGCGAATGCCGACACCCCCTCCCCCAAATTTGGCCTGAGGCGCCCCACTGGCGAATGCCGACACTCCCCCTCCCCCAAATTTGGCCTGAGGCACTCATACCATCGAATGCCGACACTCCCCTCCCCCAAATTTGGCCTGAGGCGCTCATACCAGCGAATGCCGGCACTCCCCCTCCCCCAAATTTGGCCTGAGGCGCTCATACCGGTGAATGCCGACACTCCCCCTCCCCCAAATTCGGCCTGAGGCGCTCATACCGGCGATTGCCGACACCCCCTCCCCCAAATTTGGCCCTAGGCGCCCCACCGGCGAATGCCGACACTCCCCCTCCTGCAAATTTGGCCTGAGGCGCTCACACCAGCGAATGCCGACACTTCCCTCTCCCCAAATTTGGCCTGAGGCGCCCCACCGGCGAATGCCGACATTCCCCCTCCCCCAGATTTGGCCTGAGGCGCCCCACCAGCGAATGCCGATACTCCCCCTCCCTCACATTTGGCCTGAGGTGCTCACGCCGGCGAATGCTGACGCCCCCCAAATTTGGCCTTAAAGGAGGAGGTAATGCTTGGAAGAATTATATCATTATAACAGAACGGCCATAGTGAGAAAGGGAGGGAGAAGGAATATTAGCGTCTATTAATAATTAAAAATGAAAGGTAGAAAGTGTTGGAGTGAGAGGGAAAGAAGAAAGAAAGGAAAAAAGGGTTGTAGTGTGAGTGAATTTCTTCCCTGCACTCTTTTCCTCTGACGTCATATCTGGTTTATCGTGACTTGCCGGTCGAAATGATGTCACCCGTGTGACCGTTTGTTGGGTACCCTCGGAAGAGAAGCTTAACATACATTCATACATACATACATACATACATACATAAATACATACATACATACAGACAGGTGGGATTTTTATAATAGTCTAGCGGGGCTACCCGGCGTTGCTCAAGGTCGTAAAAACATATAATTGAAGAAAAATCGCGTGTGTAATATCTTTATATTCAAACTTCTATTTCTCCCCCTCTCTCTATAGCCGTCTCTTTATCTTTCTACCTTTCTCTTTCCTAGTCGCCCAATTTCCGCCCCATTTCACCGCTACTTTCTAATGTTGCCTTTTGCGAAAGCTGTTTCTTCCCCACCATTTCTCCTATGTTGCCCAGGGCAATAGTATGACATATTTCTATAAAAAGTAACACCTCTATCTGTGCCTTCTATATAGGTACTTATCTCCGCCACGGTGTTCATACTATATACGTATCTATCGCCAACCCGGTGCACATACTATATACATATCTATCGCCAACCCGGTGCGCATACTATATACGTACCTATCGCCGCCTCAGTGCAGATACTATATAAGTACCTTTCGCCGGTGCGAATGCTAAATAGTACCTATTGCCGCCCCGGTGTGAATGCTAAATATGTACCTATTGCCGCCCGGTGTTTATGCTTTATATGTACCTATTGCCGCCCCGGTGTGCATGCTTCATAAGTACCTATCGCTGCCCTAGTGCGAATAATTAATATGTATATGTTGCCGCTTTGGTGCGAATGCTAAATACATACCTATCACCGCCCCAGTCTGAATGCAAAATAAGTACCTTTCGCCGTTCCGGTGCACGTGCTATATACGTACCGATCGCCACCCCGGAGCACATGCTATGTACGTACTTATTGCCGCCCATGTGCACATGCTATATATGTACCTATTGCCACCCCTGAATTCTAAATACGTACTTATCGCCGCCCTGGTGCGGAAGCTAAATATGTACTTATCGCCGCCCTGGTGCGGAAGCTAAATACGTACATATCGCCGCTTCGGTGCGAATGCTAAATACATACCTATTGCCGCCCAGGTGGGAATGCTAAATACGTACCTTTCGCTGCCCTGGTGCGCGTGCTATATACGTACCTATCGCCCCCCCCCCCCCGCGCGTGCTATATATATATACCGATCGCTGCCCCAGAGCGCATGCTAAATACATACCTATCACCGCTTGGTGCGCATGCTATATATGTTCCTATCGCCACCGCTGAATGCTAAATACGTACCTATTGCCGCCGCGGTGCGAATGCTAAATAGGTACCTATCGCCGCCCCACCGCGAATGCTAAATACGTTCATATCGCCGCTAAAAATTTCCCCGACCCCCCAATCTCTCCAGGCCCCTCCATAACTTTTTTTTACCCTCCCTCCACCCTGAGAAATATTTTTAGTTCAAAAAATGAAAAATTTGGCCCGACCCCTAAAAAGTTTGTCCTGACCCCTAAAAATTTCCCTGACCCCCAAATCTCTCCAGGCCCCCCCAACTTTTTTTTTACTCTCTCCCAACCCTGAGAAATATTTTATGTTCAAAAAGAAAAAAAAAAAAATTTGGCCCGACCCCTAATCTCTCCAGCCCCCACTTCCATGGACCCCTAAGGGGTGGGTTTATAGATTCGGGAATACTCTCATCATCTTACTCTGTGAATTTTACATGGAAATACACTTTTATATGTTATGTATATCCTCTAACCTTGTTTTAAAAACCTAAATTGTGTTTTTAAACGTGAGTTATCGTTCTTCCTTAGCTATCCTCTAACAAATAAATTTCATTAAAAATGATGAATCGTTTCATTAACTTGAGGTATTATGTAATTAAATTACAATATGACTCAGTAATTTCAAATTACTATAAAATACAATGAAAAATAACTGAAATGCCCCTCCCCTCCCCCTCCCCTGATGAAATATGTCCCATGGACCCCTAAGGGGTGGCTTTATAGATTCGGGAATACTCTCATCATCTTACTCTGTGAATTTTACATAAGAATACACTTTTATATGTTATGTATATTCTCTAACCTTATTTTAAAAACCTAAATTGTGTTTTTAAACGTGAGTTATCGTTCTTCCTTAGCTATCTTCTAACAAATAGATTTCATTAAAAATGATTAATTGTTTCATGAACTTGAGGTATTACGTAATTAAATTACAATATGACTCAGCAATTTCAAATTACTATAAAATATAATGAAAAATAACTGAAAAGGGGGGGGCCCTTGATGAAAAATTCTGACACTTTCTCCCTTCAACAGATACTACACTATCTCCACAACTGTCAGAAAGGAGGAGGTAATTCCTAGGAAAGTGGTATCATGACAACAGAACGGGCATAGGGAGGAAGGAATATTAGTTAAGAAAAGAAGGTAGAAAGGGTGGGAGTGAGAGGGAAAGAAGGGTTGTAGTGTGAGGGATTTTCTTCCCTACACTCTTTTCCTCTGACGTCATTTCCTGTTAAAAGCGTGACTTGGCATATTTCTCAAATTATACATGATAGCATTGTTTTTTTCTCAAATTAGTACTAAACAACGTTGAAAATCAAGGAAAAATCCCCCCCCCCCCATTGGATAAAAGTGCTCAGTCGACCCCCGAAGAGTCAATTTTTTTTTCCGGTTCTGAGATATTACACATCCCGGGGCTGGCCGGTCATAATTATGTCAACCGTGTGACTGTTTGTTGGGTACTCTCGGAGGAGAAGCTTCACATACAAACAGACATACATACATACATACATATAGACAACTGCCCTTTGATATAAGAGATGGTTAGAAAACAGATTATTTATTGTTTAAAAAAAATTAAATTGCTACAATTTTAAATAACTAAAGAGACATATTCCGTTTATTTATTTAAAGAATATTTAGCTGGCAGTGAAAATTATTTTTACGGTAGTCTTTTTTTCTTAATAGTATTGACGCTGACAGACATTTATTATCTCAAAAGGAATATTATTATTAATAGTAAATTATACAGATTGATGTAGAAAGAAGTGGAATTTCTACGGTATCCCGCTAGTATTTAAATAATCCCTTTGATGGAGAGTAGAAAGGGAATTGTGGGTTTACTTTCAACAGCTTGACCCCTATTGTCATTTATTCCTCACATTCCATGAGCGATGTTTCTGACGAAGGGGAAAGAATTGTTGTTTTCTGGGTCGGCTGTTTTGAGTGGGTGTTATGTGAAAATGTTCAATCCTCTCATAGTATTCATTATCATTCAACTGTCAATCTATCCAACTTATCGAGGTTAAAAAACACTAGAGGATAAGTGGTGACTCGTTAGTTAAAAAAATTTTTTTTTTAAATTGTTTAATTCCTATCAAACAAAATCCGTTTGTCAAACAAAAGTTAAAACTTTTAAAAAAATTATTTTCAAATCCCACTTTCTCGACCTTGTGTCACATCTTACTGCTATGGGAGGAAGATAAATCCCAAAATGAAAACTTTTATCAACCCGATCTCGATTTTTATGCAAGGGAGAGATAACTATGTTGTAACTAGAAATAGTTTATGGTCAAAAATGCGAGCAAAACAAAAATGGTGAACGTAATTTGAATTGATAAGTAATTTTTCTTCAAGTAACAGTTTGAAATCTGATTTTACCATCGATCATAGTTCATCAAAATCAGATGCAAATTTTCTCCATCGGTTTATTTGTGGACATTTTTCTTATGTGTTTATCCAGAGCTACGGCAGAGTCCACAATAATGGATTTCTGTCTCCATTTGGCATGATCACAGGCTTGGTTTGGGTAAAGGTCGGTTTTACAGAGATCTGAATATTTCATCATCAACCTTCCCCTTAGTCACTTCCCGGCGACTTCTAATTCAAGTTTCACAACAGTGTCGTCGTCGTCGACCCTCAACATATATCTAAATCATCTTGCCCTCATTCGGTGCATTGTCGTAGCACCTTCGCATGCGCTCATTGTAAATGTGGTCAAGCAGTCCAACTCCAGCAGAGCATTTTGGTTTCCATAATAGCAAATTCTCGCTCCGTCTTCTTCGTTGTCGATAAGCACTTTGAGCTGTACAAAGCGACATGTCTTACGACAGTCCAGTAGACTTTTGATGGTCGCTGATCATGCCGTTGGTGGTGCGCTGTGTCGCATTGATACACAGCAACTTCTTTGAGGATGTTGCCATCGTCGCTGAGTGTTGAACAGAGATATGTGAAGGCGTTTTTATCAGTCTTCCTGGGCATGAGCCAGTGCCGGTCCTTGGTGATGGTGTCCATGATAAGAATGAAGAGAATCGAGCCTTTGTGTACTCCAACAGTGATGGGGGAAATTCTTAAACATACAAGCAGCGGTTCACACTGGACTCTTTCATGAGTTGCAGAGTAGTCCGACTCAGCTATTAGCTCCGCAGGGGACACTATGGTGTTGCAGCATGTACCAGATCACATCATGTGGCATGCAGTCGAAGGCCTTTTCCAGGCCAAATGAAAAGACTAGTATCAGTTATTAGTTTTAGCTGAATAAGTTGATAAGAGTTGCTCGCATTTCCGAAAAATTTTTTTTTTTTTTTTTTTTTTTTTTTTTACTTAAAAGTAAATCAAATATGAAAGATTACGAATTTACTAAAGTAACACAAAATCAATAATTTAAAATAATTAAAAGAACATTTATGGAAATAAATTAAAATGTGTTTTTTTTGTTTATTTTGCAAAACAAACAGTTTATTTACAATATAGTAAAAATTTGTAATCAAGGGAGGCGCGATAGCGCTCTATCCCTTAATAGACTCCAAAAACGACCTATGCTAGAAATCTCATTTCTTTGATCTATCATAACTCAAAAACCAATAAACCAAATTAGTTAAAACTTTGCACAAAATTTTTACTTGATAGGTTCTATTAGTGTGTAGAATTTCAGCATCATTAGTCAAGGCAACCCAGAGATCCAGAAAGGTCAGGCATGATTTTGTGTTATCCGTGTGTACGTATGTATGTATGTGTCACTCTGTATCTCATCAACTATTTGATGGATTCAGCTGATTTTTGGCAGAGATAGAGGTTCTAGGGTCTAGTTGATGGCATTTTAATTTCAGTTTACCATATACCTTAGTTTTCCAGAAAATTCCCCAAAACCTTAAAAATGACCATTGTATTGAGGCATAGCCTTTACAAAAGTAGTGACATGCCATGATAAATGCCAGTATACTGAAATCATATGCCCTTAATAGGGTTAAGATGAAAATTCATATAAACTAAATGTACAAAAGCAAGGAAATTCCCAAATTTTTACACTTTTATTGTCATTAAGGGTATGCGAGCACAACAGGGCTATGTATTTTACTGGTAGGAATTTTTCTTCAGCGCACCTCACACACTTCATCCATAGAGATTCATACTGTAGTGATGTGATAATGAAATGGTTTGGTTGATATGTAGTAATACCCTTAATTAATGACAATAAAAGTGTAAAAAATTGGGAATTTCCATGCTTTTGTACATTTAGTGTATATGAATTTATCTTAACCCTATTAAGGGCATATGATTTCAGTATACTGGCATTTTTCATGGAATAAATAAAGTCATGTTTTATTAAAAAAAAAACAAAAAAAACGACAGTTTTACAATATATTATTGGAATATCTCGCTTATTTCGTTGGATTTATGCACACATTTTGGATGAAATTTATTAATTAGTTTGAAATTATATTTTTTATCCTGAAATAAAATTCTAATTTATTTTTTTAAGACTGGAAATTCAAACTTTAATGCAATGCCTTAATCGTTGTGATGCCATCTTGTAATTTCCTTTCGCGCTTGACATCTATGAAAAAGGAAATACGTTTGAAAAAAGGAACAAGTTAAAAAATGATTTCCAAGTGAAAGAGTAGCTGTGTTTTTGGCAGGGGGATAAAGTCACAATAGCAGAGACAAGTGAGTCTGCTCGCTCTGATTACAGATGGACGCATAATAATAATATTATAATTTACCTCTGTAGTTTCAATCTTTTTACTTTCATATATCAGCACATGAAAGTAAAAAAGATTGAAACTACAGAGGTTAAGTTTGGTTGTACGACAACAACATGAGTATGAAGAAATTGTAAGATCAGATGAAAGATATGGTTATGGATTGATTTTTCCTTTGCTCATTGGAATGCACTTATAATATATATGCTCTAAAGCTTTTAATACTTCGTTGAGCTTACGATTTGGAACATTTTCGGATATATATATATATATATATATATAGTTGTGTCACTTGTATTTTTAATGGGAATGGAAAAATATAAAATTTACATGGTTTGCATCATATGGACAGGATTTTATATTTAGTATGAAAAGTCACCTCATTTGTAAAAAGAGAGCAAGTCCAGAGGGTGGTTAGGAACTGTCAGATGTGAATTTGTAAACATGCGCAATGCTGCATGTTTAGTGGGGGTGCATAGTTGCAATGTATGCGGACGACAGGCCTGCAATGGGAGAAATATTATCCAAGAGAGACCACCCAAGAAATGGGCTGACATTTAAAATAGTTGGATATGAGGTTCCATACAGTGATTATGTGCCTTCCAGATACGACCCCCCCTTGGCAGAAAGTTTTTTTATGTCCATAGATAAACTAGCCCATGATTTTCAATTAGGTGGTCTACAACAAATTACACCAATATCTCATATTTCAGCAGGATGGGAAAACGAGGTCAGTTGGGTTTCTGTTGTCTTCAGAGACAGATGAGTCTTTGATCCTTAAGCTGATGAACTGCATTCAGTTTGAACCGTTTGTCTTGATTTGCAGGCTTCTTCAGCTTGAAGTGACTGTCGTTTGGTAGAGAAACCAAATATAGTTGTAGGTTCACACAAAACATTTACTTGTTTTGAAGTAGAATTATGGTTTTGTTTGGGAGAATCCTTCTGTTGCAGCACTGACCGAGACAACGATTGACACTAAGGCCAGCATTGAAATCGAGCTCCAAATTTGGACGAAGACAACAAGCAGACGATTTGATCATGGCTTGTGCAGCGAATGCACAGACACCCATTCACAAAAGTATATAGAGGGAAAAAAAAACAAAAAAAAACTTAAGGAAACTAAATGTGCATTGTGATGCATTTTTAGTCACAGTGCATGTAACAGACTGGTAGGTTTGTGATGAGAAAAATATTTGGCCCAAAAGGAGAGGCATGTCAAAGTTTTAACTGAGAAAGTAATTGCGTTTGAGAAAGAAGGCTGTATGCTGCAAAAGCAGCCCACTTGAGATTTTGGGGAATTTATGTCCACTTCAGTTAAGTGGATCTTCTAGACATTCACAGCTGATGACATTCAAAGCCGGATCTTCCAGACATTCACAGCTCTCATGAAGTTCGAGTGGATCTGCCAGACATTCACAGCTCTCATGAAGTTCGAGTGGATCTTCCAGACCGACAGACAGATATCTATATTCCAAGCGGAATGAGAGATCGTTTTTGGTCTTCTGAAAAGATTCTGTTTCTTAGAACAAGTCTATCGTTGTCGATAATCCAGCCCTTAATATCTTGGGCTACTGGGTAAGTAGAGATATAATTAAACCTAACCCAGAAAGAATCAATCACTCCAAGAGCTACACATGCCAACAAACTAGATTCTTTAAGAGCTGTTTGTATTAAGTTTGCATACTATGCTGAAGGGTTACCAAGGTTCTGATGAAATATAACCTATTCAATAAAAGCATTGCAACAGGTAAAACAACACCCTACCATCCTTATGGCAATGGAGGAGTGGAAAGATACAATGTTATCATCTGGAAAGATATAAAACTTACTCTTCCATCAAACAGCCTGAATGATTGGCATTGGGAGTCAGTACATCTCTTACCCTACACTTTATCAGATCATTTCTATTAACATACGATTCTTTAGTTACAAAAGAGGCTATTCTTTTGGTACACCATTCAGAGTTTGACCAATAAACCAGTTATTTGTTGCAAACAGTTATTTTATTTAGTAGGAACATCCTTTGTTACATCGCTTACCTAGACCACATAATTGATACTATTGTCAATTGTAGAAGTCAAAGTTGGGGGGTGGGGGAATCCAGACACAACACCAATACAATTTCTTTCTCCTTTTATCGCTTAACACTCGACGTATCATAATGTTATCGTCACACGGGGACGAATATTACTGCTCTTTTTTATTTCAATGAGAATTCGCCCATGTAAAACAATGGTCATTTGCATAAGTAGACTCTTAGTCATGTTATTTCTGTGAAGGAACATTGTCGTCAGAACACTGGGTTCAATCCCCGATGAACGACATGACCCTCACTCTTACCTCGTGGACACGCATGATGGCTGCTACAACATCCAGTGTCGAAATAGAGTTGCACCAAATTCTAAGACCACGACCAGACACTCACAAGTTAACTAAACAAAATGTTGATTCACTCACATTTAGTATAATAGAAACAAGATGCTTTCATAGCCAATATAGCTGCTGTCCAATACTGAACTCAGTGATATTCAAAAATCGTGAAGATGCAGTTATGTAAAAATAAAAAGCAAACAATTTTTTCCTGCAGTATTTTACACATTTATTAAAATTACATCACAAGAAAACAATGTCAATTTATAAAAATATAGAAATGTTTTTTCTTTAAATGGAAGCATCGTTAAATACAGCAGTCAATAACAAAATCAAAAGATTTCAATAAAATATCTACAAAACGCGAGTTTTATTGGGAGCTTAAAAAAAAAAAAAAAAAAATGTGATTTACCCCCCCCCCCATACAAGAGATACTTTTCCTTTTGAAGACAACATAAGCTAAGACAAAAAAAAAAAAAAGACAAAAAAAATTTGTAAGTTTACGTAGAAAAGAAGTTACATAACTCACTGCAACAATTTGGTTGTTTTTTTTTTGGGGGGGGGGGAAGGTTTTTCAGATGGCAAGATATCAAACCATGGAAAATTTTATTTACAATATTGAAGAAAAAAAGTTATCAGAAGAATATTGTAACAAAAAGAAACAATGGGCAGCAGGGGAGGGGGGGACAATTGTGAACCTTTCAAGTTGGACTTTGGGGAATAAGAAAAATAAAATAAGCTATCAAATTACTCCTAACAAGACTTCATTTTTAAGCAGGCTTCTATTGTAACAAAGACATTTTGATGCCGGTGTGATTTTGGAAGTCTAGGAATTATATTTGGACTTTAGAATTTTTTTTATTTTTTTTATTTTTTTAGTTTTAATTCTCAAATGGTAGGATATCAATCACTAAAAATGTTAATATTTTCTTTACCTTTGGGCTGGGGGTTGAAATGTAGTTTCTGTTCCGTCCTCGGTCAGTCAATGAAGGAAAGATCCTTCTAGAAAGAGGCAAATTTTATTTTTGTCCCAATCCAGAACTTCTTTTTCCCCCACATTAAAAACAGACCTTGTATCGAACTGCCCTCGTAAGGAGGTAAGTAAATAAAGACTAAAAAGGTTTATTTGAAATTCGATGTAATTGTATCAACCTAATACCCGCCCATTTGATTCATAGAGATGGCAAACATTTTGTTTATACCAACATTATTGGTTACATATATGCATACATGTTTCAGTTGTCCCCTCCATAGAAAGTCAACTTCCTTAGACCTTTAGAGAAACTCAAGATTTTGACTTTCTCTAAAGGTCTGAGGAAGTTGACCAAGGAGAGGACAACTGAAACATGTATGCACATATGTAACCAATAATGTTGGTATAAATAAAAATTTATACTAAAAAACAGCTCTACTTGTTATTGAGCACTTATAAACACTGGAGTTTCATTGGATCAACATCTATAGAAACAAATGCAATACATGTACTATATATATAGCCTAATGATTCCCTACGGGGATGAAACACTGAGCTTAATTGCCATAAATATATTTTCATAACTTTATATATATATATATATCACATTTTTATTAGAAACAAAATTTGAGTCATTGATTAAGAAATCAAGTTGACAGAATGGTCGTCTTTAGAAAATTGCTCATTCAATGATATCATTATCATTAATATTCATGAATACTGATGTAATGAAATGCGATAATCTCTTGTTATAAGGTTGGGCGAGGAGAGAGAAGCAAAGTTTTTAAAATTTATTCATTTTTAAATTTTTTTATTTATACTGGCCATGTTTAGGTTTTGTCTGGAGTTAATTTCAGTCCAAGTTAGGGAATTTGCAGTTGGAGAGTGAAGAGTAGCTCGTTGCATAAAGCAGGAAACAAGCGAGTCAGCCGGAAAAAAAGTGTAGCATTAAATATACAACTGCCTCAAGCCCTAGAAAAGAATTAGAACAGATATTTACATCAGTTCAGTTTATCACATTCTTAAAATGTGAAAGTGCAGTTTTAAACAGTTTTCTTTTTATTGTATTATAGAGGTATTAAATTTCCAGTCAGTCAGCAGTTTATTTGAGGCCTAAATGCTAAGTCAGCAAATATCATGATTGCCCACATGCCACTTCTTGGGATACACTTTTGATTGCAGGTTAAAGTAACAAATCCCGTTTAAGTAAAAAGAAAAGTCTGCAATATCAGCAGCTTGTTTAAAATGACGATTTCAACTTTAATCGCAGTTCATAGTGTGACGGTAAACGATACATTATATTAAACATGGGAATCCAAAATGTATTGCACATCATCTAACCTCAAGATGAACTATGATTTTAAAAACGAGTTTATGGTTTACAAAATGAAATTTTGTTCATGGTTATTTAAAAAAAACAAAAAAAACAAAACAAAGCAAAACAAAGCAAAACAAAACAGGAGAGCAAACACAAATTAACTCTTTTCTAAGCAGGGGGGGGGGGGCATTTTAAATTGTAAAAAATATATTTCATAAATTAAATAATATTGGTTTTACATTTTAAATAATATTTCAAAGTGAAATATACAGAAAATTCACCAATAAAATTTAACTTATTTTGATTAAAATAAAAACAAACTTCAGAAACATGTTAAAAAAATTGAAAAAGTTACAGCCCTTATACATGAAAATCAAATTCTGCCTATTTACAAATAAATTTCGTTTTATTATATATTTATTTTATTTTAATTTTATTTTTAGACAAAACTTCTTTATCAGTTGACAGAAAGTAGCAAAAAAAAAAAAAAAAAAAAAAAAAAAAAAAATCGAGTCATGATGTGAATTGACCCACTTCCACAACACTGGAATATGTGCCACTCCTAACAATACGATTGTTGGATTGTGTAGGTAAGAGTTGCACTTCAATGAAGTGGCCACGAGTTTGATTATCATTATGTTTAGGTTGAATGGCAAAAAGTTTATTTTTTATTAAGAAATTTGTTGTCTCAACGAATTCTATTAAAACAAATCAAATGTTATTGAATAATAGTCTGTTTTTGATGAGATAAGATTTTTTTTCTCCCAATTTTTCGTATATTCAATTTAGCATTTCGGTCAAATTGGTGTACGAGTTCTGTGGGTTTCTTATTCCATTTTTCTTTTTGAGTGAGTACCTTAAATTTGATTCAAATTTATTCATTATAGACACCAATTTGACCAAAATACTAAATGGACTATACGATAAATTGAAAAAAGTTCCAAACAAAAAAACTGTTTCACATTTGTCTGAATATATAATACTATCGGGTTGAAATTATGCAGTTACAGGTTCAATCTGAATGAAAAAAATTCAGTCTAACATCCAATTATAGAGTTATAAATATAATCAGACATATTTCCGACTAGAGAGCTCGATGTATTTAGCGTATAGAGCAAGTATTTAAGACTATAGGTAACATTACCAACACAAAGCAGACAATTATTTCAACCTCAAACAGCTTCTTTAATATACAGATCATTGAAGCCGCCAAAATAATTATTGTCTGATATGTATCGGTAAAGTTACCCTATGGTCATAATATGTATGACAGATTAAACAAAATTGACAACTTTTGTCTGACCCTTTTTAGAAAATTGATATCTTAATATCAGGGTTTGAAAATTATTTTCTCACCTATTACTTTCAATTTTGTAGAATTTTTAGTTTTGTTAATCATTTTAACCCGATACTAAAAGACAATTGAAAAACTTCAATGAACAACAGTTATTGATTTGGTTGAACAAAAAAAAAAAACAAAAAAAAAACACAAAATTGTATGCACATATCTTTAAAATTTCAAAGATGGTCATGGCAGTTAAAATCTTGAAATGAAATGGATTTAAATTAGACGAGAAATTTTTTTTAGGAACAAAAAAAAAAAAAAAAAAAAAAAAAAAAAAAAATTCTCCCCCGCCCCAAGGTCATGGAATGTTCTGGAAAATAGAAATTCAAAACTTTCAACAGAATAATAATATCTGAAGATTTTATATAAAAGGACCAAAAATTTAAACAATTTTTTTTTTTTATCTTTGCTAATATCATAAAGGTTTTTTTTTTTTTGTTTTAAGTGAACCTTTTTGAAAATATTCTTCAGATTTGAAAGTCAGAAAGGATGAGACATTGTGTGTGAGTGTGTCTGAAAATCCAATTCTTTGCTGAACACCCCACCCCACCTCCTATTCCTTCCATTTAGAGAGTGGTCAGAAGGAGGAGAGGGGGTAGAATAGGAGGAACAGGCGAGACCCCCAGGTTTTCATCATTTCTAATAGTTTGGTCTTTAGAACAATTGCCAATTCTTTGTAGAAATCGGATATGAACTTCTTATATAGTGAGGAAGCTGGTCGTCTGTAGATGTTCCAGCCGGAACATTTAAATACGAAGAGAGCGAATGAGCAGAGATGAGGGAGTGGTTGGGGCTACAGTCGTTGGCTTAACTGGATGGTCTTTGTGTAAAACACCTGGAAAGAAAAACAAAGGTTTAATTAAAAAGAATTAGTTTGTACTTATATATTTCTTTAAAAGTAGTAAAATTTGATGTTTCTTTTTTGATTTGTTATGTTGTGAGAGGCGCTGAAGACTTTGGAATCCTCAAAAGTATAAAATAAAATATTCCAAATCGTTTTAGAAGTGATCGCATGTCAAATATCTGTCAAGTTTTAATTCTTGGAACCGAAATAAATAGTGTGTTAATTTCATTTATCTCAACCTACTCTCACATATAATTAATTTTCATGTACCTATAAAAAAAATAATTACATTTCCTATTAAAAAGGGTGACTTAATGCAATGTTGTTTACCACTTAGGAAGTGGAAAAATACTAACAGCTATGTTTCTATCGCCAGTAAAAACAATAACAAAGACGATGTGTAATTAGAATACCCCCTCCCCCGATGTGTAATTAGAATACCCCCTCCCCCCGATGTGTAATTAGAATACCCCCTCCCCCCGATGTGTAATTAGAATACCCCCTCCCCCCGATGTGTAATTAGAATACCCCCTCCCCCCCGATGTGTAATTAGAATACCCCCCCCCCGATGTGTAATTAGAATACCCCCTCCCCCCGATGTGTAATTAGAATACCCCCTCCCCGAACAAAACAATTCTGCACCACTTTTATGTCTCCTTACAGAGATTAACATCAAGATATGATACATAAACCTTATGCCTAGAATCCTTATTCCAATTTTGATCAAAATCTGTTACATGATTTTGATTTTAAAAAAAAATGTCTAAAATTTAAGGCCTAAGCTTAAGGGGAGTCTTAAGAAGAAATTGAAATTCAGGGAATTTTGCTTAATTTGTGTCTAATGACTATGGATAAAAGTTAAAGCAAATTTGAAATATTCGAATTTTCAAATGGGAGCTTCTGTCTATATCATGCCCTAACAACTCTTTAATATACCAAAATGAAACTGAAATTTGGGGAGAAAAAAAAAAAAAAAAAAAAAAAAAACCCACTAAAAAAGGAGGTATCTGAATTTTCATCAAGTGCTTCCATTCCCTTTTTACCAACTCTACATAAAACTAAATTAAACTAAATATAGCCAACATTATAACCCCTCATGACTATCAGCTATGTTCCAAAATTCATAATGATCTGTTAGTTTAGGAGTGAATCCTGTATGTATTAATATATAACATTTGTAACTTTAGATTCTTTTCCTCTATGCAAGCATCGAGTAATTTGAACTTGTAAGTTTTAGAAGCCAAAACAATGCAGAGTGGATATGGCGACTGCTTGCAGATTCTAGGCTGACTGTGAACCAGGTTCGCGCCTCCCGACCATCTGAAATTGTTACCTTCCTGCACTGATGAGAGCAATAAGCTTGAAACACTAGCGTCTGTAGGTATCAATAATTTAATATTTATTTATATATATTATATATATATATATATATATATATTTTTTTTTTTTTTAACACAAATATTTATTTAAAATCAACTTAGTTTTGATGGTATAACATCTTTGAGATTAGAAATAGTTTGTGTTTTTTTTTCCTTCATGGCATGGTGTCACTAAAAAATCTGTACACTTAACTTTATAAATCAAGATAAAAATAAAGCGAAAATGTTCCAAACTTACCAACAAGAATTCCTGCCAGAATTCCCAGGAACATGCACACGGCAAGAATTATGAAAAGATTCATTTTGATACTCTTCCAACGAGCTTTCTTTTTGACGTCGACAGCACTTTTTTGGAAACGAATTGCATTGTTATCTAAGTTTGCTGAAATTTAAAAAAGGAAAACAAATAAAGAAAAAAGGTCAGATTAATTAATTACATAATTGATATGTCTATGTTAAAAAACAAAAAAACAAAACACTATTTAGCAGAAACGGTGACTAAACCAACAACGAAAGATGAGGTTTTTTTTTTTTTTTTTTTTTTTTAAATTATTTTATTTAAAAAAAATTTTTTTTAATTTTATTTTTTATTTATTTATTTATTTTTTTTTTTAAATTTTAATTTAATTTTTTACATTTATTTTTTTAATACTAATGAGAGGATTTTTCTAATGGATCCCCTTGTTTGGAGAATTTTATAATAACTTCTGGAATATTTTCTATTATAGATGTTATCTTCCCATTTAATTCCTCCCGCATTTCATTATCAGTTGTTTTCGAGCTATAATTCCAATCGATATTTTCTCCTTTCTCTGACACAAAATCTTTTGTAATCTTAGACCAGTTCCTCTGTTTTCTGTTTATAATCATACTCTGCCTTCATTTTAATTTCGATTTCAATACATGCATGATTAGATTTACCTAACGGTGCTTTCAAATTTACATCTATTATGGATTCATTATTTGCAAAAAATCTGATCCAATGTACCTTTAATCTATTTCCCACTAGTTTATATCTAGTATCTTCTTCTATATACCAATGCAAACCGTTTGTTGTAAATAACTCCAAATATTCGTTCTGCATTCTAAAGTGTTGACTAATTGAATTCATAGGAGACACAACTAAACCCTTTGTCCAATTTATATTTGGCAAATTGAAATCCCGACTATTATAATATCTTCAGATTCATCTGATGTAAATGGTATCTCACTCACTTTTAATCTATAATCTTCCTCTATGGACAAATTTGGAGATCTGTATATACATACGACGAAAACTGTTATTAGCATCGATTATTCTTAACGCCAAAGATTCAGTTTTATCAAACCAATCCAAAAGCCTTTAACGCATTATGTTACATTGATAGATTTATTTATCTTAAATTTTACATTAAAAAGTGAATTTTTCTGAATAAAATTGGAAGATGTGGCACAAGCCTAAAATTGGGTGGTCGTCTGTCGTCATCTTGATCTATTCTTTAAACTAATTCCAGTCACCAAAATACCACATTCACTCTACTTAACATTATCCCCAATTGGTATGACGTTTTTTATTTACAAAAGGTAAATGTACAAAATTCATTAGTTAGAGGGTAGGGTGTGGTAAAAAAAAAAAAAAAAAAAAAAAAAAAAAAAAAAAAAAAAAAAAAATTTTTTTTTTAAAGCCAAAAAATTATATAAAGAAATAAAATGTGTTGGTTAGTAAGACCCTCCCAAATCTAAGTATGAGCTGCTCACGGTTTTCCGGTTTGTTTCAAAAGCCGAAAAGAAGCAAGTCAGTTTCTAAGTGGGAGAGGGTATTAATGGGGAATAAAAAATTAAGAAAATTAAAAAGTGGATGGGTTCGTGGGCAAGGGTATATTGGCCGAAACGCGAGAATAACATCCAAGATGAGAACAATAGACCGAATAATCCAAATTATCAGTCATCTCAAAACTTCCGAAACAACCATATCGATCAATGCTTCATTTTTATACAGAATTCTTTTTGTGTCACAATAACAATGCTGAACTTGCGTGAATGATATTAAAATTGTGCCAGTCCAAAATCGTTGTTCAGTTAAAACACCAGTCGCAACCGTGTGGTCTCAGTGCTGCAACAGTAGAATTCTCCCTCCAAATAAAACCACAACTCGAGTTTAAAAGAAGCAACAGAGGTTAATTTGTTGGAGGTTACACCATTACTTGTTTCTGAACAGACTTGCAAATGAGATTTTAGCCCAGCCAAAGCAAAAGTCTTATGGCCTAGAGCCCAATTGTTTATCTTGCTTGAAGAGGCACACAGACCAAACTCGCTGTCAGACCGTAGAAAACCCAAACTTACTGTGTGACACCCAGAGGGCCAAGTCTGACTGATCTTGACCATCTGCACTTTCCACCGGATATTCTAGATGTCCAGTCTTTCTCTCAGTCATACCCATTTGACCATCCAGAAACTGACCACAAGATAATGGCCAGCCTTATCTATGAACACACAAAAATCTACTGCCCAGAAGTTCTGTATCTGGACAGCCATTAAATTTGGAAGTCTCTGAAAGAGTCATAACCACAGCAGGGAACCTCTTATCTGCATAAGCATTATTTTCATCTCATGAATCTCAATTTTAGGAGACACTTTCTTTTTTTAAAGAGAAATAAAATTCTGGGTGGCCTAATACAAAATCAGAAATATTTTCAATTTATTGTTTGGCCTCTTTTCTCGACCAAATATCTCGCCTGCAGCAAGTCTATTATTCACATGCACCGCAAACATGCAACCCACTACACATGCCACCCTGTGCATGATTAGTTTTACATGCTGGCATGTGTTGGACGCCTTTTAGAAATTGACTTCCAAACCAAGCTATCTTTGGCTGGGTCTTTATCCCTTTCTTTCAAACCCATCCTTATCACTTCCCATGTGAATTGACCCTGCTACCTCAACTGTTTTACATCTAACACAAGCACTCCTCCATTCTTTCATCATTATCATATTCGGTTTAATGTCCATTTTACGTGCTGGTCGGCTTCTAAACTAACCTATCTCTGGACAGGTCTCCCCCCTCCCCTTCTCTCAAAATCCATCCTTATCACTTCTGTTTTCCTTGGCCTTCCTCTACCAACTAACCCTGATATCTCAACTGTTATACATTACTATTAATCGAATATTAAAATAAAAATTATAAAATGGAATCCAAAAAAAATCCTATTTCAAAATTTAATTACAGAATGAAATCCACCAGAATGCCTTTTAGTTTCTTTGTAAATCAATCAGCCATTTTAATCTTTTAATAGTTGGGGAAAAAGTTTGGGAAGCTATTTACATCCAATAATTTTATAACCAGACAATACTGGAGTAATTAGATTTAACTTTCAAAATCATTAATAAAAATGAAAGTAAATAGTCCCGGGCAACGCCGAGTAAGTGAGCTAGTAACACATATGGCTTAACACTTTACTGCAGTTTCAGGGTGTCAATAAATTCAGGAAAGTTAGAATTCGTTATTGCTTTGAGGTATTTAACAATCTAAGACTGGTATCTCAGCTAGTATTTATTACACACCTATATATTATTTCCATAACATTGACAAAGAAAGAAAAAGGTGAATGTTACGTCATCAGAAAGTCCGATGACTAAAAGTTTTATCGAATGATATTGGGTTCTTTCATGTGAATTAGTCAGCAGGAAGTATTTTCTTACCTGAACGCTCGTGGAGGTTGTCAATCCGTTCACCTCGATCAACAATCTTTTCGACATTCGTTTTAAGTAAACGCGTCACTTCGTTAACTTCAGCATTCAAATCGGCAATCGCCTGGTTATTAACGGGCTTTGACCTGAAGAGATTAAGATTAAAGATTAATTAAAAAAACCCCAAAAAAAACAACATCATCCCCCTCCTCCAATGAGTAATCGTTTATCATATTCATAAAAAATATATTAACAGGTGTTGCATAAAATTGCAGTGGGGAGGGAGGTATTTGAATATATTTATTATATATTTATTATATATTTGAAATAGAAAGACAGGAAAAAAAGAGACAGGGGGAGGGGGGAGAGAAAAGAGACAGGGGGGGGAGAAACGAGACAGGGGGGGGGGAGAAACGAGACAGGGGGGGGGGAGAGAAACGAGACAGGGGGGGGGGAGAGAAACGAGACAGGGGGGGGGGAGAGAAACGAGACAGGGGGGGGGGAGAGAAACGAGACAGGGGGGGGGGGAGAGAAACGAGACAGGGGGGGGGGAGAGAAACGAGACAGGGGGGGGGGAGAGAAACGAGACAGGGGGGGGGGGAGAGAAACGAGACAGGGGGGGGGAGAGAAACGAGACAGGGGGGGAGAGAAACGAGACAGGGGGGGAGAGAAACGAGACAGGGGGGGAGAGAAACGAGACAGGGGGGGAGAGAAACGAGACAGGGGGGGAGAGAAACGAGACAGGGGGGGAGAGAAACGAGACAGGGGGGGAGAGAAACGAGACAGGGGGGGAGAGAAACGAGACAGGGGGGGAGAGAAACGAGACAGGGGGGGAGAGAAACGAGACAGGGGGGGAGAGAAACGAGACAGGGGGGGAGAGAAACGAGACAGGGGGGGAGAGAAACGAGACAGGGGGGGAGAGAAACGAGACAGGGGGGGAGAGAAACGAGACAGGGGGGGAGAGAAACGAGACAGGGGGGGAGAGAAACGAGACAGGGGGGGAGAGAAACGAGACAGGGGGGGAGAGAAACGAGACAGGGGGGGAGAGAAACGAGACAGGGGGGGAGAGAAACGAGACAGGGGGGGGAGAAACGAGACAGGGGGGGAGAAACGAGACAGGGGGGGGGGAGAAACGAGACAGGGGGGGGGAGAAACGAGACAGGGGGGGGAGAAACGAGACAGGGGGGGGAGAAACGAGACAGGGGGGGGAGAAACGAGACAGGGGGGGGAGAAACGAGACAGGGGGGGGAGAAACGAGACAGGGGGGGAGAAACGAGACAGGGGGGGAGAAACGAGACAGGGGGGGAGAAACGAGACAGGGGGGGAGAAACGAGACAGGGGGGGAGAAACGAGACAGGGGGGGAGAAACGAGACAGGGGGGGAGAAACGAGACAGGGGGGGAGAAACGAGACAGGGGGGGAGAAACGAGACAGGGGGGGAGAAACGAGACAGGGGGGGAGAAACGAGACAGGGGGGGAGAAACGAGACAGGGGGGAGAAACGAGACAGGGGGGAGAAACGAGACAGGGGGGAGAAACGAGACAGGGGGGGAGAAACGAGACAGGGGGGAGAAACGAGACAGGGGGGGAGAAACGAGACAGGGGGGGAGAAACGAGACAGGGGGGGAGAAACGAGACAGGGGGGGGAGAAACGAGACAGGGGGGGAGAAACGAGACAGGGGGGGAGAAACGAGACAGGGGGGGAGAAACGAGACAGGGGGGGAGAAACGAGACAGGGGGGGAGAAACGAGACAGGGGGGGAGAAACGAGACAGGGGGGGAGAAACGAGACAGGGGGGGAGAAACGAGACAGGGGGGGAGAAACGAGACAGGGGGGGAGAAACGAGACAGGGGGGGAGAAACGAGACAGGGGGGGAGAAACGAGACAGGGGGGGAGAAACGAGACAGGGGGGGAGAAACGAGACAGGGGGGGAGAAACGAGACAGGGGGGGAGAAACGAGACAGGGGGGGAGAAACGAGACAGGGGGGGAGAAACGAGACAGGGGGGGAGAAACGAGACAGGGGGGGAGAAACGAGACAGGGGGGGAGAAACGAGACAGGGGGGGAGAAACGAGACAGGGGGGAAGAAACGAGACAGGGGGGGAGAAACGAGACAGGGGGGGAGAAACGAGACAGGGGGGGAGAAACGAGACAGGGGGGGAGAAACGAGACAGGGGGGGAGAAACGAGACAGGGGGGGAGAAACGAGACAGGGGGGAGAAACGAGACAGGAAAAAAGAAAGGGGGAGAAAAGAGACAGGAAAAAAGAAAGGGGGAGAAAAGAGACAGGAAAAAAGAAAGGGGGAGAAAAGAGACAGGAAAAAAGAAAGGGGGAGAAAAGAGACAGGAAAAAAGAAAGGGGGAGAAAAGAGACAGGAAAAAGAAAGGGGGAGAAAAGAGACAGGAAAAAAGAAAGGGGGAGAAAAGAGACAGGAAAAAAGAAAGGGGGAGAAAAGAGACAGGAAAAAAGAAAGGGGGAGAAAAGAGACAGGAAAAAAGAAAGGGGGAGAAAAGAGACAGGAAAAAAGAAAGGGGGAGAAAAGAGACAGGAAAAAAGAAAGGGGGAGAAAAGAGACAGGAAAAAAGAAAGGGGGAGAAAAGAGACAGGAAAAAAGAAAGGGGGAGAAAAGAGACAGGAAAAAAGAAAGGGGGAGAAAAGAGACAGGAAAAAAGAAAGGGGGAGAAAAGAGACAGGAAAAAAGAAAGGGGGAGAAAAGAGACAGGAAAAAAGAAAGGGGGAGAAAAGAGACAGGAAAAAAGAAAGGGGGAGAAAAGAGACAGGAAAAAAGAAAGGGGGAGAAAAGAGACAGGAAAAAAGAAAGGGGGAGAGAAGAGACAGGAAAAAAGAAAGGGGGAGAAAAAAAAGGGGGAGAAAAAAAAGGGTGAGAAAAAAAAGGGTGAGAAAAAAAGGGTGAGAAAAAAAAGGGTGAGATAAAAAAAGGGTGAGAAAAAAAAGGGTGAGAAAAAAAAGGGTGAGAAAAAAAAGGGTGAGAAAAAAAAGGGTGAGAAAAAAGGGGGGGAGAAAAAAAGGGGGGGAGAAAAAAAGGGGGGGAGAAAAAAAGGGGGGGGAGAAAAAAAGGGGGGGGAGAAAAAAAGGGGGGGAGAAAAAAAGGGGGGGAGAAAAAAAGGGGGGAGAAAAAAAGGGGGGAGAAAAAAAGGGGGGAGAAAAAAAGGGGGGAGAAAAAAAGGGGGGAGAAAAAAAGGGGGGAGAAAAAAAGGGGGAGAAAAGAAAAAAAAAAAGGGGGAGAAAAAAAAAAGGGGGGGAGAAAAAGAGACAGAGGAAAAAGGGGAGATAAAAAGACAAAACTACACTTTACAAGATACCCATCTTCGTAGGACTATTATATAGCTTAGTTACCTAACATACAAATAGTCATTTTCATCTTGGTTTTCAAACAAGAATTTTATCCAAAAATGAAACTCGTCTCACAGCTTTACAGCAGATGAAGATCAAACAGGTACGCGTGTGTGTATATATAATTTTAATGTTAGTAAACTTCGGGAAATTTACTCTCTTCATTGACTAAGGTTTAAATAACATTAAAATGAATTAAAAGCTCTAATATTGCACTATAGAGCTATAATGTGAACCTTTGTTTATAAAAAAAAAATTATTTGAATGCCTACTAGACACTGTCCAAGGTCTCTCTGTACAGGGGTTTGTCACGACATCCTGGCATAAGGATACTTTCTCCTACAAGTAAACCCTGACCAAATATTAAAAATAACATGGTATTCAAAGCCCAAATAAGATCCCCTCTGTATTGCTATCCGACACTGGCTTATATGAGGAATGGTGCACCTTCTTTAAGTAATGCTGCTTCTAGTAACACCACTAAGCTAGATACTCTAGACTAGAATTATTGTCCTACAATCCGGTAAGACCAAGAGACCACAAAAAAGATATATCATAACATAGGTAACTGGTCAATTGGGGAGAGGAAAACTAATGTTCTTCACTAACTCAACGTTTGAGAGGTAGAGGAGAACTTTACTGGAACACCCGAATATCTATGTTAGCCCCAGAACGGTCCCTTTTCATTTATGAGAACTTCGACTGAAGTAAACTAATATATAGCAAAATGTTAAAGGTTTTGTTAATAGTGTGAAAAGTAAAAATATTGTAAATAAGAATGTTTTGTAAATAGTTATACAATTTCTTCAAATCTAATAAATGTTCCATAAGCCTAAATGCTAAAGTTGGCCGCAAGTCAAAACGTCCTATTTCAAGTTAATTCAACTTTACACAATAAGTGTACCTCCTTTTTTTTATATACTGCTTATGTATATGCGATATCAGTCACAAGGTTAACTAATTTACATATTGGTTTTGAAAAAGATTTTATTAATTAACAATTTGTTGGTTTTTTTTTATATATAATTCAATGATCGTTTTGATTTTAATATAACAGTTCCGTAATATTGTTTTATTTTCTGGACAAATATTCAGCATTTGTATTCAAATGTTTCTTTAGGGAGACCGACTTGATTTTCAACAAGATGTGATCTATTTCTAAATTGCAAGTGAAAAGGCAAATAGATTTTTCTTTTCCTTAGGTCAGATAGAAAAGGTAAATTTTTATCGAAATTACTAAAATGTTAATTTGAATAAAGGAGAAAGATTCTGTTTCGGGTTTACAAAGTTATGAATGAAATGTTTATTACTTAAAATTAATGTTTCAAGTATTTCAATGTGGTGAACTTTGCGAAGCAATAGTGAATCGGCAAAGCCAGCTGAGCTAGTTAAATATGCCTGGTGAGTCTATCAGACATGTGTACGTAGTGTGATGTATGGAAGTGAAACCTGGCCATTAGGGTTGAGGACATGCGTTGCATGGAGAGAAATGATATGAGAATGATACAATGAATGTGTAACACGAGTCTTAAAGACAGGCTAAGTTCTGATGGCCTCAGAGGAAAATTAAATTTGGACAGTATAGGAAGATGTGTGCAGAAGAGTAGACGCTGATATTTTTTTTGAACAGTTCACCCCAAACAAGGCAAGCCACCACTGTAGACGTACGGGGCTACTAAGAAAAAAGGGCGACGGTTTTTTCTTTTTTTGGGGGGGGGGGGGAGGGGGGGGTCAACCTAATTTAGGAGCTGCGCAGCAAGATGTATGTTTACATTAGTTTTAAATTTCTGCATGTCAGTAACGTCAGGAAAGCAGGGAGGGAGTTCCAGAGTCCAGCAGCACAAGGAAAGAAGCTTTTGGAGCAGAAAGCTCTTCGGCATCTGAGGACCTCCACAGTGTATGGATGGGATTTGGCAGATTGTTGGATAGGTCTAGTGAATTTACGTCGTGGGGGCACCAGAGCAGTAAGCTCATCAGAGCACACTCCATTGAAGTACTTGTAAAACAGGCACAAGGAAGCAATATTGCAGCGATGGGACAGGGGCTGGAGCTTGGTTGATAGTGAAGGACCTATCAAGTTGGCGACTCTTTTTTGGACCTTGTCTAAGAGGGAGAGACTAGCCATGTTGAAAGAATGGATGAGAGTTCTTGGTTTAATAGATGCAGAACAGTTTAGGTTGCAAGTGCAGTTCACTGGGGAAGGCCAAGGAAAACATGGGAGGAAGTGATAAAAAATGGATCTTGGAGGGAAAGTAGGAATAAATAAAGACCTGGCCAAAGATAGGTTAGTTTGGAAGTTAATTTATTGAAGCCGTCCAATGCATGGTCAAACCGAATATGACGATTACCAATAAATATACTTTTCAAAATATCTATTTGCATCGGTTCAGGACACTAAATATATATATACTATTGTACAATGTACCAACGTTGACCAAATGGGTCATCTAGTTATTTTTATTTATTTATTTATTTTAATTTTTTTTTTTAAATCAAGCAATTTGATTAAATAAATATAATGTTTAAGTTTAGGAATATTAAAAGCGTTTGAAACAGCGAAACTTTATTGTATTCGTAAAAGATCAATACAACACTAGGCCGACTCCGGCTTCCAGTTACTATCATTAATTCTCAGTCTGTTAACTTCGAAATTAGACGGCAACTTAATTCAAATTATGCAAATAATAGAGATGCTGGTTATTCCATTCACTTCTATTTCATTACTTTTAAGATAGAGTAAAACTTCTACGCTATGAACTCCATAGGCTATGAACAAAATTAATATGAACTTCCCAGGCTATAAACTAAGCTTAGCAATTAAAAAAAGCAAATTATAAAGTTAATTGATATATTTCTATAAATTAATATATTTAATACAGAGAAAATATCATGGGAAACTGCAGAAAGAAATACAGAATCACTTCTACCATTTTTCGAAGAAAAGAGTTGCTTTAATAACTACGATATAAAGATGGTTTGTGCTCTGACTGGAACTGGTGTATCAACTTGACTATAGCCGTATTTCAGCAAAGAATATTACAGTAAAACTCCTACGCTATAAACTAAGTTTAGCAATTAACAAAAACAAATTATAAAGTTAATTGATATAGTTCTAAAAATGTATATATTTAAAGATATTTTTGTCGATATACAAACGAACGGACACCCTTTTTAAAGTCACAGAAAGAAATACAGAATCACTACTACCATTTTTGGAAGAAAAGAGTTGCTTCCATAACTACGATATAGAGATCGTTCGTGCTCTACAAAGAAACATTAATTAAGAAAATGGAACTGAACAAAGTATCCAAATTCCTACTAAACATAAAAGACTCCATGAAATCATTGAACGGGAATGATTTTGATAATGAGGGTATTTATTCAATAATGTTAGTGCATATACATGCAGTATCTTAACAATTCTTTTTATATTTAAGTATTTAATGTCTATTTGCATTGATCTAGTCATTTTTCTAATAAATCTATTTCGTTTACAGTTTCTTTAATTATCCTCATAAAATATTAGTAGAATTAGCCAAACCAATACGCATTTTCTATATCTTTTAATGACGATATTTTTTTCAAGATCATCTAATTTATCCTATGCTATGAACAGATCAAAAGTTAATAGCGTAAGAGTTTTACTGTATCTATTTGCCTCCAAAATTGGTCAAGGACACTAAATGTATATACTATTGCACAATGTACCAACGTTGACCCAACATCTTATTTCAACCGTGACAGGTGATCAGAGAGAATTCCTTAGAGACAGACACATCTAAAAAAATGCTACTTCAAACTGAAGCGCAACAGACTTTGAAAAATCTATAAAATAAGTCAAATACTATACAAACATCAAGACTTCTCCGAAACAAACCGCGCGTGCGTGGTTCCCTCTGTATGTGACGAGTGTAAAATGCAATAAATTTGGGCAATTTGGGGCATTTTTGACCCCCCTTTGACCCCCTGGGAGCGCGAACCAGAATTTTTCCGAGGTCAAGGATGCTCATTTTATATCCAGAACAATTGCCTCTACATTTTGGCCAAGGTTCAGAAAAATTGAATGGATGGATCAAACGTTATGGGAGAAAAGGGTCATTTTTTGCCATTTTGGGGACTTTTGAACCCCTGGGGGCATGAACCAGATTTTTTCCAAGGTCAGCGATACTTATTTTCTATTAGGAACAATTGCCTCCACATTTTGGCCAAGTTTCAGAGAAATTGAATGGATGGGGGGGGGGGCTAACCAGATTTTTTTTCAAAAATCGGAGACTGTCACTTTCTAACCTGACCAAAGTTACAACTTCATGCAAAATTTCAGAGAAATTCAATGGATGATTGCGTAGAAAAATCTGGACGGACGAACGGACGGACGGACATGCCTCAAAACATAAGTCCCCCGATTTTATAAATCGGGGGACCAATTAGAACGTAAGTAAATTGAATTTAAACCACTTTCTAACACCGAGTTAAGTGACACGGAACCTGGCCAGTACCAGATGGGTGACCATTTAGGAATGTTACGCGCTGTATGTCATCTTCCCATGACCGAGATATACATGCAGCTGGCAACCACTTGTTCAGTTGATAGTCCATGTCCTTCGTTGGAGGAAGCTGGCATAGCTTGATCACGGCTAATACCACACCAGGTGTTACCGGTTCATATTTCTTCAAATTTGTATGTATTATTTGGATTATTCAAACGATTGTTCATCAATTCGATAACACGCATGGATACCCCAGAAAGACCTGGCTTGAGTGCATATGAAGCAGCTTGACTGCTTGCAATATGACTGGTATCAACCCTTTGGATCGGACCACATGGAGTCCGGGACACCCACAGCACGTTAAATACCAAAACTGGATGATCGTTCTCATCTTGGATGTTATTCTCACATTTTGGCCGATGTAACCTCTCACCTTCAGGTGTCTGGTCGAACTCCGGAGTCTTTGTCTAACTATCCCTATCGATTGAATATAGGGTTTCTTTCAAAATACTTTACAGATCTGTTAACTGCCAGAAAAATAAAATTTAAAAAAAAAAAAAAAAAAAAAGTTTTTACTGTAATTCCATTTCCAACCGAATTTCGTGCAACCCACTTTCTTTCTGCCTTTCTCTCCAATCCAAATCGCTTCTCCTTCCCAGCTGTCCTCTTCATTTATATATCCACATATGCAAATCAGACCACCATAAACACCTGCACCTATGAAGAGAAGCCCTTTTTAAATCTGCATACACGACATGCGAAGCACCTCATTCTTTTTCCTGATGGTGAGTGTTCCTCTTTATTGTCACAATTTCAAAGTTCGACAAGGCGCACCTGAATAAGGTGAGAGGTTACATAAGCCGAAATGTTGTGAGAATAACACAAAAAATGAGAACAGTAGACCGAATAATCCAAATTGTCAGTCCTCATCTCAAGAATTCTGAACCACTAATAAATTTTTTTTTAATCTATTCATACAGCGGAATATGTATATGCCTATATTTATGTGTATAGGATTCACTACTAAACTAATTAACCGATCATTATGAATTTTGAAACATAGCTGATAAGCGTAAGGATGGTAGTTTAATTTAATTTTATGCAAAGTGGACAAAGTCAGGGTGAAAGACCCATGAAAATTCAAACAGCCTCTATTTGTTAAATTTTAATAGGTATTATTAGACATCGGTTAATATTCCAAATTTCAGTTTCTTTGGTGCGTTTTAAACAATTTTAGGGAGCATGATATGGACATAATATCCCATTTAAAAACTCAAATAGGTCAGATTCACATTGAATTTGATTCATAGTCATTAGACATCAATTAAGCAAGATTATCTGAATTTCAATTTCATCTTAAGACACCTTAAGCTTAAGTCTTTAGTTATAAACATTTTCTTGAATCAAAATCATGTAATGAATTGAAATAAGAATGAGACACGAGGTTTAGTATCATTATACGTTGATTTCAATCTTCATAAGCGGACATAAAAGTGGTGCAAACTTTGTTTGGGGAATTAATTTTACCAATTCTGAGACAAGGATTCTTCTAGTTCTCATAAAAGCCCAGTATGTACTTGTAATTCGGAGTAATATTTTTCTTATTTAATGATGTTATTTGACACTAGTTTTGTTTGGAGTAAAAAAAAAAAACTAAAAAAATAAACTGGATATAAGCACACCAATTAAAAACATACATGGAAGAATAAAGTTTTTTTTTTCGATAAGGCTTGGTTACAAATATTTTCAATCATTTTCTTTTTTTTCAACCTACCAATCCAACGATAGTCAATTCGTTGGCCGAAGGAGGATAGGCCATTCATGACTGACCAATTGTCAGCATCACATAATTCTGTTTCGTTTTATTTATCACAAGGAACTGATGGAAGTGGCCCATTATTATAATGGAATTGAAGTGGTATCTATTTGCTTCAAAATTAATTTTCAGACCCAGTTTGACAATTTTTAACACACAAATTACTAACTAAACAGAAGAGTTTGAATTACCTACTAGACACCATTTTGAGTGTCTTTGGTCTCTGTACAAGGGTTTGTCAGGACAACCTGACATAAGGATACTTCACAATGTTTGTCCTACAAGTAAGCCCTGACAAAATATTCAAAATAACAGTATCCGAAGCTCAAATAAGATCTTATCGACACGGCTATACACTGGCTCATATGAGGAATGATGCACCTTCTAGTGATGTTACCGTAAGCAACAAGACTTGATTAAATACTCCAGACCAGATAAATTCTGGAATTCGGTGAGACCAAAATAAAAATATAACATAGTTAACTGGCCAATTGGGGAGAGGAAAATGAATGTTCTTCACTTTTTTACTAACTCAACGTTTGAGAGGTAAAAGAACACTCGAATATCTACGTATCTCATAGAAATTAAGTGTTAGCCCCAGAAAGGGCCCCCCTTGATTTCTGAGAACATACTGAAGTAAAATAAAAAGAGAATAAATGAAATGCAAAAGTTAGGCCTATTTCTTGTACTAACAGCGAAGTCAGAACACCCCATTTCAAGTAATTTAAACTTTACACAATAGACACATCAGTTGCACATTAGTTTTGAAAAATGACATTTTATTAATTAACTATTAGTTATACTTGTTTTAATTCATTGATTGTAATATGAGAAACATTTGTGTATATATTTTGTAATAGTCCAAATTATTCAAGGAAAAAGCTTGAGTGTTAATGTTTAACCAAAGATCATTTATAAATAAACAATATTACACTAAATTTAAATGTGATGTGGACAAACATCTTGCTGTCCAACTCTCACTTATGATGGCTCCTAATCATAGTAGCACTTTGTGTCTCAGTGGCAATGTGCCTTGTTTGGGGGTAAAAAACAAAAACTTCCAAACTGTCACCCTGGATGGGAATAAAAATACCTGTATTGTACCTCCGGTAATCCCTCATGAATGAGAGCACCTCAAGCAACAACCCCTCCCCTCTCCGAAATGAAGAGGCTTGTCAAAGTATCATCAGACCAAAACAAATCACCCTAAAAAGTACATTTTGCTTTTTCCGCCCATTGTTTCTAATCCTCTGTTCAACATTCAATTGACAATCTCATCAACCCTTATCCACGAGTGGCTTTTGACCTCGATAAACGGTGACCGATTAGTATAATTTATGTATATATATATATATATATTACATACATACACACACACATAGTACATGTATTACATTAGTTTCTGTAGATGTTAATCCATTGAAACTCCAGTGTTTATAAAAGTGCTCAATAACAAGTAGAGCTGTTTAGTATAAATTTTTATTTAGACAAACATTGGTTACATATGTGCATACATGTTTCGGTTGTACTCTTCAGACCCCCCCCCCCCCCCAAAAAAAAAACAAACAAAAAAAAAACGAGGAAGTGAAATGAATTTGGAAAGCTTTCCTATCAAGTGTATCTTTTAGGGGATGGGACGTGTTTATAATTTCACCGGTCAAGCTCAGTATCAGATTACATTCTCTACTCGTTAATCCTTTCAATTCGTTTCTATCTTTTATTATTCATATAACTCCTGTTCCTTATTTTCACTTAGTGGCTTAGTTGGATTCCTTTATTCTCAATTTAACAAAAGTCTTAATCTACATGTTAACGCATAAATATCTATCTCTATCTCTATATATCTATCTATCTATATATCTATCTATCTATATATATATATACACACACACACACACACACATATACCTAGATAACCATGTCCATATCAACATACTCTGATCTCTATAAAATATATAAACGCACACATACATATGCATACACACATGTGTTATTTTATTTATACTTTGCAATACTGATAACAATGTATTCAATTATTTATACAGAAAAAAAAAACATTTACCTAAAATACTAGGTGAAAATAATTTTTCCCTTCATATGTGATGCCCCCATATGAGAGCATACATATTTATAAAATATGATTCACAATGTTTTATAGTCTTACAACTCATTAGCGTGGCTAGCCCTAATGAGATTTGAAACCGCACTGATGAGTTGTAAGATGACGAAACATGTCCATGGATTAGGTACGACACTCAATATGAGTAAAAAGGGAGTCAGCACTCCCAAGGCGATTAAAAAAGCTTTGGTATTCTACCCAAGGGGAAATACTATCTGTCAACAGTAAACATGTCAGGTTGAAAATAAAATAGATTAGAGTACAAAAAAGGTAGAAATAGCATTACACATCGAAAGTACTAAACATAAAACCAGTAAGGCACCGAGATACAGAGAGAGAAATAATGAGTAATATTGAACTACTGTAATAGCGATTTTTCTATTTTTGTCTTCAGAAAAAAAAAAAAAAAAAAAAAAAAAAAAAAAAAAAAAAAATCAATAGAGGTTGATCGTGCATGATTTGACAAATTTTTTTTCTATACTAATTTTTGCCTGCTACGTAAGTAGCAACAAGGGTTTTTTATTTAGAAATGCGTTTTTCACATGTGCCATGATCTATATAAGCATTAAAAAACAACTTAGATATGTGCATTGTGTATTATCAAAACCTCCAAAATTCCATGCAGACTCGACAGCTCAAAGTTGAACAGGTAATTTTCTCAAATTTAAAGTAATTTTCATTAAAAAACAATAAATAATAAACACTCGATAGCATACTCTCCGGAGAGCTTCGCCACATGATTGATAACAGAACTTCGGCCAGGGAGCCGTTGTTCCGTTGTGTCAACAGGTGGATTAGAAGGTTGTACTGAAGTACCTGATATGGGTATCTGGGTATCTTTTAGAATGATCAGTACGCTGAAAACGCTCAAAAAAACAAATATACAACAAATAAAAGTAACTGTCGTCGATAAAAGTTAATTTAAAACTGACCTGTGATATTTGTTTGTATTTTTAAACCGTTCCAACTGCTATTTATTAGAAGAAAATAGTTTTGTCACACGAACATTGCAAAAAAAAAAAAAATGGCGCTTGCTCGTAAGGAAGTAAGCACAAGACGCCATTTTGTCTAGAAAAAAGTACGAGTAAAAAATGAACAAGAAATTTTTTTTTACATCTAATAGAAACCCATTTATAGTACGTAAAAATACAAACAAATATCATAGGTAAGTAGACAAATATCTCTTCTCGACGTAGGTTAAACTCACTTGTTGCATATTTATTTTTATAACCCCGTTCTCGTTAGTTTTTTGGACCCCGTCCGCGACTGTACTGATCATTCTAAAAGATACCCGGGTATCTTTTTGTAGGGAGGTGTCGCCGTCTTCCCACATAGCGCCAGGTATTCCCAAAATGGTCACCCATCTGGGACCGACCAAGCTCAGCGTCGCTTAACTTTGGTGATCTAACGAGAACCGGTGTCTCAACGTAATTATGCCGAACTTAGAACAACTTTCGAAGTCATCAAGTACAGAGTTTTAAACAGATTACTTTTTCGTCCACTCACATCTTTTTTTTTTATTAACAAAGTTCAAAAACGAACTGGCAGTCACCATTAGTGACACTAAGGAAATAGAATGCGGGAAGGAGTGTTTTATTGGATTTGTGAGAGAAAAACTCCCACTTTTTTCTCAACTCACGTAATTCAAAATTGTTTTTTTGAGGGGGGGGGGGTATCAGTTAAAAAAAAAAATGACTAATATCTTTCGCATTTTTTAGATTGATAATTTGTATTATTCGGACTACTATTTTCATCTTGGTTGCTATATTCAAATCAGTTCGACCGATGTAACATCCGACCTCCTTCAGGTGGATATTTTCGAATTTGGGAAAGCTGAGAGTAGAACTTTGGTCCACACCCTCCCAGACATTATCTCCGGTCTCGGAAGGAGGAGAGGGAGTACTGCCTGCTACCAGAGTTTTGGCTAAGATCAAAGTGTAGTATCTGTTCCGATGGATACTGCATGCCTGTCCTGTGCAGTTCTAGGAGGTCCACCCTCCCAGGCTTCGCCTCCCCTCTTTGGGGAGGAGTAAGTTTATTGCTTACTGTCTGAGGCCCCTACCGGGGAATGCCGACGGGGCTGCCCAGGCAATTTTTAAATGGCCAGAGTGCTCACCTCTCGAGCGCTGGCTTTTAACCCCACTTGCTCGACCCGATCTTGGGTCACATCTTACTTGTGGGAGTAAGATAAAACTGGCCTTGTGCCTAACTCCGCGAGGAGTAAATAAACACCATGATTCGAAAGAACGTGCCGACAGAACTATACAGGTACTTCTGTCCCAATACAGAGTGCCCCTTTGCGGAGATAGACCCCCGCCCCGCATTTAAAACTGATCTTGTCTAACTTTGCCCTCGTGGGGAGGAAAGTAACTATGGACTAGATTTTATGATTTAAATTTTCTGTTCCAGGCTCAGTGTACTTGCACTATTATTTTTAGTTCGTGTTTTAGAAGTTTGAGGGTGTTCACACGTAGTTATCTAAAAAGTGAAATAAAATAAAATCTGGGTATATGTTACGACGCTCAGCACAGTCGCGAACGGGGTCCAAAAAAAGAACGAGAAAGGGTTTAAAAGCATAAATTTGCAACAAGTGAAGTTGACCTGCGACGAGAATAGATATTTTTCTATTTACCTATGTAATTTGTTTTTATTTTTACGTATTATAAATGGGTTTTTATTAGATGTAAAAAAAATAAAAATGTATTGTTTTTTTTCCAAAGGCTTGCACAAAATTCAAGATGGCGATTCACGTGCTTCCTTACCAAATGCCCCCCCCCCAAAAAAAAAACAGCCATGTTTTTCCCAAGTTACGGTGATAAAACTATTGATTTCTAATAAATAGCGGTTGTAACGGTCTAAAAATACAAACAAATGCTACAGGCAAGTTTGAAAATAACTTTTACAGCTTACAGTTACTTTTATTTGTTGTATATTTGTTTTTTTTAGCGTTTTTACTCTGCTGAGTCTCGTAAAAGATGCCCTAAAATCTCCTTTTTAGGGGATAATTTAGTAGAGGGTGTTAATCTAAACATTTACCAAAGTACTTCTCAAATGAGTCACCATTCTAAAAAATAACGTAATTTTGTGAGTTAAAAATAAGTTAAATTTGAATTTTTAAACAGCATAAAAATTAACGGGCATTATTTATTATATCTAACACAACGAAAAAAGGGTGAAAAAAAACAAAACAAAAACAAACAAATGTTACCAAAGGCAAGATAAGTTACTCTTTACCTACCCGGGTAAGGTAATTTTAACTTATTTCAAAGCGCTTTTGTTGTTCAAAACAAACCTAGTGTAACTTAAGTTAGAACGAGAAAAAAAATAATTGCCCGCTCATAAGCCCTTGATAATCGCTCAAACATCGAAAATTAAATATTGGTAGAAAAAATATGCATTTAATAAAAAAAATGACATTAGATGTGTTTCTACCAGTATCATTGCAGCCAGTGATAAAATTGCCCCCCCCCCCCAAATTAAAAAAAAAAAGTTATTACACATACGTTGAATCTACTTTGTATACAAGTTTAATTTAAAAGAAACAATTACATTATAGGAATCAATAATTTATAACAAATTATCTTAAATAAAATGGTCGTGTTATGTAAATAAAAGTTAAACTTTATACGTTAAAAAGTAAATTGGAATTTTTTTATTTCATGACAGAATAACATTTAATACAAAGAAATCTAGTTTATCCAACATTTGGGATAATACCAAGTGAAATAAGATTCCAACGGATCCTATGATATCCGTCTGTTCTTAATAAATGTCCTTCACATTCGGTTAATTTAGACACATTTTGCTGTAAATAAAACGAAAAGGGAGCGAACAAACACTAAAATAAAATTACAATTGTTTCAGAACAAGAATTACAGTTTAAAATTGAAGGCTAATAATTGTATCCAAAATGTGGATCTGTTTAGTCGCAAAAGGCCATCTTCCCAGGCATTACCTCACTTTCCGTGTATAGGGGGGGGGGGTATTGTCTGTCGTTAGAGTACCCTAATTCGAGGAGTGCCGAGAATTTGAACCGAACCAACTTTTGTCGAACTAAACCTAAAACTTGTGTTAGGAATAAAAAAAAAAAAAAAGTTCGGTTCAACTTCTGTAGAAGTGCCTATGCCGACGAAACTCGACAGGAGATATTCCAATGGCCCCTATAGTACAATTGGACAGATTTGTTTCAATTGTATTAGACAATGAAAAGTGATTTAAGTTAAAAAATAAATAAGTTACGCTAAAAGTAAGAGAAATTAAACGAACGATAAATACAGGATCCTTGGGATTTTGTTGAGCAAAACCCTCGAGTAATAAAGTATTATTCTTACAGAAACTGTAAGATATAAATCAGCTTTATATTTTCGGCATTATTGTAGATTAACACCCTCATATAAGTTTATATGCGAAACTGATCTCATTCTAAAATCGTTTTTCTTCCCGTCAAGTTTTTCAGGGTGTTCACACGTAATCGCCTAAAAAGTAGAATCTCATGGGGGGGGGGGGTAGCTGAGGGTGTTAATCTACAAATTTAACAAGTTCAATGTGTATTTATCAATTACGGTTACAGGGGAGAAACTGACACGAGATCTTGTTTGATCGTTTTATTAATAGTAATTAATTTAATACGTACATTAATAATTTAAAAAAATAATTTAAAGAAAGAACAATAAACAGGACAGTAATAGGTTATCTTGAACTTTTCAGCTTTAAGATGGCTGTCATTGAAACATTATCTTAAACCAAATTAGTTCTAGTTTTATAACAATTTAGTTCGATTAATAATTCAATTGAACAAACATGTTTTCAATGGCAGTCCTCTTAAAGCTGAAATGTTCAAGATAATCAGATAATATTTAAGACAAACATTCTTTCTATAATTAAAGAACCCGATTATTGCGATATCTGGAATAGAAATATTGCCAAGATAATTTAATAAACAAAACAAATAACAAACGAAACGCAACTACTATTTCCGTTTTGTTTTTAACATTAAAAAAGAATAAATGATAAAATAATACTTACATGTTTCGATTTTTGATCCGCGGTCGCAAAACCAAAAATGTCGATTATTTTTCCGGATTTTAGAATCCGTTTTATGATCTTTTCTCCTTTGACGCGCACTTTGTAAAAAATGAAAACAATCTGAAAGAATGTTATTTTCCTTGCACTTTTATAAAGAATAAAAAAGGGAAAAAGTTCAAAGTTCACCGTCTCAAATGTATCGCGGTCACTGATTGGTCAATTCCTGGCGGTGAATGTGAATCTTTAGTTCACCTAGAAAATATAGTCTAGGCTTTCACTTTATTTTCTGTGAAAATAATATAAACATTTGTTGATGAGAAATAAACATTCAGTGACTGTTAATAGATATACAAATAGATAAATAAATAAATAAATAAATAAGGTCAACTAAAATAATTGTTTAACCCAACGTTAGTAAGGGGGAAAAATCTTTTCTTTTTGTGTCACTGAATAAACAAAATATTATTTTCACCATGTGACCGTGATTTTGAGTTTAACAAAAATAAATAAACAAAAACAAAAATTTTAATATTTGAAGACTAACTTCCAACTCCCATTGTTTTTTGTTTAAAAGCGATATCTGGCATTTAAACGTTCACTGAACGTCGTTCAGAATAGATTGTTGATGGTTCAATTGTAGTATATTGACCGTTGGAATATCTCACCTATTTCTCTCAGTTTTTTTGTTTTGTCTAAATGTTAAATAAAATTGAAATAAATTGTATTTATTGTACTTTCCGGTAATCATATATAATTTTATTAAAAAGCGATATGCAGTAGCTAAAAAATTGCATTAAAAAAAGAGAAAAGATTATGACATGCTGAACGTAACAAATCGGCGCTTTATTCAGACATGGAGAAAAAAATAAGATAAACTGAGAAATATGTGACGTAATGAATATATCCTATACCAAAAATCATGTAAATTAATCAAGTAGTTTTTATTTTATAAAAGAAAATCAAATTTTATCGATAAATGGGTAATGTTGATATATCGGCGGCATTATTGGTCATATTCAATGGAGCTAAGGGAGATAACACCCAAAATTCCAGACTTTATTTTTCTAGTTTGCAAAAGTGTGGATTATCTCCCTTGAATATGACCAATATGGCGCGGATATTTCAACCTTATTCGTTTATCGATAACATTTAATTTTCTTTTATAAAATAAAAACTACTTGATCAATTCACGTGATTTTTGGTATACGATATATTCATTCCGTCACATCATGCAGATATTTCTCAGTTTATCTTATCATTTTCTTCTCCATTCTCGGTAATTTTGGATAAGCACCTTAAAATCAATTTAGTATTACGTATGAAATAGGAAAAAACACTTTTTAAATTAGTAAATGCCGACATACAGACATATTTCCAATATGGAAATATTTGCTAGCAAAATATTTAAAATGTTATTAAAAAAATTCTCAATAATATAATTTTTATTTTGATCATCATCATCATCATCATCATCATCATCATCATCATCATCATCATCATCATCATCATCATCATCATCATCATCATCATCATCATCATCATCATCATCATCATCATCATCATCATCATCATCATCATCATCATCATCAACAACAACAACAACAACAACAACAACAACAACAACAACAACACCACCACCCCCACCACCACCACCACCACCACCACCACCAACAACAACAACAACAACAACAACAACAACAACAACACCTACTACTACTACTACTACTACTACTAGTATGTTATAGGAATTTAGGCAAAAATGGCACCGGAAAAATAGTACCGGTAAAAATGGCACAAGGGAAAAATATAGATGAAAATCTTACAATGAATATATTAAAATCTTAGATACAATACACAAAGAGAAACATTAAGTTTGTCAAATTTAAAAGAAAATTATATCTACATTTAAAAGTAGATGAGATCCCTCAGCTAAATCACGCCCATCTTCAACAAAAAATGAGATTCTACGTTTTTAGGCAATTACGTTTGAACACTTTGAAAAATAATTAATTTAGAATTTAGAATGGGGGATCAGGTTCGCATATAAATTTAACGTAAAGTGATCACGATTTCCGACTCAGTGTCTAAATAAACAGCGTTTTAAAGGTATATAACCAATTTTATTATAGTTAAGGGAGATAAATTATGTGCGTTTTTTTTTGGAGGGGGGTGTTAAAAAATTAAACTCTCCGTTGCCACTCGAACTTAGTTAGTTGTAGGGGTTACCACTACACCTAAGTCCGCATGGCAACAGCCAGCCCCACCCCCCAAAACTCCCTTAACCCTACCACTAAACCTAAGTCCCGGTGGCAACAGCCCCCCCCCTCCCAAAAAAAAACAAACAAACAAGAACATGGTTACATCTAAGATAGAACTAAAACGGTTACATGTCGTTCAAACTTTACCTGGTTGGAATGTGGGTGATTATTGTATGTTAGATCTATATGCGAAACTGATCCCCCGCTGTAAATTCTAAATATATATATATATATTTTTACCCCTAAGTTTTTTAGAATTTTCACATGTAACCCCCCCCCCCCCCGTAGAATCTCATTTTTTTCCGGGGGGGGGGGGGATTATTTAGCTGTGTGCCATCATCTACAATAATCCCAAAAGTGAAAAAGTAAATAAACTGGGTAGGTGGGTCTAATTTAGCTTCGCCCTATTTAAACAAATATAAGTGATGGAACCTAGCTCCCCACCAAAAAAACAAACAAACTTAGAGATCGATTTTATTCGCTTGAAAAAAAAAACAGAGTAAATATTTATTTTAAAATATTTATTTTTAAATAGAAGCGGAGGGGGGGGGAGTTCTTATTTAAAACTAGAAAAGAGAGAGCCTATCCCTCATCCCCTCCAAAACTTAACGGTCTTAATGTTTCTTTACCGAATTGTTCTTGCCCTGTGCCATTTTTCCTATTTATTCACCTGTGCCATTTTTACCGGTGCAAATATTTTATATGCCCCATGTTATAGGTATAGTCAACATTTTGACAAAAATAAATACATCTGAAGTTTGATATTTATGAGAAATTCAAAAATTATGTATTTACACTTATTTTAACATTGTTTTCTTAAGAAGTAAAGGTAAAATTGTACTCTCACACCGTCTACTAATTCTTCCTAAAAATAAAAATGAGATTCTACTTTTTTAGGCGACTACATATAAACCGCTTGAGAAACTTGATGATAAAAATAAAAAAAACATAAACAAGAAAGCGAAACATTTTTTTAGAATTTAAAGTGGGGGATCAGTTTCACATATAAATTTAACTTAAATGGTCAGTGGTCATTTATTTCGGAGCCACGAGACGGTAATGATTACCTATTTCCTAACCGGATAGAATTTTAAGGACAACATTTTTTTTTAGACGGAGATACATTTTGGGGCAAGACATTTTTATTCAATGAAATCAAAATCCCTAAAAGGTTGATAGAAATATTGAACTTATGCATATGCATGTGCATTTGCATAAGGGGCCATTTCTAAGAAATTGAAACGTCAGGAATCGGGGATTTCATTTAAATAACCTGAAAAACTTGGCGGTAAAAATAAAATTATGACATACTCTCCCTTAACCCTACCACTAACTCTAAGTCCGAATGGCAATACGCCCCCGCCCAAACACACACACACAATTAATTTCCAAGAAATTAATAAAATGGCCACGATTTAAACATGGTTACATGTCCTTAAATACGCTATCTTTTTAAGTGGATTATCATTTTCTCTTAAATTTATATGCAAATCTAAATTCTAAATTAATTTTTGTTTTTAATTTATTTTTACCGCCAGATTATTTACATGTGTAAAGGAAAAACAATGTCAAAAGAATGACAAAGTCTATCCATACATAAATATATCAATTTTATTTACGACAACAAAAACAAGTTAATAACAGTTCAAAGTGTTTATGAACGTTCTAAACCGGGGTTCCCAACTTTATTTGGCTTGTGGCCCCCTGAGAGCTATTTTATCCCCCATAGACCTCAGATATGCATATGTAATTAAAAAAATAATTTAATATTTGTTTTTAGGTTAGTAAAAACTAACAATGAATTAATTTCGTTATATTCATAACATAAAATCCAAATCTTCTAAATTTCAATACACAAGGATACTTTGGAAATTTTATTTTCTTCACCATTAAGCAGTGTTGGAGGTGGTGGTGGGGTCACCATTTTTTGCTGATTTTTAAGCTCGCTGTCCTTTTCCCTCTATGACCTACTGTCATCAGTGCCATGTATCTGCCTGTCCCTCTTCATCTCTCATTTTCATCCTCATCGTTGTCATGTGTGCGACGCTTGGCTGACAGCAGTGGCATTAGCAGTCTTCTGACAAGCAGGAGGAGGAAGGAACTGACCTTTGATTGGCTGATAGAGATTCCTTTCCCTTTTGAAATCTTTGTACCTTTTTTTCAATTCAACCTGAAGACAAGACGGTTTTTGCCGGGCTCCGTTGTGAAGAGATTAATGACGTTAAAACTTCTTCATGTACAAGGACAGAGCGTCCTTAAGAAGAAAAGTTTTTTGTACAAGGACGTCCTTAAGAAGAATTCCTCTTTTCATCTACAAAGCAAATTGGCTCTAAAAAGGAGAGTTTTAAAAGTTTTTCCTGACATACTTTATTGGATCCCGTCGTTTGAAGAACAACAATCATCCTTTTAGAAAGGATATTTTATTTACAGAATTTTGCGTGAGAAAACCCAAAGACTTTGACCCTTTGTGGGTTTTATTTAAAAGAAATTAGGTCTGAGCAAACTTTGGAAAAATATCGAAAGACCGAGAAGATAGACTTTGTAACCCATCTTAGGGACATTTTTTTATTGTATTTGTTTTATTCTTCTTTTCAGCCCTTTCAAGTAAGATATCTTGTTTTTGTATTTGGTGGAAAAGCGAGACTTCTCGTTTTTCTTGACACTTTTCGTTATTGCCTGAGGCGATAACCATTGTTTTAGAACGGATCTGTTTTGGTCCTATCAGCCCATTTTTCGGTGACGTTTGAGACGATAATATTTACTGGAATAACTTGGTTATTTCCTATTATCGTCTGAAACGCCCCTCCCCTTTTTTATGTATGTTTTCTTTAGCTATATCTAATTCTAAATTTGTTGAGCTATTTTTTCATTTATTATATTTTTATTGTTACCTTAGGTTAATGTGTTTAACCCTGCTTTCTGAATTAAAAGCAGCAACTAGCTATTTCTTTTGTTTTATTAATAAATTGTATTAAGTTACATTTCTGGGTCTGTTTCTTTATTTACTCCTTTTTGTCTCTTTTTGATACCCACTTTTTTTTTTCATGTTAACAAAAGACGAATTTTGGTAATGACCCCAAAATTTCCGTCAGTACATCTCCTCATAAACAAAACAAAATAAAAAGAAACCAGATACATTTTTTTGTGTGTGTGAGCCTCCTTAAAGCATGTGTGGAGCTCCGTGGGTCTATGTGGATCCCAGTTGGGAATCCCTATTCTAGACGAAGAATTAATTGTTTTGTCTGTAAGAAGTTGAGTAGACATGTTTATTTTTGCTGTTGCCATGTTAGATTGCGTATATTCCGAGGCCCCTCCTCCTTCCTCGGTTCAGAAGCACCCTGGTTCCAGTGGAAAACACTCAACCGCCTGAGAACTGGAATGAGGGCGATTAAAAAGACAAACTTCTTCTCTACAATTTAAATCAACTTTATTTAACAGTTTCATCAACACAAAACATGGTTTGGAAGGAGTTATGAAAACACGAATATAAGACAGGCAAGCATATACTATAGAAAGGGAAGAGTCCAGGAGTTCATCTCGTCTAGCCAAGTCGTTGCTAGAGACGATGAAAAGGAATATGACGTTTGTCCACATTGGAATATCAACTGGAACTTGTAGCAGTCATAAAGACTTATTTTCTCTCTCGGAGAAAAGTCATTGTTATGCAATTTGGTCAATTTGATGAGCAAAGAGATCTCTGAAAGCAACAAAGAAAGACGCCCCTTTTCTCTCTCCTGTCCCTGTCCAGTGGACGCTCAATCATCGACTATCTTTACCTGAAGATAACTGCTAACAAACTTTCGGCAGCCCAAACCTTCTTTCTCACTTTTCCTTTCCTCACTCGGACACTGTCCAACTTTCTCCAACCTATACCAAACGGTATAGGTAATTGAATAAACCCTTTCGTTGTTGTTATAAAAAAAGTTTTGTTTTTCCTTTCGGTTTTCTGTTACTTACAACGAATATATAGGAGTTAGTCTTAACACCCACTGATAAGATCTAACAACAAACTCTTCATGAATGGGTGCCAAACGGTTTGTGCAGAAATGGTAAAAGGTGTGCATGCGCAAAGTGTACTAATTGTTTGACGATTCACTACACGATTTTGAACATTTCTGTGTCATCTCAACGAACCACGTACCAATCACTCTGCGAGTGATTACATGCAAGCGCAAAAGAAATAATTATGTAACTGCTACACTGGTAAATGGACAAATTATAAAATAGTGGAAACAAATATGAACCGTTTTGGGGTCTTTTGTAGAAAAACTCTGTCACTAATGGAAAAATGAGTTCTGCCCCCCCCCCCCAAAAAAAGGAAAGAAAAAAAATAAAGAAAAAAAAGAAGCCCCGTCAGTCATGCACAGTGTGTGCACACGTCCATGATCTACTTATGTAAGTTTTGTCTAAACATGCGTCGGGTTAGGGTTAGACTATACAAAATGCAGAATAAAAATCGCTGTGTACCACTTTTTTTTTTAATTTTCTTATCTTTTTGTTTTTGCTGGGGATGGGGCATCCTACCAGATACCAGACATTAACTCGCTATTTCAAAGATCTCAACTAAGAGATCTTTTTAGGATTCTAAGCGTCCCTTTAAGCATAATTGTTTGGATCTCTCTTGTACATGGTTCACCGGGTACATTCCCAAACTAGTTTTTGAAATTCTTTTTCATGAGCGCGGTGGCGCCTATGATTACTATAATAATTGAGATCTTCCTAAGATTCCAGTTTCTTTTCATGTCGTACATAAGACCTTGGTATTTAGTTATCTTCTCCCTCTCAGCTCTGTTTAAACCAGCATCATTAGGGGCATTGATCTTCAACTAGGGTTGCTACTCTCTCCTTCTTGTCCCATATCACTATGTTAAGTTTAACAACCTCGTTTTCTACGTATGTAGCTGTAGGAAATGCATAGTCATAGTGAATGGTGTATGACTTATTTCCAACAGTTCTTTCTGGTATATGTTCCCAGGACTTGCTGCTACACTGGATATTCAACTTTTTACAGATGGTCCAGTGGAGATATTTATACATTCCATTGTATCGCATTGTATAGTAGCCGTCCCCCAGCAAAACTTTACAACTGGATGTCAGGTGGCTCACACTCTCTACTTCTGTGTGGCAGAACCTGCACTTGTTGTCGTTGCTGAGACCACTCACCTTCTGTGTGAGTTTATATGGAGATTGAAATATAAGGAATCGATCTTTTATGCAAACACTCAATTGTAAACATGCACTAGGCGGTTACATGTTTAGTGAGTTGCAAATAGCAGACTTGCTTCAAGTGAGCAATATTTAACAAGGAGAGAAGAGACCATACAGAAGATTGGAAATATGTCTGACCTGGAGTTTGGGCCACCCAGAATTCTATTTGTCCACCTGAGAAAATAATGTTTTTCAGATAGGAGGTTCCCTGCTGTGATTATGACCTATTTGAGATTTTGCCAAAAATAATGGCTGGGACCATAGATTAGTAGCAGATTGGCCATTATCTCAAGTGGTCAGTTTCTGAGTGGTCGAATGGGGATGGGCTGAGAGAAGAGACAGATGTAGTCAGTTCTGGTGACTAGCTGAGAGTGACTGAGAAAAAGACTGGATATCTAGGATTTCCAGTCGAAAGTACATATATCCTAGAATATGGGCAAGGGAAGAAAGTCAGAGGCGGTTCGGTTTTCTGGGGTCTGACAGTCAGTTTGGTCTCGAAGTAAAATGAGCTCTTGGACTTGTGTTTTGATTTGGCTGGGCAAAAATCTCTCATTTGCAAGTATGTTGTTCAAAAACGAGTACCATTGTAACGTCCAACAAATAAACCTCTGTTACTTGTTTTAAACTAGAATTGCGGTTTTATTTGGCGGGAGAATTCTTCTGTTGCAGCATAGACTGAGACCACCGGCATTGTAATCGAGCAACAACTTTGGACTGGCACAATGAGCGGACAATCACGGCCTGTGCAGTGAATGCACACAGACACTTTATTACGATGACATGAATGAATTCCATCGACTTGAGTAAGCTATAAAACTTTTTCTTTTTACTACAGCCAACATTTTGTCTGTTTGTGGATGGAAGCGGTATTTTTTTATAGCAGGACTTTTTTTTACAAAAGTTCCCTTTTTTTTTTACAAAATATTTTATTCAATTTTAGTTCATAAAATAATAAAAATTCAATTTAAATAAAAAAAATATGAGTAAAAACAAATTAGCAAAACCATAGCACTTCCCCACCATGTTCTGCTAATTAGCAACAAAATAGTTCTAACCCTAACCTCCCCACCATATTCTGCTAATTAGCAACAAAATAGCCCTAATCCTAACCTTCCCCCATGTTCTGCTAATTAGCAACAAAATAGCCCTACTCCTTACCCCCTCTATGTTCTGCTAATTAGCAACAAAATAGCTCTAACCCTACCCCCCATGTTCTGCTAATTAGCAACAAAATAATCCTAACCACCCAATGTTCTGCTAATTAGTAACAAAATAATCCTACCCCTACTTTGTTGACCGGCTTGATTCTTGTATTGGCATTCTTGCAGGAGAGGTCACGTAATGGTTGCCAACATCCCTAAGTGAGAGTGATATTACAGAACCGACTGTTTCCGAATTTGGCACACCCAGGTCGTCAATCCATGTCGTTATCCACTTGACCACCTCCAAATGAAGCAGAATTTAATTTAGTAAATAATATTTTTTCATAAACCTACTTTAACAATTTGATTTACTAATTATCTTTAAAATAGTTCTAGAAAACTTATATCTATCTTTCTAAAGATCAATAAGTTTAGGAGTGAATCCTGTACATACAAATATATAAACACACTTAACTTTATATAGACAGAGATTACATATGGGACCTCCGACGAGAAGCATTCACTTATTAAATCGCTTCAGCTTATGGTAAGTCTGACATTTAATTTTCATAGATTTGTTTGCATATTTACATTCTTATTTCCTTCGACAGATGACGCAATGCAGCTTCATTTTCAAACGTTTCTTATTTCAAACATTTCTTCGGTCGTGATAGTTCAGTTGTTTACATATTGTTCTGGCTAACGTAGTATAGATCCCATAGTATTTATTTTCGCTTAGCAAGACCTTATTTCTTAGGTGATTCCTTCACACTCGTCACCGGCAAGACCCTTCCTGTGCCTGTTCCCTGATCTATGTAGCTGCCTACTTCACAACCCTCATGGAGAGGGTTTCTATCTCTTTAAACATTCAGACGTTTTGAGCATATTTTCTTTCTTCTCTCTATGAAAAGGATTAAATAGTGCTAATATTAGTTTTTACTATTATTTCTACATTTAGCGTATCTTATTTACTTTTCCCACATGCGAGCATTCACTTTTTATCGCTCGTAAATCGGCTCTTAACCAATATTTCATTTATATTTTTCACTTTCTAACTTTATTTCTACGATCAAATATCGTCTTTTCTGCAATATCATTTAGTCTACGAGTAGTAAACTCTTCGTCTCGGCTACGTCTTCATTTTGTATTTACGTGTTTCTGAAACTAGTTTCGTTCTTTTTTCAGTTTTACTTTTTCGACGTTCAATGCACCTGTGTCTAAAATATACTCTGCTATATAGTTTCCATTGTCGATATAAGTTTATCTGACTGTCTCGGTTTACATATGCTTCCACAATATGCGAAACAGAATGAACATTAAACAAATTGTATTGTTTCAAAATACATTAAATACAAAACAAAGTTGTTGTTGTTGTTGTTCTGCCGTGGTAGAGTCGTTGCTGTTGTTGTTGTTCTGCCGTGGTAGAGTCGTTGCTGTTGTTGTTGTTGTTCTGCCGTGGTAGAGTCGTTGCTGTTGTTGTTGTTCTGCCGTAGTAGAGTCGTTGCTGTTGTTGTTGTTCTGTCGTGGTAGAGTCGTTGCTGTTGTTGTTCTTTCATCGTAGAGTCGTTGTTGCTGTTGTTGTTGTTGGTTTTGTTGTTGTTCTGCCGTGGTAGAGTCGTTGTTGCTGCTGTTGTTGTTCAAGGTGTGGTGTAATCAGCATGGCGATGTTGTTGGTGGTTTGAGTGGGGTGGGTTAGTTGAGTGAACGGGCGATAGCGACACGACCGTTCAGTGTCGGATTCCTTGTGTGACTGCTGCTTGCTGTTGGGCCTCTGCTATTTAAGAGTAGTACGCGGACGGAGACGTAGACATCCGGCTCCCAAACGACAGGGACAAAAAATGGCCCGTGACTTTAGAAAACTGTGTTTCTTTTTAATCTTATTTTCACCACAGCGAGCACGGCATATGAGTAATCGGCACACAACTTTGGGGTGATGTGCATGAGTATGTGCTCCAACTCTGGTGCAACCATGGCGACTAGAGAACAGATCTCAGCATACCTAATTCCACTTTTAAGCAGTTAGGAACCACAGAAATAAGGTATACTTCGACGGAGGTCACCAAACAAAATGTGATCTAAAAATCGTAACAATATGCATCCCGGAGGCAGTTCACATATTATTCACATTTTTATTTCCTACGTAGAAAGCAAACTTAACTTTTATCTTAATATAGATTATAAAACAGAATTTACTTATTATTCTACGATATTGTGTTTTACCAGCTCACAATGCTGATATTGCCTCTACAATTGCTGACGTTATACGTATAAAACTTTATTTTCAGAATGTTACTATATGAGTCTAGATAGCTCAGTTGTTTTAGTGTTAGACTTCACAACTGAAGGTCCTTGGTTCTAGCCCGGGTTTGGGCATCCTGTATTTTCTTTTTTTTGCATTCTTCTTTTTGTTTTATTAACACATATTTAATGACTTCAACGATGAAATAGCATAAGATGTATTTTTTTTATCTTCATCTTATTTGCAACAATTTGATTTCATTCCAAAATTCATCAACTGTGAACGATATGTTAAGGCATTTTTTCTGCATAACTAAAGATAATAAGTCTCTTTACTTCTGTATTGTCCCTATCTTCTTATATATATAAAGTAAAGTGCGACAATCCCCTATTTTATTGACCGGTTTAGCTTCATAAAAAAGCTAATACTGATATCAAAAAGGGAGTCAGAGGTAATAACCCTCTCTCAGTCACAACTACTCTTATCGCAACCCATAACCCTGTAAGGAAATACGGAATAAATCTAATTAACGTCTTCTCTTTGTATTACACCGTGCGTTTGCTAACTTCGGATGTATCACCATGCCGACTTGACAATGCGTGCTAATAAACACAAACTATAATAAAAATACGTCTTCCCATTATTAATAATAAAAACAAACAAATATCTTCTTTCCAAAACTTAACTTAATAACAAAGCTCCATTTATACTGCATTAATCAGATAAGTCACATTCTCTTTTTTTATGTATTTGATTTTAAACTAACGAGAGGTGCTTCAACTTTTTGTAAAACATTCACAGCAAGAACTCAATTTGTTACCACAAAGAAAAAAAAAATCCTTCCTTCCTTTGCATGCCTAGCATCATCAGGCGGAACTTCCACAAACAGAGCTTTTTTGCAAGTGCCTGAAGCACATTACTTCAGGACTGCTTCCCTTGTAATTACAACATGGTCGTCTTCAAATCCAATGTCAACAGATTCCTACTAGTAATTCGAGCTTGATCCATCCTATCAATCTTTCTTAATCTTCATCTCTCAACTGACAATCATTTCACCTCATTAACTGAAACAAAGAGTTAATAAACTGAAAATCAAATGTATTTGTTTCACTACTCAGAGTTTTAAGAATGCCCTACCACTGAGTTCAAATGGGACGCTGAATTATTCTTTCTGTTCTTTTCACCAACAACAACAATCCAACACGCATGTGAATGACGCGGCGTTCACAACCAAACTGACACCATTGAGCAAAAAAAAACACTCCTTTTATTCCGTCTTTTTGACCGTCAACAACGCCTATTTTCAATAATCTGCCACATGCCTCGTAATATCATGGGCCCAGTTTTGCACTCGTGTGCCGCCACTGTTTCCTTGCAACGCCGGCACCACACAAACCCAGCTCGCTACTTGTTGCCTCTTTGACCGATGAACTGCAGATGGCTCATCGTCATCAGTCTGGGGTTCTCCCTGTCAACCTCGCTACATTAACCCTTACCCTCGAGTGGCCTTTGGCCTTGATAAGTGGTGGCGTTTTTAGTAAAAGCAAAGCTCCATGTGTTCAGACAGAAGATATTATGTTTCGGAATTTTTTAGATGAAGATTGATAATTTGTATCATTTGAATTATTTGGACTACTGTTCTCATCTTGGGTGTTACTCTTACAACTGATGTAACCTTCGACCTTCTTCAGGTGGGTCTTGTCGAATTCGGGAATATTTATTTTGAACTCGGGAATCTGTACAGAATTTCGAATGGAACCCTTTATTTTAGTCAGCAGCTTTCTCTCATTCCGTCAGCCATGACTTAAGTAATTTGTAATTGTATTCTTAGTATCACCCGTACTGAGGATTGAACCTTCAACCTTCAGAAGACTGTCACTTAGAACTGATTATTACTGTTGCACCACGGAATGAAAGCAAGCTACCCCTGTGGATTAAATGAATGGGTTCCGTTCGAAATTCCCGAGTTCGACAAGGTGCACCTGTAGAAGGTCGGAGGTTACATCGTCCGGAACGTTGTAAGAATAACATCCAAGATGAGAACAGTAGTCCGAATAATCCAAATTAAACAACATTTACTTATTATTCTACTATATTACGTTTTCTTAACAATGTGATTTCCGGTCCGTATAAAAGCGGTCTCTTACCAGCACGCAATGCTGTTGCTATCACTACAATCCTCTATGTCTTTATTTTCAGCTACTGATGAGATCAGTCCCGATAGCTCAGTTGTTTGAGTTATAGACTGTAAAACTAAAGGTCTTTGGTTCTCGCCCAGGTTTGAGCATCCAATACTTTTTTCTTAATCACATATTTAATGACTTCAACGATGTATATAATGTATTTTCTTATCCTTCATCATATTTACAACAATTATTTAATTACGAAATCCATCCAATATACATTTTGGCTTATTCAGAAACAATTTTGCCATTTCCGTAAATACAGAGTGTCGCAAAAGATGTCTGCACCCTTTGAATTGTTGTAGCTCGTTCAATTTACTGATTTTTACTTGCAAACAAAATTGATAGATATATTCTTCATAGCAGGACGAATTCCAGTTAATAAGACAAACACATTTTCGTAAGCTTCCATGTGAGACGTGCGTTTATTTTACTATTAGATAACAACAACAAAGCAAAGCAAAGAAAAAGGGCAGACAACTCTGACTCATAATTTACTTACAGTAAATTCGAATAACAAGTGCTGACTATAGTGAGTAATTTCAACATAAACTTCTGGCGACCTACACTCAACGGTGTAGGTCAGTTAAATAGATAAATATCGTTTGTTGTTTATAAATGGGCTTTGTTTTTCGTTTCATTTGGCAACGCTTTTATTAAATATTATAGGAGTTGGTCTTACAGTCCATGCGAAAACCAAGTCTCAATAAGATAAATTGTGTGTGTGTTTGGGGGGGGGGGGACGTCCTGCTTAAAAGTTAGTAATAAAAATAAAATGATTACTTTTCATCATTTAATCAATTAATAAAAGATTATTTTATCAAAAAGACACTAAAAAAGGAAACAAAAAAAAAACAAAAAAAAGATTTTAGAGAAACATTTAAAAAGATTAAAAAAGATTTAAAAAATATTAAAAAAACCCAACTCTATTAATTCTACTACTAACTCTAAGTCCAGGAGGCAACATCCCCATCCTAAAAAAAACAAAAAAACAAGATCATGGTTACATCTAAGATTTAACTGAAACGGTTACATGTCAGAAAGTGGGTGATTATTTTATGTTAAATTTATATGTGAAACTGATCCTTAACTCTAAATTCTAAAATATTTTTTTTGTTTTTTGATTGTTTGTTTTTTTAAAAAGTTTTTCATGGTGTTCACACATAATTGCATATAAAAGTAGAATCTCATTTTGGAGAAAAGGATGATTTAGCTGAGGTTCCTCATCTACAATAATACCAAAATTTTATTTTAAAAAATGTAATAATTTGTACCCCCCCCCCCAAAAAAAACGGCCTATTTAAAAAAAAGAAGAAAAAAGGAAACAAGCGAAACAAAGACCACCGAGCAACGCTGGTTAAATACACTTATATGGCATTCATGCAGTATAGTTAACAGTTGAGAAATCGAAAGCAAACAAAATATACAACAAATAACTTTTACCAAACGCAAGAAAATTTAATTAAGTTCTGAAACTGTTTTAAAGTTGTTTTTTTATTTCAATAAAAAAATTCGTTGATATCTGTCTTTTGGAGACACTAAAAATCCAATATGGCCGACCCATGTGTGTACTTGTTAGAATTTCATTCCTTGAAAACATAGTTTAAGAAAAATGATTTATCTTACCACTAACTCTTAGTCCGACTGGCATCCCCCGGACTTAAGGTTAGTGGTAGGGTAAGTTTTTTTTTTTTTTAATATCTATTAAGCCTGAAATTAGCGATCATCTCTAAACAAAATCGACCCCCATTTTTCATTTACTCGTGTTTGGCTCAGTGAAAGTAACAATAACATATTGAGAGCTAATAAATCTTACAATCAGTTTCCACACTTTAAAATTATACAGATCAGTAAAAAATTAAATTTTCTTGAGTTTGGTGAAAGTTATTTGTTGTATATTTTGTTTGTTTTCGATTTCTTGGCTGTTAACTATACTGAATGATTGCCAATTAGTTTATAATAAACAAAAAATGTTTCGTCTCAAACAAAGCCAAATAACATATCAGGTTGTGTACTTAAAACGTTTGTACTCTGATTTCTCAGATTATTAAAGCAATCAGTTTAAACATTTACTGTTAAACCTTTAGAGGGAGGGGGGTCATTAGCTAAAGACAGGTTGTGGAATAACCACGAAAGGGAGGGGGAGGGTCATTTCTATTTTAAACTTACTTAGAAACCCGAACCCCCTGCTAAAAATTGAACATGTAAATGTTGTCCTTAATCGATAGCATTCCGAAGAATTTATAAAATTCTTCAGAATACTATCTATTGCTAATGGAGATTTGATATCTGTCTGTTTGAAGCCGAACCTATACTATTACTTGTATTAATGTACTATTTTTCAATGCTCAATTATGAGGTAGGTAGTGTAGTATATGTTCTGTTGACATGATACCATCCTCCCAGGCATTACCTACTCTTTGGGGGAGGGAGTTGAGGGGTAGCATAATATCTGTTTTGTTGTCATGAGACCATCCTCCCAAGCATTACCTTCTCTTTTGAGGGGGTTAGTGTAGTATCTTTTTTTATCTTCTCATGCATTACCTTCCCCATTTGGGGAGTTAGTGTAGTATATGTTTTGTTGTCATGACACCATCCTTCCAGGCATTACCTCCTCTTTAGTTGCTTTGGTGGGGAATGGTAATGTAGTATCTGTCCTGTTGTCATGAGACCATCCTCACAAGCATTACCTCCTCCTTTGAGGTGGTAGTGTAGTATCTGTTCTGTTATCATGAGAACATCCTCTCATGCATTATCTCCTCCTTTGGCGGGAGTGAGGTAGTGTAGTATATGTTTTTTAGACATGATACCATCCTCCCAACCATTATATTCTCCTTGAGGAGGGGGCAGTGTAGTATATGTTCGTTCGTCATGATACCATCCTTCCAGGCTAGTATATATAATATATATATTACAAAACTAGCCAAGTTTATTATTCCAACATTTTTTTCTTTCAGATTTGATTAATTGCATTCAACAAAATAAAAGTGTCCATTACCACCCCACGAGGGCAAAGTTAGACACAAGGTCGTTTTTATATGGGGAATATCCAACTCCCCGAAAAGGGGCACTTTGGAATGGATCAAAATAAAAATTGTTCCAGTCAAGAAGGATTTCTCCTCCTCCAACCGAGGACAGAACAGATATCACACTTTGATCGTAGCCCGAAGGCTAAATAATAAAAAAAATAAAAAATGTCGACATTAAAATAATTTTAAATAACATTAACATTAATTTCAAATCCGTCATTACATTTTATTTTATTTTTTGTTTATTTAATTTTTGTTTTCGGTTTCGGGTTTACATAACTAAGACTTGTTAAAGAAACAAAGAAAGAGAGAACTTACCTAAAAGTCTCCCAAAGTGGAATAACTTTGAATAACAAAAACAAACAAAAAAAAACAAATTGTACGATGTTTTTTGTGTGATGCTGATGGAGTAACTTCCCCCCCTAATTTCTTTTTTGCATCTAAGAGGCGTTTTTGATGATCATGTGACCGTCTGACCTACATTTGACATGCATATTGTCACAAGTCACAAAAAGTTATAAAATAGGTCTGTAAAAAAAAAAATCAAAATGTTGTTTACCGATTAAATTAAAATAGGCATTGTCTTTTTTTGGGGGGGGGGATCCTGGGAAGAGGGTACTCCGACATCGTAGAGTGTACAGGGTGCATTTCGTTGGCTTTCGGGCTGGGATCAAAGTGCAGTATCTGTCGTGGCCTCAGTCCCTATTTACTTGCCTCCCCACGAGTGCAGAGTTAAGACGCAGGTCGTTTTTTTTAATGTGAGAAAAATTCCAGCTTCCCCAAAAATTAAAATTGCCTCAGTCTAGAAGGATTTCTCATTCACTGACCGAGGACAGAAAAGAGGAAGCGTAGTATTAGAACAGATACTACACTTTGCTCCTAGCCAAAAGGCTGTACACAGTCAGTGAAGGAGAAATCCTTCTAAACTGAGGCAATTTAAATTTTTGTCCCAACTCAGAATGCCCCTTTATGGGGAGCCGGATTTCCCAACATTAAAAACCGATATTGCGTCTAACTTTGCCCTTGTGAGAGGCAAGTAAATAGGTATTAGGAAAAAAATGTGACCCGTTGGATCACCAAATGAGCTCAGGTTAAATTGTTTGAATCAGGAAAATGTTAGTTTGCAAAGCAAGTTAAAGATAAAAAAATGAAATAAAAAGATAAAATGCCAAATTATCCCCTCCCTCTCCCTCTCTCCAACAATGGGTTAAATAGTAGCACTGCATGTGTTGGTATCCCCTTTTCTTTATAATGGACTATTCCAATCATTTTATTTTTTCCTTTCTTTATATTACCCCCAACTCTTCATAAACAAATAGAGAGAGAGAGAGAGAGAGAGAGAGAGAGAGAGAGAGAGAGGGGGGGGGAGAACAAGAGAGTGATAGATACAGTATAAAATATGAGCGAGTGTAAAACAACATACAATAAAAGAGAAAGAGAAAGAAAGTGATTAGTAAGTGATTGCTCACTGGGTAAGTTAATTGCAAATTACGACTAATTAGAACAATTCAAATAGAATTACTTCAAACATAACTCAATCCCAAAACAAAGGCATATTTTAACATTTATTTTGTGTTATTAAAAGCCTTAGGGAAACAAACGTTGATTAACACAGTTTTAGTATAATAATAAATTATGTTTTGCAATTTTTTTAGATGAGGAATAATAAAATCTTATCTTGCTATATTGATGAAGAAATGCTCTGCTGAGCTGGCCCCTGCCCTTTCCAAACTCTACAATAAATGCCTTGCCGAATCTTGTTTACCTGATAGCTGGAAAATTGTCTCTGTGGTACCAGTGTTCAAGAATTCTGGTGAAATAACTGACCCGCAATATTATCGCTCCATCAGTCTCCTCCCGCTCTTCACTAAAATCTTTGAATCATTAATCAATCTAGAGATGGTCCACCAACTCATTAATGTTAAACTTCTTTCTGAGAAACAGTATGGATTTAGGCAAGCTCATTCTACTGCGAATATCCTAACGATTATCTCTGAACGCATATATCATACACTGAACAAAGCAGGTGAAGCTATGGCGGTAGTGCTTAATATATCAAAAGCTTTTGATAAGGTCTGGCATGAAGGTCTTCTCATGAAAATTAATTAATACGGTGAGATTTATCTACCCTCACAAGGTAAGATGTGACACAAGGTCGGGAAAGTGGGATTAGAAAAGCCAGCGCCCGAGAGGTGAACACTCTGGCCATTAAAAAATTGCCTGGGCAGCCCTATCGGCATTCCCTGGTAGGGGCGCCTCAGGCAGTAAGCAATAAACTTACTTCTCCCCAAAGAGGGGAGGCAAAGCCTGGGAGGGTGGACCTCCTAGAACTGCACAGGACTGTCCCATAGACCGGCGTAAATCAAGTCCTGAAGGCCAAGACAATACCAGTCTATGGGGTGCATTATCCATTGGAACAGATACTACACTTTGATCTTGGAATACGGTATTACTGGACGAATATTTAATATAATCAGATCCTTCTTAGCCAAAAAAAAAAGATCCAGGTCGTCCTCGATGGCCATACATGCAAACGACATGACATTAATGCAGGTGTGCCCCAGGAGTCGATGCTTGGACCTTTATTATTCTATATATTTATAAACGACCTCCCTGATGCAATTGTGTCCGAGATGGATATATTTGCTGATGACACCACACTCTATTCTCGATATGTGAGCCAATCGAACGCACACATATCCAAGTCAATGTTTGACTCCTTAAAAAATGACTTCCAGTCTGTAGTGGAATGAGGACATAAATGGATGGTAACATTTAATGCTACTAAGACAGAGTTCCATGCTTTTAACAATTATAAGAAACTTTTCAACCACTGATTGCCATGGTTAACAGCACCCTACCTGAGAGTCCATGATTCAAACTCCTTGGCTTAAAATTCGCAGGGAACATGAATTGGAACAAATACATAGAAGGCATTGCCAAGGCTGCTGCAAGGAAGATGAGCTCCATCGACCGTGCTAGAAAACTTCTCACACCAGCCAGTATCCTATATCTCTACAAAGCCACTATTGTTGTCACATCTGGACTAGTGCACCAACCACTAGTCTCTCCCTCTTAGACAAGGTCCCCAAAAGAGTCTTTAATCTAATAGGTCGCTCACTGTCAACCAAGCTCCATCCCCTGTTCCATTGCCGCAATGTTGCATCCTTGTGCTTGTTTTACAAGTACTTCAATAGAATGTGCTCCGACGAACTTGCCAAACTGCTGCCCCTTAGATGTAGATACCCCCGACGAACTCGACAATAAGCAAAATCCAACCCCTTCACTGTGGAGGTCCTAAGATGCCGGAAAGTTTTCTGCTCAAATAGCTTCTTTACTCAAACTGCTAACCTTTGGAATTCCCTCCCTGCCCTCTGTTTCCCCTGACTGTACTAACATGGAGAAATGTAAATGTAATGTGAACAAACATCTTGTTGCACAACTCCCAAATTAGTATGGTCCTATAAATCTGTCCCCTAATTCACAGTAGCCGCTTACGTCTCAGTGATAATGTGTCTTGTTTTGGGTGAATTAAAAATAAAAAACAAAAATTAAAAATGTTATTTTTTATTTTTTGGATTATTCGGACTAATATTTTCCTCTTTACAAGTTTTGACTGATGTAAGCTCTGATCTTTTTCACGTCCATCTTTTCAAACATTCTTCTCGAGGTTAATAGTTCAATCCTCACTACAGGTAATAATAACTAAAAATAAGGTAAATTAACACTTCTATCAGGTCATGGCTGACGGAATAAGAACAATCTACCTCTGTAAATTAAATAAAAGATTTTTTTTAACTTACTGATGAGTCACCACTTACCAAGGGTTCCTATTTACTTGAAGAGTTAGGCACAAGGTCGTTTTTTAATGTGGGGGAATTCCAGCTCCCTAAAAAGGGGCACTCTGGAATGGAACAAAAATTAAAATTGCTTCAGTCTAGAAGGATTTCTCCTTTACTAACCGAGGACAGAAAAGATGAAGTGCAGTATCAGAACACATACTACACTTTGCTCCATGGGTTAATTAGATGAATAGATTGTCAGTTGAATGATGAAGAATATTATGCGAGGATTGAAAATGATTAATGGAAGGAACAAGATTTGATTACTTTTGAAGGTGGTTTATGACAAGTATTTGTTGACATTGGATTTAAAGACGACAAACTTCTAGTCTGCAGGAAAGAAGACTCGTGGTAATATGTTCCACAGATGGAACTATACTTGATTTTAGGTGGGTCTTAATAAAACAAACAAACAAACAAACAAACAAACAGACAAACCTAATGATTGAACATTATCTTTGTAGCATGAGAAATTGCTACACATATGCACAATACATAAAACTGCTACACGTATGCGACATACATGGAAATTGCTACAAGTATGCTACATACATAGAAATTGCTTCAATTATGCTACATACATATAAATTGCTACAAGTATGCGACATACATAGAAATTGCTACAAGTATTCAACATACATGGAAATTGCTACAAGTATTAAACATACATAGAAATTGCTACAAGTATTCAGCATACATGGAAATTGCTACAAGTATTCAGCATACATGGAAATTGCTACAAGTATTCAACATACATGGAAATTGCTACAAGTATTCAACATACATAGAAATTGCTACAAGTATTTCACATACATGGAAATTGCTACAAGTATTCAACATACATTGAAAATTACTACAAGTATTTCACATACATAGAAATTGCTACAAGTATGCGACCTACATAGAAATTGCTACAAGTATGCAACATACATAGAAATTGCTACAAGTATGCGACATACATAGAAATTGTTAGAAGTATGCTACATACATAGAAATCTTGGATCTTTATATCAATATTTCCTGTACCGATAAACTAAAATCAACTACAGCATTCTTAAAAAAGAATTGCACCACAACATAGTAAATATTTCAAAAGTTATGTTGTTAAAATACTGGCGACGTTCGAGAAGCTGTAAAGTTATTCGCAGTAGAATAATTTGTGTGGGAGCTAAATACGAATTTACCTCAAGTGAAGTGTGGAGGTTATGAATTTATTGCTTTGAACTGAGTAAAGAACAAATGACGAAATTGCATGGGGGCACGTCACTAAAAGAAACAGCCTCGGCCACTAGTCAAAGGCACGCGACAATGCAACAAGAAACTAGCACAAAATACTGAACACACAGCCGCAGCATATACACACTGCTTAGCGAACTTACTTACACAGAAGTTCATGCATTTACTCTGACACTGACTAAACAAACAGAAGCATATACACCCACTGTCTACATAGTCTACTGAACTTAGACACTATCACATGCAAACTCGCACGGCAACACTAGGATAAACCCAACTTTTTCTATAACAGACTAAATTATAATTTCTTTTTATTTCAAATCAAATCAAATTTATTGGCAAAAAATAGCAAAGTGCAACAAGCCAATTAAATGGACAGTTAGAAGATGTGTACGTTTATATACTGTCTGAATGTTTGTCGAAGGCGACTTTAATATGGGATAGGATAGACATCGTCACTACCTCTGATTGGCTGTTTCACGAAGTAGAATCACGAACAGAAGAATGCTGCCTTTCTTCTAAGGAGACGTATGGCCGGGGGTCCGAACAAAGGATAAACCAATGTGGTGATGGATGGCCGGACAAATGGTTATGGGATGGATGGCTTTATAGCAGCATGTCATTCCCACTGTTCGATGTGGCCCGACCACGTGTGGATTGGTCGAAGTAGCCCGACCACGGTGGATAAAATTAAAGATTAAAACAAACAAAATCGAAAGAAAGAAAACATTATTATCTAAAATTATATTAGAAAGAAAGCGAAGAAATAAAAGTGATTTTTGTCGCAATTGTAATGGGGTGTGTTTTTAAAGAATAGTTCGTTATTCGTAGTAGGAATTAAAAGAGATTACCTACTGTTTGACTTTTGCCTCCCCCACCTCCTCGGTCGAGCCGATGGGGGGGGGGGGGTTGTTGTCGACGACGATCTCCTCTGTGTGCGTTCGGCCGGAAAGCGGAAGAAAAAGAGAGAGAAAAGAGGATGTGTGACTTGTTTTATAGGGAGTCAAATCACGTGTGGTCAAGCTGACCTGTTGGTCCCTGATTGGCCGGAATCTTCAGCCAACATGCTTTCACTAGATCATCCCCTCTTCTCTACCTAAGAGACGAAGAAGGGCTGAGTAAACAAAGAAAGAAAGGAGTCGCAACAAATATCCCCTGGCCGGTTGTGGCGTCTGCCACAGACGAAAGCGACTATGGTACAACCGTTGCTGGGTTCCATGAAGACCATGACTTGGCTCTGTGGGGAAAAACTTCTCGAAAGATATATTTAAATTCTGGTTGATGTTTTACGCCTGAAACATATACTCCGCTGCTTAAGTGAGGGGTAATTTTCCAAAGATCACTTGGAACGTTCTAAGATACTCTCGACTCTTATTCATTACAAACTCTTTATTTTTTATTGTCCTAATAAGTTGTTAATAAAAATTGATATGTTTTTGTATGGATAGACTTTGTCATTCTTTCTTTGGATATTGTCTTTCCCTCTACAGTTATGGGTCATACACATGAATACGCTGGTTTTCGAAAACTAGACCCGATATACAGCTTGACCATTGTCATATTCAGATTCTGCCCACTTGCTATTTATCTTCCTCCCACAGCGGTAAGATGTGACACAAGGTCGGGAAAGTGGGATTTGAAAAGCCAGCACCCGAGAAGGTGAACACTCTGGCCTACAAAAAATGCCTGGGCAGCTCCGTTGGCATTCCTTGGTAGGGGCGCCTCAGGCAGTAAGCGATAAACTTACTCCACTCCAAAGAGGGGAGGCAAAGCCGTGGAGGGTGGAACTCCTAGAACTGCACAGGACAAACTCACAGACCGGCGGAATCAAGACCCGAAGGCCAAGACGATACTGGTCTATAGGGTGTAGTATCTATCGGAACAGATACTACACTTTGATCTTGGCCAAAAGCCTGCACACTTGATTACACTGGAATCAGACTAAATTATATCAGAACCATGAAATTAATTTTATTTTTTGTCAAACATGTAGGATAACAAAGTAAGAATGGCACCGGTGGATTATTCCCCTTGTTTAGACCCAGTGAAAACAATAACATTATGCTTAGTATATATATATGCTCTTTCTTGCAGAGTAGTAGAATTAACGTATATAATTACCAACAAACGCAGATAAACAAGCAAACAGCAAACACAACAAGAAACATTTGCAAACCACTGAACTCACAGCAACAGCATATACACACTGCTAACTGAACTCACTTACACGCAAGTTCACGCATATACTCTCACACTGACTAAACGAAGGCAAGAATTCATACATGCACGTATAGATAGACTTTGTTATTCTTTCTTTCTTGTTTATACTAATGTGTCACCACTTACCAAGGCCAAAAGCCACGCAAGGATAAGGATTAATAAGATTGTCAGTTGGATAATAAACAACACTATGAGAGGATTGGAAACAATGCAGGGAATGGGCAAAATTTGATTACTTAAGAGGATGGCTCGACAAGTATTTTCTGACATAGGACTTGAAGACGACCATGCTGTAGTGAGCAGGGAAGCAAATATTCTCTTTCCATCTACAGTACCTCTTACATTTCAGATGGTCCTATCTTTTAGTCTTGCCTTTATTACTGTTTAAAATTCGTGTGTCTGCATTTTAAAATTATTCTATTAGGCCTTCAGCCTAAATAAGAAGCAAAGCAGAGTTATCTACCTTGCACCCCATGAGAGGGCAGAGTTATTAGAGCACATTACATTCTGGGCAACGAGAGATCGACGATGACAGTTCGGATGAAAACAAACTTGCCTCAACGAACACCAGGCATTTATCGTGCATCCAACGTTTTTTTTAAATAATCTTCTGACTTGTAAATTGTTACCTCTGCAAAGGAGGTTAATTGTGCGATAAAATTTGTAACTATGTTTGTATACAGCGCTTGATCGATCGTCATCAAAATATCAGTCATGTTTTAATTTAGAATTATTTTAATTTTGGGATGTCGGAAAAGGTAAAAATCCCACTTTTGGCGATAACTTCAGTCCTATTCTGAATATGAAGGGATTCCAGGTCGACACTAGCAGAGCACTGGGTATCCTGTATATTTGTGTTCACAATACAAGCATGTATTAATGAAGGCAAAGTAACAAGTCGAAGACAATATATGATTCAATAAAATATTTATTGTATGCGGAACAGACCATGAAATAATGTTCGTTAAAATGTATACAAAGTAAGTGTAGGTGGAATGATGTATGCGTGTGTGTGTGTACATACATATGTGTGTATGATGTAGAGGCAAAGTGTCCATTGGGAATGTCTATAGTAGAAAGTCTGAGTATTGTAGTGGAGCAAAGTTCTTACATACCAAAATAGTATCCTTGTGTGTGTGTGAGCACATGGTGTAGCAGCTGTCAGCCCGAATAGGGAGAGAGAGAGAGACAGTCTGGCTGATGTTATCTGTATCAGGTCGTGAGAGAGAAAAATAAAGAAGGAGCGAGTCTGTGCATACCTTTTTATGAAGCTGATCAGGACGCTCTCAGGCGTACGGCAAAGAGGAGATAAATCGAGTTTGGTGCCACCTTGTGGTATGTGCATGTAATTGTATTTGAGGAGGGAGTTAATGCTACAAATACTTGGCTCATATTGTAGCCAATGAAGCCCCGCATGTTATATGACCTTGATCTTGACCTTTAAGATTGATCTTGAAAAGTTCGGTCAAGTTTGACGGAATTTCAACTTAATGTTGTCAGCCGGAGGTATGCAGTCGCACGACTGACTTATGTTAATGTTTTAATAAATGTATTTAGTTTCATACTTCGTCCATTGACCTTTTTCAGTCCATTGACCTTTTTCAGTCCATTGACCTTTTTCAGTCTATTGACCTTTATCAGTCTATTGACCTTTATCGGTCTATTGACCTTTTTTGGTCTATTTACCAAACCAAGTGCGGCGGTTATTTTCCTCGGCATAACATATTCCATAGAAGCTTGGTACATTTCCATAGAACAATGAAAACGCGCATTAGACTGACCTTTGGAATGTCAACATCTGGCACAGTTCTTATTTAAGTACAAGTAGAAAATAAACACACATTGCACACCGTTTAAAAATCGGTGTAAAAACAAACATAATGCTGTTTGTTATTATTTCTAGTATATATCACGAACGAACATATACTACACTGTCCCCCCCCCCCACGTCCTCCCAAGGAGGAGGTTATGCCTAGGAGGATGGTATCATGATGAAAGAACATATACAACACTATTCTCTTCCCTAAAGGAGAAGGTAATGCCTGGGAAGATGGTATCATAACAACAGAACAGATACTACACTACTCTCCTTAGTAGGTGTTGTTTCGTACCAGTTGGGGATACGTCCTGGACAATCGGGCTGAGGTATGGTTCTGTCTATTCCTGGAATTTTTCACCTTCCCAAACTTTATCCTCTCTCTGAGAAAGGGGTTAGTTTATGGCTAATCGCCTGAGGCGCCTCTACCGGGCAATGCCGACGGGGCTGCTCAGGCATTCATCTAGTGTACTGGCTTTTCAAAACACCACCTGACATTGTGTCTAACTACCTTCGGAAGATGTAAATAATACTACACTACCCCCCTCCCAAAGGAGGAGGTAATCCCTGAGAGAATGGTATCATGACAGCAGAACAAATTCTACACTACCCCCTCCTCCGTGAATTGAGCATTGAAAGATAATAATAGTATAGGAGTTAATCTTCACATAAATTATAAGTCGATCTCCTATAATAATCTGTTAAAAAATGATCGCTAAAGAAACGAAAACAAGGCCCTTCCATCAACAAAAATATTATGTAAATTTATTTATATGGTATACACAGTAGGTTGCCAGAAGTTACAACAGTGAATTGAAAGGAATTAAAGTTAATAAGTGTCGGCTGCCGGAAGTCTTTTCTTGGAATAGTATATCTTCAAGTGAAGATAGCCGTGCTCAGAGTGTATAGTCGACAGATGGCAGGAGAGAGTATCTACATCTTTCGTTGTGGCTGCTTGGAAGCCCTCTGACTATTCTGTGAACTCATTAATGTCTCCGCGTGGAGTCCTTAAAATGTCCAGTCGAAATTACTATGCCCTACAATCTGATTGGTCATCGTGTGACCAAACAACCTCACTAGAGCTGTTGTCCGCCAACAAAAAAATGGGGTAAATAAAACAAATTTACAACAAATAACTTTTACCAAATGCAAGAAAATTTGAACCCCAGCCCATTCCTCTCTCTGGACATAGACACACACATACACACAGATAACTCTTCCTTATATAGATTCCTCAGGGAATGAGTCGGCATAAGTGATTTAACTCCTTGATAAAAATCAGAGTTACTTCCCTTTAATTATTACATAAAATGGCTGGAAAACCGACCCCTCCTCTGACAAAATCTGCGCCGATCAAGAAAATACCAACTTTGTATGTGTTTGTTTTGTATGCTTTTAGTTTTAGCTGGACACACACACACACACACACACACACACACACACACACACACACACACACACACACACACACACACACACACTGCCCTTTATATAAGAGAATACTTTGCACTATACCGCCGAACCTTTCCGCCTCATGTAGTCACCCATGTTATTTTTACAAGCCTCTGAGGCTGCGATACATGTTCTAATATTAGAAACACTTTAAAAAAGTTAAAAAACTGAACATTTTTCTTGTGTTTAGTAAAAATTATTTGCTGTAAATTTATTTTTATCCTTTTTTGTCGTTAACTATAATGCACCATTGCCAAAACTTGTATAATTAAAGTCAATTAAAACCAACAACAAAACACAACAAAGAAAGAAATCCGATAGTATATTCTCTAACTGACTAATCCTGTTTCTGTTGACCCTCTAAAGAATCGATATTAAAAAAAAAAAATGTGCCTATATTTTGTCCAATGCAATACCAAAAAAGAATATAGAAAGATATATCAGATTTGTAGGTGTTTCTTGTGTAACTTTTGACTTTTAGCTGGGCAGACAGAAACAGACAGACAGACAGCTTTACTTTATATAATAGAAGACAGAAAAGTAAAAAAAAAACTTAATGAAGATTTTTGCAAAAATATGAATCTCTATTTTTTTTTGTAATATTGAAAGATGGAGGGAGGGGATTTATTTTCTCTTTTTCATAGCAAATGTAATGATGATGATGATGATGATGATGATGATGATGATGATGATCATCGGTTTAACGTCCGTTTTACATGCTGGCATGCGTTGGATGGCTTCTAGAAATTGACTTCCAAAGTAACCTATCTCTGGCCAGGTCTTTATTTATCCCTCTTTCTCTCAAATCCATCCTTATCACTTCCTCCCATGTTTTCCTTGGCTTTTCCCCGTGAACAGGACCTGATACCTCAACTGTTCTGCATCTACTAATCCAATAACTCTCATTCATACTTTCAACATGGCCATACCATCGAAATGTACTTTTATTGTTGAGATTTACTCTTCCTTTGCCTGTCTTACACATCCATCGTATCATTTCTCTTCATGCAACGTACTACCACCACCACCAATAATAATCGAATTCTACTGATTGATACATTAATTTTAATCAGTATTTATATTGGCTTTATATGCCTTTATATGTATTTATTATGGCTTTATATAGGAAGTAGCATGGTTTCGTGGTTACAGGCGCAAACTCCTTTCTTCATCCATGTGCCTAGCGGCAGGCGGCATTTCCACAAACAGAACTTCATCGCAAGTGATCCCTGTCTGTGCAACACATTACCATGGGGCTGCTTCCCTACACATTACAACTTAGTCGTCTTCAAATGAACCGTCTCCACAAGTATCCGAATTTGATCCATTTCATCAATCATTCTCAATCCTCTAATAAAGTTCTTCATCTTTCAATTAATGAATGTCGGTGATATTTTGTATATCATGAAACTATATGTTCTTGAAATGGGCAGAAACAATTGTTTGTAAATAAAAGTGTTTTTAAAGGGAATATGGAATGTTTTTCTGAATAACTGAGGTTTACACGATATATATATATATATATATATATATATATATATATATATATATTTATTTATTTATTTGGTACAGAAAAGTTAGTACAACATTCGTACCGTCGGTTTCAAGCACAGAAGGACTTAGCCATCCGGCTCTCTTCAGCTTCTGTTGTCATCTGTTTCGGAAATGTGAAGTCACGTGTCACTCTCGTTTGGACGCGTTATTTGCTTAGAGTGTTATGTATGTTTGTTTAAATTTAGTGTAAGGAAGGTTTAATAAGGTTTGAAAAAAGGGGAGGGTGAAAAGTAACAGTTGAGATTTAATCCGGAGAAGATTTAAAGAGATATAAAAAAAAATAAAAAAATATTTCTATATAAATCCTGTGAGCCAATATTCTGAGTATCACGCACACAGAAACACCTTCAGATACAAAAACAAGGCAAATACGGCACTCACGACCAGGATATGGCAACTTAAAGATGAAAAGACACGCTTCACCATCAAATGGAAAGTAATTGAGAGAAGACCATCCTTCTCCCCAGCCATAAATAGATGTCCTCTGTGTGACACTGAAAAATACCATATATTAAGGGCCATCATTGACCCAAATACAGTCTGTTTGAATATTCGATATGAAATCTTTAAGGAATGCTTCCACAGGAGACAAGCACTACTCATAAACTGGACTTACCAATACACATAAAAGCCTAGCTCCCCCCCCCCCTATGCCAAATACATGACCCCATAATTGCCCCATTAAATACCGACTTCACTCCGGAAAATTTTCCCAACTATCACCCCTCATAAATATAAATAAAATTAAAAAATACGAACAAATACCTTAATCAACCCATATCAACACTACTTTTCAAGAGCAATAATTATAACTTTCCCAAAAATATTTCTCCAGTCATTAAGAGGGTAACACCCCCATATCACAACATTATTATTACTCCCATAAGTCCCTACCATTTCTCAGTCATATGCTAATCACCCATATCTCCCAAACAGATCCAATCTTGCCGACCTAATCCTTAATCTTATCTCTAAACCAGTTTTAATCAGCATACCAATTTTATCACCTCCATAAGTAGTCACTATACCTTAGTTAATAATGTTAAATCCTGAATACAAATCATTCAAAAACCCTGCAGAGTTACTGCCCTAAGACCGCCCGGATGATACTAAAATTCTTAGCCGTTAAGCAATCGTACTTTTGAATTTTGCACGCGCTTAGTACATAATCACGTTCGCATGCAACATCTCAATATTACAGACGCTCATATTTTAGCCGTAAAAAAATACTTAACAGTAAAGACATAGTTGTAAACACACCAAGACTAACATCGCCTGATCATGAATCAAATCGAAAGTACTCGCGAAAAAAGAAAAAAAAATGGAACAAAAAAAACAAAACACAGAACTTACATACACCAATTTGACCGAAATATATATATATATAGTGATATATTTATATTTTCTAGATGTTAATCCAATGAAACTGCAGTGTTTATACAATAGTGCTCAATAACAAGTAGAGCTGTATTATAGTAGAAATTCTTTTATTTATACAAACATTATTGGCTACATATGTGCATACATGTTTCAGCTGCCATTTCTTTTGAAATAGAGCTTCATGCACATATGTAGCCAATAATGTTTGTATAAATAAAAGAATGTATACTATATATGTATATATATATATATATATATATATATATATATATATAAACTGAATTACACATAGAGTAATAGCTATTTATACATATAGATACTGAAACAGAGACACAGCGCCAATTATTATATTACAGATTGTTTTATTTTGACCGTTTCTTTCTAATAAGTTTAATATCTTTGATTGAAATAGCATACTACTGTATACTAACTTATATTATTTAATTAATGCAACAGACGAAACTGATTAGCATGTGGAATTTCAAGCATGTGCGTTATTATCGACGCATTGTAATATATGGTATAATCATGTTGACACATCGGTTCCTGTTAGATCACCAAAGTTAAGTGACATTGACCCTGATTATTTATCTACCTCCCACAAGGTAAGATGTGACACAAGGTCGGGAAAGTGGGATTAGATAAGCCAGCGCTCGAGAGGTGAGCACTCTGGCTATTTAAAAATTGCCTGGGCAGCCCCGTCGGCATTCCCCGCGATGGGGCGCCTCAGACAGTAAGCAATAAACTTACTCCTCCCCAAAGAGGGGAGGCAAAGCCTGGGAGGGTGCACCTCCTAGAACTGCACAGGACCGGCAACCCCCAATAGACCGGCGTAAATCCAGACCTAAAGGCCCGGACAATACCGGTTTATTAGGCGGGGTAAAAACCCCTTTGACCCTGATCAGTACTAAAATGGGTGACAACTTGTAAATACCAAGTGCTGTATGCGGGAAAGCTCTCTGCTTATCTCGGCATTGTTTCCAGTCGTCATGGACTTCTCCTTCCCACTGGATGCCGATTCAGGAGAGATGTAGTTGTTTCACAGTTGACTTCCGGTGCAAGCGGCCTTATAGGGAGTATCTATTGTATCTCGAGACTGAACGGAGTTGAAAGATTGTCAAAGAAAAGAAAGGAAAAATAAAAAAACGAAAACAAACAAAAAGAAAAGTGATGCGTTTCATTTATTGATTTGTTGATTTTACTTATTGTTGACTTTTTCTTCTGATGGGTCTCTGTATTTGCTTACCTCTCTCCACGAAGTCGAAGTTACACACAGGGTCTTGAAGAGGTGAACACGAAATACATAGTTACTAAGTGAAAGTGTACACTAATATCCCAATATAATCGAAATACTTGTGTTGCCAGGGTAAACGAATAGAGAGAGAGAGAGAGAGAGATGCATAGAAAATGTATACGAGTAGAAAGTGGACCTTGTGTTTACTTTCGGCAGCCTTGTAACTCTCGCGCCCCCCCCCCCCATTTTGTCATTTAGTCATCACATTTAATGACCGATATTTCTGACAAAGGGGGAAGAATTACTGTTTCCATAGGTCGGCTGTCGTTTTCAGTTGGTGGTATGTGGTGATTTTCAATCCTCTCATAGTATTTATTATCATTCACCTGCAAATATATTAGTACTTATCCTCGAATGTTTTTTAGCCTTGATAAGTGATGACTCATTAGTAAAAAGAAAAACGGAAATATGACTTAGTTTTTTGATGATGCTATGGGAGCCGATGTGGCTGCTCCCAGGAAAGGGGAGTTTGAAGACCACTGCAACAGTCCCCAGTTTACACACATTAAACATTTGAATCAAACCAGAAAACGCCTGTCGCTCGATGCTGACAGCGGCCATCCTGCAGACGAAGAAGTCATCAATCTCATTTAAGATACTTTTGATATGCTAATACCGCAAGCGGCCCCAGAACAACGCCGTTTAAAGAGGAAAAGGAAAATAACGCTTTATCGTTGTTAGAAAAAAGGCATTGAGCCTCCTGCAGATTTAATACTTAGGAGAGGAGTGTTATGGTAATTTACCTACACACGCATGAACTCTCCAAGCTATAAATAGCAGCAGGGACTGCTCTTAGGGGTAGTCAATATTTCAGCAGACAGCAGACAGCAGACCACCCTGACAGTCAAACCGAACAGTCTTGCTGGTAACCCTCTCAATTGTATATGTTTTGTACTACTGTTCTTTGTTAATATATTTGTTTACTCAATTCCTCTCTCGGAGGATGGCACAGTGGTTTAGTTGGTATCGACGCGGACTGAGAATCTGGGTGTGCCAGGTTCAAATCCAAGTCATTCCACTGAAAACGCTTCCATCAAACCCACATGACACTTGTGTCTAATCTCCTGGAGGGGGATAAATAGAAATCACATTAACACTTGTCCACGGGTGGCCTCGGCCTTGATAAAGTGGTAGTTTCTTTTTTCCTTTTCTTTATAAAAGAAAAATTCCTCTCTTGTGTCTTTATTTCTGGTCCCTAGCCACAACAGAAGTGACGGTGTCTGAGTAATTAATGAAAGATTAGATTCTGAAAAGTCAGACAGGAACTTTGCAACAGAACTATTCTTGTCGGGCAAAAAAAAACAACCTTAAAATTCTTTTTTCAATGTCCGAATATATTAGCAAAATCATCTCAGATCCTGCTGGTGTTTGGTCACGTGAGTGGTGATGTGACACTCGGCATACGATATATGGGTATTCTGGACGAGAATCTGGTTTCAATGAAGGGAGTCAGGGATGGGACGTTTTTAGGGAAGAGGTTCAATCATGCATGAAATATTGTGACTTTGAAGTCCGAGACACCATGTCACCTAAAGTGATCAAGTCCCTTTCGTGTGGAAGTGTTAAGATATTTTTGAATCTGGAAGACTTCGCACATTCCTGGTAGGATGTTTCACATTCCTGTTAGAATGAGTTCTGGTAATTTAGCATTTTGGCTTTGCTGGTCTCAAGGGGAAGGGTGGAGAAGGGCCTGGTATTTTGGGTTGCATGCTTAAAGGTTGGGTAAAAGAATTGAATCTTTTCTTTTTTCTTTATGAACACAAAAGCCGTTATTTTGGGAGATTCGATATTTTGATAAAAAATGGAAACATTTATTTATTCCAATTAGTCTAATAAGGCTTAATTAAAACAAATCAAAAGAATCCTATTTTTATGAAGTTCTCCCTCTTTTGCAATATATATATATATATATATATATATATATATATATATATATATATATATATATATATATATACATGTTTTTTTTTCAAATATTTCAAATATTTGAACTTTGGCTTTTTCTACAGCCAACTTATCTATCTGTATTTCTCCTCTGATGATAAGATTTCGATCTTTGAAAAAACCTTGGCTTAAAGAAAGAACAATAAATACTGGTTTATTACAGAATACACCTTGCATTTAACAATCGAAATTTGAAATAAATTTGGGCATTTGAACATGTTTATCACTCTTATTTCTTCTATTTTTATAATTGCTCTATCTCGTATATTGAGCTTAACCTTTTCACTATAGGTCCTATTTACTAAAAGTTTACTTTTGGTTTATATTTGATTATATATATATATATATATATATATATATATATATATATATATATATATATATATATATATATATATATATTACCAATTTTCTGCTGTTGGAATCTGTTTTTGAATATGATAGATATTTTTTCTTAAGATGTATATTTTTTCAGAAGTGGTCCTGGCGTGTTTTTATTTTTTAAAAATATATATTTTTACATATTTTTTAGTCTTCATCTTTACTTTTATGTTTTATATTTTATATTTTAATTTTTATGTTTCGTCTTTTTAATTATTTAAATAGCATTTTAAAATTCGTTATATATATATATATATATATATATATATATATATAATCCAGGTAAACATCCACAGAGTAGTAATCCAAAGAATTTCAACCAGGTTTATAAAAAGTGCTCAATATCAAATAGAGCTTATATATATATATATATATATATATATATATATATATATATATATATATATATATATATATATATATATATATATATATATATATATATATTTGGATTTTTCACTTAGAAAAAAGATTATTCAGTGAAGACCGGGATTAGTCCAATAAAAACAAGCTCGATGATACTCGATTACTGGGTACAAAGCATTTATATGTGATTGTTTGAAAACTTACCAAAGCATTCCGTTCAGGAGCCCAATCGACACCACAAAAGATTTTTTCACTCAAAAATTATTTATTTATCATTTTTCAAATTAAACACCTACACGTGTTTCACTACCAAGCAGGTACTTGCTTGGCAGATCATCAGGGAAATTAAGTACCTTGAATAATAATTACAACAACCGGCAATACACAATGTGGTGTTGCTTTCATTGAGGTTACTTAAGAAGGGAAGAGAAAAAAATAAAATAAAATAAAAATAAAATAAAAAATAAAATAAAAATAAAAAATAAAAGGTAAACAGGAAACAATAGAGGCGGCTGCAAAATGACAAACTTTCCAAAGATTTATTATTTTTCCACCACTTTTTCTATATGAATAAAATATGTTATTTAACTGTTATTTATTAGTAATAAATGAAAGAATATATTAGTATTAGTATTTACTATTAGTAGTTAAATTTGCTGATGACAGCAACGATGGTAGCCATTCTAATTTGCATTTGCTGCTGAGAACAATCATGGCGTCATTCTGAAAAATATTCAGAGCAGGATACAGCATATTTGCAAATAAATTAAATTGAAGTACAGTTTTTCTTGTTAAGAACATGGTGCAACGATAACAACAGAAAAAGAAAAATTGGCTAGTCTGAATAAAATATTTATTTGTCAGATTCAAAGCTATCAATGAAAATATTCGATATCGGTTTTACTTTATTATATAGATATACTAGCAAAACTACCCGGCGTTGCCCGGGAGGGCTGGATAATCAAATAGAAGTGCTTTAAAAAAATGTTTTTAATATTTTTGGTGCTTACCAGAGAAAATGGGATGTCTAATTTGTGACATAATGGTTTTAAAAGTAGTAAAAATAAATAACGTGATATTGCGTATTTTGGTCGATATATATATTTTTTTCAGTCAATTTTGATTCATCACTGAAAATAGCTTCACCATTATTTTAATTGTATCAGAAGGCAAAATCACTTTCATAAAAAACATCATTTGTTTAAAAAAGATCAAATTGAACAGAATTTTTTAATGCATGTCTCTATGTCAAATAAAGCGTTTTAAATTACTACAAAAGGATCGTTGGGTTGTGTTTCTAAAAGAAAAGAAAAGGAACCTTTGATCGTGTTGTATTAGATCAATGTAAAACAATAGTTTTTAATTTGTATTATTTGGACTATTCGAACTACTATTATCATCTTCGGTGTTATTCTCACAACGTTTCAGCCGATATAACCTCCGACCTTTTTCAGGTACATCTTGCGAACTTAAGATTTTTTTATGTCGAAATCGGGAATCTGTATAGAATGCGAACCTGCGGTGTAACGAATATAACTGCGAAGTAATAATCAGTTCTAAGTGACAATCTTCGGGAGGTCGAAGGTTCAATCCACAGTGCAGGCGATACTAAGAATATAATTATGAATTACTTAAGACTGAAGCTTCAATGTGGGTGATAGTAAGAATGCAATTACGAATTAATTAAGACTTATACAAAAACGAGAGCAAGCTGTCCCGTCGATTAAATAAAGGGTTCCATTTGAAATTCAATACAGATTCCACAAAGTTCGACAAGATGCAGCTGATGAAGGTCGGAGGTTATATCGGCTAAAACGTTGTGAAAATAACAACCAAGATGAGAACAGTAGTCCGAATAGTTCAAATAATACAAATTATCAATCCTCATCTGAAAAATTCGGAAACAAAAATTCAGGACTGAAGCCATGTTTACCGACATGGTTAAAATGTTGTTTTTTTTGCAATCAAAATAAATAAAAAAATTGTAGAAATAAATAAGACAAGTCATTATTATAATCAAAATATAATCCATGTAGTGAACGCGTGAAAATTAAATACCAACTGGCCTGTTAAGGTACTAGCTTTCTTTCTCTCCCCGTTCTGTTCTTATTCTGTCCTTTCTTTTCCTTCTTTCTTTTCTTTACTCACTTTTTGTTTGGGAATCTGCATGTGGATAACAATAACTAAGGTGGATGTATTTTAACAATAATACTACTTTTTAAATAGGCGTGACTATGGCCCCAACCCTAAGAAAAGAAAGAAAAAGTCTTCGTCGTCATGTGTGAATTATAATGTTCTGTTCTGTTTCTGTTCTATTCTGGAATAACCGAATGCGATTTTAGAACAGTACAATGTAACTTGTTTGTAACCCGCCCCCAACTAAAAAGAAAGAAGGAAGACGATGAGACTGAAAAAAAACAAACGACGCAAGCAAAATAAAGAAGGACAACAGAAGACAACCTTTCAATGAAAAAAGAAAGAGTTGTGAACAGAAAATAGCATACTTTCTATTACTGAATGGATTAATATGAGACACAATGTTTTGATTTCAATGGCTGTTTTTTTAGTGTTCGTTAATCCTATTCGGTTATTCAAGAATAGGATTATAGTCAATGAAAACGCTGTAAAAGCAGAAAGCATATGTTATAGGGAGCGACCCGTATTTAGTTAGTAAAAGTATAATAGGTAAAAGACAATAGTAAGACATGAGAAAATGAAATAATGACTGTCAATTTATCCTATGAAGAATATTTCTCAGCGTAAGCTGGTAGCAGTAGAAGTAGATTTCAGCATGTGAGTGAAAATTACTCCGACTCCCTGTATGTATGACTATTTTAGGAGAGACAGGCAAGCCGGAAAAATGTAGAAATTATTGAAAACGAGTAAAACGGACGCATCAATTTTTAGCATAAATCATGTCCATAGCAGAATTCTGTATATCGCTTGTGTTTACACACCTATAATATATCGACCTATAATGACTGATGAAAAAGGGGGAAAATCGACTTTACTTTATTATATAGAAGGAAAGGACAAAAATATTTCCTTTGATTTCGTATAATTTTTTTTGTAAACCTCGTAATTTAGGTTTAATCAATAATATTTGTAAAGAAAAATGGATGAAATATCAGCAGATACTTTTAACAAATGTATTACAACTGAACACAGAATAAATAATGAGTTAATTTCCGCTGTAACGCGAGATGAAAATAAGAGTCTGATCCGTGGTCAATGTTTTCTTTTTCTCTCCCCAGACTATCGACAAGGGCGATAACTCTGAAATGGTCCAAGGGAGATAATTGTTTCGTTAGTTATCCCTAACATCTCTCCGTTTTAGTCTTTAACTGTATCGAGCGCACCTGGGGTCAACTTGGAGGTGATTGACTCTAGTGCGACTGCGCTTTGGCCAAGTCCTGGGAGGTCTTTGATAATTCTCATCTGAATTTGTCTGCATGAGAAGTGGTGGAGATGGCAGTTCAAATGTGTCCATTAACAAATCAAATGGAATGGTTGTTCTGTTGTCCACTAAGTTGCCTACAGAGTATCTGAGACGCAACTGGTTTTTGTGCCGTGCCCAGAATTGATTTCCGACTTGAACATCATACAGAAATTGTCCATTTATTTTGCAGATGATGCCTGGTACCCAGTTTGGCCGGCCAGGTCTGTAATTCCGAGCAAACACTGGTGTGCCAACTGAAAATGCTTTTGTTTTGTTAGGGCTTGGTTGTTGCCTTTGTGGCTGGGGATGTAAAGCATCCAGTGTGGTACGGAGTTTTCATCCCATGAGTGCCTCTGCTGGTGATAGACCATTCTTCACAGCTCCATTTGGTGTTATTCTATATGAAAGGAGGAAAGCATGTAGTATCTCCTCTGTTGTTCCCTCCCCTCTTGCTTTTAGTAGTGCCCTTTTGGATGTGTCTACAAATATTTCGGCTTGTCCGTTGGATTGAGGATGATACGGTGGCGACCGAACGTGTGTTATGCAACACGATTTGCAGAATAGTTGAAATGACTCAGACGTAAATTGTGTTCCGTTGTCTGAGACTAAACTCTCGGGTAAGCCGTGTTGACTAAATAGCCGCCTAAGTATTGTTATTGTAGACTGAGTGTCAGTCTGTTTCATTGGAAAAACTTCTGGCCATTTGGAATGGGCATCAACAACCACCAGAAAACTAAGGCCATTGATAGGGCCAGCAAAGTCTATGTGTATTCAGGACCATGGTCGCTCTGGTATGTCCAGCGAGAATCAATAATCTTAGGTGGATTCTTCTGCGCTTCCATACACTGAATACAATGTTTACCGGTATGCTCAATGTCTGTGTATATGTTAGGCCAATAGACCACGCTGCGGGCTAGTGATTTCATGCGGTTAATGCCTGGATGGCCCGAATGTAGTTGCTTAAGGACTGCTTGTCTGAGTTTAGTGGGAATAGCAACACGATCTGCAAACATCAAACAACCATCAATGACAGAAAGAGAGCCACTGCGTCGTTTGAACTGTTGGAGGTCTCCCGTGAGGTTAGGAGGCCATGTATGGTGAAGAAATCTGCACACTTTTTGTATCGTTGGATCTTGTTGTGATTCTCGCTTTATATCATTCCTTGTCACTGGAATTGTCCGGATACAATCTGTGAGCGTGCGTTGAAAATCGTCCTCGATGTTGATGGCAGCGATGACAGTGTCCTCATCTGTAACTGATTGTGCACTAATGAGTCATGACAAGGCATCACCTTGCTCGAATTCTGTTGTCCGGCGGTACTGTATAGTGAAATCGTACCCCAGTAGAATGATTGCCCACCGTTGTAATCGGCTGGCTGAATATACCGGAATACCCTTTTTTGAGCCAAATATTGACAGTAGTGGCTTATGGTCTGTCAGAAGTGTAAAGTGATGCCCGAACAACATCTTATGGAATTTCTTCACTGTAAAAATCAGTGCCAGTGCCTCTTTTTCCACATGACTGTAATTGCGTTCAGCAGGTGTCAGGGATCTGGCTGCATGCATGATTGCTTTCTCAGTTCCATCCGCGAATATGTTCGAGATTACGGCTCCAACGCCATGATTAGATGCATCTGCTGTTACCACAATTTTCTTATTGGGATCAAAATGTGTGAGCAGTAGGTCCGAGTTAATGAGTGCTTGGATTTTGTCAAATGATTTTTGACAGTCCTCGGGCCAGGACCATTTTGTGTCTTTTATCAACAGTTTGTTGAGCGGTGATTTGATTTGATGGAGTGAAGGCAAGAAACTACCGTAGTAGCTCACCAGTCCCAGAAATGCGCGTAGACCGCTAACGTCCGTTGGGGGTGGCATGTGTTGAATGGCTGTCCCATTAGCAGGATCTGGACGACGACCCTGACAATCAAACATAAATCCCAAGTATTTAATGGACGGTAAATAAAAATGGCACTTTTCAGGTCGGAGATGGAGACCAAAGTCTTGGATGCGGGTTAGGACCTTGCTGATCCGTTTTGTCAACTCCTGGTTGGATTGCCCAACAACAATGATGTCATCCAAGTATGCTGCTGTACCTTCCATGCCAGTGAGCATTGTGTCCATAATCTGTTGAAATATGGCAGGGGCTGTTTTTACCCCAAAAGGTAAACGAGTGAATTGGAATAATCCACGGTGTGTGTTTATAGTAAGCAGCTCCCTGGAGGTTTCTGTCACTTCAACTTGCAAATAAGCCTCTGCGAGGTCCAATTTTGCAAAGCAAGTGCCACCATTAAGTACGGTGAAGAGATCACCGGGGATTGGCAATGGGTATTGATGATCCTCTAGTGCTGCGTTGAGCCCCGTTGAAAAATCAGCACACAATCGAATTGAACCATCGGCTTTCTTTACAACCACGATGGGTGCTGCCCACCATGAATATGTTACTGGTATGATGACCTTCATTTCCTCAAGTCGTTTTAGTTCCTGGTTCACCAGTGGCAATGCAGCGTATGGCACTGGGCGTTTGGGTCGAAAAACAGGCTTAGAAGATGGTTTCAGGAACAGTGTAGCCTCTGCCTGGGTGCAACGTCCCAATTTGTTTGTGAAGACTGGAGAAAATTTTTTCATGATGTCTTTGGTCTGGTCGATAATGCTGCTATGAGGTGACGATCTGGACACCACCTCACATATCTGGTTGAGTGGAATGTCGAGAAGACCTAGTAACTCGATAAAATCAAGTCCCAGCAAATTATGGCATGAATTTACTATGTATACAGTACCTGACACCGTTTTTTCTTTTATTTTGATGTAACGGGTAATTGACCTGTGATGTGAACACAATCTCCAGAAGCACTCTGTGCTACCTGACTTGTTGGTGTCAATGACGGCTGGCCTATGGCTTCCCATAGTTTTTGTGATATAATAATTATATCTGATGCTGTATCGATCTGCAGTTGAATAGGATGGCCATTCAATTGTACTGAAACATATTTTCGTTTGGATTTTTGGTTTGAGAGAAAAGTTGCTATCAGACTGTTTGTTTTTGAAAAACTGTGCTGCTGTCGTTGCCTGTTGTATGTATGTGAGGTTTGCCTATTATGTGTTGGTTTTCGTCCTGGAGGGGTGCAAAATCCCTCTTTATGTCCGAGTCGATTGCAGCTGCGACAGCGGTGTGTCTTGAAGGTGCAGTATCGCACAAAATGCCAGTTGCCACAATTCCAACAAGCTGTTGGGGGCTGGACTGATTTTGAAGTCGGTGAGGTGGGCCGACGTTGTTTTTGAACTGTGTTTACCATGGATGCTTGTTGTACCATAGTTGAATCATGTTTTAGATTCACTAGACGCTGGCATTCCACGGCAACTTGTTGCAATATTATGTCTGGATTTTGTTCTATTTTGGACAAAATCCGTGTGCGAATGTCTACTTCCTCTGTTGTTTTCAAACCACACAAAAATCAAACATTTGAACTGAGCGTCTGTGATGGAAGAGATTTTAAAACGTTCACATTCTTTGTTTACAAGGCCTGCATACGTTGAAAAATCGATCGAGGAAGATTTCGTTATGTTAAGACAATTAAAACGCATATTGAATAATGAAATATGCTCACCGAATATCTGAGTGAGAATTTGTACTGTGTTTTGAACATCACAGTCACGAGAATGTTTTGGCAATATGTAATTTACATACCGATCATGTTCCGACGTCCCAAGCGTAACAGAAGTCTTACCTTCCAGTCGTCAGCTTGATCCTTGAAATCCACTCGAAAAATGTCCTCGAAACGCGCAAACCATGTTTCGAACGTCGAATTTGCCATTGGGTCATAACGAAATTCCGTTATTGTTTGAGAAATTAAATCTGTAGACGATTTGTTTCTGAAATCGACGATGTGGGTGTGGAAAATCTCTCTGAAAATAATTTTATTAACCGTAATTGTTGTTGCAATAATTGTGTAATACTGCAATCCATTTTCTTTTTTTTTTTCTTTTGAAAAAAAATTGTATGTTAATCTAATCCTTCGTCGCCACTTTTGTAAACCTCGTGATTTAGGTTTAATAAATAATATTTGTAAAGAAAAATGGATGATATATCAGCAGATACTTTAAACAAATTTATTACAACTGAACACAGAATAAATAATGAGTTGATTGCCGCTGTAACGCGAGATGAAAATAAGACAGTCTGATCCGTGGTCAATGTTTTCTTTCTCTCGCCAGACTATCGACAAGGGAGATAACTCTGAAATGGTCCAAGGGAGATAATTGTTTCGTTAGGTATCCCTAACAATTTTATTTGTTAAAAATTGGGGGTTAGAATCGAAACCGCACACTCGATCTTTTCAGGCTGATACTTTCCCAACTAAACAATTCAGACATTTGTTAAGTCGACTTTTAAAATAACACTCATAAGAAAAATCGGATATACGTATTTGAAGTTTTAAGGGTGTTCTGTCGCCATGAGTGACTTAGAGGTGGAGAGACGTAGATATTCGGCTCATAGAGGGTAATGTAGAGATTCGGGACCACTTATATTGTCTTCACCGGAGAATATTATTCATATGATGTAAATTTCATCGAAATAGGATATATTTGAAGTTTTAAAGGAGGTTCAGCTCCCATTGCTCCTTTACGTTAGGATGGCACTTAGAGATTTGGAACCACTTCCATTGTCTTCCCCAGAAAATTTTATACATAGGGATTAAATTTCATAAAAATGTGATATATTTGAAGTTTTAAGAGAGCTATGCTATCATAGACACCTTAGAGATTCAGAAACACTGCCATTGTCTTCCCCGGTAAATTTTATATAAGAATGTACTTTTTGATTTTATGTAGATTCTCTAACCTTTTCTTCTATACGGAATACACAAACATCACACATACACACACACAGACATTGAGTTTTATATATAGATATATCGCTCTGCCATCTTGTTCGCATTGGGCACTTTTCGTTGTAAACGACCAGATTTGCTTTAGACAACTTTTCAGTCGTTTTCCACCACAAATACTTTCACTCTGCATGTATACGTTTATTTCTTAGGCTTAGGGCTTGTTGAGTTTATTTCAAAATCGAAATGAAACCCTTTCTGACCTGATATCAAACCAGTAGACTATGCACGTGGTGTGTATGGTAGAGGGGAGTAATCCTAAGAATGAGGTAGGGTGCCAGTAATCTCAGTGCCTCATTTTTCTCATCCATCTTTCCAATCTTGTGAGAGACATGCTGCCAGCGACACCATTGTTATCACCGCAATCGTCGTTGTGGTCGTCATTGCTGTCAACCACGGGAGGCGACCATATCTAGGACACAAATGATTGCGTAAACAACTCTCTTATTTGTTTCTTTTACACAATACATACATACATACATACATACATACATACATACATACATACATACATACATACATACATACATACATGCATGCATACATACATGATGTCTGCAACTGATGCTCGTGTTTTGCCATCGGCTGATACTTTTATCAAATATATGAAGAGTGAATAACGGTTCAGGCATCCAACCGAATTAAGATCATTTGTCGTATCATGTCGTATCATGATCATATATATATATATATATATATATATATATATATATATATATATATATATATATATATATATATATATATATATTAACGAAAATTACGACATATATATATATATATATATATATATATATATATATATATATATAAATGTTAAATTATTTAGAACCTACAGACGGTAGCGTTTACAGCTTATTGCTCTCATCATCATCATCATCATCATCATCATCAGACGGTCGGAAGGTGCGAACCTAGTTCACAGAGTCAGCCTAGAATCTGCAAGCAGTTGCCCTCTCCTCACGGCCACCGGAAACTGTCGCATGATAAAGGGAATTGAAAATAGAAGCCTTTTTCAATGCAAGATTAATTTATTATTATATTTTTTTTTACTCTAATCTTATTAATTTTGGGATAAAATTCCATCATTAGAGTTGATCAGTATTGTGTCATTTTTTTTAATAAAAATAAACAAACGTCCGTGTAATGGGTGCTATCCACGGTATTGTCCTGGCGGTTATGAATTCAAATTCTGGTTGTTGAACGAGAAAGCATGGAGATTACTGGTATTTTAAAAAGATAGGTTGTTCATTTCGAAGCATTGATAGGTTAGAATTATTAAAATTGAAAATAGAAGGGTTTTTTTAATGCAAGATTAATTTATTATTATTTTTTTACTTTAATCTTATTAATTTTGGAATAAAATTCAATCATCAAAGTTGATATTATTTTTTTGATTTCCTACGAACTTTCTAGAGAGAGATATATTTCTTTTAGAAATGAGTCATTTTATTATCAACTGACTTTTATTTTGATTTTCTGAATATATTTTGGACTTTGAATTTTTACTATTTGGACTCTATCCATTACAACTAAATGCTCACCTAATATCTGCCCCCCCCCTCTCTCTCTCTCTCTCTCTCTCTATATATATATATATATATATATATATACCTTATATCTGCTTCCTCTATCTGATCCCTTGGATATTTACATGGACACATTATATTTTGAATATATATATATATATATATATATATATATATATATATATATATATATATATATATATATATATATATATATATATATATATATATATATATATATATTCAAAATATAATGTGTCCATGTAAATATCCATTCATGTATTTCTATAGTGCGAAAGGGCAGTGGAAATATATAAACATATGTTACTGAATTCATATATATATATATATATATATATATATATATATATATATATATATATATATATATATATATATTTTGATTTTATTCCAAAAAAAAAAAATATATATTTTGCTCTGAATTTTCATTGAGCACTCTCATAAACCCGGTTTCAACTTCCTTCGGATTCATACCCCCTGGATATTTGTAACAAGTTAATTATATATATATATATATATATATATATATATATATATATATATATATATATATATATATATATATATATATATATATATATATATAAATATATATATATATATATATATATATATATATATATATATATATATACACTGTACATGCAGCTCTGGAATTCAGTAACATATATTTATATATTTCCACTTCCCTTTCGCACTATAGAAATACATGAATATATTTTAATAAAACATTTTTCAAATTCCAAGTATTAAATTACCTTCATATTTTCCATTCAATATTAGCAAGCCTTATAATATATATATATATATATATATATATATATATATATATATATATATATATATATATATATATATATATATATATATATATATATATATATATGTACTAGAAGAATTAATATAAAATTAATTCCCGAAAACAACAGTTTTGCCATGGCCACCGAGAGTTGACAAGGCCAAGCAACTAACTTCCTGCCCCCTGACATCACTGCATTGCGTGTCAAAACAAGGACCGTAGTAATAACAATAAGAAGGCATTTCGACTTCTCCATTCACTAAATAATCCATCAAAATTCAGGAAATCAACCAATTTTAATGAAATTTTCAGTATTTATTAATTAATGATCACGGAATATAATAAATCCATTACTTTATTATAAAGCTTGGTTCAAATGTATTATTTCTTGTAAACAAAAAACACCTTTTACGTTATTCAAAATATCAAAACATGTTGACCATACGATATTGTAAATATTTAAAACAAAGCATTAGAAAACTTTAAAAATTGCATGTAAAAAAAGAAAAGAACACGATTCGATTCATCTTGAAACTGATCTTTATTCAATATAAATTTAAAGAAAATAATAATTCACGATCAAATACTGCAAAAAACTGAATTATGAATTACCATTATTTAAACTTCTAACCCAATCAACCGTAAGTAATTCAGACTTTGAAATTTGTTTAAAAATTATACAAAAAAAAAGTTCACTGTTAACTGTCTGTTTAATAATGGAATCAAAATTCAGGAAATCAACCAATTTTAAAATAATTTCGCGCTTTTTAAAATTTCATTTCATAATTCACAAAGTTAAAATGCCTACTGCATATGTTTGGATTTCCAAAAGAGAAATAATTACTGCAAATATGGATACACGTAATGTTTACACCGACTAAATATAGTGTAGTAAGTTTGAATTTTTTTAAATTATATAAAAAAATCAAGTCTGAATTACTTATTCATTATTTGATAAAAAAGTAGTGTTCCATTTTTTTTATTATTACTTTTTTTTCGATGTCTTAAGTGTAATATAGTTTATCTTTTCTCTGTACTTTTGTAGATTAAATAAATGAAATAATAACATCATATTTAATCAAAATTTTCACAAAAAATATTAATTAAACAATGCTTTATTCAATGATAATATCGTTAATTATCGAGTTATACTGATTTTATTAACAAGAGTGTAGGGGCATTTTCCGTAATATATACGAAATAGTTTAAAAAAAAAATATTTTAAACATATACAGATCTTATTTTCATAAAAAAAAAAATCATGGATTTTTTTATATATATAAAAATATACGTTTAGTAAAGGTGTATTTTGTTTAAATAAAAAAAATACATTTTCACTAAGATTTAAAAAAATGTTTCACTATATCTCCTGTGCTTGTTTATTAATAAATATTGAAAATTTCATTAAAATTGCTTGATTTCCTGAATTTTGGTGAATTTTTAAGTGAAGGGAGAGTCAAAATGTTTTTACATTTTGGGGATCGGCCTTTGATTTTGCACGTACATATCTCTTAATAGCAAGATAGGAGTTGGTGATTCCATTATTAAACAAACAGTTAACATTGAACTTTTTTTTTTGTATAATTTTTAAACAAATTTCAAAGTCTGAATTACTTACGGTAATTGGGTTAGAAGTTTAAATAATGGTAATTCATAATTCAGTTTTTTGCAGTTGTTATGATCGAGGGTCGTGTTCCCCCGATTATGGACGTGTTCAGTAAATCAAGCAATGTTGCATGCAAAAGACAGAGTAATAATTAATAAACAAAATGAGGTAGTTCAAATAACGTTTATTGAACGTGTGTGTACGTGGAATGATGAAGTGTGTGATGTATGCATGTGTGTCGATGGAAAAACAGTTCTTAAAAAGGTATAAGAAGAAATGAATCCGGCGTGAGGAAAGTCTTTGAAAGCCGTACACAAAGAAAATGAGTTGAGAACTCTTACCGTTGTTTGACCACGTGTTGACGGAAGAAACGTGTGTTGGTAGTTGTTATGCCAAGACCAGTTGGAGAGAAAAGCGTGAGACGAAGCGCTAGTGTATGCGTCGTTCTGTCGAGGCCGATTGACCAGAAGAGAAGAGTGAAACGGAACGCTAGTGTCAGCGTCGTTCTGTCGAGGCCAAAAAGCGAGCGAAACGGAGCGCTGTTCTGTCGAGGCTGGTCGGTGAAGGAGAGGGCGAATTTCCGTTTGCAACGGATTTTATAGTCCGAAGGGCAGATAACTCTGGTGTCGTTTTCAGCGCCACCTGTCGGTGAAAAAGCGACACCTAACGGCCAACCGGTGCAGTTATGTTTTGAAAGGAGGAGGTAACTGCTACAAGAACTCCCCCCCAGATTGAAAATATTATTCAATATGTACAGTTGTAGATGAGAAGCATTCTTTGTGGGTATGTCTGTTTTGCTGTTGAAGATTAGAAAAAGTAGTGTGCACGTTACTTATTTCTGTTTTTCTATCTGTATTGAATGATTGATCACAAGTGCGTCTGCGGAATTGAGTGTTTGTAACGCATGTGGATCTGCGTGTTGTTTGCATGCAATTGGGTCTGCATCAAGTTTGAGTGCAAGCGAATTTGCACTTGTTGGTGGCGTTGTTCATGTTGATTAGTCTGCGTGATGCGGAGCTGATGAACGAACGTTGAATTGTCAGTGTTGTCCGGGAATGTTTGGTGCTTGGGTCTGTGCGGTGAGTGAGCACAAGTGGGTCTGTGCAGTTGTTGATGAATGAGCACAAGTGGGTCTGTGCAGTTGTTGATGAATGAGCACAAGTGAGTCTGTGCAGTTGTTGATGAATAAGCACAAGTGGGTCTGTGCGGTTGTTGATGAATTAGCACAAGTGAGTCTGTGCAGTTGTTGATGAATAAGCACAAGTGAGTCTGTGCAGTTGTTGATGAATAAGCACAAGTGGGTCTGTGCAGTTGTTGATGAATAAGCACAAGTGGGTCTGTGCAGTTGTTGATGAATAAGCACAAGTGGGTCTGTGCAGTTGTTGATGTTGTTCATGTTAATTAGTCCGTGTTGTGGAACTGATGAACACACATCAGTTGTTGAGATTGGTGGTACACTATGGTCAAAATCAGATGCACAAATGTCTGCAAGTGAGTTAGCAGGTCCAGGTAAAAGTGGGTCTGTACTGGTGTTGGTGCGCGTCGTTCGAGTTGATGTGTCCCCAGTTGATCAACGAACGTCCAGTTGTTGAGTATTTAGTCGTGCTTGTGCAGTTGTACTCATTTTGAACTGGTGTGATTACTTCCATAGTGTCGTCAGTTATGTCCGGAAATGTTTGGTGCTTGATGAATGTCCGGGAAGATGTGGTTGTTCAAGTTGATGTGTCCTCCTGTTTATCAACGAACGTCCAGTTGTTGAAGAGGGTTGGTAGCCCTTGAAGGGTGATGTTGGTGCTTGCTGAGCCTGACTTTTTACAACCAGTATTAAGTCTTGGGGCTTGGTGATGTTGTTCGTGTTTGGCATTGTGTGTTGTCTGTTTTGTAGTTTTCTTTTCTTTTATATATATATTTCCAACACGTGGGTAGAAGGGAAAAAGAAAAAAAAATGGAGCCGTAATTTGTTTCACACACGGAATGACGTTTTTTGTTTTCGTTTTTAGTTTGTTTGAATGTTAGTTTCCACGTAGAGAAAGAATGGCGGCTTCTCTTTCCTTTGTTGTTGAAAAGAAAGAAAAAAAAATTCGTATTTTTTTTTTTTTTGAATTTTTATTTCCACGTGGTCAGAGAAAAAGATGGCGGCATTATTTTGAATTTTTTTATCAACACGTGGTCACGAAAAAGATGGGCAGCGTGAGCGTTTGTTTTCTTTTTATCTCCACGTGTTTAAAACAAAAGAAAATGGCGTCTTGTAAGGTCCCTTTGTTCGTCGTAAAAAAAGAAAAAAAGTTTGTCTTTTTCTTTGTATATATTTTTCCGACACGTGGGTGGAGAAAGAGAAGAAGAAAAAAATGAAATTGTAATTTGTTTTATACTCGGAGAGAGCAGAGAAATGTTTTTGTTTTTCTTTGTTTGGGTATTTCCACGTGGCCAGGAAAAAATGGAGATGGCGGCTTCTTTTTTTTTTGTTTGTATATTTCTACCACGTGGGTAGAAAAAAAAGGAAAAAGATGGGTGCGTAATTCGTTTCACCACGGAAAGATAAAACGAGAAATGATATATATACATATTTTTTTTTGTTCTAGTACGAAATTAATTACCCCGTCACATACAACAAAGCTTGCACGTCGGGTCACCAATTGTTAGGATCGAGGGTCGTGTCACCCCCCCCCCCGATTATAGACGTGTTCAGTAAATCAAGCAATGTTGCATGCAAAAGACAGAGTAATAATTAATAAACAAAATGAGGTAGTTCAAATAACGTTTATTGAACGTGTGTGTACGTGGAATGATGAAGTGTGTGATGTATGCATGTGTGTCGATGGAAAAACAGTTCTTAAAAAGGTATAAGAAGAAATGAATCCGGCGTGAGGAAAGTCTTTGAAAGCCGTACACAAAGAAAATGAGTTGAGAACTCTTACCGTTGTTTGACCACGTGTTGACGGAAGAAACGTGTGTTGGTAGTTGTTATGCCAAGACCAGTTGGAGAGAAAAGCGTGAGACGAAGCGCTAGTGTCAGCGTCGTTCTGTCGAGGCCAAAAAGCGAGCGAAACGGAGCGCTGGTGCCAGCGTTGTTCTGCCGAGGCTGGTCGGTGAAGGAGAGGGCGAATTTCCGTTTGCAACGGATTTTATAGTCCGAAGGGCAGATAACTCTGGTGTCATTTTCAGCGCCACCTGTCGGTGAAAAAGCGACACCTAACGGCCAACCGGTGCAGTTATGTTTTGAAAGGAAGAGGTAACTGCTACACAGTATTTGATCGTGAATTATTATTTTCTTTAAATTTATATTGAATAAAGATCAGTTTCAAGATGAATCGAATCGTGTTCCTTTCTTTTCTTTTTTTACATGCAATTTTTAAAGTTTTCTAATGCTTTGTTTTAAATATTTACAATATCGTATGGTCAACATGTTTTGATATTTTGGATAACTTTAGTAAAGGTGTTTTTTGTTTACAAAAAATAATACATTTGCACCAAACTTTATAATAAAATAATGGATTTATTATATTCCGTGATCATTAATGAATAAATACTGAAAATTTCATTAAAATTGGTTTATTTCCTGAATTTTGATGGATTATTTAGTGAATAGAGAAGTCGAAATGCCTTCTTATTGTCATTACGACGGCCATTGTTTTGACACGCAATGCAGTGACGTCATTTTCTAGCCGACCGGCCTGTAGTAACTCTCGGTGGCCACGGTTTTGCACCACTTTTATGTCCCCTTAAGAAGATTAAAATCTAGATATAATTATACGAAATCTTATGTCTAGAACTCGTATTCTAATTTTGATCCAAATCCATTACATGATTTTGATTGTAGAAAATGTCTCAAATTTAAGGCTTTAGCTTAAGGATGATTCAGAAAAAAAAATGAAATTCAGGGAATCTTCATTAATTTTTTGTGTGATATTTGTTCATGTTTCTACAGACTATCCAAATTTTGCACGGACCACCAGTGGTCCGTGAACCATCAGTTTGCGATTACTGATTTTATTTCACTTCAATAAAAAAGTCCAAATAATGTTGGAAATTGCAAACAACTCTATTTTATTATTAAAATTGCCAACCTTGATTCATTTTTAAAATTATATATTATAATGATGCTCGGGGTTCGAGTTCGGTCGGGATTGGTCAACCACTTTCACTAATACTGTTGGGAAAGGTATGAACCCATATATCCTCCTTCCAGCTATGGATTAAATAGTAGAGTACACTAGACTCTGAAGCTTGGTTGTGCAACTAGTTTAGGAGAAGGAAAACTGCGAAATAATGTTGTATACTGCTTACTTTCGTAGGTGTATACATCTTCTGTTGCAAACCCAGGTTTCGTCGCTGCTGGTTTGTCCCTCGGCGGTTGATCGATAACCATACAGACCCCGGATTTGGTCTTTAAAAGAGGTTTATTTAAAACAACACAATGATAGAAACTGTAAATAGTTTGTACGTGCGCGCACGAGAGAGAGAGAGAGAGAGAGAGAGAGAGAGAGAGAGAGAGAGAGAGAGAGAGAGAGAGAGAGAGGGGGGGGAAGAGAGAGAAAAAAGTCTAGAAAGAATGAATTGGAGAGAGAGAAACCCTTAACATATAAGTCAGGACATTTTTGTCTACACTGTGTTCCACCTCCCCAGCCCCCTTACGGGATGACAGAGGACCGCCCGTTTCTCCGTCTGTCTCGTCGGCTGGTCGCAGGCTAAAGAAGCAGATCACTCTCCAAACGGAAGTGACGTGATTTTCTGGACTCTTGCTTTTAGCCCCCCTTCCAACTTTTAGGATCATCTCCCTCCAGCGCCCCCTTCGTTATCTAACAATAGCACCAGTCTTTATCCCGACATTTTTTTAAGTTCTTCATGCTACTGAATTCAAGCAATGCCAGAGGTATCTAGCTGAAGACAACAATATATATTACGAGCAAGAACCCCATAGATGATGAGATTATAATCATCTCATTTTTGACAGATGAAGGCCATACAATAAAAAGGTGGCCTGCATGATTGAAGCAGCATGTCAAAAACGACATGTGAAAATAACATGTCGTTTATTAAAGCGATAGGAATATTGATATTTATTCAAGGGATGAGTCTATCAGACATGTGTACGCAGTGTGATGATGTATGGAAGTGAAACCTAGCCACTGAGGGTTGAAGACATGCGTTGCATGGAGAGAAATGATCGGAGAATGAGACAATGGATGTATAATGTGAGTCTTAAAGACAGGCTTAGTTCTGATGACCTCAGAGGAGGATTACCTTTGAACAGTACATGGAAATGTGTGCAGAATAAGAGACTTCGATGGTATAGTCACGTTGAAAAAAAAATGGATGAGAGTTCTTTAGTTAGAAGATAACATAAAATAAGAAACAACCTTGTTGCTAAATAGAACGTGTTCTCAGATGTTTTATTCTTTTACAGTGTTATATGTAAGCTTCTTATTGCCCGTTCCTTACAGGGCGGGGGGGGGATATTGAACTAAGACAGAGCTTCGAAAAATGTGACATTTACCGTTCAGATCAAATACACAACGTGGGTGGAGGAGTGGACTTATCAGCAGGATGTTTCTACCATCTTCTCAAGTCTCTGTCAGAGGGTAAACCGATTTTGGCTGAGAGTGTCGGTAATTTACTACGAATGATACAGCAGATTGTGACAGCATCGCAGAGGAATGGGGTACAATTGTAGCTACGGTACAACAAACAACAGCAGCAACAGCAACAGCAGCAGCAGCAGCAGCAGCAGCAACGACAGGTCCTGGTTAACGATTTTGAATTTATGCTTAATTTCTAAGCTCGGCGCTGATTGGTGCAAGCATTTAACTTCCTTTCTGGCTTGCCCAATCAGAGCTCATCTCTCACGCGAGTTGAGCATCTAACAAAAGATTATAAAAGGGATAACACATTGTTTATTTTCTTCTTTCTTGACCAGTAGAAAACAGTGTCAGCAACTCATCACATTGCTGGGATCAACCCTGAAACCTCTTTCTTGGGACGCAATCAAAACCTCTCGGGCCGTTTGGGCCCTGGGGTCGACTTCAACAAGAAGACCCAAGAATCTAAAATGACGACAGCCGCACACACGTGGATTTAATGGTTACATTAAGTCCACGTGTGTAACACACACACACACACACACACACACACACACACATGGATACGGCCTGACTTCAACACATGTGTACGTAAACATATTTTCATATATGAACTCTTTTTCTTTCCTTACAGACAGGACATTCATCCTACCCTTCATATATAAACTCTTATTTCTTCCTTACTGTAGCAGTTACCTCCTCCTTTCAAAACATAACTACACCGGTTTGCCGGTAGGTGTCGCTTTTTCACCGACAGGTGGCACTGTAAAGCGACACCAGAGTTATCTGCCTTTCTGACTATAAAAACCGTTGCAAACTGAAAATCCATCTCTTGTTCACTGACCAGCCTCGACAAAACAACGCTGGCACCAGCGCTCCGTTTCACTCGCCTTTTGGCCTCGACAGAATGACGCTGACACTAGCGTTCCGTTTCACTCTTCTCTGGTCGACAGAACGACGCTAATACACTAGCGTTTCGTCTCACGCTTTTCTCTTGAACTGGTCTCAGCAAAACAACTACCAACACACGTTTCTTCCGTCAACACGTGGGCAAACAACGGTAAGAGTTCTCAACTCGTTTTCTTTCGGCTTTCAAAGACTTTTCCACACGCCGGATTCATTTCTTCTTATACCTTTTCAAGAACTGTTTTTCCATCGACATACATGCATACATCACACACTTCATCATTCCAAGTACACACACGTTCAATAAACGTTATTTGAACTACTTCATTTTTGTTTATTAATTATTACTCCGTCTTTGCATGCAACATTGCTTGATTCAACTTAACACGTCTATAATCGGGGGAACACGACTCTCGATCCGAACATTGGTGACCCAACGTGCAAGCTTTGTTGTATGGGGCAGAGTAATTAATTTCATACTAGAAAAAAAAAATATCATTTCTCGTTTTTTCTTCCGTGGTGAAACGAATTACGCATCCATCTTTTTGTTTTTTTTTCTACCCACGTGGTAGAAATATACAAACAAACAAACAAAAAAAAAAAGAAGCCACCGTCTCCATTTTTCCTGGCCATTTTTTCTTTTTCCTTTCTACCCACGTGTTGGAAATATATATATAAAAGAAAAGAAAACAACAAAAACAGACAACACACGATGTCGAACATCACCAAGCCTCAAGACTTAATACTGGTTGTAAAAAGTCAGGCTCAGCAAGCACCAACATCACCCTTCAAGGGCTACCAACCCTCTTCAACAACTGGAAGTTCATTGATCAACAGGAGGACCCATCAACTTGAAAAACCACATCTTCCCGGACATTCATCAAGCACCAAACATTTCCGGACCTCACTGACAACACTATGGAAGAAATCACACCAGTTTAAAACGAGTACAACTGCATTAGCACGACTAAAATACTCAACAACTGGACGTTCGATGATCTACAGGAGGACACATCAACTCGAACGACGCGCACCAACACCAGTACAGACCCACTTGTACCTGGACCTGCTAACTCACTTGCAGACATTTGTGCATCTGATTTTGACCATAGTGTACCACCAATCTCAACAACTAGATGTTTGTTCATCAGCTCCACAACACGGACTAATTAACATGAACAACATCAACACCTGCACAGACTCACTTGTGCTCATTCATCAACATCGCACAGACTCACTTGTGCTCATTCATCAACAACTGCACAGACTCACTTGTGCTCATTCATCAACAACTGCACAGATTCACTTGTGCTCATTCATCAACAACTGCACAGATTCACTCGTGCTCATTCATCAACAACTGCACAGACCCACTTGTGCTCATTCATCAACAACTGCACAGACCCACTTGTGCTCATTCATCAACAACCGCGCAGACCCAAGCACCAAACATTCCCGGACAACACTGATAATTCAACGTTCGTTCATCAGCTCCGCATCACGCAGACTAATCAACATGAACAACGCCACCAACAAGTGCAAATTCACTTGCACTCAACATTTTTCGACCGCAAACTCACTTGCGCTCAAACTTGATGCAGACCCAAACAACACGCAGATCCACATGCGTTACAAACACTCAATTCCGCAGACGCACTTGCGATCAATCATTCAATACAGATGCAGAAACAGAAATAAGTAGCGTGCACACTACTTTTTCTAATCTTCAACAGCAAAACAGACATACCCACAAAGAATGCTTCTCATCTACAACTGTACATATTGAATAATATTTTCAATATTTTTCAATCTGGGGGGGAGTCCTTGTAGCAGTTACCTCCTCCTTTCAAAACATAACTACACCGGTTTGCCGGTAGGTGTCGCTTTTTCACCGACAGGTGGCACTGTAAAGCGACACCAGAGTTATCTGCCCTTCTGACTATAAAAACCGTTGCAAACTGAAAATCCATCTCTTGTTCACTGACCAGCCTCGACAAAACAACGCTGGCACCAGCGCTCCGTTTCACTCGCCTTTTGGCCTCGACAGAATGACGCTGACACTAGCGTTCCGTTTCACTCTTCTCTGGTCGACAGAACGACGCTAATACACTAGCGTTTCGTCTCACGCTTTTCTCTTGAACTGGTCTCAGCAAAACAACTACCAACACACGTTTCTTCCGTCAACACGTGGGCAAACAACGGTAAGAGTTCTCAACTCGTTTTCTTTCGGCTTTCAAAGACTTTTCCACACGCCGGATTCATTTCTTCTTATACCTTTTCAAGAACTGTTTTTCCATCGACACACATGCATACATCACACACTTCATCATTCCAAGTACACACACGTTCAATAAACGTTATTTGAACTACTTCATTTTTGTTTATTAATTATTACTCCGTCTTTGCATGCAACATTGCTTGATTCAACTTAACACGTCTATAATCGGGGGAACACGACTCTCGATCTGAACATTACTAACGGGGCATTTATTTAACACCACGTGCACTTTCTAACCTTTTGTCTTCGCCCACACTCATTTACTAAAACACTTCTCTTTCATTCCATTTTATTTACAGTTCAACGAAGATGACTCAATAAAGTTGTTTTAAATGTTAGAATGAGACTTTGTCTTTCAATTCTACACTTGACGCCACCATTTATATCTGATTCGCCGGGGCTCACGCTACAGTAGTCTGAAACATGTAAATAGTGCAAATAACAAACAACGATAGTTCATCGTAGAAATATTGATAAAAAAAACGTACATTTGTTTGAAAAAATAAACTTTATTTCATTTCAATAATACAAGAGAGAAAGGCACTTGATTTAGTAGTTGTTTTTTTAGCCCGTAATTTACGTGAAGATGTGAAACTACTAAACAAGGTTTACAAAAATAATTTTAGAAATAAAATCATTAATACTTTGATTCCAGCTTATAAAAAACACCACAAACCATTCAAAATAATGTGAATGTGTTAATATTTGCTGCTGAAATAAAATTTAACCGGAAACGATGAGAATTTCAGATTTTAATAACCGGACGTTGGGCGCTTACATTAGCCCAATGGTGAGCAAGTTGGACGGATTTACTAGTGTCGGGCATTTGATCTTCTCTGTGGCTTTGTACAAAAACTAAAAAAAAATTATGAATAGTCATTAAGATAGCTGGTTTTTTTTGTTTCTTTTTTTACAATAACCAGGAATAAGAAAACACCTTATAAATTTTAAATAGTCCAATTGTTGGATACGCACTCTTATAAGCTCGGTGGATTTAAATAATATTAAGTAGTTTTGATTTAATTAATTTTGATTTACTGCATAATAGCAGTAGTATGAATTTTATTTTTCAGTGAATAGTAAAAAAGAGCACTTCTGCAGTTTAGCTGTCACTTACTGTCATCACATATCGTAATTAAAGAGTTCCATTCATTCAACCCAGTCAACCGGAAGTGTCAGACTGAATTTTTTATTTTTTTTATCTCAAAATGTATCTGAATGACCTCAACTGCGAGATATTGATAGTTTAAAAAAGTTTTATATATAAAAAAAAAAACAATGTTGACTGTTGGATTTTCGTTTTAAATGATAAATTTTCGTTTTAAAAATCACTGTTGACTATTTTTAGAAAGTTTCAATTCATACGATAAAATTTTTTTTAATTATTTTTATATATATAAAATATTTTCATATTCAATAAAGACACATAACAATGTGTTATTATTGTTCGCTATTATTATTGTCATTTTGGATAAAAACATCTAATGCTGTTACTTCCGGTTGGTTGGCTGCCTCTGCCTTAAAAAAAGGAAAGCAAATAAAGTGTGAGTGACAGCTAAACTGCAGAAGTACCAAAAAAATTTCATATCAGATTGTCTAGACTGGACTTATCAATTTTTAGTGCGTGGTAAACTAAATTTTCACACATTTTGTTACTTCTTATGTCCCAAATTTCCTAATTTATTAAAATATAAATCGTTAGCTGTAGCTGTACTTACCCAGCATATATATATATATATATATATATATATATATATATATATATATATATATATATATATATATATATATATATATATATACAGAAATATATATATATATATATATATATATATATATATATATATATATATATATATATATTACTGTATTTATATACAGACTATATATTTTTAAGGCATATATCCCTTATTATATCATCCAAATTGTTTTAAATTAAGAAGCTCAATGAAGCTATGTTTCCGGCTTCAGAGCATATATATTGATTGGTTGAATTCTAATGACAAAGATAAAACGTAAGTCTACAATCATAATTTTTAATTTATTTTTTATTTTTGTGAATGCTTATATTTTATCATTTTACGAACATATCGCAACGTGTAAATACAAGACTATTTTTGTGTACAAGTTACGAAACGTTGGTAAGACGATGAAAATATAAGCATTCGCAAAAATTAAAAATAAATTAAAAAAATTATGATTGTTTTATATATATATATATATATATATATATATATATATATATATATATTTAAAATATAAAATGAAATAATAAAATAAGGTGTCAAGCAAATTTTATTAAAATTCAAAGTTCAAGCAAAGTATCTTTACGTCATCTAGCTTTAGAACTTTCACTCGTTGCCTGCATTAATTTTCAGTCAGCCTTCTGGACTTCTGGATATATTTCCTGATTATGTCTTTTAAACTCTATGACTTGGATGGATTGTATAGATTCAACAAAAAGTATGTTTTTGGGTTGATATATTTGATGTTATATATTTTTATGTATTGCTGTATATATTTTTATATATTTTCAAAGAGTAATTTTTTTGCCTGTAGTGATGTCACTATGGTAATGGTATTCTGAGGAGAAGATTTATCTTTGAAAACTCATGAGCTAAGGGACGTTAAGATACTTTGCTTGAACTTTGAATTTTAATAAAATTTGATTGACACCTTATTTTATTATTTCATTTTATATTATGATATTAATGCTCTATCCAGTATATTGAGCTTCAGTTTCTATCCGGATGTTTCACTAATTATAAGATATTAGTTGACGCTTATATCTTTTGTTGGATTACTTATATATATATATATATATATATATATATATATATATATATATATATATATATATATATATATATATATATATATATATATATAAAACATTCAATAAATTAAAACATTACAATTGTTCCAAGTCCAATATGGCGTACGATCGTTTCCAAAACATTTTGGAAATACTTTATTTTATTTTATTTTATAAATTAATAAAGCTAATCCAAAACGTCTCTTCATCAGCGCCTTTAGCAACACGTCTTACAGAAAGTCAGAGAAAAAATCAAAAAGTTCGTTGTAGAGAAACATCCACTGACAGAAAGAGTCACCGGTTGATATGTTAGTAGCATGGGGGGGGGGGAGAGAACAGAATGGTACCTATAAATCAAAACACTGGTACAGACAGAAGAAATAATCCAATATCTTCCATAGATTTACGCTTTCAAATTATGCAATAAATTAATTAAAGTTACAAATTCTTTGTCAGAGGGATATATATATTAGTTGAATTCCAATGCCCAAGATAAAACGTCAATCTATATATATATATATATATATATATATATATATATATATATATATATATATATATATATCTATAGGAAGGATTATTACGAAAAATTAATACCGTTTATTTGTCTAAAGCTCTGTCGAGGCTTGTTATATCAAGCGAAATATTAGATAAAAAAGTCAAGATGAAAAAAGGAAAAAAAATGTTTTTATTTTTTATTTTGATTTTAATAAAAATATCTGCATCTAACACATGGTTTTTGAAGGCATGTTGCTCTTTCTTTATGTTTAAATATATATATATATATATATATATATATATATATATATATATATATATATATATGGAGAGAGATATATAATTTAAAAATAAAATATAATTAAAAAACCTACTTGTATATTATCGAAAAACGCATATATTCTAAGAGTTCTTTAACATCGCAGTACTCACGCAAAAGGTTGGACTATTTAAAACATAATAAAGTACATTTTTCATAGCGGGGCGATAGTAAAGAATCACCAAATTAGCATAAAAGGGGTCGCCTGCAGGAAGTGTTACTGATTCAATTGGAGGCATGATTATTGGCACCAGTTTAGAACATTGTTTTTAAACATCTGTAACTTATATACCAAAGATAATTCGAAGTTGACACACGTGTTAATTTTGGTAATGAGAGACGAGTCCAGATCATTTTAAATTTAATTCACGTGATAAGTCAATTTGTTCCGAAAATATTACTGTATTTGAAAAAAAAAATTTTCGCCGTATTTATTGCTGAGAATTTTTTCAAATAATATAGAAATACAGAAAGAAAAAAATGATTAACCCTCTTAGCGCAGTTGTCGCAAAAATTGCGACAAGTCTACCACCCCTAATAGCAGACGATACTACATACAAAGCTGTTTTTTTTTTGCAATATTATAAGACACAACAGACCAAATGTACACAATAAATTCAGCACTTGACTAATATGTGCATGAGAAAATGACAATTTTTCATGAGACGATGGTTAACCTCATTAAAAATTCAAGATGGCCGCAATCACAATATGCAAATTAATCAAATTTTACAATTTATTTTGCTAGTCCTACGTATATGCTACAAATGTCATTTACATTTTTTAAGCATACAATGAAAAGTTAAGCTTACAGCCATTTTTAAAATAGGTGTAAAAATCATTTTTCTACCAAAAAAGACAAAAGAAAAAGAAATTCAGCACCCAGAGGGTTAAAAGTAGTATATGACAAGTAAAGAATAGAGAAATAAATAAAAAATTAAAGGAGTATGCGATCAGAAAAATACAGAAAGGAAGAATGATTAAGGGAGTATATGACAAGAAAGAAATACACGAAGAAAATGCGATTAAAAGGAGTATGTAACGAGAAAATAAAAAAGAAAGGGAGAATGAATAAGTGGAAGTATGCGACCAGAAAGTAAAACAGAAAGAAAGAGTGATTAAAAAGAGTCTGTGACAAGAAATAAATACGGAAAGAAAGAGTGATTAAAAAGAGTCTGTGACAAGAAATAAATACGGAAAGAAAGAGTGATTAAAAAGAGTCTGTGACAAGAAATAAATACGGAAAGAAAGAGTGATTAAAAAGAGTCTGTGACAAGAAATAAATACGGAAAGAAAGAGTGATTAAAAAGAGTCTGTGACAAGAAATAAATACGGAAAGAAAGAGTGATTAAAAAGAGTCTGTGACAAGAAATAAATACGGAAAGAAAGAGTGATTAAAAAGAGTCTGTGACAAGAAATAAATACGGAAAGAAAGAGTGATTAAAAAGAGTCTGTGACAAGAAATAAATACGGAAAGAAAGAGTGATTAAAAAGAGTCTGTGACAAGAAATAAATACGGAAAGAAAGAGTGATTAAAAAGAGTCTGTGACAAGAAATAAATACGGAAAGAAAGAGTGATTAAAAAGAGTCTGTGACAAGAAATAAATACGGAAAGAAAGAGTGATTAAAAAGAGTCTGTGACAAGAAATAAATACGGAAAGAAAGAGTGATTAAAAAGAGTCTGTGACAAGAAATAAATACGGAAAGAAAGAGTGATTAAAAAGAGTCTGTGACAAGAAATAAATACGGAAAGAAAGAGTGATTAAAAAGAGTCTGTGACAAGAAATAAATACGGAAAGAAAGAGTGATTAAAAAGAGTCTGTGACAAGAAATAAATACGGAAAGAAAGAGTGATTAAAAAGAGTCTGTGACAAGAAATAAATACGGAAAGAAAGAGTGATTAAAAAGAGTCTGTGACAAGAAATAAATACGGAAAGAAAGAGTGATTAAAAAGAGTCTGTGACAAGAAATAAATACGGAAAGAAAGAGTGATTAAAAAGAGTCTGTGACAAGAAATAAATACGGAAAGAAAGAGTGATTAAAAAGAGTCTGTGACAAGAAATAAATACGGAAAGAAAGAGTGATTAAAAAGAGTCTGTGACAAGAAATAAAGGGATAAAGAAAAGTGATTTAAAGGTGTATATAACAAGAAATACAGAGTGAAAAAGTGATTAAAAGGAGAATGTGACAATGAAAACAGAAAGGTAGAATAATTAAAGAAAGTATGTGACAAGAAATAAATGCAAAAAGAAAGAGGAATTAAAAGGAGTATGTGTCAAGTAGGAAATACGGTAAGAAGGAAAGATTAAAAGGAGTATCTGACTAAAAGAAAACAGAAAAAAGAATTATTAAAATGAGTATGTTACAAAAAAATTCGCAGAAAGAAAGACTAACTAAAAGGAGTATGTGACAAGAAAGGAAAACTAATTAAGAGAGTATCTGATTAGAAATAAACACAGAAAGGAAGAATAATTTAAAGGGGTATGTGACAAGAAAGAAATATGGAAAGAAAGAATGATAAAATGGAGTATATGACATGACAAGAAGATCAACGAAACTTAAGATTAAAAAGAAATATGTGGATAGAATACAAGACAGAAAAAGAGTATGATTGATAAGGAGTAAATGACAAGAAAGAAACACAGAAAATAAAGAATGATTAAAATGAGTATGTGACAAGAAAGAAATATGGAAAGAAAGGACGATAAAATGGAATATATGACAAGAAAGAAATATGGAAAAAAAAGAATGATTAAAATGAGTACATGAAAAGAAAAAATACAAAAAGAAAGAATGAATAAATTTGACAAGAGCGGGAATGATTAAAAAGACTGTGGCAAGAAATAAAGACAGAAAGAAAGAACGTATACGAGAAGAAAGCCTTATAGAAAGAAAGAGTATTTAGAAGGAGTATGTGACAAGGAATTAAAATAGAATGGTTAAAAGAGTGTGTGAATAGAAATATAGACAGTAAGAAAGAATGGTAAAAAAGAGTGTATAATAAGGAATACAAAAAGAAGGAATTGTTGTATGAGACCAGAAAGAAACACGGAAATAAAGAACGATTACAAGGGACACGTGAGAAAAACTAAAGCCCGAAAGTAAGAATGATAAAGCAAAGTATATGATGAGATAGAAATACAGGAGAAAGAATAAAGGAGTATGCGAAAGATCACAGGAGGTGAGAATGCTTTCAAGGAGTATGCGAGAAGAAAGACCACAGGAGGTGAGAATGCTTTCAAGGAGTATGCGAGAAGAAATAAATAGACAAATAAGACTGATTGAAAGGAGTATATAATAAGAAAGGATACAGATGAAAATCTGATGATAAGGAGTATCTAAAAAAGGGAAATACAGAAAGAAATAATGATTGACAGGAGTATGTGAAAATAAGTACTAGAGAAACCGAGAATGATTGTGATGAAACATAAAGAGAGAAGGAAAGAATGATTAAAAGGAGTACATGACAAGAAATCCCTACAGAAATAAGGAGTATTAAGAAGAAGTATATGAAATGATAGAAATACAGAACGAATGAATAGTTAAAAGGTGTATTTGAAAAAAAATAAGACAGAAAGCAAGAATGATAAAAAGGAGTATATGAGTATTGATTTACTCCTCTCCAGGAGTTAGGCACAAGGCCAGTTTTTATCTTACTCCCACAAGTAAGATGTGACCCAAGGTCGGGTCGGGAAAGTGGTGTTTAAAAATTGCCTGGGCAGCCCCGTCGGCATTCCCCGGTAGGGGCGCCTCAGGCAGTAAGCAATAAACTTACTCCTCCCCAAAGAGGGGAGGCACAGCCTGGGAGAGTGGACCTCCTAGAACTGCACAGGACAATCCCATAGACCGGCGTAAATCAAGCCCGAAGGCCAAGACAATACTAGTCTCTGGGGTGCAGTATCCATCGGAACAGAACAGATACTACACTTTGATCTTAGCCAAAAGGCCAAGTAGTTGCATTGAGTATATGGCAAGAATGAAATACACACAAAAAAGGAAAGATTAAAAGGAGTATGAAACCAGAAAGACACACGGAACAAATTATAAAGAAGAGTATATGATAAGAAATGAAAGAGAAAAAGAATGAATAAAAAGTATACGAAAAGGAAGATAAACAGAAAGAAACAGTGATTTGCAGCAGTATTTTCCAAGAAATATGGACAGAAAGATAGAATGGCTAAGAGGAGTATACTATAAGAAAGAAATCGATAAAAGAAAGAGTGATTAAAAGGCGTATGTGAAAAGAAAGACACAAATACAAAGACAGATTAAAAAGAGTATGTGGCATGAAGGAAAAGGGAAAAGCAAGAATGATAAAAAACAGTATTTGAAAAGAAAGATAGAGAGAAAAAAGGAGTTATCTAAAAGAGTATTTACAAGAAATAAACACAAAACGAAATATAGAAAAAAGAATGATTAAAAGAAGAAAGTACAATTAAAAGGAGTATTTGACAAGAAAGAATTACTGAAAAGTAGAAATATTAAAAGGAGTATTTTACCCGAAAGAAATGCAGAAAAAGAGAATGATTAAGAGCAGCATGTGACACGAAAGAAATACAGAAAGCAAGAATAGTTAAAAGAACTTGTAACAAGGGATACAGAAAGAATGGAAGAATGATAAAAATGAGTATATGATCAGAAAAAATGCCAGAACGAAGCAATAATTAAAAAAGGTATGTTATCAGAAAAAAGTCAGAAAGAATAAATGATTAAAAGGGGTATATTATCAGAAAAAAAAAGTAAGTAAGAAAGAATAATTAAAAAAGATATGTTATCAGAAAAAAGTCAGAAAGAATAAATGATTAAAAGGGGTATATTATCAGAAAAAAAAAGTAAGTAAGAAAGAATAATTAAAAAAGATATGTTATCAGAAAAAAGTCAGAAAGAAAGAATGAATAAAAGGGGTATATTATCAGAAAAAAAGCCATAAAGAAAGAATGATTAAAAGGGGTATATTATGAGAAAAAAAGTCATAAAGAAAGAATGATTAAAAGCGGTATGTTATTAAAAAAAAATCATAAAAAAGAACAATTAAAAATGGTATGTTATAAAAAAAGTCAGAAAGAAAGAATGATTAAAAAGAGTATGTTATCAGAAAAAAGTCAGAAAGAAAGAATGATTAAAAGGGGTATGTTATGAGAAAAAAAGTCAGAAAGAAAGAATGATTAAAAGCGGTATGTTATTAAAAAAAAATCATAAAAAAAGAACTATTAAAAATGGTATGTTATAAAAAAAGTCAGAAAGAAAGAATGATTAAAAAGAGTATGTTATCAGAAAAAAGTCAGAAAGAAAGAATGATTAAAAGGGGTATGTTATCAGAATGCAATACAGAAAGCGAAAATGATTCAAAGGAGTACGTGACAAGAAGGAAATACAGAAAAAAGAAAGATTTAAAAGGATTCTATGACGAGAATGAGATAGAAAGAAAGGCTAATTAAAATGGGGAATGTGACAAAAAGGAATTATTGAAAGGAACATTTTAGAAGGAGTATTTTTCGTGATAGAAATGTAGAAAAAGAGAATAATTAACAGCAGCATATGACATGAAAAAAAGATTAAAAGAAAGATTAAAATGAGTATGTGACAAGAAGGAAATACGGAAGGAAAGAATGATTAAAAGGTATATATTATATGAAATAAATAAAAAAAGAAATACTCATTAAAAGGAGTACATGACATGAAATAAACACAGAAAGAAAGATAGATGAGAGTGAGTATGTAACGAGAAAAATACGGAAAGACGGAATGATTAAAAGTAGTATGTGGCAAGAAAGAAATACAAAAAGCAATAATGATTAAAAGAGTATATGACAAAAAAAGAAAAGCAGAAAAAAGAAAAAATTAAACGGAGTATATGACGAGAACGAGAGACAAAAAAAGAATAATTAAAAGGAGTATATGACGAGAACGAGAGACAAAAAAAAAGAATAATTAAAAGGAGTATATGACGAGAACGAGAGACAAAAAAAGGACAATTAAAAGGAGTATATGACGAGAACGAGACAAAAAAGGATAATTAAAAGGAGTATATGACGAGAACGAGAGACAAAAAAAGATAATTAAAAGGAGTATATGACGAGAACGAGAGACAAAAAAGGATAATTAAAAGGAGTATATGACGAGAACGAGAGACAAAAAAAGGATAATTAAAAGGAGTATATGACGAGAACGAGAGACAAAAAAAGATAATTAAAAGGAGTATATGACGAGAACGAGAGACAAAAAAAGGATAATTAAAAGGAGTATGTGACAAGAAAGAATTACTGAAAAGAAAGAAGGATTATAAGGAGTATTTTATCTGATATAAATGCAGAAAAAGACAATGATCAACAGCAGCATGTGACATGGAGGAAATACAAAAAGAAAGGATGATAAAAATGAGTATATCAGATGAAATAAATACAAAAAGAAAGAATCATTAAAAGGAGTATGTGACTAAAAAGACATACACAACAAAAATAATAATAAAATAGAGTATGTAACAAGAACCTTAGACAGAAAGATGGTATGCTAAAAAGGAGTATATCACAAGCAAGAAATACAGAAAGAAAGAATTATTTAAAGGAGTATCTGACATGAAAGGGGTTTTTGACAAGAAAGAAAGAATGATTAACAGGAGTATGTAGCGAGAGAAAATACCGAAAGAAAAGAATGTTAAAAACGTATGCGACATAAAAGAAATGATTAAAAGGAGTATATGAGATGAAAGAAATATGGAAATCAAGAATGATTAAAAAGAGTATGTGACAAGAAAGAAATACCAAAAATGGAATTATTAAAACGAGGTTTGTGACAAGAAAATGATAGAGAAAGAAACAATGATTAAAAGGAGTATCCGGCAAGAAAAAAATACGGAAGAAAGAATATTAAAAGGAGTATATTACAAGAAACTAATACGGAAAGAAACATACAAAAACAATGATTAAAAGGAGTATGTGACATGAAAGAAATACAGAATGACAGACTGATTAAAAGGAGTATTGACGAAAACGAATTCCAGAAAGAAAGAATGATTAAAAGTTGTATGTGACAAGACAGAAATACATTAAAAAAGAATGATTTAACGCTTCAGTTTGAAATAGATTTTCGTTGGTCTGTCATGCTTTAGTTTGAAATAGGATTGCTGTGGGTCTATTATGACAGTAACAATTTACACAAAAAACCCCTAAGAAAACGAAAAAGCGAAAATGAAAATTTTTTAAAAAAATGTTTAAAATGACAGATCAATGGAAATATCTCTTATCATTATGTTATGTGTTTAACAGTGTTTCAAATTGCAGATCAAGGGAAATAACTCCTGTTATTTTCATCAAGGGACATAACTCTTTATGTTATATACCAAAACAAAACATTTGAATAAAACATCAAATACTGGAACCGATCGAATGTACGTTTTGATTATTTTGTATGAATAATAAAACGGAAATATTTTTAAAAATTAAGCGGGAAAAAGTTGAATTTAAAGAGAAAGAGAGGGTGTAACGGTGCCGCTACAGAATCTTTATCCAGCTGTTTTCGCACATCCGTAACAAAATAGAAGCAGGCAGACGTCCATATATAATATAGTTTGAGTGAGATACGTTATGGCAAGCGGGGCTAATAAGAGCAGCCTTTATGTTTATTGCATAGAAATAAAATTTCTGCAAAAAATAATTTAATGACTTCAAATTTCAAGGAACCAGCGTGTCCTTCAAACAACGTCTTACTATTGGCGACATAAAAGATTTAAAATGAAATACAATTTGGAAATTGGTTCAAAACAATTTATTTTGATTTACCTACTCATGTGTGTTGTATTTGCGTTGAAAACAATTTAATATAGAATAGAAAATATAAGCAGGCAAAGTTACGTTAATATTGGCCATGGATTGGTAATCATTCGTCGGCCATGTTATTTCTTCCAGAAGTAGGGGTACGACAAGACCGGAAGGAAGGAATTCATTTTAAAATAAATAAGAGTCCCTGTCATATCAAAGAACCCACTATTTATTTATTTTTAAAAAGTTAATCTCTTTAATTAAAGTTTTAAAATGCAGAATCCAAGTACCCGGCCCTTAGTTAGAAAGTGAAATAAAAAAATATTGTAAAAATATTTGTAAAATATCTTAATTATATGACAAAGAGAGAAAGAAGGGTGTATAATGGTGACACAGATTAAAACAAAAATAAATTGATATCATTTAGGCAGCAGTTTTTCTTTCTTTAATAAACCAAATATGGGCATGCGTAGCCGCATACAGCACTTCGGACTTTCGTATGATAGTTAGTTTCATGATTACGCATAAATATATATATATATATATATATATATATATATATATATATATATATATATATATATATATATATATATATATATAAGTAACAACAAAATCGTAGGATAAATTTCAGAGGAAACATTTTTTTTAATCAATGAAACGGGCGGGTGGAAAAAAAAAAGAAAATTGCTAAGATTTTCCTTAAGGCCTTATCGGCAAACCCTCTAAAAGGAAACGTCAGAATGATAAATTTGTTAATTTATCATTCTGACGTTTCCTTTTAGAGGGTCAGACGATAAGGCCTTAAGGAAAATCTTAGTTTTTACTAAGAAAATCGAATGAGATATGAGGGGAAACATTGTTTAGTTGGTGAAATATATATATATATATATATATATATATATATATATATATATATATATATATATATATATATATATATATATATATATATATATTTATTTATTCTGGTACAGAAAAATTAGTACCAGAATAAATAAATATTATGCTCTTAATTTTTAACTTTAATTCTTAATTAATCGAGCACTCTGCTGGGATTTTTCCTACCATTCTACAAAGAAGTTATATATATATATATATATATATATATATATATATATATATATATATATATATATATATATATATATATATAATGCGTGTGTGTAAATGAATATATATGCATGTGTACTTGCCTCTACGTTCATTTATTTATGAGAATCAGACTTTTATAGTTACGGTCCGATTTCTCTCAATTTGATGCAACTGATGTTAAAAAGGGAAATAACTCGTGTCTTTATTTTACGCGACAAATATAAAAACAGTACTGACTGTCAGAATAATCTCCCATTATTTTTCTGTTCACAAAGCATTTACGTAAATGATTTAGCTGTATCTACCCGGCGTTGCCCGATGAAGACATTTTAGTTTTTAATTTTTATTTGTTTGCACGTAAAATAGAAACTTCTTCTTCTTCTTCTTCTTCTTCTTCTTCTTCTTCTTCTTCTTCTTCTTCTTCTTCTTCTTTCTTTTTTTACTGCCTTTATTTAATTTTTCTTACTTTGTTTGGCCGAAATAAGGTACATTTCCACTGAAGTGTAAAGAGTTACTCTGATAGGGGCCAGATCTAGAGTGGGGGGAGCTGGGGGGAGCTGGGGGGGGAGCTGGACAGCGAGATGTTTGTTTACATTACATAAATTTCTGCGTGTTTGTACGGTCGGAGAAACAGGGATCAGGTAGGGAATTTCAAGGCAAGCAGTCTGAGCAAAGAAGCTATTAGAGTAGGACATTTCCCTAGATGCCCGAAAGATTTAGAGTCTACATTGAAAAAGTGAGATTTTGCTGCAAGTCGGGTGGGTCAAGGGGTATTTACGTTGAGGGGTTACAAGTTCATCGGAGCACATTCCGTGGAAGTACTTGTAAAACAAGCACAGGGATGTAACACTTCTGCGATGCGACAGGGGCTGGAGATTGGCTGACAGTGCGAAACTTATTAGGTTCTTCAATCTAAAATATGGGTTATCCGCCTTGCTGATTTTTATTTTCAGGTTATTATTTAAAATTGTTTCATATTAGCAATACTCGAGTCATTTTTTAAATAAATTGTAGCAGAGTACGTAAATGATATCCAGTTCTTTAGACCTATAAATTTATATATACGTATATATTATATATTTTGAAAATGAAAATTAAAGTTGACAAATATTTCCAATATAATTTATTTTTTTAAATAGGGAGCCCTTTCTAAAATAAAGAAAAGTAAACATTATTTGATGTTAAGGTTCAAATGCCCCTCTCCTCCCAATCAACTCGGTGGGACCAGATACAGTCATTGTTAACAAAGAGAAGATATGCTGCATAGTTAGGGTCACTGGGTTACAAAATGCTCGGGGACCGATGGACTTGTGCCAGACACGGCACAACAGTAACAAATGAAAATTGGCTGGTCAGAAGTAAAGTTTGATTTTCCAGCTTAAATGCTATTTGGATCTGACTTTGAAAATCCGACAAGATAACTTTATGTGTTAGATGAACTATTATGGATCATTCATATGAATTATTATCAGTGCTAATAATAATCAGAACAATGAAAAGGTGTATTATGATAGTTATGGATGTACACCCTCCGTCAAAACTGACAGAGATTATCCTTTGCCAATATTTATATTTGAACAAATGCGAAATTTTTTTTCAGTTATCACACCTATATTACCATCAAAACGGTGCACTGTTATTTAAATCAATAACACAACATGGTTTGTTTTAGAAATACTGTATATATAGTAAAGAGTAAAGTCCCAAACACAGCTATTTGTATGCCTAATTTGCATAACATTTTCCTCAACAGTTTATAATAAATTCATGTTTGGTGCTATTCATTTGTAATTTTTTTGTCCTATGTCTTGTATATATGCAATATTTTTGTCGATATTAACGTTAATTAATTACAGTGATTTAATAAATAGGAAAGGATAAATTACCAAAACCTTTCTTAAAATATTATGTTTATTAATTTTCCAGGGAAGTAAGTTCAATGAAAACTAATATATCTTAACGAGCTAGAAAAAAATTATCGACGAGACATAAGAGTAGTAAGAAAGGTTCATAGAGAGATAGGGAAAGGTGACTGCTCTCTCCCTCTCTCTCTCTCTCTCCCTCTCTTTCTCTCTCTTCCTCTCTCTCTCACTAACCCTCTCTCTCTCTGTCTTTCTCTCTCACTAACTTTTCCCTATCTCTCTCCCTTTCTCTCTCTCTCTCTCTCTTTCTCTCTCTCTCAAACTAACTCTCTGTCCCCCTCCCCCTCTCTCTCTCACTCACTTACTCTCATTCTTCTTCTTACCTCTGGTTGCCATTAGTGGCGCCAATGTTTGTTTTTTTTAATTTAAAATCAATTTTCGAATCAAATCAAAGTAGAATAAATATTGGTAGTTGTTGTGACTCAACGGGTCACTAATACGTCTAGTATTCATATTATTATATGAATACGTGACGTATCCGTGATCCTGAATCGCTGAAAGTAAAAAAAAAGAAAAAAAGAAAAAAAGAAGGAAAGAAAACTTGAAATTTAAAAAAAGAAAAAAAAAACGAAAAGAAAAAACGTATAAATCGGTATAGAAAGCAGAAAAGAAAAAAAATTGAAAATAGATTTGCTTTCTCAATTTCCCCAAATATTTGAAATTGATTCTTCTGACAGTGTACTAGCAAACTTTGTGTGACGGGACGGATATATATATATATATATATATATATATATATATATATATATATATATATATATATAGAGAGAGAGAGAGAGAGAGAGAAAAGAGGGCAGTGTAGTATTAGTGCAGTTTCAACGAGAGAAAAGTATATATGTAAAGGAGTAAGGCTACCAACATTTGTAAAATGTTTTTTCAACATTTATTTATTATTTTGTTATTTCATAATTTTATATAACGCGTATCAAGCGGTGGTCCGCTATCATCAGATATGTAAATCCATTTGAAGAAATGTCTTCCGATTTGAAAGAGTGTTGTTTCATTTGAGGAAATGTGTTATTGTTTATTGCCAAACAATAACACATTTCCTCAAATGAACCAACACTCTTTCAAATCGGAAGACATTTCTTCAAATGGATTTACATATCTGATGATAGCGGACCACCGCTTGATACGCGTTATATAAAATTATAAAATGATAAAATAACAAAATAATAAATAAATGTTGAAAAAAACATTTTACAAATGCTGGTAGCCATACTCCTTTACACACACACACACACACACACATATACACATACATATATATATATATATATATATATATATATATATATATATATATATATATATATATATATACACATTGCTCTTTATTATAGAAGTGCAGGATTATTAAAAATGTGCAAACGCAAAATGGTGACGCTGAAGTGTAATCGACCCCCCCCCTCCACTCGTAAAAATATGCCCGTTAAGATTCTTTGGCTATTTACTTTGCAGAATTCTAGAATATTAATTAATGATTCAATTAAATTTATAGAATTTCATTTCGATGTCATTACGTCCCTTTTTTCTTATTAAAAAAAAAAAAAAAAAAAAAAAAACACGACGCTATATTAAATCGGAATGATCCATGAACATTTTAAAACTAATTATGGTAATCTTACAGTATAATTACCAACCGAGAAAACGAAAACGAAAAAGAAAAAAAAAACAAAATATACAACAAATAACGTTTATCAAACGCATTAAATTTGAACTTTTTACTGATCTGTATACTTTTAACGTTCTGAAACTGTTTTCAAGTTTCTTTTTAATTTCAAAATTTGATTTCGCTAAAAGCTCTCTTTCTTCACACGAGAATCAAAATGACCGATTGATGTTGTTGGTTATTCATTCGTTCTTTAAGAAATAGTAAAACAAAAAGACTTACCCTACCACTAACCCTAAGTCTGACTGGCAATCCGCAAAAACTTAGGCCTAGTGGTTGTGCAAGTAATTTTTTGTACTATCCTTTCAGCCTAAAGATATTCAAAGTTAAGCGACCGCCCCCCCCCCCCAAGAAAAATCAACGCCATATTTGATTTTTTTGTTTTGTGCTTCGATAAGTCAACTTTACGATAACAAATTCAGAAATAAAAACACAACAACTTGAAAACAGTTCCACAACGTTAAAAGTATACAGGTCGGTAGAAAATTAAATTTAATACGTTTGGTGAAAGTTATTAGTTGTAATTAAAAAAAAAAATTCTCGGTCGTTAACGATTCTGCAAGATTGACTAAAAATGATTTATTTGTGGTTTTAAAGAAAAGGATTGAAAAGGTTGGTGATCTTTTGGGAATACTTGGGTCTCATTTGTTCTTCGGCAAACGGCACCAAACGTTGTGGATATCAACTAGGATCTGGTGAATATAAACGAGGATACATTTGTCGTAATTGAGTTGCTTTTGGGTCTCAGTTTGGTCACCTCACAAAGTAGCTCTTCAGTTGGAAAAGGTAGAAAACTGCAGAGAGAACTGGGACGCATTGACTTCTCAAATATCCAGCAGCAGAAAGGTTATTGGATGGCAGATGGAACGAAAGCCAAAGGGTCAATGGTGTCGACGAGGATGGCGGTAAGTTTGTTTTGTTCTCTGAATTAAAAAAAAAAATGCAGTAAAACAAGAATCAATGCGAATGAAACTCAAATATAGCATGTTAAACGTTACTATTACCGACATAAATTATTTGAAAGGATATACAGTTGGAAAATTAGTCAAAAACAATTTATTTTGCCTTACCTACTCATATGTAACCTATTTGCGTTAAAAAGTTTTATATTTAATATAAGATATAAACATTTTAAGTTACCGTAAATATTGGTTGTAAGTAAAATAATCAGTGGCAGCAATCTTACTTTTTTTCAGAAAGTAATGTACTAGACCGAACTGGAAATGGCCCTGATCATATGAAATAACCTGTGGCCAATGCCACAACTAGTCAGGGGATATATGTGCGACCTTTCTTTCTTTGTTTGCTCAGTCCTTCTTCGTCTCTTAGGTAGAGAAGAGGGGCTGATCACGTGAAGTCACTTTTCTAGAAGGCATCATTCTCTCATAACCATCCGGCAATCCTTTGCCACTGTGGTTAAAATCCTTTGTTCTTCGAACCGCCGCCATAAGTTAACACGCTAACTAAATCCTTCTGAGAAGATACAATCTTACGATACAAAAATAAATAAATAAAATAAAGATAACCATTTCGAAACTTAAAGACAAACAAATACATTTAAATATTAATCTAATTTAGCGAAGGAAGCTTAGAACAAAGTAAAAATAAAAACACATCAAAAGTTCGTAAATTAGTATTATGCAGCGTGGCGACAAAGTACAAATATATATATATATATATACATATACACACAAATATGCGAGCTTGTGGCACAACAAAAATTCATATACGAAAAGGAATATAAACAAAAAAAAGAAGAAAATACGAGTCAACACCCAAACAAAAAAAATAATAATTACAAAAACAAAAATGAGCCTTTCACAAAACCCCCAAAAAATCCTTTTCACGAGACAAGACAAAGAAAGAAAATCTTTTGACAAAAAAATCATTTTTAACGAAAAAGAACAAGAATCCCTATACAAAAAAAACTTCTTTCACAAAACAAATCTACACGAAAAAAAAAAAAATCCTTTCCTAAACAAAAAAAAAATGTGCTTTTCGCGAGACAAGGAGAGATAGGTCTACAAAAAAAAAAAAAAAGAAAAACAGGAATACCTTTACAAAAAATCTTATCACGTGGCGTAGATTTACCGAACAATAAAAGTAAACAAAAATCCCGCCAAACGACACTCCGTGACAAAAGCCATACACAAAAAAATGGAGCTACGAAATCACATCAGGAGTAGGCAAATACAAAAAAAAACAAAGACTATATGAATTTTAAAGCAGAAATAAACGACGTCAACCCGACAACCAAAAAAGAAATCTTATCAGACGAGGAACAAAGGAAGCAACAAAAGGCGCCAAGCGTTGAATCCTCCCAATTCAAATCCAGCTTCGTGCGAGAAAATCTACAACCTGACAAAATCTTAATCAGCTCAAGAATACTCGCACAGACGCACAAATTTCAACGCGGCGTCGAAATTGATCCTGAACAGTAAATACCCGGCTTCATGCTAGAGACATTTCTTTCACCTGATATTTCTTCAGCACAAGAATCTCTGGTATGAACGCTAAGTTCCAGCAGAAAAAATAAACACACACCCAAAAGCCAGAACTACCAAATATTACCCGCTTCGCGTGGCAAAAAACCCCCAATGAACACAAAAATAAAAATTTCGCCCGCGAACGCTAATTTTTGCTAGAACAACCACAAAACTACAGCTTCATCCTAACAGAATGAACGCTAAATATATATAAATGTTTTAATACAATTGGCAAAACGCCAAACTCGGACACAAAAAAAATGGATTGATTCTGTGCAGGGATAGTAAAATGGGGACAACTATTTAAAAAAAGTTCTCTCGTATGCTATTTCCTGTACGAATTACCAAAAAAAAAAAAAAAAATATAAAAATGCCTAAGTCGGTATGTTTGCTACTACAAAAAGGGAAAACAAGTTACAGCAGATCTATCAACTCCGTACTGGGGGGGGGGGGATCTTATGTGGACAATGCCAAAACTAGTCAGGGGATAAATGTGCAACCTTTCTTTCTTTGTTTGCTCAGTCCTTCTTCGTCTCTTAGATAGAGAAGAGGGACTGATCTCGTGAAGTCACATTTCCAGACGGTTCCGGCCAATCAGGAACCAACAGGTCAGCTTGACCACGCGTGGTTTGAGTGTCTATAAAAAAAAGGCACGCACTTCCTTTCTTTCTCTCTTTTTCTTTCCGTGTTCTGGGCGAACGCACACAGAGAAGATCGTCGACATCACCCCCTCCCCACCGGCTCGACCGAAGAGGGTGGGGGGGGAGGCAAAAGGGTAATCTCTTTTAATTCGAATGATGAACTTTTCTTCAAACATACACCCTTACGATTGCCACACAAAAGACATTCAAACACGCTCGCATATACACCTTACAAATATGAACTGATGAACTCTACAAAATGTTTTAGTTAAATAAATTGTTTTGTTTAAATTAAATGTTTTTCTCTTACTTATTAATTTTATAAAATACCATTCTTATGTGTGTTTAGCTTTCTTATTCCTTCGCTTTCTTTCTAATATAAGTTTTAGATAATAATAATGTTTTCTTGCTTTTCCCTTTGTTTGTCTTAACCTCTTAATTTAATCCACACGTGGTCCGGCCATTTCGACCAGGTCAATCGTGGTCGGGCCACGTCCAAAACAGTGCGAGGACATGCTGATACAAAGGCATCTCTCTCACAAGGATTCATTCTCTCATAACCATTTGTTTGGCAATCCTTCGCCACTGTGGTTAAAATCCTTTGTTCTTTCGAACCCCGCCAAAAACTTTCTATTTATTAAATGGCTTAAAGTAAAGTAGTATCCGATCCCTATTTACCTCATTTTACATATAACTAAACTAAACCAAATATAGCCCACATTATCAACCCTTACGTGTTTCAGAAAGCCAAGGGGTCGATGGTGTCGACGAGGATGGCGGTAAGGATGTTGGTAAGTTTGTTTTGCTCTCTAAATTGAAAAAAAAAAATATAGTAAAACAAGAATCAATGCGAATGAAACTCAAATATAGCATGTTAAACGTTACTATTACCGACATAAATTATTTGAAAGGAAATGCAGTTGGAAAATTAGTCAAAAAACAATTTATTTTGCCTTACCTACTCATATGTAATCTATTTGCGTTAAAAAGTTTAAAATTTAATATAAGATATAAGCATTTTAAGTTACCGTAAATATTGGTTGTAAGTAAAATAATCAATGGCAGCAATTTCAGAAATTAAAGTACTAGACGGAGACCACCGAGAGTTAACTACAGGCCAAGCAACTAACTTCTTGGCCCCCGCTGACGTCATTGTCGTTGGGTAACTTAATTTTGCGCCTTTTTAAAATTTTATTTAATAATTCACAAAGTTAAAATGCCTTCCACATGCATCGTTCTTCATCGCCATGGCAATTATAAAAATAAACGAAAAGTCTTAATGTTTGGATTTCCGAAAGAGGAAGAATTACGAAAATATGGATACACGCAATAAAGCGAGATATGTTTACACCGACTAAATACAGTGTAGTAAGTTTGAATTTTTTTAAATTATATAATAAAATCAAAAGTCTGAATTACTTATTCATTATTTGATAAAAAATTAGTGTATAACCAATAATTATTGTTTCCAGTTTTTTTAATTACTTTTTTCGATGTCTTATTAAGTGTAGTATATTTTATCTTTTCTCCGTACTTTTGTAGATTAAATAAATGAAATAATAACGGCATATTTAATCAATATTTTCACACACAAAAAACTGATTAAACAATGCTTTATTCAATGATAATATCGTTAATTAACAAAATTAATTTTTCTTCGAGTTATAATGATTTTATTAACACGGAGTTTAGGTGCATTTTTCGTAATATATACGAAATAGTTAAAAAAATTTTTTTATTTTAAACATATACAGATCTTTATTTTCATTAAAAAAAATTCATGGATTTTTTTAATATAAAAATATACCTTTAGCAATGGTGTATTTTGTTTTAAAAAAATAATACATTTTCACTAAGATTAAAAAAAAAAAAAGTTTCATTTACGGTATTTCGAACAATTTGGAACAATGTTATTTAAATAAATAGTAAATCACATGAAATATATGATGAAATTATATTTTTGTTTGGTGAAAATATTGATTAAACAATTCTTTATTCAATGATAATATCGTTAGTCAACAAAATTAATTTTTCTTCGAGGTATAATGATTTTATTAACACGGAGTTTAGGGGCATTTTTCGTGATATATACGAAATAATTAAAAAAAAACATTATTTAAAACATATACAGAACCTTTATTTTCATTAAAAAAAATTCATCGATTTTTTTATATATAAAAATATAACTTGAGTAAAGGTGTATTTTGTTTTAAAAAATAATACATTTTCACTAAGATTTAAAAAAAAAAATGGTTTCACTATATCTCCTGTGCTTGTTTATTAATAAATATTGAAAATTTCATTAAAATTGCTTGATTTCCTGAATTTTGGTGAATTTTTAAGTAAAGAGAGAGTTAAAATGTTTTTACATTTTGGGGATCGGCCTTTGATTTTGCACGTACCTATCTCTTACTTAATAGCAAGATAGGAGTTGGTGATTCCATTATCAAACAAACAGTTAACATTAAAAAAATTTTGTATAATTTTTTAAACAAATTTCAAAGTCTGAATTACTTCCTGGTGATACCAGATCAGGCTGCCCTGTGGCTCCCTGAGACAAAATTCACCTACATTGACGTTTTTTGTTTGTTTGTTTTTTTTTTTTTTTTTTTTGTAAAACTTAATTATGTTCTACAAAACCAAAAACAAAAACAACAGCCCCTCTCCCTTTCTCCCTCCCCTTTTTTATTTTATTTTTAGAACTTGAAGCATAAAAACTTTTACTATAATGACCAGATTCGGCATTAAATAACCCAAAAAGGGTTGATGTGCCGTAAAACAAAACTACCAAACCAAAAACGATGATTAAACATTTGAAGATATAAAGAACTTGAAGCATAAAAACTTTTACTATAATGACCAGATTCGGCATTAAATAACCCAAAAAGGGTTGATATGCCGTAAAACAAAACTACCAAATACCTGAATTACTTCCGGTTGATTGTGTTAGAAGTTTAAATAATGGTATCGTTTGTCTTTTAAATTATTTCTTCAGGTTTGTGAACTTCATTTTCGACTTGAGCACATAAATAGAGAGGAATCCGCATTTGACTTCAAAAACAAGTAGAATCATTACTGTTAAACTTCGGAAACCATATCTCCGAAATGGTGCTATCCCTCGAATTCTGCCAAACTGCCCCCTCCCTATTCATCTGCATCGTCGACAAGCTTCAGAGAGTCACCAGATTCTAAAAGAGTACGACTTGAAAATTCTACATTTAAACCTGCTTTAAGTGAAAGCATTGCTGCTGATATAGCATATATGCGAGAGAAGATTTTCAGAAATCTTGAAGACATAGAGAAAAAATAAAATTTTCTTGATCGAAATTGGAGCATTATTAGGCAAAAAGATAGACTTATTATATGCCATATTAGCAAATATCCATGTCCCCAAATCACACTGTCCCTGGTAATTGCATCTGATTTAGCAGTAAATGTATTCTGCAGTGATGTGGAAATGAATACTATGGGGAGTATAAGATTCCTAAACATGTAACTGATGAAAATACTCTACACCTTTTGATGGAGAACATGGAAAAAATGGATATAGAAGAACAGAAAACTACACCTCAAAATGTAATTTCTATATTAAAATTAATCTTGTCATTTCTGTTCTTAGTGCAAGATGAGTCATTTAAATATTTCAATGCAATTAAATTCATATACGAACAGATAAACATAATGACACTGAATAAGGTTAATTATTCGAATGAAATGATGATATTTTCTTCCTTGTTATATAACTGCTCACATAGAGGGTACAGACTGTTAAGAGATACTAAAAATGTAATTTTACCATGTTATTCGACCATCATAAGACTAACCTTATCAACCTCTATGAATCCTGTAGTTGAACAACATGATAACAATTTTCTAATGTATATTAAAAGTAAGTTCAAGTTACTAGTGCAGAAAGATATCACAGTATCTTTACTTGTTGATGAAATTCATCTAAAACCTTATTTTGATTATAAGGGTGGTAATGTTGTTGGCTTAGCCAACAATATCAATGAAGCTGCAACAAGTGCATATGCTTTTATGCTTAGCAGTGTATTCTCACAATATAACAGATATAACAGATAATAATGCAATAAATAAAAAAGCTATGTCTTTCTTTTGTAGCCCAGCAAAGCTTTCAATTGTATATCCACACCCAGTGCTAAACTCTAGACCTCTTTTCTTCTTATTCGACTCAGTACATATATTAAAATGCATTAGAAACAACTGGCTTGGCCAAAAAGATGCAAATAAAGGCATGATGTTCCCAAAGTTTTGTCATAATGGAAATCATGAATAGATAACATCCAAAGTGCCCCATTTTCTAACATACACAAACTTTATGACCTGGAATCTCAATCACTTTTGAAATATTGTTACAAATTGACTTCAAAGGCCCTTTCTCACACTAATCTTGAAAGGCAAAATGTTACTTTGGTTCTGCAAATTTTCAATGAATACACTATTCAGGGATTGCTGACCTTAGGAAAAAAGAAATGCTTGGCCAACTTTGCAGAAACTTCAGAATACATAAAGATATTTTATATTTGGTGGACAATAATGAATGTAAAAACACCATATAAAGGTTGTCGGCTTAACAATGAATATGCTAATCCACTTAAATTAAATGAAGAAAATTATAGATTTCTCTCTCTATTCTGTGACTGGTTAGAATGTTGGAATAGCATTCCTGGAAGAACTGGGAAATTAACAAAGGAAACTTACACTGCTTTACATCATACCACATATGCAATTCTTGAACAGACTAAGTATTGCATAAAAGAAATGAACATGACGTATATATTACCTGAGGCAAGGTTTGGCCAGTACCGGCAACTTAGTGGGGATCAGTATAATGTCTCTATACGTCAGGTGTTTTAATGTGAGAAGAAACTCAGAGTGTTGTCAGTATTAAAACTGAGCCTGCTACTTAATAACCGAACTATTGATTTGAAGAATTTACAAGAAGCTAACTGGGATGAAATGGCAAGGAAGCAACAGATAGGTGTTTATAAATTTAACATAGATGTAACAGATGATGATGTTAATCAGTGCAGAGAAGTACTCCCTGTTATATTATACTTAGCTGTTATGCAGTTTTTAAGAAAATGAAATGCAATAGCTGCAAGATTTTAGTATCTGGAAAAGATGATGCGGAAGAGGTAAACCTGTATTTTCAAGGGATTAACAGAGGTTCTCTGTTATATCCCAGTGATGTAACAAAGAATTTTGTTATTTATAATTACATTGTTATATGTAAACTTGTTAAAAATTCTTCCTTTCTTAAGTCAGTCCATCAGATAAAATTAGCTATGTTTATAACATTGAATGTTTTGGCAGATGCTAATCTTCTTTATCATGTTGACTCTTGTGATGAGGGTCACAATATTGAAAAAAATGGAAAGAATGATTATCTGGAGTTCCTCCAATTCTATACTGAACAATTTTTGTGATATGAAAACTGATCACATCAGTAAGAAAAAGCTAAACAGAAAAAGAAAATCAGAAACATTCTACTAAATATTTTCTATAAGTTTGACTTAAAATAATAATTCTGCACTAGTAAAAATATTTCTGCACTAGTAACTTTGTTTGTATTTACATAATTTGTTTGAATTTATTTTGTTTTATTTTTTTTAATTTATCGTTTGTTTTCATTTTTAAAACTAACTTATCGTTTGTTTTTATTATTGTTTGTTTACATTTTTAACATTATTCATCGTTTGTTTTTAATTTGTTAGTTTATTTAATTGTTTGTTCCCGAAATTCATAATTCAGTTTTTTTGCAGTATTTGATCGTGAATTAATATTTTCTTTAAATTTATGTTGAATAAAGATCAGTTTCAGGATAAATCGAATCGTATTCCTTTATTTTCTTTTTTTACATGCAATTTTTAAAGTTTTCTAATGCTTCGTTTTAAATATTTACAATATCGTATGGTCAACATGTTTTGATATTTTGGATAACTTTAGTAAAGGTGTTTTTTGTTTACAGGAAATAATACATTTGCACCAAGCTTTCTAATAAAGTAATGAATTTATTAGATTCCGTGATCATTAATTAATAAATACTAAAAATTTAATTAAAATTGGTTGATTTCCTGAATTTTGATGGATTATTTAGTGAATGGAGAAGTCGAAATGTTTTGATATTTTGGATAACTGTTTTTTGTTTACAGGAAATAATACATTTGAACCAAGCTTTCTAATAAAGTAATGGATTTATTATATTCCGTGATCATTAATTAATAAATACTAAAAATTTCATTAAAATTGGTTGATTTCCTGAATTTTGATGGATTATTTAGTGAATGGAGAAGTCGAAATGCCTTCTTATTATTACGACGGCCATTGTTTGACACGCAATGCAATGACGTCATTTTCGAACCAGCAGACCTGTAGTTAACTCTCGGTGGCCATGACTAGACAGAACTGGAAATGCGCCTTGTCATATCAAATAAACTTCTTTTCATTGAATGGCTTAAAGTAAAGTAGTAGCCGATCCCTATTTACCTTTTTTACATATAATTAAACTAAACAAAATATAGCCCACGTTATCAACCCTTACGTGTTTCAAAAAGCCAAGGGGTCGATGGTGTCGACGAGGATGGCGGTAAGGATGTTTGGTAAGTTTATTTTGCTCTCTGAATTGAAAAAAAATATAGTAAAACAAGAATCAATGCGAATGAAACTCACATATAGCATGTTAAACGTTACTATTACCGACATAAATTATTTGAAAGGAAATGCAGTTGGAAAATTAGTCAAAAACTATTTATTTTGCCTTACCTACTCATATGTAATCTATTTGCGTTAAAAAGTTTAATATTTAATATAAGATATAAGCATTTTAAGTTACCGTAAATATTGGTTGTAAGTAAAATAATCAATGGCAGCAATCTTACTTTTGTTCAGAAACTAGACCGAACTGCAAATGCGCCTTGTCATATGAAATAACCTTCTTTTTATTGAATGGCTTAAAGTAAAGTAGTATGCAAGCCCTATTTGTCGCTTTTACAAAAAAACAAAACTACACCAAATAACGCTAACATTATCAACCCTTACGTACTCCAAAATTCATAATAGTAATTAGTTTAGGAGTGAATCATATTAATGGAAATATATAAGCATATACACATACCAAACTTTCTGTTCAACCTTAATTGATATTTCAATTTTTAAAGGGTGCAAATAATAATTGCCATTCAACGACAATTAATATTTTAATTTTTAAATGATAATAATAATTGCCGTTCAACCATAATTGATATTTCAATTTTTAAATGATGCAAATAATTGCCGTTCAACCATAATTGATATTTCAATCTTTAAATGATGCCAATAATTGCCGTTCAACCATAATTGATATTTCAATTTTTAAATGATGCAAATAATTGCCGTTCAACCATAATTGATATTTCAATTTTTAAATGATGCAAATAATTGCCGTTAAACCATAATTGACATTTCAATTTTTAAATGATGCAAATAATTGCCGTTCAACCATAATTGATATTTCAATTTTTAAATGATGCAAATAATTACCGTTCAACCATAATTGATATTTCAATCTTTAAATGATGCAAATAATTGCCGTTCAACCATAATTGACATTTCAATTTTTAAATGAAGCAAATAATTGCCGTTCAACCGTAATTGATATTTCAATTTTTAAATGATGCAAATAATAACCGTTCAACCATAATTGACATTTCAATTTTTAAATGATGCAAATAATTGCTGTTCAACCTTAATTGATATTTCAATTTTTAAATGATGCAAATAATTGCTGTTCAACCTTAATTGATATTTCAATTTTTAAATGATGCAAATAATTGCCGTTCAACCATAATTGATATTTCAATTTTTAAATGATGCAAATAATTACCGTTCAACCATAATTGATATTTCAATTTTTAAATGATGCAAATAATAACCGTTCAACCATAATTGATATTTCAATTTTTAAATGATGCAAATAATTGCTGTTCAACCATAATTGATATTTCAATTTTTAAATGATGCAAATAATTGCTGTTCAACCATAATTGATATTTCAATTTTTAAATGATGCAAATAATTGCCGTTCAACTTTAATTGATATTTCAATTTTTAAATGATGCAAATAATTGCCGTTCAACCATAATTGATATTTCAATTTTTAAATGTTGCAAATAATTGCTGTTCAACCATAATTGATATTTCAATTTTTACATGATGCAAATAATTGCTGTTCAACCATAATTGATATTTCAATTTTTAAATGATGCAAATAATTGCCGTTCAACCATAATTGATATTTCAATTTTTAAATGATGCAAATAATAACCGTTCAACCATAATTGACATTTCAATTTTTAAATGATGCAAATAATTGCCGTTCAACCATAATTGACATTTCAATTTTTTAATGATGCAAATAATTGCCTTTCAACCATAATTGATATTTCAATTTTTAAATGATGCAAATAATTGCTGTTCAACCTTAATTGATATTTCAATTTTTAAATGATGCAAATAATTGCTGTTCAACCATAATTGATATTTCAATTTTTAAATGATGGCAATAATTACCGTTCAACCATAATTGATATTTCAATTTTTAAATGATGCAAATAATTACCGTTCAACCATAATTGATATTTCAATCTTTAAATGATGCAAATAATTGCCGTTCAACCATAATTGACATTTCAATTTTTAAATGATGCAAATAATTGCCGTTCAACCATAATTGATATTTCAATTGTTAAATGATGCAATTAATAACCGTTCAACCATAATTGACATTTCAATTTTTAAATGATGCAAATAATTGCTGTTCAACCATAATTGATATTTCAATTTTTAAATGATGCAAATAATTGCTGTTCAACCTTAATTGATATTTCAATTTTTAAATGATGCAAATAATTGCTGTTCAACCATAATTGATATTTCAATTTTTAAATGATGCAAATAATTGCCGTTCAACCATAATTGATATTTCAATTTTTAAATGATGCAAATAATTGCTGTTCAACCATAATTGATATTTCAATTTTTAAATGATGCAAATAATTGCCGTTCAACTATAATTGATATTTCAATTTTTAAATGATGCAAATAATAACCGTTCAACCATAATTGACATTTCAATTTTTAAATGATGCAAATAATTGCCGTTCAACCATAATTGACATTTCAATTTTTAAATGATGCAAATAATTGCCGTTCAACCATAATTGATATTTCAATTTTTAAATGATGCAAATAATTGCTGTTCAACCTTAATTGATATTTCAATTTTTAAATGATGCAAATAATTGCCGTTCAACCATAATTGATATTTCAATTTTTAAATGATGGCAATAATTGCCGTTCAACCATAATTGATATTTCAATTTTTAAATGATGCAAATAATTACAGTTAAACCATAATTGATATTTCAATCTTTAAATGATGCAAATAATTGCCGTTCAACCATAATTGACATTTCAATTTTTAAATGATGCAAATAATTGCCGTTCAACCATAATTGATATTTCAATTGTTAAATGATGCAATTAATAACCGTTCAACCATAATTGACATTTCAATTTTTAAATGATGCAAATAATTGCTGTTCAACCATAATTGATATTTCAATTTTTAAATGATGCAAATAATTGCTGTTCAACCTTAATTGATATTTCAATTTTTAAATGATGCAAATAATTGCTGTTCAACCATAATTGATATTTCAATTTTTAAATGATGCCAATAATTTCTGTTCAACTTTAATTGATATTCTAACTTTTAAATGATGCAAATAATTGCCGTTCAACCATAATTGACATTTCAATTTTTAAATGATGCAAATAATTGCCGTTCAACCATAATTGATATTTCAATTTTTAAATGATGCAAATAATTGCTGTTCAACCATAATTGATATTTCAATTTTTAAATGATGCAAATAATTGCCGTTCAACCATAATTGATATTTCAATTTTTAAATGATGCAAATAATAACCGTTCAACCATAATTGACATTTCAATTTTTAAATGATGCAAATAATTGCCGTTCAACCATAATTGACATTTCAATTTTTAAATGATGCAAATAATTGCCGTTCAACCATAATTGATATTTCAATCTTTAAATGATGCAAATAATTGCCGTTCAACCATAATTGATATTTCAATTTTTAAATGATGCAAATAATTGCCGTTCAACCATAATTGATATTTCAATTTTTAAATGATGCAAATAATTGCCGTTCAACTTTAATTGATATTTTAATTTTTAAATGATGCAAATAATTACCGTTCAAAAGGTTAACATAATTGCAATATAATTTTTTTTTATATTATTTGAATTATTTGGACTACTATTCTCATCTTGGATGCTATTCTCACAACGTTTCGGCCGATGTAACCCTTGAACTTCTTCAGGTGTGTTTTGTTGAACTCAGAAATCTGTATGGAATTTCGAACTGATTGTCACTCAGTATCTTTATCCGTTGCACCACGGGTCCTTGTGGACAATTCTTGTAACAATCAGTTCTAAGTGACAACAGTCTTCTGGAGGTTGAAAGTTCAATCCTCACTACAGGCGATACTAAGAATATAATTTAAAATTACTTAAGATTTTTATGCGGTCATGGCTGAAAGAACGAGAACAATCTACCTCCGTAGATTAAATAAACGGTTCAGTATGAAATTCAGTAACGATTCCCAAGTTTGACATAAAAATTCCCGAGTTTGACAAGATGAACCTAAAAAAGGTCAGAGGTTACATCGGCTGAAACGCTGTGAGAATAACATCCAAGATGAGAACAGTAGTTCGAATAATCCACGTAATACAAATCGACTCGTAATAAGTTTTAATATAGTATGTTAGTATATATAGTAATAATAATAATAATAATAATAATAGTAATAATGATAATTGGATAATAATAATAATAATAGTAATAATGATAATTGGATAATAATAATAATAATAATAGTAATAATGATAATTGGATAATAATAATAATAATTGGATGATAATAATAATGATAATAATAATAATAATTGGATGATAATAATAATGATAATAATAATAATAATTGGATAATAGTAATAATAATAATGATAATAATAATAGTAATAATAATGATAATAATAATAATAATAATAATTGGATAATAATAATAATGATAATAATAATAATAATAATGATAAAATAATGATAATAATAATGATAATAATAATAATTGGATAATAATAATAATAATGATAATAATAATAATGATAATAATAATAATAATAATAATAATTGGATAATAATAATGATAATAATAATAATGATTGGATAATAATAAATGGATAATAACATCAGCTGGTTGGTCAGAGGTGATCTCAAAAGATCTACTGAGAGCAGCTTAATGGCAGCCCAGGAACAAGCCACTCGCACTAGGTCCATCAAACACTACATTGACAAAATTGCAGAATGTGTAATGAAAGAGAAGAAACCTTAGTGCATATTGTATCTGAATTCCCTATGCTAGCACAACATCAATATAAAAAATGGAGACACGACAAGTCGCTCAGGTACTACACTGCAATATATGCAAACTCTATGAATTTAACCACAATGAGAAGTGGTATGAGCATAAGCCAGAAATGGTACAGGAGAACGACAATGTCAAACTTCTTTGGGACATACACATACAAACTGATAAGGTTCTTGAACATTCCAAACCCGACTTAATCTTTCTAAACAAAAACAAGAGAATTTGCTTAATCATTGATATAGCCTTCCCCTTCGATACCAGAGTGCAGGAGAAAGAACATGAAAAAAAAATATCAAGATCTAGAATGGGAATTAGTTGGAGTATGGAAACGTAAAGAAGTTAAGGTGATTCCCGTTGTAATTGAAATGTTTGGAACCATAACGAATAGCCACCATAAGTGAATTAAACAGATTGACGAGACAATTTCTTTTCTAATTCTGCAGAAGGCTTGCCTATTAGAAACGGCGAAAGTGTTAAGATACAGCTTGAATGTTTAAAGACAAAGGAATTGACTTGATGTTAAAAAAAATAAAGATAAACAAATCCAACTAAAAACATCAAAAAGTTGAGACTACTATGAAATAATAATAATAATAATAATAATAATAATAGCAATAATAATAATAATGAATCAAGGGAAAGACTGAGACTATAAAACGGACAGCAATGATGAAAACAGCTAAAATCTTAAGGAAAATCCTCGAATGCAGAAACCAAACCAGATAAACTACAAACACTAACATGCCACATGGAAACTGCAACAGAAGTAAACACTACGTGAACACAAAGGAACTGAAACTGCAACAGAAGTAAACACTACATGAACCCAAATGAACTGAAACTGCAACAGAAGTAAACACTACATGAACACAAAGGAACTGAAACTGCAATAGAAGTAAACACTACATGAACCCAAAGGAACTGAAACTGCAACAGAAGTAAACACTACATGAACCCAAAGGAACTGAAACTGCAAGAAATTTTATAAACTGCCCCCCCCCTCCAAAAAAAAAAAACGCATCAGCCTCGGCTGATACTGCACAAAATAGCCATGAAGAGTCTAAGAGGATGGTAGGACCGAGGAGGGAGGTGCACTAATCAGACCTCCACTGGATGAGTGCGTGAGTACTGAGACTTTGGAGTAGCTTATTGCCAACCAAATCCCAGAGAAGACCAATTGTCATTGCCAGCGAGAAGTCAATGGTAAGCAGCTGTTGCGATGATGCAAAGTCATTTGCAAAGGTTATCGAAAGAGGTGGAGAGTACTGGGAATCTGGCGTGACTTATTGTCACCCTGACTCCAGGGAATACCACCGGTTATTATCAGTGAGTAATCTCTGACAATGACCTATGTGAGAACACCTAGTGAGTACAAATAATAATCTCAATACTCTTGTGTTGTTGTTTGACCCTGAAGAGAACTGGCAACTCTTCGACTAGATGTGGAATTGTAAATGACGATGAAACCAGCCGGATGAGACGGCAACGCACCATATCTTCAACATTACAAAGACTTAAGTGACTGACTTATTTGCATCCTCCAGAGAGATTCACCACATGCTTGAAAACAAAATTCCACCACTTATTACAGTCTTGGGCCAGTCTTTCAGCTGTCAGAAGCGGCATGCCAGTCTCAACCTTTATCTGATCGGTCCATCTCTTTGGTGGTTATCGTCGCTATCTTTCTTGAATGAAATCTTGATAAGTGGTGGAATTTTGTTTTCAACTACTACTAGTAACTACGGCTAAAAATGGCAACTTGTGTTCAAATAATTGTATACAATCAATAATATTTAAAGTTAAACACATATATAGCAAGGTTTAAAATTTTTCAACTTACCTTCGGTTTTAGTGCACGTTTTGCAGCAGGAGACTCTCTGGCGTGCCGTTATGCAGAATTGAGGTAGATGGATTAAAATATCTGTGCAGTTTTTCGGCTTATAGGAGCTGCCATCTGGATACTGGATGATATACTTCAAATCTTCATCATCTCCAAAGATACAGTTTTCTAGGATAGGAAAATGACATATAGAAAAAGACCGAACATGTCGGACAATCTTCTATTATATAAAGGGCAGTTGTCTGTGTGTATGTGTGTATGCCCATTTAAAATTCTAAAAATACAAAACAAACCCCCACAAAGTTGGTATTTTCTTGATTTTTGCCCTGGTTGAATAATATCTAAAATTTAGGAAAAATGATTCATTCTTTAACCCTAAACTGGCGCAGATTTCGTCAAGGAGGGGGGGGGGAGGCATCTATTTTTCAGCCATTTGATTTACTAACTAAAGGGAAGTAAATCTGACTTTTTTCAAGGAGTTATTTCCCTCGAGGAATTTATAAAAGTGTGTGCGTGTATGCCCAGAGAGCGAGGAATGGGTTCGGTGGATAAGAAAGAGGGATGAGGAGAAGGAGAGGTAAACTGGAGAAGAGAGAGAGATAGAAGTTTTAATAGAAATATGTTAGACTTTTGCCCCGGGCAACACCGGGTAGACAGCCCTGCTAGTACAATATAAATGACAACAGGGGAAAACGTTCAGTCTTTGTGGCACATTATTTAATGACAAAAGTGTAGTATCTGTTCCGTCCCTGGTCAGAGAAAGAGAAATCCTTCTCAACTTGAGCTATTTTTGTCCATCCGGAGTGAAAAACATTTGATTACTTATGAGGACAGTTTATGACACGTATTTGTTGACATTGGATTTGAAGACGGCCCTGTGTTAAATATTGGGCGAATGGTCCCACTAGTATATAATTTGGTTAGTTGAAAATAACACGAAATAAAAGCTCAGTCGGGGTCAACTTGGTGACATTGAGGTTAGCTTGACTCGACTATGGGAATTGATAGAAACGGATGTGACGTCGCATGTCTCAAAGAGAGAGTGAGTCAGAGAAGTTGTCGGTTCGGTTGGAAGCACACACGTGCGAACATGTCGTTTTAAAAATGCTCTGATAAAGTATGATTAACTAGCGATTAGCCATCACTCTCTGTCTCCCCATTCCCCTGGTCAGTGATTTGGAACAAAGATCAAGGCGAATAAACCTCCTCTATCTTCAACAGTTTTGTCTTGACTTTGTCCTTTTTCGAGGTACGAAAGAACTTAATTGCAGACGAAATTTCCTCAGCCTGAAAAGACCACAGAAAAAGCGCGTACAGGAGCAAGCAGGACAAGGTAAGATCATAAACTTCCATGTAAGACACAATATTAGAATACAACACATGTTGTAGTCTGAAGGGAAGCACTCCCGTGGTAACATTTTCCACAGATGAGAAGTTTTTGGAAAGAAACTCTGTTCATGGAAATTCTATTTGAAAGTTTTTTGCAGATTATGGTAGCAAGACATGTTTTTGCTGTGAGTGTCTTACAAGGTTGGTGAGAACCAGAGATTGGAACTCAGTCGAGCATCTTCAATGGAAATAACGATACAGCAGAGAAAGACTAGCAACATTTTTTCTATGAGAAAAGAGCTGTAGAAAAGAGAAGAAATCATTCCCACTAGATTTCTAAGTCCATTTTGTACTCTGTCAAGGCAGGAAAAAGTACCTTGAGCAGCGCCTCCTCAGATGTGGCAGCAGTACCCCATCTTAGAATGTATCTGATTCTTTTAGAGTTATAGATTTGTATCTGGAGCATTAGAATGATCCAACCAATTTCCCAGCAACTTCAGCAACAGATTGGATATAAGTCGTCCATTTATGATCAAGAGTGAAAGTCAGTTCTAGGAGCTAATAAAAAAAACAAACTTAAGTGTAGGTGACAGACAAAACGTAAGCATAAGTTACAGACCAAACTTACGTGTGTCACACAGACCTAACTTAAGTGTGACTAACCTACCTAACTTAAGTGTGGGTGACAGGTAAAACTTCAACATGTCTACCAGACCAAACTTAAGCATTTACGATGGACCTAACCTAAGTATGAGTGACAGACCAAACTTAAGCGTGTCAGACAGACCTAACTTAAATGTGACTGACCGACCTAATTAAAGTATGAGCGACAAACCAAACTTAAGTATGAGCGACAGATCAAACTTAAGCATGAGTTCTAGACCAAACTTAAGCATGAGCGACAGACCACACTTAAGCATTAGCGACAGATCAAACTTAAGTATGAGCGACAAACCAAACTTAAGCATGAGCGACAGACCACACTTAAGTATGAGCGACAGATCAAACTTAAGTATGAGCGACAAACCAAACTTAAGCATGAGCGACAGACCAAACTGAAGCATGAGCGACAGACCACACTTAAGTATGAGCGACAGATCAAACTTAAGCATGAGCGACAAACCAAACTTAAGCATGAGCGACAGACCACATTTAAGCATGAGCGACAGATCAAGCTTAAGTATGAGCGACAGACCACATTTAAGCATGAGCGACAGATCAAGCTTAAGTATGAGCGACAGACCACACTTAAGTATGAGCGACAGACCAAACTTAAGTATGAGCGACAAACCAAACTTAAGCATGAGCGACAAACCAAACTTAAGCATGAGCGACAGACCACACTTAAGTATGAGCGACAGACCAAACTTAAGCATGAGTTACCGACCAAACTTAAATGCCTCAGACTGACCTAACTTAAGTGTGACTGACTGACTTCACTAAAGTCTGAGCGACAGACAAACTTAAGCATGTCGGACAAACCATACTTCAGTGTGACTACCAGACCAAACTTAAACGTGAGCCACAGACCAAACTTAAGTATGAGCGACAAACGGATGGATCGTTTAATGCTAAAATCAATTAGTCTATAATTTTTCTAAGTTAGTAATATATTTAAAGAAATATATTTAAAGAAATATATTTAAAGAAATATATTTTAAAGAAATATTTTAAAGAAATATATATAAAGAAATATATTTAAAGAAATATATTTGAAGAAATATTTAAAAGAAATATATTTTAAAGAAATATTTTAAAGAAATATATTTAAAGAAATATTTTTTAAAAAATATTTTAAAGAAATATTTTAAAGTAATATATTTAAAGAAATATTTTAAAGAAATATTTTAAAGTAATATATATAAAGAAATATTGTAAAGAAATATATTTGAAGAAATATATAAAAGAAATATATTTTAAAGAAATATTTTAAAGAAATATATTTAAAGAAATATTTTAAAGAAATATATTTAAAGAAATATTTAAAAAAATATTTTAAAGAAATATTTTAAAGTAATATATTTAAAGAAATATTTTAAAGAAATATTTAAAGTAATATATATAAATAAATATTGTAAAGAAATATTTTAAAGAAATATTTAAAGTAATATATATAAAGAAATATTTTAAAGAAATATTTAAAGAAATATATTTAAAGAAATATTTAAAAGAAATATTTAAAGAAATATTTAAAGAAATATTTAAAGAAATCCTACCATCAGCTGCGGGTGCATTGACATCATAAACACATTCTCCAAATATACACCACTGTAAAAATAAAATAAAAAACAGAAGATCACAAAAGAAAACCATATATTTATATATATATTTTTAATAATTATATGCAATTATATGCTGATTAGCTATTCGTACCGGCTGTTTCTGGGGTAGAGAGCATTGTAGACGCTACCTCTTCATCCGCAGAAATAGACTTGTTCACATAATTCAGCACTCTGTAATTATTTCTTCATAGATTTTATAATATATATATATATATATATATATATATATATATATATATATAGTCATCGAGAGGCCGACTGTTTCGCTGCATCACAGCTGTTCAGTGCGGCATGGCTAGCACTTCTCTCTAGCCAGGGATCGAACCGTCAACCATGGTAATCAGTTCCATCTGTTAGGTCAACAAGAGAAACACCTGTAAATAGTATCTAAAATGTTTATTTATATAAACATTAACCGCAACTGAGGTAATATTTATATGATAAAAAAAAAAAGTTGGATACTTTACAAGTTTATTAAATCTTCATGGTGTTCAAGCAAGTAACATAATAAACTAATTAATATAATAAACTAATTAATATAATAAACTAATTAATATAATAAACTGCTTAATATGATAAACTAATGAATATAATAAACTGATTTATATAATAAACCAATTAATATAATAAACTTATTAATATAATAACCTGATTAATATATATATATATATATTTATATATATTTATATATATATATATATATATATATATATATTTATATATATATATTTATATATATATTTATATATAAATATATATATATAAATATATATATATATATATATATATTTATATATATATATATATATATATATATAAATATATATATATATATATAAATATATATATATATATATTTATATATATATATATATATTTATATATATATATATTTATATATATATATATAAATATATATATATATATAAATATATATATATATATATAAATATATATATATATATATATATATATATATTTATATATATATATATATATATATATAAATATATATATATATATATATATATATATTTATATA
>OY744518.1:113046612-113121612 GCA_963556195.1 Sepiola atlantica
TTCCAAAAAGTCTTTTCATCGGCGCCCTTTTATAATATAATCACATACAGAAGTCAAGAGAGAACAAAAATGATCTTTTAGCATTACTTAAAAAACAAAACACATATCCCGTTAATGTGAGAAAACCAGAACTTCTTATGCAATTTCACAGTACTCAAAATGTAACATCAACAATAATACAAATAATAGTATTTACAATATATAGAATACAGCAAATTTAAAATATTTAAATCCAAAAAGAACAAAATGTAGATAAAAATAAAAATTGTAAAATTATAAATTAAAAATTATAACCAGTAATTTAAAAAATAATAATATTAAAAAATGGAAGGTGAAAGATAATAAAATATAATAATAAAAACCTAGATATAAAAGCAATAAATTAGGGGTTAGAACTAGGAACAATGAAAGTAATTTGAAGATAAAAAATTATAATAGTGAACATACAAACACGCAACGAAAATAATTTTAAGATTATAATTATACGAAAAGAATAATAATTTATCATAATAAGAAAAAATATAAGAATTATGAAAAATTAGAAAAATAATTTTAAAATTATAATTATACGAAAAGAATAATAATTTATCATAATAAGAAAAAATATAAGAATTATGAAAAATTAGAAAAATAATTTTAAAATTATAATTATACGAAAAGAATAATAATTTATCATAATAAGAAAAAATATAAGAATTATGAAAAATTAGAAAAATAATTTTAAAAAATAAGTAGCAAAAATAAGAAAAATAAAAAAAAATTGAAAAATATGAGAGAGATGCATACCTCCCCTCGCCTTTTATCATGATCTCTTCTCGATCTCTTCCCCTTACCAACAGACTACCAAACTACTAACCCCCCCCCCCTCTCTGCCACCATCGCTTTGAAATAACTTTCTGGTCTTTTTTTTTTACAGTTTCATTTACATTTTTCTAATAAATAACTCTAACAAGTAATACTAGAAAATACAAAAAAAAAGAAAATCACTACATTTTTCAGACTTTGATTCCATCTGCCTTTGTAAATAAAATATACCCCCTCCTCCCCAAAAAAAAATTTAAAAAAAAAAAACCCTCAAACAAATGCCACTCATGGAATCCGTAATAAAATTCACAACCGTTTCTCCAATCTGACCATAGTTGGTACAAATAAACTTCAGTCTATGCCTGACTTGTCAATCAAAATTCAGTCATGAATGTCTAACAGTCTTTGACAACCAAGTTGTAATCAGCATGGAAGCAATCCACGGTAATGTGTTCCACAGGGTGGAAGCCCTTGCAAAGAAGCTCTGTCCATGGAAATACTGCGCGAAGGAAGAGAGTAAAGTCTTTTTTTTAGTGTTGGTAGACAGACGAGTCCTTGCTGTGAATGTCTTACAAGGAGCAATCATGGATTTGAGCACCTTCCATGGAAATAACGATAGAATAGAGAGGGACTAGCAACGTCTCTTCTGCGATACAGAGATTATAGGGAAGAGATAAGGGTAAACATTAATATTGATGACATAAACATTTTCTTCAAAATTTCGAATTAAAATTAGTGTATAGGCGATAACAAAGTTTTGGAGTAAAAAAATCAATTTAGTATTACGTAGTAATTACTACGTAATACTAAATTGATTTTTGGAGTTAAAATCAATTTAGTATTACGTAGTAATATGGATAAAAAGACGTTTTAATATTTTTCCAAAAAACAACAACATGGCGTCGGTTTCTTTTTGTTAAAATCTCCATTATTCTAGCATATTTACACATTTCAAATGTGTTTTTCTTCCGATTACATGCACAATACTAAATATAATTTAACTCGAAATAGTTCCTCGTTTAATAGTATTACCCCCCCCCCCCCCAAAAAAAAAAACCAACATAAAACCATTTTTATCACTAATACACAAGTTTTCATCGAAATCTGTTTATGTCACCAATCTTAAACGCTTACCAGTGTTGTATAGTAAACAACGAAAAGGGGGAGAGGGAAAACAAATAAGTGGGCGCTTGTACAGTTTAACACCCCCGGCAAATTAATTGTTTTCAAAGTCAATTTTGTACTCTATCAAGACAGGAAACAGTGCTCTTAGTGGCACCTCCCCAGACATGGTAGCAGTACTCCATCTTAGGACGTATTTGACTCTTATATAGGTAGAGGATTGCGTCAGGGGTGAGGTACTTTATGGAGCGGTGGAATGATCCAACCATTTTTCCAGTGACCTTGTTGGGATTAAATATCCCTGGAAGAAAGTTCAATTCTCGCACGTGAGAATGCAGTAACAATTATGTAGATAAGTGCAAAATAGAAACAGGGCAACAGCTTTTGTGAGAAGGAACACAACAACCATCGTACATAAGTTTAAAACCGTTTTACTTGTGAGAAAACATGAGGGCAAATATATACAACAAATGGTGAGTTCAAAGTTCAGAAAGGAGGAAGTTAATTCAGGTTTGCGAAAACGTGCTTCGCGAACTTATCTTGTGGGAGTTCTGGTAACAGGTTGCACGTTCGCCCGCCTCCATTCTGGCCCTTGTCGAGATGTAGTCACTTCAGTCCAAGATGGTTGGCAACAGGAAGGAGTGGGGGCTCTCTGCGGCTGCCATTGAAGGCTTTGTCTCAGAAGCATCCAGCCGCGGTCCTACCAGGTTCAAAAGGTGGGTCGAAAAGAGGCCGGGACACAGCTGAAAGCGTTTTTTATGGGCTGATTCATGTGACCCCTAAGGGAGTGGGATGCCTGACAGCCAATCCGTAAAACCCTTAAGGGACAAGGCTGCAGCCAGTCAGTGAGGGGGACGTTAATAAATTCCAATAACCTTAGCAACAGACTAGATATACGTGTTCGATTTTTATCTCGAGTGAATGTCAGTTGTAAGAGCTTATCAAAACAAGGAGCTTATTCAAGGGGAGAGAGCCATTGATTTTGTTTGAAGAAAAAGAGGGATCCGAGCGTTTGTGGTAAAAGAGGAAAAGAGCTTTGTTTAAAGGGTTAATATATGGCGGGAGGGGGGTAATTAGAACATGAATGGCGTTTTGTGAATGAAAAATTAAGGAAAACATAATTAATTAACAAAACATTTATATAACTATAAGTTTGCATGAATATAAAAGTCAGTTTTAGTGAAGAAATGTTGATTTAGTGAAGTTTATACAACTCGTATTTTTGGTAGGGAAATGTTTAGTGAATATCAGATACGAGGGCTAAGGATGTGTATGTCTATATATTTGTTTGCGTGAATATGCGTATATGAGTATTAGGCAGCATGGCACTGTGTATGTGTGTGTAAGTTTACCTTGTTCTGTTAGTGCGTGTGTAGATGTGCGCAAGATGATGGAGCTTGTACGTGAGTTTTAAAGTGTTCCTTTTTTGTCTCCCCTCCCTCCCGGTCAAAGGTGGTGGTGGTGGTGGTGTTGAGCATACGTTCTTGGGTTCTTCTGAGGTGTGCCGGGTTGGATTTCTGCTTTTGGCTGTTTATTTCCTCGTTCTTATAGGGGGTTTGAAGTTTGCATCGGTTTGTTAGATTTGGGTTTAAAATGATTTTCATTGGTTGAAAAATATTGAGTAAACACGTTTCTGTGAGAACTCTAACTTGGTTTTGAAAGTGAAGAGAAGGGCGTATCCCAGCGAACAAGAGAAAGAAAGAGAGTGGCTATTCAAGCCAGTCGCTTTTTGGCGTTTGCTCGAATCGCATCTCCATTCATTCACCAAAAATTTCCATTCCCATATGTTCTCAAATGTTGTCCTAACCACCGGATCTAGTTTAATGCCATATAAGGACTATGTGTGTGTGGATGTGTGTGTGTGTGTGTGTAGATGTGCGTGTGTATATGTGTGTGTGTGTGTGTGGATGAGTGTGTGTGGATGTGCGTGCGTGTCTACACTTACCGAGCACAGTCCGGATGACCTTGAAGATGTTTTACACTGCTCCTTTGGCGGATATAACTGTCCGGTTGGTATTATCGGCCTTATCGCCGTCTTCGTAGTTGTCAAAAGACAGTTCGGCCTAAAAAGAGAGAAGAAAAAAAAATAGGAAAACATTTCTAAAAGCGAAAGAATAAAACTTTTACTTTATTTTTTATTTCATAGCTTATAAATTTGCATTAAGCCAAGGCTTTTCAAAGATTAAAATCTTATCATCAGAGGAATTACATCGATGGATAAGTTGGCAGTGGAAAAGCCAAAATTCAAAATTTGAAAAAATATAAATTTTGAATTTTGGCTTTTCCACTGCCAACTTATCCATCTATATAATTCCTCTGATGATAAGATTTTAGTCTTTGAAAAGCCTTGGCTTAAAGAAAGAAAAATAAACATATTGTTTATCGAGTACACCTTGCATTGAACAATCGAAGTTGAAATAGATTTGTCATTCGTACATCTTTATCTCTCTTCCTTCATTTATCTTTATAATTGCTCTATCTCGTATATTGAGCTTAAACCATTTCCCTATAGGTTCTATCCTCTAAAAGTATACTTTTAGTTTCATATATATATATATATATATATATATATATATATATATATATATATATATTATATAGTACATGTATTATATTTGTTTCTATAGATGTTAATTCAATTAAACTCCAGTGTTTATAAAAAGTGCTCAATAACAAGTAGAGCTGTTTTTTAGTATACATTTTTATTTATACAAACATTGTTGGTTACATATGTGCAGAGATGTTTCAGTTGTCTTCTCTGATAGAGAGTCAACTTCCTCAGAACTTTAGAGAAAGTCAAATTAGAAATTGCTATTTTCCTTATTCAGTATATTTCCCAGGCTGGCAGGGGATGGGTTCATAATTCAACGGTCCAGCTTCATATCTAATGAGGCATTTGCGTTTCATACTTTCTCTTAGTTCCTATTTTTATTTCGTTTATCTAGTGATCATAGACCAACCGTTTCTAAATCCTTATTTATTTTATATATATTTTGTTTATTTATTATCTATTTGAGATTGCATTTAGAGTTTTTTCGATACTTCTACTAATATAAACCACATATTGTAACGGTCAGCGAAGATATATATATATATATATATATATATATATATATATATATATATATACTAGAAGAATACCCGTCCCAGGACTGGTAAAATTAATTCTCCAAACAGAACAGTTTTGCACCAATTTTATGTTCTCTTATAATGATTAGCATGAAGATAGAATGATGCTAAACCTTATGTCTAGAATTCTTATTGTAATATTGATCAAAACCTGTTACCTGATTTTAATTTTAGAAAATGTCTAACATTCAAGGCTTTAGCTTAGGGGGTCTTAAGAAGCAATTGAAATTCAGAGAATCTTGCTTAATTGGTGTCTAATGGTTATGGATGCAATTTAATGTACATCAGAAATATTTGAATTTTCAAATCCCTTTAGAATACTCCAAAGAAACTGAGATTTGGGGAATATTCATTAATTGATGTCCAATACCTATAGTTAAAATGCCACAAAAGTAATATTTTCACAACGGTCTTCCTCTTCTTTTTTACTCCCATTACATAAAACTAAATTATACTAAATATAGACCACACTATGACAACTTACGCCTCGCAGCTGTGTTCCAAAATTCATAATGGGTGGTTAATTAGTTTAAGAGTGAATTATGTACATACAAATATATAAACATATCCAATTATATATATATATATATATATATATATATATATATATATATATATATGTGTGTGTGTGTGTGAAAAATGACAAACGGAAAACAGGTTAAAGTGCAGGAGAAAAACAAAAACAAGAGATTTGACCGGTTTCGTTCATGTTAGCGAACGTCTTCAGAAAAAGTGGAGACGTTTGCTAACACGAACGAAACCGGTCAAATCTCTTGTTTTTGTTTTTCTCCTGCACTTTAACCTGTTTTCCGTTTGTCATTTTTCACACATTTTGTCTACCACGGCATTTCATTTTCATGACTTATCGTGTACGTTACCCCATATATATATATATATATATATAAGTAATATATGTTTATAAAAACTTTATACTCAAACATAAGCACCCATAAGAATATAAATATAAATATAACGCATAGCTCTTTTAGTAATAGTAATACACCCTGCTCTGTAAATGAATAACAGTCAGCCACACCATAATTTAACCCACTCACAGATCTATAATTAAACCGCACGACACACCATTTCCCCATAATACGAATACTCCATAGAAACAGACAAACATGCTATATCTGTAATCAGCAATTACGCTATATTTAAATAATACTGAGTTACAATTAAGGCCCATACATCCATATAGACAGCCTTCATAAACTTGGTACTTTCCACTTGAGAGAATTCACCGGATTATGAAAAACGGTGATCGTCGATTCCATTTTTCAAAGTGTCTTTATTTCGTGAGTCACCGAAGATTTGAAACGGGTCGTAAGGACCTTTTCTAAACAGTAATGGTCTATCCATGTCAATGAAACCATGGTGCGTTTCTGAAATATGTAACGTACATTTTTTAAATAATTTATAATATATATATATATATATATATATATATACATATATATATATATATATACATATATATATACATATATATATATATATATATATATATATATATATATATATACATATATATATATATATATATATATATATATATATATATATATATATATATATATATATATATAAAGTTAATCCAACAGAAGATATAAGAGGCAACTAATATCTTTTAATTAGTGAAACATCCGGATAAAAACTGAAGCTCAATATACTGGATAGAGCATTAATAGCATAATATAAAAGGAAATAATAAAATAAGGTGCAAATCAAATTTTATTAGAATTCAAAGTTCAGGCAAAGTATCTTAAAGTATCTTAAAGTCCTTAACTCATGAGTTTTCAAAGATAATTCTTCTCCTCACTGCGGTAATAGTCCTCTGAGGAGAAGAATTATCTTTGAAAACTTATGAGTTAAGGACGTTAAGATACTTTGCCTGAACTTTGAATTCTAATAAAATTTGATTTGCACCTTATTTTATTATTTCATTTCATATTATGCTATATATATATATATATATATATATATATATATATATAATATTGACTTGTTAGCATGAATCTTGGTACATTAAGACGAAAAGCTATCGTCTATCACATTCATACCAGGTTTCATGCTACAAGATAACTGCCGATATTGGTTAAAAGTACCAATGCTTCCATATTTTTAGATACCACATCTTTTAAAACGATACAACAAATGTTATTATATGAACTGAATTACAATTCTATAAAGTAAAAACAAAGAATAATATTCGACTTACGGAGACAGATTCGTTACATATGATTTGATGGCCTTCAAACTGCAGCTTGAGAACATGTAAGTGTTTAATATTTGCTGGGTCGTCGGCCTACTTATGGTTGTCGCTGTCATGATGTAACCGTTGTCTGGGTTGCACAGGTTCCCATCGCCATCATGGATGCTGTCAAGGCTGGTTAAACAAACACAAAAAAGAAAACAATAAAGAAATTATACAAATAAAAACTTAAGTTTATGTCTGCCTTGCCCACCAAGGTTCACTCATCAGTGTCCAACAGTTTTTATTTCAAAAGAGCAAATAATAAAGAACTTATACAAAACAACTTCAGTTTATGTCTGGATTGTCCACCAAGTTTCAGTCATGAGTGTTCAACAGTCTTTATTTTAAAAGAGCAAATACTAAAGAAATTATACAAATATACATGTACAGAGTGCCCCCCCCCAAATGCCACTCATTGCATCGTTAATAAAATTCGCAATTCTTTCTGCAATTTAACCATATTTAGCACAAATAAACTTCAGTTCAATGTCTGACTTGTCCACCAGGTTTCAGTCATTAGTGTCGAACAGTCTTTAGTTTATCACTGTTCAATGATAAGCACACCTGGATACGATGCCCCAAATTGTTGATAATTCTGACAGACTCAAGTCTCTTGACACTGCCCTGATTTTGGCTGTGATAGTCCGCATCAATTCAAAAGTAGTCCGAGGATTATTTTGATAGACATTATCCTGAAGATAACCCCAACAGATAAACATAAGGAATGGGAGGAGTGAATAAGATGCGGTGAGTGTCAAGTACATTCAGGATCACACCTCTTACTGATAAGATGATCACAATAATATCCCCATATCATTCAACGCTGATAAAACAACGACTGTTGAACATTGATGGCTGAAACTTGGTGGACATGTCAGGCATAGACAGCTCAGTTTATTCGTACAAAATATGGTTTGATCTCAACTCAGTTTATTCATACCAAATATGGTTTGATCTCAGCTCAGTTTATTCGTACCAAATATGGTTTGATCTCTGCTCAGTTTATTCGTACCAAATATGGTTTGATATCAGCTCAGTTTATTCGTACTAAATATGATTTGATCTCAGCTCAGTTTATTCGTATCAAATATGATTTGATCACAGCTCAGTTATAGAGAGAGAGGTCAATGGCCTTTCGAGGGCCTTTTTAAAAATTCAAAAGAGCAGCCCAGAAAATACTTCAAATCAATCTCAGAATACTACAATTGTGAAAAATATGTACAAACACACAACTAAGGTTATGAGCTTCAAATCAATCAAGTCGAATCAAATTCGGTGGTAAGAAATAAAAAAGTGCAACAAGCCATGCAAAAAGGAGAGCTAGTCGATGTGGACGTCTGTATACCATCTGAATGTTTTGTCCAAGGCGACTTTAAACCTGGATATGATAGGGTAAGAATCGTCACTGCTTCGACTGATAGGTTGTTTCACAGTTCATAAACTGTTGTGATTGGATATCTGACTCCACTCAAGGCTGATAAATGTACTAGTCTGTAGTATATATATATATATATATATATATATATATATATATATTGGTACAAAAAAATTAGTACAATATTCGTTGTACCGTCGGTTTCAAGCACGGAAGGACTTAGCCATCCGGCTCTCTTCAGCTTCTGTTGTCATCTGTTTCGGAAATGTGAAGTCACGTGTCACTCTCGTTTGGACGCGTTATTTGCTTAGAGTGTTGTGTATGTCTGACTCCCCTCAAGGCTAAGTGTACTAGTCTGCAGTATATATATATATATATATATATGTATATATATACTACAAACAGTAGTATGTACCGGTAGTGCTATTGTTTTGTACAAGATATATACTTTGTAATAAACCATCCTCTTTTAAAGACCTTACACTCTGGTTATTTTTGTTATTATAACTTCTGACCAAGTTATACCATAAACACAGATAGAGAATGCTGCCTGCCTTTTCTAGAGACAAAACACTTATGGTACATTTTTACTGCGTCCCGTTGAGACCATGACTTGGGTCTCGCACGAAAAACTCAGCGAAAGGTAGATTTAAATTCCCGTTGATGATATTGTATGCCAGGTATGTACAGCTGATATTTACTTCCTTCCCACTTCAGGAAGATGTGACACAAGGTCGGAAGGTGGGGAGAATCAAGCCAGCACCCTTAAAGAAGGAGCCTATTAAAAATTGCCTAAGCAGCCTCATCTGCATTCCCCGGTCGGCGCGCCTCAGGCAGTTAACAATAAACTAACTCCACCACAAAGAGGGGTGGTAAGGCCTGGGTGGGAGTGCGGACCTCCTAGGACTACCCAGGACCAATACCTCAGCCAGATAGATACAAAGGCCACCAAAATGGCTCAGTTTCTGGCCGGATTGATTGTCGAAGAATGGATCCTCGACTGGTATTTAGCAGTCAAGAGTCTGAAGCTGCAGAGAGAGGGAAGCACAGCTACTACTACTACTACTACTACTACTACTACTACTACTACTACTACTACTACTGTTGAATTACCTGTGTCCAATTTCGTGAGCAACGACGTGTATTTCTTCAAAGCTTCCCATGACTTTACACAACGAAACACTTTGGGGTGTGCACATGGCGCCTACATTAGCCAGTCCTGTAGAAGAAAAAAAATTAAAAACTCAATGAAACAAAAAACAAAAACTTGCGAGACGAAAGCATGAAATCTAAAACATTTGTTTTATACTAAGTGAAATAGTTAATGTTTTTTTATAAAATAGGAGATTAATGGTAAATGGTTGTTGCAATAATTCAAAATGATTTGTAATGGTTATCGAAAGTGGCAGAGAGTTCTGGAAATCTGGGGAGACTTGCTGTCGCCCAGACTCCCAGACTCCAGAAAACGCCATTTGTTATTGCTAAATTAGCAATTACTGATAATCACGTGTGTGAAAACTCCTCGTGAGTAAATAATAATATACATAATAATAATTAATAATAATTAATAATAATAATAATAATAATCATGATAATGATGATAATAATATAAATAATAATAATAATAATAATAATAATGATAATAATAATGATAATGATAATGATAATAATAATAATAATAATAATAATGATAATGCTAATAATGCTAATAATAATAATAATGCTAATAATAATAATAATAATAATAATATACTGATACCATTGGATCACAAGTAAAAACAGGTGCTAGTGTGATTGCAAGTGTTAGGACTAGACAGACTAAATTCAGGAATTTCTGCCATTACTAACCAGCAGAGCATCACCACTGTCGACCAAAGGAAGAGTCTATCAGGCATGTGTATGCAGTATAAAGATGTATGGAAGTGAAATCTGGCCAGTGAGGGTTGAGAACATGCATTGCATGGAGAGAATTGATAGGAAAATGTCAGACTTAAAGACAGGCTTAGATCTGCTGACCTCAGCGGAAGATTAAATCTGGATAGTATAGGGAGATGTGTGCAGATGATATAGCCACGTTGAAAGAATGGATGAGAGTTGTTGGGTTAGTAGATCTAGAACAGTTGAGATAGTAGGGTTAGTTCAAAGGGAAGGCTAAAGAAAACACGAGAGGAAGTGATATGGATAGATGGAGAGAAAAAGAGATAAATAAAGTCCTGGCCAGAGATAGGTTAGCTTGAAAGTAAAAATCTCTAAAAGCTGTCCAACATATGTCAGCATATAAAATAGACGTTAAACCAAATACTACTACTACTACTACTACTACTACTACTACTACTACTACTACTACTACTAAAGATTAGCCCAAAGGAATATAAAAACAGGCATGGGTGGGTCAGAATAGTAGTTTGCTGGGAACTGTGCAAACGATTACAGACAAATGGCACAGACACAAAACGGAGCCATTATTGAAAAAACGAAAAGCATGCAATCTTCTTACGGCATGAAAATACAAATGGACAATGTTATCCAAGCAAGAAGACCGGAAGTGAAAATAGTCAACAGGAAGGGAAAAAACCTGCCGTGTATTGTTCCTAATTGTATCTAAAATATCGATTTTGTATACAGCCTAATCACGTTGACACACCGGTTCTCGTTAGATCACCGAAGTTAAGCAACGTTGAGTCTGGTCAGTATCAAATGGGTGACCATTTGGGAATACCAGGCGTTGTATATAGGTGGATGTCGACACCTCCCTGTAAGAACTGCAAACACCTAACGTCGTCATCTCCTCTGACCGGGATATACATGCAACTGGTGACCGCTTCGGAGGAAGCCGGTTCAAGCCACCAATGGTTAATGCTGTATCAGGTAGGTAGGTAGGGAGGGAGGGGGAATATTTATTGTGATCTAACGCTGTTTGTAAACCAAATTGAATCAAAGAAAACTTTAGTGTACTTGTATTTGTAGATGGTCGGGTTGAGCTGGCTGCTCCCGAGCAAGTACAGCGTCTCTGACCGTCGCAGACCACTTTCATCAATCCTGAGCTAGGTCACATGATATGGCTAGCCAATTCCGATTCCATAGTCACAGACAAACTACTTCTAGGCTTTATAGTGCTGTTAGGTCACTGCTAGATCACTTTTGATTGTTGCAGCCCAGGCCTTCGGCTACACACCAGCATGTTTGCACGAACCAAGCAGAGAAGAAGGAGGAGAAGGACCTCGCGATGAGTTCTCCATAGATTTATATTAATTACTTTTTATTAGTATAAGCAAGAGACACCTAGGGTTGTGACCTTTTTTTTTTTTAAATCTAATTTTCCATTTTCTGGTACTAACGATAAAATAGTAAATATTTATTGATTTTAAACTACCATCTATAGATCATAATAACAAATTTAGGTAAAAATGGCACTAGAAAAAATGGCACAGTTAATAATGGAACGGGGTTTTAGGGTAATCTGAAAATTAAAATAAACCAACAACTCTATAAGTAAATATTTAGAAATTTGAAAAGAATCGGAATCGGTAATTGTATCGGAATCAGGAATTTAGAACGGAATCGGTAATTGTATTGGAATCGGGAAAAAGTTTGGAATCGTCGTATCAGTAATATCAACATCGATGGATACCACGAAAAATGGCCGTGGAGAGTCTGAGAGGATAAAAAGATTGATGAGGAACGGCATCACCAAGACCTTGACTGGAATCATACGAAAAGTAATGGAATCTGGAAGGGTTTTATTGCCATTTAAATTTCAGAGAAAACCACTAATTTTATCGGCGACAGATCACTGATAACAACTGGCTTTTTGGCTAGAAACAAAATGTAGTATCTGTTCTGATGATACACTTAGTCTATTCTGTCCTCGGTTAGTGAGGGAGAAATCCTTCTAGACTGAAGCAATTTTATTTTTGTTCCAATCCAAAATGCCCCTTTTTGGAGAGCTAGGTTTTCCCCACATTAAAAATCGACCTTGTATCTAACTCTGTCCTCGTGGGGGGAGGCAAGTAAATAAGAACAACTGGTGTGAGAACTCCTAAGGAGTAAATAATAATAATAATAATAATAATAATAATAATAATAATAATAATACTCGTTTTCTTACAGCTACTTAAAATAAACTAAAGATGATTTTTTTTTTATTATAAAGGGCCTAACAAGGGAGGCAACTACTGATGGTTCAGACAAAGGGAGACAATTTCGTTGACATGCAAGCGCACAAACTCAATTACAAAGGAATAAACTCAGTTTTCGATATTTTTAACTCTAACTTTTAATTGATTTTTGGTGGCAACACACGGTGAAATATAATATTTAAAACTAATTAGTGTAAAATGTAATAGAACCAACTACTTTTTCATGAGCAGCAATAGTCATTGGGATTAAACGCCATCTGTTCAGCATTATTAATTCTTCTTTTTTATTAAAGAGTTATTTCCCCACGTAGTGTAGCGTAGTTATATTCTACACAGTGCACAGACGGTGGACAAAGAGACTTGAAAATAGAAACGAGATTACTACGGACAGCCGCACAAAACACCATGAATAAAACAAACTAGATGGATGACAAGACGGCTAAGAGCCAGAAAAACAGTGTAGACTCTGTGGGAAAAGAGACGAAACAGTAAACCACATCATAAGTGAATGCAGCAAGCTGACCCAAAAGAACTTGACTGGGTTAGATAGGTAATCCACTGGGTACTGTGCAAGCAGCTACACTTTGAATACCCAGACTAAGGGTTCAACCACTAACTGGAAGCAGTATTAGAAAACAAGTGGAATAAAACCGTCTGGTACATTAAACATAAAGACTCCTAAGTTCGAAAATTTTCACCTAAAGAAGGTCAGTGGTTACATCGGCCGAAACGTTGTGAAAATAACAACTAAGATGAGAATAGTTGTCTGAATAATCAAAATAATCCAAATCTATAGGAAGCAGTGCAGCAGCAGCGAATGTTAACTTTAAGTATCGACTCTCGATTGGACAGAAGAACAAATTAGCAGTTTCTTTCAACCAATCACAGCGCAAAAAAATATCCACTTCAATATTTTGCGTATAATATAAAAACTCAAACACACAGCTTTCTTCATCCTTTCCGGTATTTTTCTTTCAGACCTGCTGCACGTGAGAAATCTTTCGAGGGCAAGTAGAACACACATGACGAGAGACATTCACAAACTACTGTACGCCCAGCGACAGCACATTCACGCCATTCATCGAACACACATACACATGAGTTCACCAACGTACACACGCTCACACTAACTAAACATAAGAAAACTCGGTACTTTCACAGATTAGAACCCATGCTAACTTTGCCCCTAACCCTAACCCTAAATCCTAAGTCTAAACCCAACTCTTATGCTAACCCTAACCCCGACCCTGACTTTGACCCTAACCCTAACGACGGGGTCAAAGTTAGTGTGGGTCCTAATCTGTGAAAGCACCGAAAACTCATATATGCGCACATCTACAGTGCCTATCCAATGTATATACGTAGTAGTCATAAACACCGCGGAGACCAGCCCGTGTAAGATGGTTGGGTCACACGAGGACCAATCAAACTCCAGGGCATATTATTTTCAAACTAAAATTTGAAGGACTACTTTCAGACCTTTTGGGATTTACATAGCAGTCATGGAGAGTGCTTCCAAGCACCAACGAAGAAAGACGTCTTCTGTCTTGCCCCGATCAACTTGACCGCGAGCAAGGCTATTCTCTACTGGAAGATATACGGCTATTGACAGCCGAACTTTCTTACTTTATTACTTCCTTAACTCTGACACTGTTTTAACTTTCAGCAACCTACACCCAACGGTGTAGATCACTCAATTAAATATATTATTTCTTGTTTATGAAAGGGCTTTGTTTTCCTTTTATTTGACGTCCATTTAAGTTCATCAGAGCACATTCCATTGAAGTACTTGTAAAACAAGCACAAGAATGCAACATTTTGGCGATAGGACAGGGGCTGGAGCTTGGTGGATAGTGAGGGACCTATCAGATTAGAAACTCTTTTTTTGGACCTTGTCTAAGAGAGAGAGACTAGTGGATGGTGCACCAGCCCAGATGTGACAATAATACTCCATGTATGGGCGGATGGTGGCTTTATAGAGATATAGGATAATGTCAGGTGTGAGAAGTTTTCTAGCATAGTAGAGGGAGCCCACTTTCTTTGCAGCAGCCTTTGTTAGAAAATATAATAGGAGTTGGTGTTACCGTCTATGCGAAGATTAGCTCCTATAGAATGGTGACCCCGACACGATATGAACATGCAAACTTCTGATCCATACGCACTGTCAACACAGAGTCACATCCAACAGCGAAATGAACATTTCTCCTTACAGGCAAAATAATCCTTTTATCACCTATAACATTCTGGGACACACCGAACTCTCATTCATTGCAAACTCTTTATTCTTTGTTGTCTTAGCAAGTTGTCAATAAAAATTAGTTATTTTTATATGTCATTATTTCTTTTGATATTGCCTTTCTCTCTGCATGTGAACGTGTCTGTGTGTGTTCACTGCACAGGCCGTGGTCGTTAGCTTGTTGTGCCGGCTCAAAGTTGTTGTTGTTCAATTCCGACATTGGTCGCAGTGTCAATTGGGTGGTCTCAGTCAGTGCTGCAACAAAAGAATTATCCAGCCAAACAAAATCATAATTCCAATTTAAAACAAGTAACAGGTTCATTTGTTGGATGTTACAATGGTGCTCGTTTCTTCCTCTGGATAACAGACTTGCAAAGTGAGAAACCTCAGCCCGACCAAACTCCAACTCAAGTCCTATAGTTTAGAGCCCATCTCTCTTGGAGAGGCAGACAGATCCAACCGACCCTCAGGTGCGGAAAAAAACGAACTGCTTGTGTCACGCCCAGAGGTCACAGTCTCATTAACCTACTCTGCCCATTGGCTGGACTATATGTACTTTCGACCGGAAATCCCAGATGTCTGGTCCCCAGTCACTCTCAGCTGGTCAGCTCATCTGCATTCGACCACTGAGAAACCGAAGATTATGGCTAGCCTTATCTATAAAAATCAAAGACCCAATCCCAAGGTGGTCTCGGTCATTATTCCTGGCAAAACTCAAGTGGTTCATAACCACAGCAGGGAACCTCTGTTTAACGAGACACTTATTTTTTTTCAAAGAGAAATCAGACTCTGGGTGGTCGAACTCAAAATCAGAGATATTTTCAATTTGTTCTGTGCCCCCAACCTTCTCTTTGTCGAACATCTCTCATCTGCATCTCTAATGCATGTTTACATACAAATCATTTCTTTTTTGTTGCTTCTTGTTTTTTTGCATAAAGGATAACAAAGTGAGAGGCACCCCGAATGTAGTATGAAAGTAGTAGGCCTCCGTTGGTCGACCATGGGTGTTGCATCCTTAGCCTAGTTGTCCAGGTTGTAGAATATAGGTTTAGTTGGTTAAGTGTTGTTAGATGCTAGCCTGAGCGGTCTGATATGGAGGACAGGCTGTTGCCCGTATAGCACATTCCCCCTCTCCACTTCGCTGATGGATCCAAAAAACAGAAAGGCTGTTGCAGTTTGGCACCAACGCAGTCGCAGGAGCTGTCAGAATGAAGTTGTAGACAACGTCGAACTGCCTTAATGGCTCCACTCCGGATTTTTCCTCGGGATTTACTCCTGAAACCTTTCCCAAGGGTAGGCATGCAACAAGGCAGCGGAGGTTTCAAATCAAGGAAGCTCTAGGTGGATTGCCTTCCAAGTCTGACGAGCTCCACCTACCCAATATGAAAACCCATCAGACAAATATAAGATAAACAATTAACAGAGGGATGTGATATGTATAAACTATGCTTACACGCGTGCGTGTGTGGGGTTATTGTAGCGGTGTAATTCGCTAACAAAAAGGTAGTTATCTCTATCTATATATAAAGTGAAGTTTTTATGATGATGAGTGGGTGGTGGTTGAAACATAAAACGATGTCGTTATTGTTTTATTATTTTTTTATTGGGATAATTCAATATTTCAAACACACTGCGTTCTTCATCAAGAATGAAAAGTTTAGTGACTCCCCCACTCCCCGAAAGAAACGGAAATAAAGCTGCCCATGTACAGAGTATTAATATGCTAAAAGAATTGCACGATCATATGTATTTTGAGGTGGGGGTGAGATGGAGGAAATGTCGGCTAAGTGTTGTTTAAATGTGTTTAGAGGCTGTTATTTAAAAATGGTGTGGTTATTTGATTATTTAAGTATAATAGTTGGATATAAGGTATCTGCGAGACTGTTAGCAACCACTTCCGTTTGTTATTTTGAATTGTCTCTGTTTATTTCATCTGTAGATAAAAACAATGACGGTGCTATTTTGTATTTGAGATGTTGTGTTCTGCTTAGTGTAATTCTGTGTGCATGCTTATATATTTGCACGTACAGGATTCACTCATGTTATTAAATTAACGGATCATTATGAATTTTGGAACACTGCTGCTAGGTGTAAGCGGTCCGAATGTGGGCTATATTTAATTTCAGTTTTATGTAAAGAGGGCAATGAAGGGATGGAAACTCTGTGAAAATTCAGATACCTCCAAATTTTGTTGAAATTTTAACAATAGTTAATAGACATCGATTAATAAATTTTTATGAAATTTTAACAATAGTTAATAGACATCGATTAATACATTTTTATGAAATTTTAACAATAGTTAATAGACAGCGATTAATAAATTTTTGTGACATTTTAACAATAGTCAATAGACATCGATTAATAAATTTTTGTGAAATTTTAACAATAGTCAATAGACATCGATTAATAAATTTTTATGAAATTTTAACAATAGTTAATAGACATCGATTAATAAATTTTTATGAAATTTTAACAATAGTTAATAGACATCGATTAATAAATTTTTGTGAAATTTTAACAATAGTTAATAGACATCGATTAATAAATTTTTATGAAATTTTAACAATAGTTAATAGACATCGATTAATAAATTTTTGTGAAATTTTAACAATAGTTAATAGACATCGATTAATAAATTTTTGTGAAATTTTAACAATAGTTAATAAACATCGATTAATAAATTTTTGTGAAATTTTAACAATAGTTAATAAACATCGATTAATAAATTTCCCCAAATTTAAGTTTCTTTTGAGTATTTTTAAGGATTTTTAGGGGTTATCATATGGGCACACCTTCCCATTTGAAAATTCAAATATATCAGATTTGCCTTAAATTTGATCTAGTCATTAGACACCAATTAAGCAAGATTCCTTGAATTTCAATTTCTTCTTTAAATTTGAGACATTTTCTAGAATCATGTAATGGATTTTGATCAAATTGGAATAAGGATTCTAAACATAAGGTTTAGTTTCATTATATCTTTATTTTAATTTTTGTAAGGGGACATAAAAGTGGTGCAAAACTGTTCAGTTCTGGAAATTAATTTTCTTAATGAGTGACTGTTGAGTTATTTCATTCAAGAAATCAAGGGAAATAACTCTCTAAATAGTTTTAAAGTTATTTCCCTCTTACTAAATTAAAATTTAAAATGATAGAAATTAAAAAAAAAATGGTAATATAGAAAACCAGGACTGAGAACGGGAGTACACAAAGGCTCTTATTCATTCCGGGGCAACGCTGGATATCCTTGCTAGTACATATATAAGTATAAAGGTTGATGTTAATTAACGTCACGTTCTGTTTAAATAATAGTCCTAGTTTTGATTATAAATGTACAGACACAACATCTCTATTATAGTAGTAATGATTTGTTTATTTATTATTGCATCTGTTGAGTGGCGTATTACACTCGAGATGAAAAGGACTAACAAAAACAGTATTTTTATACTAATGAGCTACCAAGGCTAAAGGTAACTCGAGGATAAAAGTTGATGAGATTGTCAGTTGGGTGATGAAAAATACTATGAGAGGATTGAAAACGATGAATGGGATGGACAAAATTTTGATTATTTAAGAGGACGGTTCGACAAGTATATGTTGGTATTGGACTTGAAGACGACTGTGTTGTAGTCAGCAGAGAAGCAGTCCCGTAGTAATGTGTTACACACATGGGAAGTTCTTGGAAAGAAACTCTGTTCATGGAAATACCATTTGGTTTTAAGTACATAGAGGAAGAAGAAGAAGAAGAAGAAGAAGAAGAAGAAGAAAAAAAAAAAGAAGTTATTTGCAGTGGTGGTAAGAAGACGAGTTCTTGCTGTGAATGTTTTACGGGATGGGGAGGAACCAGAGATTGGAGCTCAGCTGAGAACTTTCCATGGAAATAGCGATAGAGTAGAGAAAGAATAGCAAGTCTCTTCTGTGAGAATGGGTCTGTGGGGAAGAGAAGAGATCACCCCCCACTAGATTGCGAAGCCGATTTTGTACTTTGTCAAGACAAAAAATATTGATGTGAGCAGCACCTCCCCAAATGTGGCAGCACTACTTTATCTTAGGAGATATCTGACTCTTATACTGGTAGAAGATTGCATCAGGAGTCAGGTACTTTCTGGAGCGGTAGAATGATCCAGCAATTTTTCCAACAACCTTAGCGACATATTGGATGTAAGCCTTCTATTTTAGATCTGGAGTGAAAGTTAGTCCTAGTCAATAGCGCTATTAAACCCAAAGACAATCGAAAATGTAGATTTTAAATGGCGGCCATTTTAAAATCCAACATGGCGGCTCATTGCTAAAAGATACAAAATGCAGATTGTTATCATTGGCTTCCTTGCCACCCCCCCCCCCCATAACCTACATTTAGACACCAGAATCGAGCCAAAAGCAGCATTAGACCCACTGATAATCGAAAATGAAGATTTCAAATGGCGGCCATTTTGAAATTTAATATGGCGGCTAAGTGGTTAAAAAATACGCAATGCATATTGTTACCATTGGATTCCTTGCTCCCAAAAACCTACATTTAGTCACCAGAATCGAGTCAATAGCAATTTTAGATCCACAGATAAGCACAAATGTAGATTTCAAATGGCGGCCATTTTTAATTCCAATATGGCGGACATGAAGAGTAGCTTAATATCTGAAAATGTTCGCCATATGTCAATGTACATTTGTGCCAAATTTGGTGCTTGTATCACAAAATGCACAATAGGTTAGCTATGCTGCCCCACTATAGAAGCTAGTCAAGGCATGGTGTTTCCCCACTTTATATTTAGGGAATCCGTGTGCTTTTCAAAGAATACTATTAAACTAAAAAGGTCATACTCGATTTTATGGTCACAAAGTTGGAGTTTAATGAATAAGAAAAATAATTTAAATTTTAAATTCTAATTTGTTTTACTTGAATTATTCAGACTACTGTTCTCATCTTGGATGTTATTCTCACAACGCTTCGGCCGATGTAACCTCCGATCTTCTTACGGTGCGTTTTGTTTATGTCATACTTGGGACCCATGGCGCAACGAATAAAAGTGCTAACAAATAATCAATTCTAAGTGACAGTCTTCTGGAGGTTGAAGGTTCAATCCTCAGTATGGGTGATACTAAGAATACAATTGTGAATTACTTAAGACTTCTACCCGGTCACGGCTGATGGAATGAGAGCAAGCTTCACTCGTGGATTAAATAAAGGGTTCCGTTCAAAATTCCGTACAGATTCCCGGACGTTACATCGGTCAAAACGTTGCAAGAATAATATTCAAGATGAGAACAGTAATTCGAATTACCCAAATAATACAAATTATCGATCCCCATCTAAAGAAATTCGAAACTTACAAATTTAAATTAAAGTTATCTAATCAACAATGAAGGTTAAAAAGATGGAGGTGTTAGAAGAAGAGTTGATCAAATGACACGTGTCGACGGGAGAGGCAAGGGTAGACGATCGTAACGAATGGAAGAATAGAAAGAGCGAGAGTATTCAGACTTTTGCGAATGGTCAATCCGATTTCGACAGAGTTTTAAAGATGAAGCAGGAGGTGTATTAAAGTGACTTACCCACAGTTGAAGCAGTATTAGATATATTGTGTCTGTAACGAAAAGGTTAAAGTAAAATAGAGAATTTTATATCTTATAGATAAAGTAAAGTCAGTCCACCTCTACATTTGTGCACGATAACTTTGGTAACACAAGGTACATTCATAAATCTGTTTAGTTAGTGATTTCTGCCACATATTGGTCTATGTTATTAAAAAAAATACTGTTGATCGCTCTCTTCGATTTTAATATTTAGTCCTGCTCGATTTTTAAACATTGTTATACATAAAGGAAGTCGGGGGAGTTTTCACTCTCACACTCAGATCTACTACCATTGGCACACATGTACATCGGGAAGACTTTTTGTAAGCACATACTTCAGCCGCACCGCTATTATTGTATATGTGAATATTGCAATCATAAATTAAATCTTCTATTCATAGGGAGCAAGGTACACTCTCACGCCATACACATTTTGTTTGTAAGATGCGTTTCTATTGGATAATCTACATATGTTTATTATTTAATTGACCAATCGCTGCGTTTGTTAATCTTGTATACTAGATTACCAGAATTACAAAATGTCGAATAAAACATAACTGACGCACTTTTGCGCTTCTTTATCCAAGCACAATTAAACCGTAACCTAGCCAAGTTCCATTACTTAGAAAAACACAATAAGTTCCCTCAAACATGAATGCATACTAAATCAAATCTTTTATTATAATAATTGCAATGTTATTTAGTACCTAAAATTCGAATGGCCATAAAAGAAGTGTGCTTTTCCCCAAAAGCAGATAGCAGGTCGTCCCAGACAGAGACACACATACGCCCAGACGCAGAAGCGGAATATAGCAAAAGCAACAGCGAAGCCATCTATCACGATATCAGTCTGCTATTCGACAAAAGTCAGTCAGCTACTTAATCGTCAACAACAACAACAACAACAACACTACTACTACTACTACTACTACTACTACTACTACTACTGCGATGTATCGTCATGTCAGCGCGAAGCACAATCATCAGCATTGTCGACATAACATCATTTACTTGCCCACAGAAACCAACAACCACGGAAAATACTTTGCTATGCTAGGCTAGATCCAATCATCATCATCATCATCATCATCATCATCATCATCATCATCATCATCATCATCATCATCATCATCATCATCATCATCATCGTCGTCGTCTAGTCGTCTAGTCGTCTAGTCATCATCATCATCATCATCATCATCATCATCATCATCATCATCATCATCATCATCATCATCATCATCAATAGTTGCGAACAAACAAGCCACAATAATCAACTAGCCAATAGCTAAAACTATTACTACTGTTAATACGTACGCACACATATTTTGTTAACGAACCTTTACTATTTCAACTCAGTGTCTTACATAAACCATCATACTAACACAACGCAACACGCATACAAAACAGCCCAGAACATCTTTCCTTTAATGAACTACGCATGTACCTGTTAACAACAACTCTAAGTATTTTGCATTTATCATTACTGTAATTTTGAACAATGCAATTTGTTTAAACTTTATTCTGTGTTTGTCAGAGATAACTAGTCGGAACTCACGGTTTGTTATTCCCCATAACCAGTCATTCCGTTATTCTGTTATCCCATAAACAAATAATTTAATTATTAAATTAAATCTACTAGAATGCATTTAAATTTCTTAGAAGACAAGTCAGCAATTTTGATGAATTACTTCGTGAAATCAAATTTTTCCTCGTTATTTTTAACGGAGGATGTACATTTGTTTGGTAATAAACAAGTCCCCCACCCGTAAAACATTCACAGCCAAAACTTATCTTCTTGCAATCACTGTAAATAATTTTCCTTTCTTTCTCTTTGTATCTAAAACTAAACGGGCATTCCATGAGCAAAGTTTCTTTCCAAGAACTACCCGCCCGTGGAACGCAATACTATGATGCTGCTTCCCAGCTGACTACAACATGGTCGTTTTCAAGTCCAATGTTAACAAATTCTTGTCGAGTCGTCCTCTGAAATAATAAAATTTTGCAGTTTCAACCATCGGCTTCAATCTTCAAGGTGTTTGTCCCATCGTCCACCTGACACTCTTAAACCTTTATCCTCGAATAGCTTTTGGGTCTTGATAAGCGGTGATTGATTGGTGTATAAAGAAGAACGGCTATTCTTAAGATGCGTCCATTCAATCCGCACGTTTAGCGATAGGGAATGCTATTTCAAAGTGAAGCATGACACTGACCGACCCACTAAATGACCGACGAAGTCTCTCACAGTAGTGCGGGGTCGCACCTTAAAAGAGAAAAGAAAAAAAGTCAAGTAAAAAAAGATTTAAAAAAATAAATAAAACACTTACATTGAAAACATGACAACATGATCGGCGTCTTGGACGCTTTGATGTTTGGCAAGCAAGTTCAGAGAAAGCGACCCGTTAAGATAGTCGCGCGTAGTGATATTTCCAAATTGATAAAGAGGCGTAGTATCCTGCAAATAAATAAATAAATAAATAAATAAATTAATAATAATAATAAAAAAATAATAATAAATAAATAACAACAATAATAATAATAATGATAATAATAATAATAATAATAATAATAATAATAATAATAATAATACATCATCATCATCATAAAATAATAATAATAATAATAATAATAATAATAATAATAATAATAATAATAATAATAATAATAATAAAGTACAAGTTCTAATATAATAGATCTTTTGATTTTTCGTGGAAGATCCTCGCCACTTATGGAAAAAATAGTTAAAAAAAAAAAGAATTGAATAAATAAATAATAATAAAATAAAATAGCCCCCCCCCCCTCCCGCTAGGCATGCGCATTGCACGCACACGCCCATGGCCGACTTTTTTTTTTAGTTCTATCTAGACATGGGTTAGGGTTAGCGTTAGGATAAGGTTTACCAGTGACCAATTTCGTCGATCAGAGCTCTGGAGTATACACCCAAACCATTGAATCTTTCTGGCATCTGTATAAGTAGCGCCGACGGGATTAAACTTGGCAAGCCGAGCCCGCTGTTCGTGTCTGGAACCACGACACCACGTTACTTCTTACTACATATAAACTCAATATAAATACTATTTAAAATTAGTGTATCAATCTATTGGATTCGATTATTATTTAGAATCGATATTAATCAGTTAAAAACTGACATACTTAAGGAGGTAATATTTTAAAACGTAAATCGAGAATTTATTTTGCAAATATCATTTTAGGTCGATACTCGGATTCCATATAATCTTTACAACTGAAAGTTATGACTTAATTCGTTTTTTTTAAAATTTCAAATAATATCGCAATAAATATTTCAGATACTTCGGGCTGACGTGTCGAGATTTCCCAAATAACGATGGAAATCAGCGGTTGCGCGAAATAGCGGGTTGAGATTGCCCTTATGACGATGGGAATAAGTGGTTGCGCGAAACGACAGGTTGAGATTGCACTTATGACGATGGGAATAAGTGGTTGCGCGAAACGACAGGTTGAGATTGCACTTATGACGATGGGAATAAGTGGTTGCGCAAAACGACAGGTTGAGATTGCCCTTATGACGATGGGAATAAGTGGTTGCGCAAAACGACAGGTTGAGATTGCCTGAATGACGATGAGAATCAGCGGTTGCGCAAAACGACACGTTGAGATTGCACTTATGACGATGGGAATAAATGGTTGCGCAAAACGACAGGTTGAGATTGCACTTATGACGATGGGAATAAGTGGTTGCGCAAAACGACTAGTTGAGATTGCCCTTATGACGATGGGAATAAGTGGTTGCGTGAAACGACGGGTTGAGATTGCCCTTATGACGATGGGAATAAGTGGTTGCGCGAAACGACAGGTTGAGATTGCACTTATGACGATGGGAATAAGTGGTTGCGCGAAACGACGGGTTGAGATTGCACTTATGACGATGGGAATAAGTGGTTGCGCAAAACGACTAGTTGAGATTGCCCTTATGACGATGGGAATAAGTGGTTGCGTGAAACGACGGGTTGAGATTGCCCTTATGACGATGGGAATAAGTGGTTGCGCGAAACGACAGGTTGAGATTGCACTTATGACGATGGGAATAAGTGGTTGCGCGAAACGACGGGTTGAGATTGCCCGAAAGACCATGGGAATCAGCGGTTGCACGAAATGACTGCCGAGATTGCCTGAATGACCATGGGAATCAGCGGTTGCACGAAACGACAGGCTGAGATTGCCCGAATGGCCATGTTAATCAGCGGTTGTGCAAAACGACGGTCGAGATTGCCCGAATAACCATGGAAATCAGCGGTTGCACGAAATGACGGGCCGAGATTGCCTGAATGACCATGGGAATCAGCGGTTGCGCGAAACGACGAGCTGAGACTGCTTGAATGACCATGGGTATCAGCGGTTGCGAAAACGACGGTTGAGATTGCCCGAATGACCATGGGAATCAGCGGTTGCACGAAATGATGGGCCAAGATTGCCTGAATGACCATGGGAATCAGCGGTTGTGCGAAACGACGGTTGAAATTGCTCGAATGACTATGGGAATCAGCGGTTGAGCGAAACAGCGGCTTGAGATTGCATGAATGACCATGGAAAGCAGCAGTTGCGCGAAACGACGGTTCGAGATTGCTCGAACAAAGAATCATCATCAGCAGCAGCTGCCGTGCTTCCTCGTTTTCGCGGGCATACATTGTAAAACCCGACTACAACCAAAGTGAGAACGCCAGTCAATAACTGAAAAAGAAGGATTTAATGGTAAATTATATATTACCGGTTCAAAAATGAATCCAATTAAATTCACTCCGAAGCTTGCATCTGTTGTCTTGATGTTACTATACAGCAGATTGACCTGTAGAAAAACAAAACAAAAGACATATATGTAGAATTTGGTATATTCGGACTACTGTTCTCATCTTGGGTGTTTTTATCACAACGTTTCGGCCGATGTAACCTCCGATCTTCTTCAGGTGTACTTTGTCGAACTCAGGAATCTTTCTGTCGAACTCGGCAATCTTGACGGAATTTCGAACGAAACCCTTTATTACATCCGCGGCTGTAGCATGCTCTCGTTCCATCTGCCATAACTGGAAAGAAGTCGTCAGTATTTCGCAATTCTTCGTATCGCCCGTACTGAGGATTGAACCATCAACCTTCAGATGAACTGAATTTTACTTAGTACAATATCCACTGCGCCACGGATTTAATAAAAGTCTCCGTTCGAAATTCCGTCCAGATTCCCGAGTTCGACAAAGTACACCAGAAGAAGGTCGGAGATTACATCGGCCGAAACGTTGTGATAAAAACACTCAAGATGAGAACAGTAGTCCGATTATACCAAATTCTACAAATTATCAACCCTCATCTAAAAAAAATCCGAAACATAAAAGACACACACACACACACACACACACACACACACACACACACACACACACACATACACACACACATATATATATATATATATATATATATATATATATATATTAATAGAGATAATCAGACATATTACTGACATGACATATTTTCAATTCGACAATAATTTCTATAGGCAAAAATTCGGATTCCCTATGAGCAACCTTCTGAGTGGAGTACTTGCCTGCCTTTTCTTAGAGTTCCTAGAATCTGGCCCTTTGAAATTTAGATTACCTCCAAACACTAAATATTTTAGATAGATTGATGACATTCTAATTTTTCTACTCTAACCCTAACCCTACCGAAGACACACAAATTGAAAATCTCAAAAACAAATTAAATACAGTTGAACCCTCCATAAAATTTACATATAAAACAGAGATAAATAACTCGATACCTTTTTTTAGACACACTTATAATAAAATCCAATAACAAACTATCATTCAAAGTGTACCGCAAAACCACTCGCAAAACGACTATATACATTTCTATTCACACCATAACAGCAAAATAAAAACAGGCATGATAATTGGCTTTTTCCTACGTGCCCTCAGAATCTGTAGTCCACAATATATAGATGAAGAAATCAAATACATCATAAATTCTTTAAAAACACTGCAATACCCTACACATTTATATTAAATGCAAAGAAAAAAGCCCTACAAATATTTTCGGAAAAAAAACCCAACAAAAATCTCAGACACCGAACACTTCTCTCATAAATAGAAATCTTCTATTACCTACTCATTCCAATAACACAATAATTTGCAACACGCTAGATAAACTAGAAATTCCGACAACACAAACCACATCTCTGAACGCGCTTTTCTCCTACGCATAACAACACGATCATTCTTTTAATTTTAAACAGGCTAAAATTATTAAATTAATTTAAATAAATCTCGGCGAAGACTTCTTGAATCAGCACCTATTATAAACTCTAACATTATCAAACAACGTAATGGTTTCTATAATTTATCTCCTGTAATCAACAAACTTATTTTATCCGAACAACAATTGAATTTAGATCCAGGCTAGCTACCTTTACCACACTCTCTACATGCGTCGCGCATAATGTCTACATATACATTAAATGAATACAAAAAATTATTTTCATATGTGTGTGTATATATTTATTCATATATGTATTTGTGCGTGTACGTACGTTTATACACATGTATGAATAAATAAGTGAATAATAAATAAATACATAAACACTGAAATAATTTTATAAATATAAATAAATACGTCCTTTCCTCTTCCTCTCTTAACACTTCACGCTTTTCCTTCTCCAACAGTGGTTTTAATAAATTATAATATATGTATGCGTGTGTATGCATGTATGTATGTATGTATGTATGTATGTATGTATGTATGTATGTATGTATGTATGTATGTATGTATGTGTATTTATATAGTGATGAATAAATAAATAAATAATTAAGAAATGAATAATAAATAATTAAATAAATAATAAATAAATAAATAAATAAATCAGCACATAAATAAATACATAAATAAATAAATATATCCGTCTCTTTTTCGTAAACTCTTTACTCATCCTATCAACAAACAGTCATGATTTATTTTAAAATAATGGACAAAACCACACTTTTTAATATTCTTACAACTTTTTGTCACAAATCAATCACCCGAGAACGCCATGATATAGATAATATTTTTCTCTTCCCCTTTTTTAATTTTAGCTTTCCACACATTAGGTGCGATGTTATGTGCGTGTTTGTTGTATGTATATGTGCATATATATTTATATTTATAAATGGGTATATGTTTGTATGCTTATATTTATATATGTAGGTGTCAAATGTGAACACCTTCCCTACGCCGGATCTTGTTTCTCGCCATCTCCTTCTCCCTCACCCCATCACTTCATACACCGCTCTATTACACAACCCTGATATCTTTAGCCTCCCGTTTTTCTCATCTCAAGGCTAATTAAAAAAGATTCAGTAAACATTTCCCATGCCCCCTCACCTTCATAATTTAAATTAATTTTAGTTGCTACCAACGTTTGCCGCCACTTCTTCCACAATAATTGTAATATCTTTCCCACTACCTAATGATCTTATAACTTCAACCACCATTTTCCACTGCAACCATCTATTTGTATCTCATAATTTAATTTTTTTTCCTAAGCGGCCGCAAATTTTAAGCTCACACCGCTACCACCTATTTGTTTGAAACATTTTGTACTTGTGTTTTGTTTTTCTTCAGACAGTCATCCTGAGGAAGTCTTGTAATAAAGATGAAACGTTGATAAATACATGAATAGTATTTTTTGGTTTTCCTTTTCCAATTTTCATATATATATATATATATATATATATATATATATATATATATATATATATATATATATGGAAAATGAAAAAGGAAAGCTTAAAACTATATTATTTATGTATTTATCAATGTTTCGTCTTTATTGTTAGACTTCCTCAGGATGAAGAAAAAATGCAGAAAAATCATACAATCATCAATTTTCATCGAGAGCAACGCCCATCGGACGTACTGCGAGTGAAGAAAATTGAGAAAGGCGAATTTGGCTGCGTGTAAGCAGCAGCAGTTAATGGAGTTTTTAGGAGGTGGAAAGGGATTGCTTGGTTGAAACTTAGTTTATTAACTTTAGCCTTGAAAGAAAGATATTGTCTGGGGCATCGTGTCACAAACGAGCGTGGGGTGGTAGATAAGGAGGCGGAAGTCTGAACTCATTGTCACGTTTACGATTAAAAAGGAAGGAAGAGGGAAAATAAATTTATACGTGAATGTAATTGAGTGAAAAGTTTTAGGAAACGCAAATTCTAATGAAAAACGAAAATGTGGTAAAAAAAGGTAGAAGAAAGAAATAATATAGATTAGTTATTTATTATGTGTGAATGCGTTTATTTATTCTTATTTATTTAATTATTTGTGTATCATTAACTAATCAATAATTATTTAATTATTTATGAGCATATATGAGTATATGCATATGTAATATGTCTATATTAGTGTAAGAAATAGATGAAAATAATATCTGCTAGTTTATTTATATGTGTGAATGTGTTTATTTATTCTAATTTTGTTAATTATTTGTGTATTATTAATTAATCAATAATTATTAAATTATTTATGTGCATATGCAATATATATATATATATATATATATATATATATATATATATATATATATATATATATATGTGTGTGTGTGTCTAAGAAAGAGATCGAAATAATATCTACTAGTTTAATTATTTATGTGTGGGTGTATTTATTTATTCCTATTTATTTAATTATTTGTGTATTATTAATTAATCAATGATCATTAAATTAATTATGAGCATATAAGTTTATGTATGTATAATATGTATATATGTGTGTAAAATAGAGATGGAAATAATATCTACTAGTTTATTTATTCATGTGTGAATGTATTTATTATTATTCATTTAATTATTTATGTATATTTATTAATAAATAATTATTAAATTATTTATGATCATATAAGTATATGCATATGCAATATGCATTTTTTGTGTAAGAGAGAGATGGAAATAATATCTATTAGTTTAATTATTTATGTGTGAGTATATTTATTTATTTATTCCCATTCATTTAAATAATTTGTGTCTTATTAATCAATGAACAATTACTAAATTATTTATGAGCATACAGGTATATGTATATGCAATATGTATATATATATATATGTGTGTATATACAGCATGCGCGCAGGTGTATGCTCATCTATCCCGTGTGGGAAAACACCCTTATTGTTGAACAATATATTGGGGGAGAATAGAATTGTGAGGTGTTCCGATAGCCGAGGATAAGGATGCATTTAATTATATTAATCTAAGATCTCGACAGTGTCGAGATCTTCGATTAATATAATTAAATGTATCCTTTATTCAATCATTTTTTCCTTAAGCCAGACTTTTCACAGAGGAAATTGCTGGGATAGATAAGTTGGCAAAGGCCAATATTTAAAATTTGAAAAAGTAAAATAAAGATTGTGGGGGAAAAACAAGGCAAAAAGCTGCCTGAATGCAAGCTTAAGGAAAAAAATAATTGAATAAATTGCTTTTTTGCGGAATATACCTCGCATAGAACAACTGAATTGAAAAAAGATCTGCCTCTGTCGCTTTTCTAATTCCTTTTCATCCTTCTATCTGTCTATCTGCTCTATCCGGTATATTGAGCTGTATACTTTTCACGATAGGTTTTACCTTTCCAAAAGTTCGCTTTTAGTTCTCCACTTTATATATATATATATATATATATATATATATATATATATATATATATATATATATATATATATATATATATATATATATATATATATAAGAGTAAACAGTAGTATAAAAATATATTTATGGCAAGTAAATTACACAGAAACGTTCATGTTTCATTCCCAAGGGCAATCATCAGGCTAAATATATTTATGGCAAGTAAATTACACAGAAACGGTCATGTTTCATTCCCAAGGGCAATCATCAGGCTAAATGCTGATTTCCTTCGAGAATGAAACATGAAGGTTTCTCTGCAGCTTACTTCATAAATATATCTTCATACTACTATTAAACTCTACTTACGCATTGAGCACTGTTGAAGTAAATGCTGAATATATATATAATGTATGGTAAATAATGAGATCGAAGGGGTAAACATATTGCGATCAAAAATTGTGTATAGGCGATAAAAATGGTTTTATGTTGTTTTGTTTTTCTAAATAATATTTAATGAGGAACCATTTCGACTTAAAATCTGTTTAGTACAACACATCTAATCTGAAGAAAAACATGTTTGAAATGTGTAAATATCTACAAGAAACGTGGTTTTAACAAAATGGAGTCTTACGGAATGCTGCCATATTTTTTTTTGTATCGCTCAAGACAAAAAAAAAAGACATTAAAACATCTTTTCCCCCTATGTAATAGTAAATTGATTTTGACCCCAAAACATTCTTAATGTAATAATATTAAATATATTATCCCCTAAACACTAATTTTATTCAGATTTTTGAAGAAATTGTTAAAGCGTTCGAATTCATCAGTTACCATAATATATATATATATATATATATATATATATATATATATATATATATATATATATATATATATATATATATATATATATATATTTATATGCACGATCTGAACGCCGTTTCGTAGATCACTCTATACTGCCTGGTACATAGCCGCCGATTTCGCTATTTACATTTAAAGTTCCTCTATATTTACTAACTAATTGGCTATGGCCGATGGGTAAGATCCCCGACTGCGAATCAGTGACGATTTGTGATCGAGGTTCGCGCCAACCGACCGTTGGGAATTAGTTCCTACACTGAAGATTGCGTTAGCATGAAACATCGATGTCTGTATTTAAATAATTAACATTTACTTATAAAAATATTATTGTATATATATATATATATATATATATATATATATATATATATATATATATATATATATTACATTATAAAAGTATATGTGTGTATACATGAAATAGTAAATATAACTAATATATTTGTATTATTTATAATTAGTTAGTTAACTTATTATTGGTCCCCCGATTTATAAAATCCGGGGACTTATGTTTTCTCCGCAACCATCCATTGAATTTCTCTGAAATTTTGCATGAAGTTGTAACTTTGGTCAGGTTAGAAAGTGACATTCTCCGATTTTTGAAAAAAAAATCTGGTTAGCCCCCCAGGGGGTCAAAAGGCCCCGAAATGGCAAAATATTACCCTTTTCTCCCATAACGTTTGATCCATCCATTCAATTTTTCTGAAACTTGGCCAAAATGTAGAGGCAGTTTTTCTGGATATAAAATGAGCATCCTTGACCTCAGAAAAATTCTGGTTCGCGCCTCCAGGGGGTCAAAGGGGGGGGGGTCAAAAATGTCCCAAATTGCTCAAATTTATTGCATTTTACACTTGCCACATCGAGTCACATACAGAGGGGAACCACGCACGCGCGGTTTGTTTAAATTGGTATGATCAAAAATTGTATGGCAATCCAGAGCTAGTTATTTATCTCCCCCCCCCCACAGCGGTAAGATGTGACACAAGGTCAGGAAAGTGGGATTTGATAAGCCAGCGCCCTCGAGAAAGGAGAGCACTCTGGCCTACTAAAATGCCTGGGCAGCCCCGTCGGCATTCCCCAGTAGGGCGCCTCAGGCGATTAGCAATAAACTAACTCCTTCTCAAAGGATGAGAAGGCAACACCATGGAAGGGTGGACATCCTAGAACTGCACAGGACAAACCCACATGTGTAGTTCTAGGAGGTCCACCCTCCCAGGCTTTGCCTTCTCGCCCTTTGAGAAGGGAGCTAATTATATATAGTAATGGGCGCATTGTAAACCGTTTTGGACCAAGTATTTATTCCACATGATAGATGGTGTAACTGTTTAAGGCGTGATTAACAATCGGTTCTATATTAACAGTCTCCTGGGGGTTGACGATTCAATCCCTACTACGGGCGACATAAATAACATAATAATTTAGTAAGACTCCAAACCAGAAGATTTTGAAGTCGATTTTGAACTCTGTCTAGGCAACGAAGGGTGCTTATCGTGGCGCTCCCTCAGATGCGACAGAAGTACTTCATCTTAGGACGGAAGATGTACGCTCGTTGGGTAATAAACAAGCCCCCCCCCCCCAGTAAATCATACACACCAAAAATTGGTCATTCTACAATCACTGTAAATAATTTTGGCTCTTTTATAAGCAGAGGATTACATTACAGAGGTATTTTCTGGAGCGATAGAATGATCCAACCATTTTTCCAGTAACCTTAACAACAGATTAGATATGATGTTTCGGATTATTTTTTTTTCATTTTTTTTTTAGATGAGAATTAATAATTTGTATTATTTTGATCGTTCGAATTACTGTTCTCATCTTAGATGTTATTTTCACATGGACCCGTGGCACAACGGATAAAGTGCTAAGTATAATAATTTCTAAATGACAGTCTTCTAGAAGTTGATGGTTCAATCACCAGTACAGGCGACACTAATAATATAATTAAGAATTACTTAAGACTTCTACTCGGTCATGGCTGACGGAATGAAAGCAGTTTACTCCCGTGGATTACATAAAGGGTTCCATTCGAAAATCCGTACAGATTCCCGAGTTCGACAAGATGCAGCTGACGAAGGTCGGCGATTACATCGGCCAAAACGTTGTGAGAATAACATCCAAGATGAGAACAGTTGTCCGAATGATCCAAATAATACAAATTGGATGTAGCTCTTCCATTTTAGGTCTGGAGTGAAAGTCAGCCCTAGGAGCTTATCAAAGCAAGAGGCTTCCTCGAGCCATTCATTTCGACTGGAGCAAAACGGATCCGAGCGTTGGTGGTGAAAAGAGAGAAGCTTGGTTTTAGATGCGTTAAAAATACCACCCCCATTGCACCACGTGCTTCATACCCGAAAACGTAATCAGCAGTGTTCTTCGAGGTACTTGTCTAAGAAAGATAACCATTTGTGACAGTAACAACAACAGAGGAGCAAAGTGGAGTATCTGTTCTATTCTGATACTACACTGTCGAAACTAAACCAAAAGTTCACTTTCTACTCTTATTTGCTGATTAATACGAAAAATAGATGAAGAAGAATTGAAGTGTCTAAGAGTGTATTCGTACCATAGACTCATCCACGAGGCCAACGTTTGACACAAGATCGGTTTTTAATGGGGAGCATCCTGTTACCCCCCCCATACTTATCCGCCCTTACGTAGTACGTGTAATTGACGAGACTATCGCCACCGCGACAAAACTTTCTGAATCGTAGTCGCAGAAATATCTTGACACGTCCCCACAATGTGCGCTTCAAGGTGGAAATGCGATGAATTTTGGTCTCACATACGTTGGTTTTCAAGTGACACCGTTATCAGCGACTGCCCTGGCACTGTCACGCAAGGCCAAGATCGACAAGAGACATCTGCTCCACAACATCATGAGCAAACCCCCTCCACCAGTACGCCTCACATCACGCCACGCACTCTCCCAGCACGCGCATCAGCTTCTGGAAACCGTCCCAGACACCACCTCAAAGCAGATGTGGACCAAGAACCGCTGGAGGGAAGATTGGCAGCAGGCTGACCAACACCGACTGCACAGGTTCATCACCGACCTAGACAACATACCAGGGGCTGAGCTGCCACGAAGGCAATGGACCAATCTGAACCGCCTGAGAACTGGTGTGGGCCGTTTTTCTGCCACAATGAGAGACTGGGGCCTGAGAGAGAGAGTGCTGCCTGTGAATGTGGCCGCCCAGAACAGACAGTTACGCACGTCATAGAGGAATGCCCGCTGTTCAAACCACCCAAATAGCGAGCAGGGCACAGCGGACCTTGATGACGAGACGAGAACCTGGCTTGCCAAGACCGAGCTGCAGCTTTGAGGGAGCTGGCACAAGAAAGAAGAAGTAACACCATAAAAGAAATATCCAACGGAGTAAGATCAGGGCATCTTGGTGCAAACCCAGCTTGTCATCACCGTCCAATCCAATTTTTCCAGAATCTGTGTGTTGCTCGAATTTGTAAGCGTCATGCTGTAATACGACCCCCCCCCCCACCCTGAAACAATTGTACTAGAACAGATCGTGGAATAACACTTATGTAATATCATGTAATAAATATTTGAGGAATGTTGTTGATTGTTCTCTATAGGGTCATATGTTGTATAGGCAAGAGTGGATTGAAAAAAAAAAAGTCTGTTCTGTCCTCAGTCAGTGAAGGAGAAATTCTTATAGACTGAGGCAATTTCTTTTTTTGTTCAAATCCAGAGTTCCCCTTTTTGGGGAGTTGGATTTTCCCCCGACATTAAAAAACGACCTTGTGTATAACTCTTTCTTCGTGGGGAGGCAAGTAAATAAAAACAACAACAAAAATACTTACACCCCAAAATACGTGCGTGTAATATATTCTCATTTTTTCTAATTGTTTTTCATCTGTTAAGTCTCTGAAAAATCAATAAAAATAATAAAATAATACTTTAAAAAAAAAATACGGTGGTATCGGATTGACGTACTTTATTTTATCAACAAACGGCGTAAACACAAAAACAGAAATCAATACCAAATTCACTTTAACAACAAAAGCTAAAACTGGGGTCATAGAAATCAGCTTACAGAGACAGTCTAACAAAAAGGCGCAAAAAAGCCATAAATGTTGATCATGTGGGGTGCTCTGAACTACGTCCGCCAAGCTACTGATCAAACAATATAAAAGCAGACCGCGCAACCACTTTTTCAGAGAATACAAGTTCGACTACCCTCGCCTTTGGGAGAGGTATGCCAGCGCATCGGCTGACTACTAAACACCCCCACATACATACACAAAGGCTTACACTCCTACCATTCTTCAACGCATACAACCACACACTGCTGACAAAAAAACACACACATACAAATGCCTAAACGAATTATCAACTCTCACGCATACACATTCGTACAACTTCATTTTTTATTCAACTTTCATACATGTTTTCCATATTTTATCTGTTTTTACTCGTTTAAACATCTCTACAACTATTCTAATGTAAGCGTGGATCTTAGCATTTTCTCTAAGACACAATATCTTAACAAGCTACGGTCCGCGCTTCTACAGTGGAAACCAACATCGGTTGGCACCACAGAAAATGATCGTGAAGGATCTAGGAGAATGGAAAAACTTAGGAGAGAGAGAGAGCACCACCCGGACTTCCACTGGAAGAACGCGAGGACTACTGAGATCCTGAGGAGACGTATGAAACAAGGTCTGTTGGACATTCATGACTGAAACTTGGTGGACAAGTCAGTCATATATTGACGTTCATTTGTACCCAAAATATAGTTGGATCGTTTCGGAATTTTTTTAGATGAGGATTAATAATTTGTATTATTTTGATTATTCGGACTACTGTACTCATAACGGTTCCCTAGTTTTACAAGATGAGAAGAATAGTCCGAATATGGTTGGATTGTCGATAGGATTGTGAATTTTATTAACGATTTCATGAGGGTGAGGGTATTTTTGGGGAGTGGGGGGATTAGGGAGGTGACGGTGGTTAAGTGTATATCGACACGGACTGAAGACTTGGATGTTCCAAGTTCGAATCCAGTCGGATCCACGGTATCACTTTCACTTAAGGATGTTGGCAACCTTCTCGTGGTCCTTCTCGTAAGTACCTGATGTCTTTCCAGAAAGATTTCCAACTGGAAAAACATCGGGGAAACTAATGCCAACACCAGAATCATCGGATTCACACGAAAGAAGAAGAAGAAGCCCCTTTATCTAAAAGACTGACATCATCGCAGCGACCGAGACAATAGTGTCGACTAATCAACAACTCACGGTAAAAGACTTGACGACATCCCGGCTACTAACACGACGACGACGTCCTCCTTCCCCTCCTCCTCACTCTCCTCCTCCTCTCCTCCCACTCCTCTTCTCCTCTCCCCCTACTACTACGATAACGGCCCATCTCTTTCTGAAGTTTCACTGAATTCTGAACTGTTTCCTAAAAAAGAATTTTATTTCTTTGAATTAAATATGAACTTTATATTTTGTTGCACACCCAAGTACGTCTTCTTCCATCTTATTGTTGTCGCACCTTCACCACACGTCTCTTTCATTCACTCATTTTTTCTTGTTAGCGGGAGGCGTGGTACACTGGACGACACTAGCATCACCCTATAATTCCGATATTCTTTTACCGACGTTGAGTATAGTTTATATAGATATGGAACTGTTTCAATAACAAGTAGTTTTTTCTCTCTTCTTTCTAATTTGCGAGGAAGGGGGGGGGGGGGGGGCTAGGGCGACCGATTTTCTAACCGCACGCCCTTTCTAATTTACAAAGGCTGGCGTCTGCTTCATTTAGAGATTGTTTGATTGTTGTTTGTATTTAGTCATGTTGGCAACAGCCGGTGTCCCAATTTATTAAGCAGTTTAATCATATTGATTAGGCGTGAAAGAAATCGATGGCGACTTGCAACGATTAATCATAATCGAAATTGGTCAATTGATTAACCATTCGAAACGGACAAGAAAAGGTGACAAGACGAAGCAAACAGATTGTGCACACTTATTCCTTTTTTCATCTAAACGTTATAAACATCTGCAGGTAGTTTCTTTTTGTCAGTCTTGCTTCTGTACTTGGCCAGGGTTTTGACGACGGAACTCAATACCTATTGCACCTGGCGCAGCCTGGGTAGATGTGCAGTTCATACCAGTCGAGGATACGCCCTCGACAATCAGTCTGAGATAGTCATTTCTAGCCTACATCGGCTTGAGAAGAAAATCGTTTCAAACGAGCGGAAATCATTCTTATGATGTAATGTTTTTAATTTCGGGACGCCTGCTGCGTTTGTGCGGACGACAAGGTAAGCCATTAATTTGAGTAACCCCCACCTTCTACTCAGAGAAAGGAGTGGCAGAAAAGAAGAAGAAAGAGTAAACTGAATGAACGGAGAAAGAAAGAAAATAGCTCATACAAGACAGTAACTTTTTTTTACGTTCGTTCGTCTCGCATATTTCGTTTATCTGCGCACATCGTAATTCCCGTCGATCAACCAAATCTAACCAAGACGCCATTATCAGCTGCAGCGGCTGACTGATGGGAGGGAGTATTATCTCTTGCCCTCGCTGCTGGCATCCTTTGCCACCAGAATCCCTGCTGAACGAAACGGCGATTCACTACTACTACTACTACTACCACTACCACTACTGCTGCTACCGCTGCTGTTTCTACTACTACTACTACTACTACCGCTACTGCTGCTACCGCTGCTGTTTCTTCTACTACTACTACTACTACTACTACTACTACTACTACTACTACTACTACTACCGCTACTGCTGCTACCGCTGCTGTTTCTACTACTACTACTACTACTACTACTACTACCGCCACAACGACGACGACAGTCAACAGGATCAACGGCAACTCTGACACGCACTTCTACAATAACAACGACAATAGAGATAATAATAGCCGAAGAATTTTTCATCATCATCATCATCATCATCATCATCATCATCATCATCATCATCATCATCATCATCATCATCATCATCATCATCATCCTCCTCCTCCTCCTTCTCCTCCCCCTCCTCCTTTCCTGTCAGTTCACTTAATTCTGAATTGTTTCATAAAAAGTATTTTATTTTCTTTGAATCAAATACAATTTTTCTATTTTGTTGCACACCCAAGTCATGGCCACCGAGATGGCCATGCCCAAGTCCGTCTTCTTCCCTTTTCTTGTTGCCATTCTGTCATTCATTTATTGTTTTTCTTATCATAACAAGGAAGAGTGTGTTGCAGGGCCACCTATAAGCTTCTGTCTCGTCTCATCAACTGTTCTAACTTAACTTACTATTCAAGACAAAGTTACTTTCCTATAATAACTACAAGAAACCTCTTCAACAACCGATTGTCATGGCAAATAACACCCTACCTAAGAGTTCATCGTTCAAACTCCTCGGCCTAACTTTCACAGATAACATGAATTGGAACAAATACATTGAAGACATTGCCAGGACTGCTGCAAAGAAGGTGGGCTCCCTCTACCGTGCTAGTAAACTTCTCACACCTGACATTATCCTATATCTCTACAGAGCCACCATCCGCCCATAAATGGAGTATTGTTGCCACATCTGGGCTGGTGCATCATCCACTAGTCCCTCCCTCTTAGACAAGGTCCAAAAAAGAGTCGCAACTTAATAGGTCCCTCACTACCCACCAAGCTCCAGCCCTATCCCACCGCCGCAATGTTGCTTCCTTGTGCCTGTTTTACAAGTACTTCAATGGACTGTGCTCTGATGAACTTGCTGCTCTGGTGCCCCCATGGCGCAAATTGACTAGACCAACCCGACAATCTGACAAATCCTATCCATTCACTGTGGAGGTCCCCAGGTGCAGAAGAGCTTTCTACTCCAAAAGCTTCTTTTCTCGTGCCGCTGGACTCTGGAACTCCCTCCCTGCTCCTTGTTTTCCTGACGGTACTGACATGCAGAAATTTCAAACTAATGTAAACAGACATCTCGCTGCACAGCTCCCAATTTAGGTTGACCCCCCTCCCCTAAAAAACCCCCAAACTCTCACCCTTTTTCTCAGTAGCCCCTTACGTCTACAGTGGCGGTCTGCCTTGTTTGGGATGAACTGTGTTAAAAAAAAAGAAAGAATTCCCTTTACTTTATCATTTGATCTGCTCGACCGATCCCTATTCAGTATCTCATTTGCAATACGGACTAAAACATGCAAAATATTGTCGGCCTTTTCGCTCAGATGGCCATCTTTTTGTTCTTTAAAAAAATAAATGATAAATGAGACAAGATTAATTATTAAATTCTCTTCGTTTTCTCAATGTTTAAACGTTCTCAATTTTCAGTTTAGATTTTTGTTAATTTGCCTTTGTTGTGTTTCTAAGCCAATAAATATGATTTTATTTCTGATAGACACTGAACATGCAATCCTATTTTGAAACACACTTGGTATATTTTTAGTGCCAATTTTCATTGATCGTGACAATTGTTCAGGTAAAAATCTGAAAATGTCTAAATAATGTGATTGTGAATAACCTAACCTAATTTTTCTTTTTGTTCCAATTCAGAGTGCCCCTTTTTGAGAGCTGGATTGTCCCCACATAAAAAAACGACCATGTGCCTATACCTATCCTCAAATAGAGAGAATGGTCCTTTTTACCAAATAAATAAGTCAAAATGAATGAAATAAAATGTTTCGAAATTTTTGAGATGAGGATTGATAATTTGAATTAATTGATTTATTCGGACTACTATTCTCATCTTGGATGTTATTCTCACAATATTTTGGCCGATGTAACCTCCAACCTTCTCCGGGAAGGGCCCGTTGCGCAACGGATAAAAGTGCTAATTTATAATTAGTTCTACGTGACAGTCTTCTGGAGCTTGAAAGTTCAATATATACTTAGAATACACTTACGAATTACTTAAGACTTCTATCCGTCCATGGCTGACGGAATTATAGCAAATCTATCTCTGTGGATTAAACAAAGGGTTCCGTTTAAAAGTACGCATAAGTTACCGAGTTCGACATAAAGATTCCCGAGTTCGACAAGACGCACCAGAAGAAGGTCAGAGGTTACATCGGCCGAAACGTTGTGAGAATAACATCTAAGATTAGAACAGTAGTCCGAATATACCAAATAACACGAATGAAATAAAAACTAACATAAATAAATAAATAAATAAAACTTACTTTTGCGTGATCAGTGCCATTACTTCGATTATATATTTCGGCTTCGATCTCTTGTATCTCTCGTTTCCGGCGTTTGTTCTCTGATTTAAGTTTTTATCTAAGTCAAATGAAAAAAAATGTTTAAAGTTTAAAAAACAAAAAAACAAAAATAACTTAATTTTTTAAAATGTAGATTAAAGTTATCAACAATGGGAAAAACCGAATCAGTAGTTTTTAATATAAACATATTGTGAACTTGCGTCCGTGTGCGTTCACTGCGCAGACCGCGATCGTCCACTTTTTGTCTTCGTCTGAAGTCGCTGCTCGATTCCTACATCGATTGCAGTGTCAATCACGTGGTCTATGTCATTGTTTTAACGAAATTATTCGTCCTCTAAAACAAACCACAACTCCAGTTCAAAACAAGTAACAATGTTTTATTTTGAAAGACGTTACAATGATACTTGTTTTCTTCTACTGAACAACAGACCTACAAATCAAGACACGCATATCTTTCAACCGAACACAATTCTTTAGATTAGGGCCCAAGCTCGGAGAAGCACACAAACCCAACTGACCTACTCTGCCCCATAAAGTGTAGTAGCTGTTCCGATGGATACTGCACCCCATAGACTGGTATTGTCTTGGCCTTCGGGGCTTGATTTACGCCGGTCTATGGGTCTGTCCTGTGCAGTTCTAGGAGGTCTACCCTCCCAGGCTTTGCCTCCCCTGTTTGGGGAGGAGTAAGTTTATTGTTTACTGCCCGAGGCGCCCCTACCGGGGAATGCCGACGTGGCTGCCGAGGCAATTTTTAATGGCCAGAGTGCTCACCTTCTCGAGCGCTGACTTTTCAAGTCCCACTTTCCCGACCCGACCTTGGGTCACATCTTACCTTGTGGGAGTAAGATAAAACTGGCCTTGTGCCTAACCTCCTGGAGAGGAGGTAAATAAATACTCTGCCCTTCTGCTGGAATATATATAGATATTAATTGGACCACATCGAGAGACTACTCAAGATTATCAGCTGTTAATCTATGGGCATAAAAAACTGACTGACAATGAGGTACATCATCTAGTATGAACATTAATTTTGGAAAATCTCAAGTGGGGCATAATCACAGCATGGAAGCTCGTATCTAAAGAGACATTAGTCTTTCAAAGGTCAGCCCATTTTTTAGGTGGTTTCTCTTCTCTTAGCTAAATATTTTGGAGAGCTGGATTTTTCCCACATTAAAAACCGACCTTGTGTCTAACTCTGCCTTCGTGGGGAAGAAAATAAATAGGGGCATATCACAAAAGGTAAAAGATTTAAATCAATTGAATTAGAAGGACTATCTATTATATAAAAGAAAGTTGTATGGCGAGAGGGAGCTGGTTAAAAAGTCGCTTGCTAAAGACAGGAGATAGTAATCTTGTAGAGGCGTCCGTGTCTGTCTCTATCTGAATGAGCTGGCTTGAAATGAAAAAGAAGAGAGTCACCAGAGTTTCATATAAAAATGCCAACATCTTCAATAGAATAAAATCAACTTTAAAAGTTTCATTAACACAGGAATACAAGAATGTAAGACAAGTTGGTTCGGCAGGCAGGTTTTAGCTATGAATAGAGAATCGAGTTCTAGAGTTCCATCCTTAATGTTGCTATTCCATATCCTTTTTCTCTCTAATGTTGCTATTCCATATCCTTTTTTCTCTCAAATGTTGCTATTCCATATCCTTTTTCTCTCAAATGTTGCTATTCCATATCCCTTTTCTCTCAAATGTTGCTATTCCATATCCTTTTTCTCTCAAATGTTGCTATTCCCCTTCCATATCCTTTCACTCTCAAATGTTGCTATTCCATATCCTTTCACTCTCAAATGTTGCTATTCCATATCCTTTCACTCTCAAATGTTGCTATTCCATATCCTCTTTCTCTCTAATGTTGCTATTCCATATCCTTTTTCTCTCAAATGTTGCTATTCCATATCCTTTTTCTCTCAAATGTTGTTATTCCATATCCTTTTTCTCTCAAATGTTGCTATTCCATATCCTTTTTCTCTCAAATGTTGCTATTCCATATCCTTTTTCTCTCAAATGTTGCTATTCCATATCCTTTTTCTCTCAAATGTTGTTATTCCATATCCTTTTTCTCTCAAATGTTGCTATTCCATATCCTTTTTCTCTCAAATGTTGCTATTCCATATCCTTTTTCTCTCAAATGTTGCTATTCCATATCCTTTTTCTCTCAAATGTTGCTATTCCATATCCTTTTTCTCTCAAATGTTGCTATTCCATATCCTTTTTCTCTCAAATGTTGTTATTTTATATCCTTTCTCTCTCTAATGTTGCTATTCCATATCCTTTCTCTCTCTAATGTTGCTATTCCATATCCTCTTTCTCTCTAATGTTGCTATTCCATATCCTCTTTCTCTCTAATGTTGCTATTCCATATCCTTTCTCTCTCTAATGTTGCTATTCCATATCCTCTTTCTCTCTAATGTTGCTATTCCATATCCTCTTTCTCTCTAATGTTGCTATTCCATATCCTATTTCTTTCTAATATTACTATTCTGCTTCTTCCTCTCTGATATTCACTGCATTATCTAATTAGCTCAGTGTTTTCTAACCAAACGTGCATCTGTGTGCGCTAACTGCACAGGTTGTGATCGTCCACTTGGTGTCTTTATATGAATTTGGTATGCGATTCTGACACCGGTCGCAGTGTCAATCATGTGGTCTCTATCACTGCTGCAACAAAAGGATTCTCCCTCCAAACAAAACCACAACTCCAGTTTAACACAATAAAGTTTTATTTTGAGAGATGTTACAATGATACTTGTTTTTTTCTACTGAACGACAGGCCCGAAACTTAAAAAGAAACATATCTTCCTACCGAATACAATTCATTAGTTTAGGGCCCATCTGTTTCTGAGAAACACAGAAGAACCTTACTGACCCACTCTACTGGAATATATATCAACATCACTTGGACCACATCGAGAGACCACTCAAGATTATCAGCTGTTAATCTATGGACATAAAAAAACTGACTGCCCATGAGAACCACAATCTAGTATGAACATTAATTTTGGAAAATCTCAAGTGGGGCATAATCACAGCATGGAACCTCGTATCTAAAGGGGCATTATTTCTTCAAGGACTTTTAGCGGTTTGATTTTCAACGTGAACCCCTTCCCATGTAAAGAGGAAATAACCTTTCCAAGCGAAGAAATCAAATTTTGACTGGTCACTGTTCTCTTAGCTAAATATTTTCACTCGCAGGCCTGTCATATGCAGTATGCATCTATGCACCCCCACTAAACATGCAGCCCTGTGCATGTTTACAAAGTTTCATTATCAGTTCTAAGCGACAGTCGTCTGGAGGTTCAAGGTTCAATCCCCAGTACGATACTAAAAATATAATTGTGAATTACTTAAGACTTCTAGCGGCCATGACGGAATGAGAGCAAGCTATCATCGCGGATCAAATAAAGGGTTCCGTTACAAATTCCGTACAGATACCTGAGTTCGACATACATATTACCGAGGTTGACGAGACGAATCCGAGGAAGGCCGGAGTTTACATCGGCCGAAACGTTGTGAGAATAACATCCAAGATGAGAACAGCAGTTCGAATAATCCAAATAATCCAAATAAACGTATTTTCATATATTTTATTTTTTTTTACTAATGAGTCCCCACTTATCAAGACCAAAAGTCACTAAAGGATAACGGTTAATGAAATGGATAGAATTCGGTTCAATGATGAAGAATTTTATGGAAAGATTTAAAATGACGAATGCAATGAATACAATTTGATTGCTTATATCGACAGTTTGTGGCAAGTATTTGTTGATATTTGATTTGAAGACAGCCATGTTGTAGTCTGTAGGAAAGCAGTCCCACTGTAATGTGTTCTATAGATGAGAAGTCCTTGGAAAGAAACTCTGTTTATGGAAATTTTGTTTTGTGTAAAGCACGCAGAGAAAGAAAGTAAAGTTTTTTTACAGTTGTGGCAGAAGACGGCTTCTTGCCGTGAGCATCTTATAAGGAGGAACTGAAGATTGGAGCTCAGTCGAGAATCTTTCATTGCAAGAACGACAGAGTAGAGAAAAATTAGCCAGAATTGCTCAGCTAGTCAGTGAGTGAGAAGTCCTAGATTGAGGCAATTTTATTCATTTTTTTTGCCCATATTCAGAGTGTCCCTTTTTGAGGAACTGGATTTTCCAAAGAATAAAAACCGACCATGTGTCTAACTCTGCCCTCATGGGGAGGCAAGTAAATAGGGACTGGCAACGTCTTTTCTGTGAGAAAGGGAAGAGAAGAGATTATCCCCACTAGATTGCGAACATGAATTTTTACTTTGAAAGAGTGCTCTATGCGGCATTTTCTAAGGTGTGGCTCTATTACTCTAGTTTAGGACGCATCTGGCTTTTGTATGGGTAAAGGAATGCATAAGGAGTCAGGTGTTTTCTAGATTGTAAATATGTTATATAACGTGTGTAGTGTGTGAATGGACAAGTTTGAGTGACACTTCTAATGGTTAGAGGTGACCCCTGAGGGAAGTCGGGAAAATCACGTGATTTCCAGTCGGAGATTTTGTTTTTTGCCTGGCGATACTTCAAACAGAAAAAAAAACGTGTCTATAGCGCTGTCCCCACAGTGTGGATGAGTGTGTCGAGCCGAGCTATCCGTTCATCTACCCGTCCATCTATCCGTCCATCTATCTGTCTGTCTTTCTCCCACGCGTACGAAAATAATTGTCCCTCTGATGTATTCTGTTACTGTCCTTCTCTTTTTTAAATAAACCTTTTTGTAAATCAACATCGGCCGTCCGAGTAGTTTTGTATTTTAGTTTTGTATTTTAGTTTATAAGAGTTTGTGATTTAAATCGGGAAGAAATTCAGAATGACGAACTTACTTGGAAGAATAATACGTCTGGCCGAATCTGACTCAAATAAAAACGTTACATAAGCAAAAAGAGATCACCATTCTTCTACGAAATAAATAATGGCCCCACAACTAGATAGACATGAACTTTTATTCACGGGGACACAGGCACAAAATGACAAAATGAAGATAGCACAATGGGCTGATTCATGTAGGTTAGATGAAGTGGTATTATCCCGGAGTTCAATATCTCACTTGTTCAGGGTTGAGTCAGGTGGAGAACGGAAAAACGTGCGCTCTTTAGCTCGCAAGAAACACTTGCGAGCTAAAGATTAATGTCGGTTCGTGTTCGCGCCGAAACGATTAATCGCGCATGAATCTCGTTGCACGTAAAAAGGTGATGATTACATAATCGCTTAGCCAAATTACATTTCCCTGCCGACCACGTAGACCGATACAAAATAGTTTGCTCATGCAACTGCTACAACAGTAAATGTATGTTAATAGATGGTATTTGAGTCTTCGTAAATATTTTGAATGTTCACACGTAATCGCCAATATATTATTTTAGCATTTCCATTTTGTGTATTTTTGGGGGGCTAGAAGGTCCTACACTAAAATGAAGTGAGAAAAAGAAACATTTCTATTTTTTGTATATTCTGTTAACCATACATACACATGAATGCCACTAACCTACCAACAACTCTAAGTTCGAAGGGGTTGCCAGTCGGATTTAGGGTTAGTGGTAAGTCAATTTTTAACTGTGTTTAATGAATGAAACACCAATAGCGACTCATTGGTTGGACATTTAGGATGTTTTACTGTCTTTGAAGGAGTGGATGTGTACGAAATGTTATATTAAAAAAAAGAAGCTATAAAACACTTTCAGAAGTTTAAAGGTATGCAGGTCAGTAGAAAAATAAAATTTATAGCGTTTTCTAGCGCTTGTTTGTTGCGACATAAAAATAGAAGTGAAAACACAGAAAATGCCGATGACAGTTTTGTCGATTAAGAAAAGTTAGGAAAATAATGCCGAAATCTACTTCACTCTGAATAATTTACGTGACTGAAATAGGATTTAACAAAAAAAATTGCTAAACTGCAGTAGTGTCAAATTGTTATTGAGGGTGTGATCAGCAGCAACAGCCAAGCAAGAACCTAGGTACCAGACGACGACACGGTTATATATTGGTTTAGACACGCACAGAAAAGTGTAAAACATAACAAATATATCTAAAATAGATTTTACTGGCGGTTGATATTTTAAATTGTATGGACGAGGATGGGTGTTTAAAATTTCTAAAACAAGTGGTTTAAAGATTTCGAAACACCCACCATTTGATAAAGAGGTCTTCCTAGAAATATATTATGGAACACTGTCACACACATTACATCACAGTGTTGCAGTCTTTCCTAATCAAGTAAGATATGATATAACAAAATTAAAAAAAATATATATAAAAAATCACTTGTTTTTGTCTTACTTCTCAACGCCGACATATTTCCATTTCTTGCATTGTGATAACCTTCTAATAGTCTTCTATCTCTCTCTTTCTCTCTCTCTCTTTATATATATATATATATATATATATATATATATATATATATATATATGGGAAATGAAAAAGGAAAAACCAAAAAGGATTTTTTTTCATATATATATATATTATATGTATATACATAGATAATGTTATATATATATATATATATATATATATATATATTATATATATATATATATATATATATATATATATATATATAACATTATCTATGTATATACATATAATATATATATATATATATATATATATATATATACATATATATATAATTAAACAAGTTAAAATGTATTGATAAATGAACTTAAAACCAATATGTTTTAAAAAAGTACTCAATACAAGGTAGAGCTTTATAAATATACTCCATATAAACATTTAACACATCTACACAAATCAATTCATGTTTCGGTACTGACGTGTACCGCGTCGGGACCACAATTTCATACTCTGTTGAGAGCGGGAGCAGGAATGTTTACTTTTTAGATGCTGAGCTATTGCGCGAGTGTCAGATAGGTGTATGGTGAGGCGTATTATGTGAATAAGTGCGAAAGGTTTTGTCTCGTGTTTACATAAAACTTATGAATGAAATGTTTATGATTTAAAATGTTAACACTTTACTGCAGTTTCATTGATTATCTAACCATCAGAAGTGTTTTGATAAGATCTCGAACGCCCCCCCCCCCCGATTCGAACATGTTCAAACTGATCTGTGAAGCAGGCGATCATGGTGGGAGAGACTAACTTATGAGTTACAAAATACATAAAAGAAAAAATGATGAGTTATTTATTCAAGAAAAGAAAATAATTATGTCTTTACTTACTCTTTTTGACGTCACAACTATGATTACGTCCCATCACTTTGTAGACACGATGTTTTTGCATGAATTTATTGTTCGGTTTTTGGCTAGCCAGAAACGAAACACGCTTGAAGTCCTTTTCTTCCGGTTCTATTACGTGTTTGTGTCCATCAAGATGGAAAAATCCAGACTGAAATTACATTAAAAGTTCAATAGAATAAAAACCATGAATTTGTTTTCTAAAATGTTCAACGTGTTAAATGTGGTAGTAAGACGAGAAAATTGTGAAACTGACAGATCTATTGTGATACTATAAACTACTTTCTCTCCCCCAGCTAGGACCAACAGGAAAGATTAGATAGGAAAATGAACGAAATAAAAAAAGACCTGCTGATCCATTGTGCTATACAGATGAAGTGACGCCATGAACAATTAGTTGTGGGTCAAGATAGAGAATTACGGAAGAAATTATCTAGTTTCCGGTGGTAAGCCGAATGAAAATCGGACGTTTCCGGTTGAAAGTAAATATATTTGGGGGATACTGGTGTTGGGGTACACCGGCGACGGAGCTCGGGAGTGAGCGACCTCGACAGGCATAGACGGGATAGAAGGATCGTACGACGAAGTTTGTCTTAGCTGAGATGCTGAATTTAAGAAATGAGAGGTTTATGTCAGATGTAGAAACTATCGACAGGACCCTAACGACACACACACACCTGTGTTCAACCAGTCATGTTTTTTTACAATGTCTATATCTGTGTTGTTTCTTATTATGTGTGTAAATTGCAAAACATGGCTTTGCGCTTCTCGTCACCGACTATACTGGAATGTCGCCATCTCCAAGAAGATGAAGAAGAATAACCACGGAACATGCGTTTGAGGTAAGCGGTCGGTACGGAGGCGTAGGCATAGTTATAGAATATAGTTGTAAGAACAAATTCACCAATGAAAGAGTTGGTGGTTATCGATGTGGAGAAAGTTATCTGAAATAGAAGACTCAATTGGTTCGACTATGTGCAGAAGATCCAAGGAAATTGATTTCAATGGAGATAGGTGGTCCACATAAAAAGTGTTTGGATCTCAACGCAATTGGAAACAGTTGGTGGCTGAAGACATGGAACAGTTGGGATTGACGAATCAAGACGCAAGTGATCGAGAATGGTGGAGACAATGAATGAAGAAGTCTAAGCCCGGCAAGTGAAAAGGGACTTTAAAACGTGAAGAAAGAAAAAAAAGATTTAAAACGGAAGCAAGTTCACTACAATCAAATTGAATTATATTAAAAAATTGAAAAAGTATATTTTATATTTATTTATTTTTTAAAATAATTATTATTAATTCTTGTCAGTGTTATTTTCTTGGAAAAAACATTTTATTTTCATTCTTACTTAAAAGAAACACTTGTCGGGACTGACTGTAATTTGAAATGTCATCAAGGAAACCCATTAAATTGCATTAAATGTCATCAAAAAAACCCATTAAATGTCATTAAATGTCATCAAGGAAACCCATTAAATGTCATTAAATATCATCAAAGAAACCCATTAAATGTCATTAAATGTCATCAAGGAACCCCATTAAATATCATTAAATGTCATCAAGAAACCCATTAAATCTCATTAAATTTCATCAAGGAAACCCATTAAATTGGCAGCACTGCTTGTGAGTCGTCCATCATCATCTGTGTCGCCGCATCCGCAACAACTTGCTAATTTAGTGATTTTTCACCGAATTTGTCTTTACGATGTTAGGACAAAAACCGCTCTTTTCACTCGATAATCAATTATTAAACATTATTACCGCTAACATTTTCCCGGTAAATAAACATTGTATTTATTAAACGATTATTTTAGCGATAAAGTATGAATTACATATTATTTTTAAAAATATATACATCGATTTTATTGTATTATTAATTTTTCCTATTAAAATCAATGTTGTACATTTTTTATTCAATTAATTTTGTCACAGTGGGCTTTTGTACGCTCACTGCTAAATTGTGAAATAAACGTTGACCCCTTTCAAGAGGTAATTAACGTTAGTTCAATAAAGCATGATTATTATTTCAAAAGTAAGCCATGAATAGATTCGGGGCATTTTTAACGACAGCAAACAACGAAAAGGGGGTAATAAAAACCCAAATAGGGCACAAATAAATGTTACCAAAGGCAAGATAACTTACTCTTCTACTAACCTGGATAAGTTTATTTGTGTTTGAACTTATTTTAAAGCATTTTTTGTTCAGATGAGAATGATAGTCCGAATAATACAAATTATATATCTTTGGGGGACCCTTTTTAGGGTTCCAGTTATTTTGGGAAGATTTTGGGAAGAACCAGTTTTATAGAAACATTTTAAAGAAAAACAGTTTTAAGTAATATTCACATGTGTGAGAGAGCGAGAGAAATGGTATATGACAAACAAATAAAATAAAAAGTACAAAAGCATAAGTTCACAAAAGAGATATTTTATACATGTTTAAAATGGAAGTCTACGAAGATAGGAAAACACAGAATAATTATAGGATTGACACCCTAATATATTATCACATCGGCGTAAACACAAACACAGATGGCAATACCAAATTCACTTCAACAAGAAAAGTTCAAACTCGGGCCATAAAAACCAGCTCCCATGAGACAGTCTAACAAAAAGACGCAAAAAGCCAAAAATGTTGATCACGTGGGTTGCTCCCAACTACGTCCGCCAAACCACGGGTGAAACAATATAAAAGCAGACTTTGCGACAAAATCTGTCTATTCTCTCTTTCCTCTTTTTCAGAGAATACAAGTTCGGCGAAGGATTCCAGGGCGTCGGCTGACTACTAAAAAAACAAGCACACACACACACATACACACACAGACAGAGAGAGAGGCTTACACTCCTATCATTCTTCAACGCACGCAACCACACACTACTGACAACGGCACATACAAATGCCTAAACGAATTATCAACTCTCTCACACACACACATTCGTACAACCACGAAGAAAAGGTGACACGCACATTCACACACTTCGACGTACTAACGCCAAGCATCACACATGGCTACACTACGCACATACATACATACTCATAAATCACAGGCATAAACATTTATCGTTTCTCTAACTGGACACTTGAAATGAACACTTAATGCTCTGTAATTTGTATATATATAAATATTTTGTGTTACTTTTAAACTACGTTTTATTCTTCCTTTAACCATATGCAGGCCTTATCTTTCATTCAACTTTTATCTTCTATTCAACTATTCCATGTTTTTCCATGTTTTATCTGTTTTCACTCTTTTAAATATTTCTACAACAATTGTAATGTAAGCGTGGATCTTAGAATTTTCTCTAAGACACAATATCTTAAACAAGCTAAAGTCCGCGCCCCTACAAATTATTCATACTTAAGTGTCCTTGACGAACAAGGGGGATTCATTGGTTGAGATATCGAGGAAGCCTGTGTCGATAATTTAAGGGCTGTGAATTATCCATGGGTCTGAAAAATCGTAATCAAAACCTCCTCACTCAATTATATAAATTACATTTCATTGAAAGTTATTAAATAGAGTCAATAATCATTTGTTTTCATATTAGAAAGTTCAGTGAGAAATGTATGAAGTATTAAAATGGTTAAGTTTATAAGTTTATTTTCAATCAGCAGACGACATTGGGGTTCAAGCAGTGTGTGTGTCGCCTTTAGTGTGCCTGTGCGTAAGACAGTGAAAGAGTTAATGCATTGTGTATGTGTGTGGGTTGATGTCAGTGTGGCTATGTGTGCGTGAGTTTATAAAAGGTGTTCTTCAGCATTTCCAAGGCCATACAGAGAGGCGATGGGGCTGTAGAAACGTCGATGTTAGCTCTGTAGTGGATTTGGGCTAAACATACAGTAGAATGGAAAAATCTGGCCTTATATGGGGTCGAGGTGGCTCCAAAAGGACAATTTCTATAAATTCAGAAAAAAACCGCTGATTGGTTCAAAATATTATTATTTATTTTTATTAATTTGGGCGGATGCGTGCGCAAAGCGGTGTGCGCAGAAACGAGTTTAAGCACTTTCATTTTGGACACCGAAAGGTAAACTTCGCTGCTACATATCCTCATCTAAAATTCCGAAATATTTTGATATGTGTAGTAAAACGACGAAATATAACGCACAAAGCTTTATTCAACATATATGCACACATAGGTAATATACATTAGAGAGTTCTAGAACAAGGGATATAATCTCTGAGAAAAGAGGTAGCATATAACACTACTTATTACTAAATGTTATTTCGTAAGTAATTAAAGGCAAGAGTTATTGTGTCTTGAAAATTAGTTACGTTTCTATAAGTAAGGAATTATACATAACATTGTTTTTGTGGATTGTATCTCGTAACGTAGGGACTTTGATATATGGGTCAGCAGGAAGGAATGTATTTTTGGTCAGTGTTCATAAAAAAGCAATATGTTTGATAATAACAAGAGAATTAGTCTAAAATATTCGTGAATTAAAACATATACTTTCACTGACCGTCCTTTGTTGTTTCACCTAGTTATTTCCCTTTTTTCTTCGGGTTTTTAGTCATCTTATTCCTTATTTTCTTTTCCTTTGTTACCTTATACTTTTATATTCCTTTGTTACCTTATACTTTTATATTCCGTAAATACACACACACACACACATACATATATATATATATATATATATATATATATACATATATATATATATCGCCAATCTGCGTATAACATCGACCGGACTATACTTATTTTAACGTCTCTTAGAACTTGACGTGCCTTTTCGTCTTCTATCGTGATTCGACCCCTCGGGGTTAATACCATCAAAATGAGGAAGAAGAAAAGAAGAAAAAAAAACTATAAGACAGTCTCGCCTGACAAAGTTGTTTTACAACGAAAGCTTGCAAAAAAAAAATAAGTAAAACAAAAAAAATAATGGAATTTTTCATTTAAATTGCACGTTGTGTCGATTTTCAAAATATTTCACCTAAATACATTTTATGCGTGTCTCAAAGATGTTGTCAATTTCCATATATATATATATATATATATATATATATATATATATATATATATATATATATATATATATATGTATGTATGTGTGTGTGTGTGTGTGTGTGTGTGTAATTGTTTTTGCCACCACATACCAAGCCGACCATACTACATCAATTCAGTGAAATTCCGTTTTTTTTCTTTCATATTTCTCGGTATATACTTAACCGAAAAGTAGTTCGATACATGAAAATAATCTGTTATATTTCACTGCCCCCCCCCCCCCAACCAATTCTCTTTAAAATGCGGCCCACAGACAAATCGATGGCCAATGGATGGACGCATCTAAAAAAAAAAGTTGCCGTTGCGTTTACGTCATTTTAACGACAACCACTTAAACAGAAGTGAAAGACACCGGGGAAATCCACCATGACGTCACAAGGGACGGCGTCACCCACTAACATAGGTGGAAGAAACCAGAGGAATCCTTAATAAATTCACAAGAGGATGGCGTCTCATAAGAACGACGTTTCTCACTAACATGGGTGGAAGAAACCAGGGGAATCCTTAATGACGTCATAAATGATGAAGTTACAAAAGTTTGGTGTCAACCACTAACAAAGGTGGAAGATATTAGGGAAATGACGTCACAAATGATCAAATAACAAAAAGATGAGGTCATATACTAACAAAAGTGGAAGACATTAGAAAAATACTTAATGACGTCACAAATGATGAAATAACAAAAAGATGACGTCATATACTAACAAAGGTGGAAGACAGAAAAATCTTGGATCACGTCAAAATGATGAAGTAACAAATTTATGACGCCATCAACTAACAAAGGGGGAAGACATCAGAAACATCCTTAATGACGTCCAAATGATGAAGTAACAAAAGGATGACGTCATCCAATAAAACAGAGACCATAGACGACCCGTGTCCCTATAACTATTGCGTTTTTACGAATAGAATTAAATAGAATAGAATAGAATTACCATTAATCGTATATTGCAGAATTTTCTCGTGTGAGGCGGATAACCGTGTCCCTTGCAGTGCAGCGTGAGCGAAGCGCCATATCTGGGATCTTCGTAGAATCCTGCGTCCTGTAAAGTATAAAAAGAAATAATCTGAAGTAAAGATTTACACACACATACCATGAACAAGTAAGCGTTTGCTTATCTCCCCACAAGGGCAGTTGAGTCGATTAATCCTTGTATAACACAAGTAGCATGTCTCATTATTATAAACTCCTTATTTAACGTATTGTAATCATTAGTGATGGGACGATTCCAATTTTTTCCCCGATTCCGAAACAATTACCGATTCTGTTCTAAATTCCCGATTCCGATGCAATTACCGACTCCGATTCTTTTTAAATTTCTAAATATTTTGTTATAGAGTTGTTTTTTGTTTGAATTTTCGTATTACCTAAAAACTCGTGCAATGTATGCATATATTTTTGAAAAAGTAAAAAATACACTTGTTGGCGGGGGAGGGGGTTATACAATACACGAATAGATCTTTCTAACTATTGTTTTCTCAAATATTTTCCTCGTAATTGATTAAAAATAATGAGGGAAATAAAGATTTATTTAAAACAAAGTTAAAAAAAAAAAAAGTAGAATCGTCTTTTGGAATTAGCAAAATTTTAGACTAATTTTAAATTCCAAAAACGATTCATTTTTATCCCCCAAAGTTCCGATATTTCCGATTTCGACTAATCGTCCTATCACTAGTAATAATAGACAGAAAATCTCAATAAAAAGATAGGATTGCCTTACCGTAATTGGCGGTGTATCAAGGGTGACGACTTCTTTCGATTGTTTTGTTCGCATATACACCGGGATATTGTAGTTGAGTTCCGTTTTAGTAAAATTGAAATTCAAAATGCTGTCCGGACTTTTGAGAACGACTGGCAGGACATTCGGAAAATCTTCTTCGTGGTCAAACTTGAGTTCCACTCGATGTTTTGTTAAGTGGCGATCTGTTTGAAAAAAGAAAGAAATAGTTACAGATTTGTAAAAACAAATGTAATATCAGTTCAATTTAACGAAGAAAAAAACTAATTTAAAATGTTAGTCACTCGAAGACGATATTGCTGCACTAGCAGTGAATACAATTGACCTACTAAGGGTTTTCGCAGAATTGTTGTAGGGTCCCATGTAGATTCGAATATCTCGTCGACAGTTGTGTTATTGGATCCCGTGTAAGTTCGAACACTTCGTTGTTAATTGTTGTGGGGGTCCCGTGTAAGCTCGAATACGTCATCGACAATTATTGTTGTGGGGGGTCTCGTGTAAGCTCGAATACGTCATCGACAATTATTGTTGTGGGGGGTCTCGTGTAAGCTCGAATACGTCATCGACAATTATTGTTGTGGGGGGTCCCCTGTAAGTTCGAACATCTCGTCGCCAATTGTTGTGGACCTTTTTAGGGCCCTGAATGAAAACACGGACACGGGGTTTAGGTATAACAAGTATATTGGAGAAAAATATATACAACCGAGAAACAAGGTCAAAGCTAAAGTAGGAAGCATTGACCTCTATATCAGTGCTAAAAAAAACTCAATACATGCTCTCTGGGGCACACCAGAGACATTAAGAAATATTAAAGAGTGATTGAATCAACATAGAGTGAGAGGGCGAGAGAAATACATAGATAGCTAAGAGAGATGAGTGACTTATTCAGTTAATTATGGATTACGGCTACTAAGGACAATTAAAACAATTATTTTCAAACATAACTCAATCCCAGAACTAAAGTATATTTTACACTTCTGTTATTTACGGACGGTGCTATTTTTTAGATAGGATTTTGAAGTTCAATTCAATTTTTACGGTATCTTTTGTTTATTGAATTGTTAGGTGAGAGTACAGAATAGTTAAGAAAGCATCCTTCTATCCATGTTAAGAATGGGTTTCTAAATAATAACATTATTGTTTTAGTACGATCCGTAAACTGCAGAAGTACCATATATTTTAACACGTATTCTTAAAGTATGTAGGGAAAAGCTTTAGGGAAACAAACGTTGATCAATTCACATTTACTATAATAATTAGATAAATTTGCAAATCCACAACGGCTATTATTGTAATGTTTAATAATTTAATATTTAAACGATACTAAATTATTCAATTTTGCATTAGTAATATGCAACTACTGTCCGTAGACCTAGTATTTAAAGAGTATATTAAATAATAGCGGTATATATTCGGCATTGTCCGTGTGGAAATATATTGCAGGTAGGAAGGCTTCTTAGGAAAAATAATTTTAAATATCGTAATTTTTACAATTGTTGCCTTATTTTTAATATGAGGTCAAGTAATAAAATACAAAACTGCAAGCGCGATTGTGTTCTTGAAAAAAAATATTTTAAATCTTAAAAAATACCAATAAAATAATTATTTAAATGTTTAAAGCTTTTTTAATACATTCTTCACTGAGATATTCTTTGTTTATTTTAACTTTTGTTTTATCAAACAAAGAATATCTATTAAACAAATAGAATTTCGTTTCCTTACGTTCTAATATATTTCAGCTATTTTATGGACGTAACCGATAATTTCCCGTAGTGACTCCAGATTGAATCGAAGGAAAATTTTAATGAGGTCTTTAGATTTCTTGAAAAATTTACCCTTTATTGAAATTTTCGGCAACCTCGTAACTCTCGTTTTCCATATTTTGTCCTTTAGTCTTCACATTCCATGAGCGATGTTTCTGACAAAGGAGGAAGAATTGCTGTTTATGGATCGGAATCTATCCATCTAACACTTATTGTTGGCTAGTTTTTGAGCTTGAAGTAGTATTTTTTTAGCTTCTTACATGAAGTGACTTCATACTTGTCTAGAGTGATTTCCATAAAAAAAAACTTATTTGAACGCAAACTTTTATATATACAGAGAAAGTTTGAATGCCTACTAGACATCACCGTCGATTGTCTTCGGTTTTCATGTACAGGGGTTTGTCAGAATACACTGACATAAGGATACTTCGCTTTACAATTAAACCCTGACCAAATATTCAAAATAACATAGTATTCGAAACCCAAATAAGACCCTCTCGCCATGACTATGCACAAACTCATACGAGGAATTGTGCAACTTATCGTAGTGATGTTACCTCAAGTAACAGCACTTAGCTGGATGCTCCACCAGACCAGATGAATTCTTGTCCTGGAAGTCTGCCAAATACCACAAGAAAGATAAACTATAACATATTTAAGTGGTCAATTGGGGATAAAGAAAAAAAAAATCTCCACTGCTTTACTAACTCAAGCTTTGTAGAATTTAGGGAGTATCTTAAATGAACACTGGGATATCTATGCATCTTATAAAGAAACCAAGTGTTAGCTCCAGATTTTTGAAAACTTAATGAAGTACAATGAAAAAAAAAGGAAGGATAGAAGATAGAAGAGTATTTAACTAGTATATAAAAATGCACCCCCGAAAAGAGTGTTGCGACTAAAAAAAAGTAATCCAATTCTCTACTTGAGTTCATACGTACAGATTTGATCCATCCCAGTCGGGTTACCCATGAACAATTTTCCCCGAGTCATGACAGGCGTCTCTAGAGTTTTTCAAACAATTTCGATATCCTTCAGCGACTATGCATTATTATTGTATTAACAGTACGCACATAGTTAAATCGATACGTCGCCCCCCCCCCCAAATAAATCATCAATACGTCGCGTAAAAGAAACAAAATGCAACCGTGCATGTACTGTAGTGTACAATTGGTTTGATTCATTTTTAATCTAAATAGGTTAGATAAAATGTCGGCAACCGTAAGCGAGTGACACGAAATTGTATCGCAAAAAGATTTTCACCGATCCGCATTAATCAACGAGCACGATTTTCCTTCATGCACAAAAAAGTTTACTTTCACACACACACACACACACACACACACACATATATATATATATATATATATATATATATATATATATATATATTTACAGAATAATGTAGATTTATGAATCCAATATCTATCTCTGATATTCTAACATCGTCAATAAGAAACCAATTTATTAACTAAAAAAAATAAAATAATTAATTATAAATATTTGTTTTTATCTACATACGTATACGTTATATCCAAACGGGAATCGCCAGTATAGAGAAGAATTATTCACACCGGTTGACGGGCTCGAACCCCGGAACACGAGTTATATTTTAAACTCAAATTCCAACGTCTCTGCCCTCACGACCGCCGTCAACAACTCGAGAAATGTCGTAGTTGACAAATTTTATATAAAAAGCATTGATATATCACTCGCCAACAGCGCCTGCCTCGTGGTCAAGTAGTTAGAATGACCTAGATTGTCGTAGTTTCGATCCCAGGATTACTCCACTTAACCTTGATTTTCACCTTTTACTGCTGAGTGTTTAGCAAGGGGCATTAAGTACCATTTTTAAAAATCTTTGGTATGGCTCGACCGAGGATTGAACCCTGATCTTTCGGCCCATTAGCGAACACTCTTACTATTATGCCAAATGGGATTCGTTTAATTAACCGTAGAAATCCCACAATATCCGTAATGTTAGTTTTAAAAAATACTTATGAATCACTACTTACCAGAGCCAAAAGCCACTCGAGGATAAGGGTTAATGAGATTGTCAGTTAAATGATGAACAATACTATGAGAGGATTGAAAATGACAAATGGAATGGACACAATTTGATTATTTAAGAAGACGGCTCGTCAAGTATTTGTTCACATTGGACTTGAAGACGCCCATGTTGTAGTCTGCAAAGAAGCAATGCCGTGGTATTGTGTTCTACAGATTGGAAATTCTTGGAAAGAAACTCTGTTCATGGAAATTCCGTCTGATTTGAGGTACACAGGGAAAGAACGAAGAGGTTTTTTTTTGCAGTGGCGGTAGATTGACAATTTCTGTCTGTGAATATTTCACCGGTTGGGGGAGGAACAAGAGATGGAGCTCAGTCGAGCACCTACCATGAAAATAACGATAGAGTAGAGAAAGACTAGCAAAGTATCTTCTGTAGGAAAATGAAGAGACCACCCCCACTAGATTGTGAAGTTTATTTTTGATCTATTGAAGACAAGCATGTTGTAATATGCAGGGAAGCAGTCCCGTTGTAATGTGTTTAACAGAGGGAAACCTTTGCGAAGAAGTGCTGTTCGTGGAAATTCTGCCTGGCGCTAAATAAAAAGAGGAAGAAAATACATTTTTTGGGAGGATAGAAGAGCGAGTTCTTTGTGTGAATGTCTTACAAGCGAAGGGAGGGACCAGAAATTTAAAGCTCAGTCGAGCACCTACCATGAAAATAACGATAGAGTAAAAAAAGAAAATACCCCCAACCAACCCGACAAACAGCTAAATCCCACCCCTTCACTGTCGGGGTCCCCAGATTTCGAAAGGCTTTATACTCTAATAGCTTCTTTCCTCGAACTGCTAGCTTTTGCTCCTTGTTTCCCTGGCTGTGCCAACATGCAACAATTTAAATGTAATGTTAACAAACATCTCGCTGCACAGCTCCCCACTTAGAATGCTCCCATGGATATGGCCCCAAATTCACAGTAGCCCCTTACATATCAGTGGCAATGTGCCTTGTTTGGGGTGAATTAAAATGAATAAAATAAATAAAATAAATAAAAAGACAAACAAGAAAGAGTACTCTGAGCGGCACCTTTCGAGATGTTGGTATTTCAATTCTGGTAGATTAAACAGATTCAGCGGATTACGATTGCTATCATTTATTCAAACAACTTTGTTTCCGCTCAATAAAACCGACGGTTTAACCAGATAAGCCAAATCACGATAATCCTTGTATTTTAACCAAATCTCCAAATACCGAGGCTAAAGTATAATAAAAAAAAAAGAAAAGGCTGTTTTTTTAGACGCATCCAACTATTTCTATACGAGGTTCTGTCCGCAAAGGAGCTGGCTTGATTCTCCTTACCCCCCCCCCCCGGCCTGGTGCCACATCTTCCCGCGGTAGGAGGGGAATAAATACAAACGTTTAATAGCTTTTTTGTTTACTCCGACATGTTTTGGCTAAGATCAAAGTGTAGTATCTGTTGCGATGGATACTGAACCCGATAGACCGGTATTGTCTTGGCCTTCGGGGCTTGATTTACGCCGGTCTATGGGTCGGTCCTGTGCAGTTCTAGGAGGTCCACCCTCCCAGGCTTTGCCTCCCCTCTTTGGGGAGGAGTAAGTTTATTGCTTACTGTCTGAGACGCCCCTACCGGGGAATGCCGACGGGGCTGCCCAGGCAATTTTTAATGGCCAGAGTGCTCACCTCTCGGGCGCTGGCTTTTCAAACACCACTTTCCCAACCCTACCTTGGGTTACACCTTACTTGTAGGAATAAGATAAAAACTGGCCTTGTGCCTAACTCCTGGAGAGGAGTAAATCAATACTCCGAAATGAATAGTTAATTCTGTTTCGCTATAAATAACTGCCGGACATAGGGACATGTTCTTTAAACATATCATCTCCTTCTTTTATATTTAATAGAATATATAAGCACGTTACGTTACCGTAATTCTCTTCTTCTTCTTTTGCGTTTATCCTAAGCTACGCTGGAGTCTACAATAATGGAATTTTGTCTCCGCTTGACACGATCACAGGCTTGGTCCGGGTGAAGACCGATTTTACAGAGATCATTGTTCGGGGCGTTTTCCCAGCTCATCATTGGCCTTCCTCTCGGTGGCTTCCCGGCGACTTTTAATATAAAAGAAAGTTTCACGACAGTGTCGTCGTAAGCCCTCGGCACATGTCCGAACCATTTGAGCCGTCATTCCCTCATCTTACACTCGATCGACGCGATGCCGTAGCGCATTCGGATGTCGTCATTATATTTAAAAAAATATTATATAATATTTTATAAAGTAAAAAATGTCTTCATATTTTCAAGTTTTACAGATTTTAATTACGGGTATCCTCATAAAAATGCGTGCATTTACTACTACTACTACTACTACTACTACTACTACTACTACTACTACTACTACTATTATTATTATTATTATTATTATTATTATTATTATTATTAACTTTAAGTGAACGCGTTTCGAATGCGGTTAGTGGCGTCCGTCAAGGTTTGTTACTGGACCCTTCGTTGTTCCTGGTGTTCGTCAATGACCTGCCAGAGGATATCGACCAAGAGGTTCTTCTTTTTGCCGACAATGTCAAGATCATTGCCTTTGAAGATCTTCATCGATACCTCCACCAAGTCTGAAGATGATCAAAGTTATGGGAATTTTCTCTCAATATAAACAAATGCAACCACTTTTCAGTAGATCCTTCACTGAACACGCCACTTGATTTTTAACCTGGCCGATTGATTCTGGACGAGACAACGCAGTCCAAGAACGTTGTGGTTGATTCCTCTTTTACTCCTACTGGCCAATGCATTTAAGTGGCAAACAAGTGGGTCATTTCTCATCTTCTGTTCCTTTGTCACCGTGGCAGCTGACAACCCCCCCCCACACACACACACCATCCCGCTGTACGTGTCTCTGATATGACACATTCTGTAATATCGCATCCGGGCGTCGGGATATCTAGCACTAAAAAGACAAGTTCAGTGGCTGGCAACGTGGATGGTGAATGGTGAACGAGCTCCGCACAAAGTCTTACGAACGACCACTAGAGGCTGTTAATCTGTACTCGCTTGAATGTAGGCAGTTGCGTGGTGGCTTCATCCTCGCCTTTAACATCATGTGCGGCAAATATATTGTGCCGCGTGACTTCTTCACAGAGCGGACTTGGTGGAACCTCACAGAATCTTTACCTGAGACGATTTCGGCTGAATCCTCGGGAAGTTTCTTTTTCGGTTCGGGTCGCTTGGCCGTGAAACAAGCTGCCAGAAGCCATGGTTATCTCGCAGACACCCAAACAGTTCAAGGCGGCGCTGGACGCATCGTGGCAGTTGATCTTTGGATGGTTATCTCTGTACATAACCCCCCCACCCCTCCTCATCTTTTATAACTCGCGTTTACATGGCTCTAGTCATGTGCTAATATTTTGCAAATATATTGAACTAGGAGAATCCCGTCCCGGGATAAGTACAATTAATTCTTTGAACAAAACAGTTTTGCACAACTTTTACGTTACCTTGCAACGATTAAAATCAATATATAACGATACTAAACCTCATGTCTAGAATCCTTAATTTTAATTTGTACCAAAATCCATTACATGATAATGATTCTCGAAAATATCTCAAATTTAAGGCTTCATGGGACTTAAGAAGAAGTTGAAATTAAGGGAATCTTGCTTAATTGGCGTCTTTGACTATGGATCAAATTCAAGGCAATTCTGATATATTTGAATTTTCAAATTAGAAGTTGTGCTCAAAATATGCCCCCTGACATCCCTTTAAAATACCCCAACAAAACTAAAAATTGGGTAATATTTATTAATTAATGTTAATTTCACAAAAATCAGAGGTATCTGAATTTTCATGAAAATCTTCAACCTCCTTTTTACCCCTTTGCCTAAAACTAAATATAGTCAATGTTTGCACCCCTTACGACTATCAGCTATGTTCCAAAATTCATAATGATCGGTTCATTAGTTTATGAGATTCTCATGTACAAAGAAATATTTATAAACATATATGCATACCTAACTTTATATATATGAACCTCCTAAATGTTAAAATTTACAATAACAAAATAATGTGCCCATATTACTCACTGTGTTGCCTAGAATACATATTCCAAAATTCATAATGATCGGTTCATTAGTTTATGAGATTCTCATATACAAAGAAATATATATATAAACATACGTATACCTAACTTTATATACACCTGTTAAAGTTTACAAAAAATAATGTGCTCATGATGCTCACCGTGTTGCCTAGAATATATATTCCAAAATTTATAATGATCCGTTCATTAATTTAGGAGATTAAACTCTTATATAAATATATAAATATACAAACATACCTAACTTTATAAAGATAAAGATTGAATTAAATAGTTAATAACATCCTATTTTGTTGTCTGAAATAATTTTAAAAAACTGGTTATATTACAAATAATGTATAAAAAGCGAATGTCGTTATAGTTTTCTTTTTGTTATGTGTCGCCACGGATTTTTGCCGTCAACAAACGGCGTAGCAGACTCACATTAGTAACACTGAATGATAATTGTTCCAAGGTTGCTTAAACCAACAGAATATTTAGATATTGTATAACGGCTTTTCTTTTTGTTTTAAAGTTTTAAAAAATCATTTGGGAAAATCCTTTTTTTTTTTTTAGATGTGTCCATCCATCTATATAAGAAGCTTTGTCTATCCGTTTGTCCGTTCGGTCACGCATAAATTGGAAATAGCATTATTCATAGCTAAACACGTAGATTGAACGGGCACACTGTCTGTCAAGCTCCAGCCTCTGTCACATCACCGTAGTGCTGCATTCGGTTTTGTTGTTGTCGTTGTTGTTGTTGCTTCAATTATTATAGCGACTGGAGAAAAAAAGATGGCTGTTAACAACAAAGTGAAAAGAAAGACGAGGAAGATAAAAACTTCTGCTGCTATAGCTCTATTACGACGACCACCAGTGACACTTCTATATAAAGATGTCACTACTCATTGAACAGACTACCTACAGCATGTCAACGAGACTCCAACTGTTTCTGCCAACGAGACAACGGTGGTGGGTTTGAAAGATTTTCCCAGAGAACATTACAAACAACTTATTAGTGCCGTAAGATTACACCCATCCCAGGATGGGAGTCAAAACCACCATTCACTCGTGCATGGAGTATTGTTGCCACATCTGGGCTGGTGCACCAACTACAAGCCTCTTCATCTTGAATGCAAAATATAATTTCTAACCTAATAGGTTTTGCATTGTTTGCTAAGCTTCAGCTCCTGTCGCATCGCCGCAGTGCTGCACAACTTTTTACAAGTACTTCCACGGAATGTGCTCCGATGAACTTACTGCACTTGCCCCCCCCCCATCAACATAAATAGCCCCGACCTATTCGAATAGCAGCAAAATCCCACCCCTTTTACAGTAGAGATCCCTATATGCTGTAATATTTTTGTACTCTAATAGCTTCTTTCCTTGGAACGCTTGATTTGGGAATTCCCTTCCTGCTTCTTGTTTCTCCGACCGTATACACATGTAGAAATTTAAATGGAATGTGAACAAGAATCTTGCTTCCAAACTCATAACCCAGGTTTTCCCTATAAATATGACCCCTATCGCAGTAGCCCCTTACTCTTGAGTGGCAATATACCGTGTTGGGGTGGGGGTGGGGGTGAATAAAAGTAAAAGAAGAAGAAGAGGACAATAAGAAAGAGATAAGGGAATGAACTGCTGATGCGTGTTATCTACACAACGATATTCCAACTGCTTGCGTGAGAAGTCGCCATCCGGATAATCTGCTGGGATCGAAGTATCCGTCTTTGTAGTTCTAAACATTTAATCTGCCAATTTAACCATGAAAATTCTATTATTATTATTAATTTTGTAGGCATATGTTTTGTAAATAAATAGTCTGGGTATTATAAATTCTGTTTAACCCGAGATCATCGTAATGTTGCATCCCTGTGCTTGTTTTACAAGTACTTCCACGAAATGTGCCCCGATTAACTTACGGCACTTGTACCCCTTCAAGGTAAATAGCCCCCGATCCACCTGACTAGCAGCAAAATCGCACCCCTTTCACTGTTTGCGTTACGTAAGTTTCTTCGGGACTTTTTTTATGGTGTTCTGGTCTTTTATTTTTTTGTTAAATTATTTTAGAAAATTTAAAATATGCTTGAATACCTTGATTGTCTGGATAAACGGTAAAACGGCCGTACAAATGAATCTCTTTACTAGAAAATAAAGATATAGTCGCTGGAATCTGCTTTTTTTCTATTGTCTATTTATTAATGTTCTGGAATTATAAACTAATATTTACTAAGCTTAAATCCATAAGATTTGACTACAATATATATATATATATATATATATATATATATATATATATATATATATATATATATATTTAGCCTGACGATTCCCCCCGGGGATGAAACACTGGAGCCTCTGTGTAGCTTGATTGCCATATATATTTTCATTGCTTACTATATATATATATATATATATATATATATATATATATATATATATATATATATATATATATATATATATATATATATGTGTGTGTGTGTGTGTGTATAATATGTTATACTTTAAAATAACACAGAAAGTTGGTGGAAAGCGCAATGCAGTAACATTTTAAGATAAGCCACATTTAGTATATATATATATATATATGATAAAGAATGGAAACAGTGTTTCGACGTAATAGAAATGGGGAAAAATATATATATATGTACATATATGTATATGCATACGTATATATGGGTGTGTAAATTTTTCTTTTTTTTTTTGCTTATATTTTTAAAAATATGTAGTCCAAACTATTCAAAGTAAAAGCTCGATGATTGTTAACATTTAACAAAAGTGCGTATATAAAGTATCCAGTTTCCACGATGGAAAACATGCTTGTGGAAACTGGGCTCAGCGTAAGTTTCTTTGTTTTGTGTTTTTTTTTCTGTTTGCTGCTTTACAATATATTTTTTCTGGAGGCGAACTTTGGATTTCAGAAGAGCAACACGAATAAAAGATCTTTAGTTGACATATAAATTTTCGGATGGTCATGGATGTCCGGATCGGTCCATTAAAATGCACCAAAGTTTTTTGGATTTGGGAAAAAATGAAAAATTGTCAAAGGAATTTAACTTAATACTGTTTATTTATATATATATATATGTGTGTGTGTGTGTGGGGGGTGTATGTTTGTGTGTGTGTGTGTGTGTGTGTGTGTGTGTGCTATGTACTCTAGGAGTAATGTATTCTGAAGCAATGTTCTCTAAGAGCAATGTTTTCCCAGAGCAATGTTTTCCACAAGCAATGTTTTCTAGGAGCAATATGTTTTAGGAACAATGTTTACTAAGAGCGATGTTGTCTAAGAGCGATGTTTTTTAAGAGCAATATTGTCTGGGGGTAATGTTTCCTAAGAGCAATATATTCTGGGAGTAGTGTAACTGGTCGGGTGCTTCCTATGGGTGTTCCGTTTTCCAGCTCTTGAGTAATGATGGTTCCTGCTGTGGAATTTCCTTCTAAGAGTAATGTGTTCTAAAAGCAATGTTTTCTGAAAACAATGTATTCTGAGAACAAAATATTCTAAGAGCAATGTATTCCAGGACTATAAATAATTATCGTACCTATAGAATTATATTAGACAAATTTATTCGGCATTAAACAACCCATATATGGTTTATATGTCGTAACACAAATCAAACCCAATGAAACCAAATCATTATTATATTAATAAATTCCTAAACGTTTTCCTGCATTTGAATGTATATGGCATGACGTTACAGGACGTCATCGTGTTTTCCTTGCTGAACATTAATCGTCACGATTTCATTGTCAAAAGATGCTTCGTAATTTCTTTTTCGGTGTGTATGACGCGACAACACTATCTGGCTATTGTAAAACTTTCAGGATTTTATTAATACACTTCTGATAATTGGATGAACCAGCTAAGATCAAAATGTAGTATATATTCCGATGGATATTACACTCTATAGACCGGTATCGTCTTGGCCTTCGGGGCTTGATTCCGCCGGTCTGTGGGTCTGTCCTGTGCAGTTCTAGGAGGTCCACCCTCCCAGGCTTTTCCTTCTCACCCTTTAAGAAGGGGTTAACTTATTGTTAATCGCCTGAGGCGCCCCTACCGGGGAATGTCGACGGGGCTGCCCAAGCAATTTTTAAAGGTCATAAGTGCTCTCCCTCTTGGGTGCTAACTCATCAAATCCCACTTTCCGACCTTGTGTCACATCTTACTGCTGTTGGAGGGAGAAAAATACCTGGACGAACCACGAAACTGCAGTAAACTGTTAAGATAAGCCACATTTAGTATTTATTTTTGTTATAAAGCTCAACCTGAAAGGATATTGAGCCTTTTGTGTGTATATCTAAAGGTATGGAACGTACTATTGGGCTGGTTGAGTCAGCTTTCTCTGAAGGAGGAAGTTTCTAAGGAATATTGAATTCAAAAGCGGCCCCCAGTCGTATGTGTATCTCGTTCAGGAGAGATAATTTTTAACGACGTTAGTTTTTGCAGTTTGTTTTTGCAGAGGTGCATATATATATATTTTTTTACAGGGAGGTCTAAAGTCTGCTGTCTTGATTCGGCTCGGTTCTGATTTACAGTAGTTGATTTTAAGGTGTTATATATATATATATATATATATATATATATATATATATATATATATATATATATATATATAAAAGCTCTAATGCAAAGTTCCGAATACGTTCGTCGAACACCCTCGACTAGTCTTCTATCTGTGCCCGCTTCTACGTACATATAGATCTTAATTTGCCTAAATTACGTGACAGTTTCCGTGGGCCGAGTGGATATGGATGACTCTGTGTACCGGGTTCGCGCCTCCCGACCGTCTGAAATTGTTACTTCCCTGCACTGATGAGAGCAATAAGCTTGAAACGCTAGCGTCTGTAGGTATAAATAATTTAATATTTATTTATAAATATTATACTAAGCCCCTTTAAGAAATTAAAGTTCAGCACTCTCGGGGAAGTTAAAAATAGACTGTCAAAAAGCTCTAATGCAAAGTTCCGAATACGTTCGTCGAACACTCTCGACTAGTCTTCTATCTGTGCACGCTTCTACGTACATATAGATCTTAATTTCCCTAAATTGCATGACAGTTTCCGTGGGCCGAGTGGATATGGCTGACTCTGTGTACCGGGTTCGCGCCTCCTGACCGTCTGAAATTGTTACTTCCCTGCACTGATGAGAGCAATAAGCTTGAAACGCTAGCGTCTGTAGGTATAAATAATTTAATATTTATTTATATATATATATATATATATATATATATATATATATATATATATATATATATATATATATATATATATATATATATTTATTTGGGTGCAGAAAAATTTGTACAACATTCGTACCGTCGGTTTAAAGCACGGAAAGACTTAGCCACCCGGCTCTCTTCAGATGACAACAGAAGCTGAAGAGAGCCGGGTGGCTAAGTCTTTCCGTGCTTGAAACCGACGGTACGAATGTTGTATTAATTTTTCTGCACCAAAATAAATAAATATTACACTCTTAATTTTTAACTTTAATTCTTAATTAATCGAGCACTCTGCTGGGATTTTTCCTGCTATATTACAAAGAAGTTATATATATATATATATATATATATATATATATATATATATATATATATATATATATATATATATATATATGAGAAAAGAAGGATGAGAGTACGACTACTTTTCCTTTATCACTGCATCATGTCAACCCAAAATTTCGATGTACTTGCATGACATTTTTCTTCAAATTATCATCCTGAGGAAGTCTTACAATAAAGACGACGTGTTGATGAATATATAAAAAAATATCTCTTTGTTTTTTCCTTTTTCATTTCCCATTTTTTTCGGCCTTTTGGTCAAGATCAAAGTGTAGTATCTGTTGCGATGGATACTGCACCCCATAGACCGGTATTGTCTTGGCCTTCGAGGCTTGATTTACGCCGGTCTATGGGTTTGTCCTGTGCAGTTCTAGGAGGTCCACGATGTTTATTACTTACTGCCTGAGGCGCCCCTACCGGGGAATGCCGACGGGGCTGCCCAGGCAATTTTTAATGGCCAGAGTGCTTACCTTCTCGGGCGCTGGTTTATCAAATCCAACTTTCCCGACCTTGTGTCACATCTTACCGCTGTGGGAGACACACACACACACACACACACACACACACACACACACACATATATATATATATATATATATATATATATATATATATATATATATATATATATATATATATATATATACATTTCCACATGAGCTGCGATTTGAAACTTGAACTCCCAGCCTTTGAGTTCCATCTTCCCATGACTTACAATTCTCCACCACTCCCCCCCCCACTTCTATTCTTCCACCCCTCACCTGCGCTAATTGATATATTTTTAACAAGAAAACTCGCATGAGACTCTCTTGGGCGACTTGCGACATAATTGTTATGAATATGTTAATTATATTGGTTACTTTGCTTTAATGGTCCAGACATTTCTCCCAGAGAAGAACATGGACCAGTGGGGGGGGGGGAGTCTGTTGGGGTGGGGGTATGCTTTTAGCAGCGTTTTGGCGGCCACATTAGTTTTATTCCGTGTATCCTTTTTAGCAACAATAACAATACAGAAAGGTCATTGCCCATCTGTGTTAATCTGACCTAACCGTAAATTCCGTTAAACTTGCACTCTTTAAAAAATCTCGATGACGTTAAATGTTAAAACTTGTATTTCTTTCTTGGTAAAATCGTTTGCTTTTTTATCGGCTCTCCCCTACACCCGCTCTCCCACAATTCTTCTTCTTCTTCTTCTTCTTTGTCTCTCTCTGTTTTTATTTTTTGACATCATTCATTTCCACCACTACTTCTCTTATCAATGACCCTTTATTTACATTATCCGCCTTTTGTGACGTCATACAGTGTGCACGGTGACAAGCAAGATAACAAACAAGATCTGCAGACTTAGTAGTATACTAGACGGGTCGTCTAGATGAAACTGGTAATCGTGCACAAGGATTTGTTGCTTGGATGACATTCTCACGGGAGAGGGGAGTTATTGCCGATCGCCTGAAGCGACCTTACTAGGGAATGCCGATGGGTCTATTCATGGCTATTTTTTTGTAGAGCCAGAGTACGTCTTCGGGAGCGCTGGCTTCCTTTCACACTTTCTGACCTTGTGTCATATCTTCCCGCGAAGTAAATGAACAGCTCTCGCCAGATGACGTCTCATCCAGAACTCAAATCTCGTACTCCCCTCCATATGCAGTACAGGTATCATGTCAGGCGAAATATCCGTTCTTCTTCAAACATATATCAAGGAAGTCTAAATTCTTTCTTTTCAAATGCAGTTCTAATTGATGCAATAAGCTATAATCATTTTGGAACTCCAGAAAGTATATATATAGAAATAGGCAATGGTCAAAAGTAAATGGCCAAGTCTATGCTAACATGATAGATCGACTTTATTTACGTCTCGCTGAACAACCAAAGTTAATGTGTTGAGAAAGAAAATTGTTAAACTATGTTCTAAGACGACTAAAAGTGCAGTTATGTTAAGAGACCAAATGGCTAGACGAAGTAAGTGTTGTTCCTAGTTACTTGCCTCTCCACGAGGGCAAAGTTAGACACAAGGTCGGTTTTTAATGTGGGGAAAAATCTTGTTCTCCAAACAGGGGAACCTTGGATAGGAACAAAAATTTAAATTGTCTCAGTCAAGACGGACTTCTTCACTGATCGAGAACAGAATAGACTAAGTGTAGCATCAGAAAAGATACTACGCCTGAGGAAAGTATTGTTATGTCCGTACGTACGTGGACTTGGGTAGTGAGATTAACACGCTGTCGCTATACTTAGAAGTAAGTCCACGACTGTGACTTGTGTTTTTTTTGTCGAGATGCCGGTAGCAAAGCGGCTATGGCCAGAGTTCTTTTGCGCGCCAAGAATATATGCGGCAGTTAGCAACGCCGTGTTGTGGATGACATAGGTTTCTGTGGCAAGTTGGGCCTCTCATTGGCTCTGACCGAGGACAGCGCGTGTGCGCTCGCTTATATAGATAACGCAAACAGGTACCAACTCCAGGAGGCGACTGTTTCCGATCGGTTAAAGTTCGGTACAGGGAACCAACCGAGATTGAGTATCTTGATCCAATTAGCATCAAGTCAAATGAAATATTTGACAGAATTTGATCTGGACATCGATACTGTACTAAGAGTTATTTTTTTTAACAGTGAATTGAGAAGATAGTTAAAGGGGAGATGCCCAAGGAGGTATAACAAACAAATAAATAATAAATAAAGTATTTCAATCAAGTAAACATCGAATGTTTCAGAGATCGTTTCTCCGGTTCTGCTGTTGTTATTGCTGCAACAGACGTTCCACAATTATATCCCTTTTCCTGGAAGTTTACCTCCCCTTTCTGTATGAAAAGAACAACGCCGGTCAAATCTATATAACATATGTAATAATAGATGGGCACCCACAAAGCGGAATTTATCAACATGTATCTTTCTGGATTGGAACAAAATTCGATTTTGAACACAAATTAAAATGTATTATAGATAAGTAAAAATAGTGTTTTTATTTGTTTCACGTCGCTATTGTATGCACACCCTAAAATCAAAACCTGGCAATTGCATAAATTCTTTAGAAAATATTCTCTAAAAATTACTATTAATAGTAACTATAGAATCATGATTTTTCTAGATATAAAATCTTATGTCTGGTAAATTTATGGTTAAAGAAAGAAAGACGGTATTTACTTCATTCTCACTGCAAGAAGATGTGGCACAATGCCGGAAGATGGGGGGAATCAAGCTAGCGCCCCTAAAGAAGGGGCACTCTGGCCTCCTAAAAATAGCCTGGGCAGCCCCGTCGGCATTCCCCTGGTCGGGGCGTCCCAGGCAATTAGCAATAAACTAACTCCACCCAAAGAGGGGAGAAAAGGCCTGGGAAGGTGAACCCCCTAGGACTACTCAGGACAAATATTTGAGCCTGACAGATAAAAGGCCACCGAAATGGCCCAGTTTCTGCCGGACTGATTGTCGAGATCGGATTCTTGACTGATCAAACGAACTGCAAATGACTGCCGCTGGGACTATAAGAAAGACTATTAGCGCGGGAAACACCGACCAAGCTGGCAGTGCTTACAACCATAGCGTGTGAAAATAATTGTAACGTTAATTATAGTGAATGACAGCCTCATGATTGGCCGAGAGGGGTGAATCGAGAACACCAAGGGAAAAAAGCAAAGAAAAAAAAAAAAAAAAGAAGCAGCCAAGGCAGTGTGGAACTTCGGATCGTAAAACACGTAGTAAATCCACATATAACGCAAACCAGTGCAGATATTAATAGTACATAATCTATCATGACCCCTGTCCAGTCTTAAGAGACAATGCATACCCCCTGTAAGGGTAGCTGTGCGCAATCTCCAACGACACCTCTCCTGAGTCAGCACTGTTTGAATCGAGTGGTAAGGAAACAATTCAGGAGATAAGCGGAGAGCACATTCCCAAAATGGTCACCCACTTGAGTACTGATCAGGCTCAACGTCGCTTAACTTCGGTGAGCTAACGGGAACCGGTGTGTCAACGTGATTTGACTACAGCATTGGCAGGCTTGAATCCACCAACATAAGTTATTCTTTGGATGGAGAGTTGAATGTTACATCAACTAACCAGTAGATCTAACAGCAGGAGGCCTCACACCTGCGCGCATGAAATCTGATGACTCCAACGATTCTATTAGTTACCTGCTATGCGAGAGTATCTGTGTGATAATTAAGCAAGTAATAATACAACGTAATAGAAAATGCAAAAAGGAAAAACCGAAACTAATTTATAGTCTATTATTTATTTATTTGTTTGTTATACCTCCTTGGGCATCTCCCCTTTAACTATATTCTCAATTCAACTGTTAAAAAAATTAATCTCTTAGTACAGTATCGATATATAGATCAAATTCTGTAAAATATTTCATTTGATAACTCCCAAAAGTGCCTCCTCAATTTCTCCCTCTTACCACTTTCTCTGAATTCATCCAACCTCATCTTAAACTGATCCACGTTATTGCTCTTCTTAATCTGATCTGGCAACTTATTCCAAAACCGTATTACTCTGTGAGCAAAATAACTAAACTGGTTAACAGATCTAGTTTTTAAAAACTGCCTTGACAATATCCTTCCAGATCTAGGAGAAATACTACAAAAATGCCCACTATAGTTAGAAATGCCATTAATTATCTTGAAAGTCTTAATCATATCACCTCTCATTTTTCTCTCCAGCAAAGTAGTCAATCCCAATTTATCTAATCTCTCACTGTAACTGCACTCCTTTACTTTACTTATTAGTTTTGTACGCCATGTTTAGTCGCTGGAGCCCAGGCTTAAGTGCAGTATTCTAGATGAGGTCTTATTAGAGCTTTATCCTTAACACGACATTTGTCTCCCTCGAAATAATATTCCTAACCATCCATCCGATCATTCTATTTGCCCTCGCTACAATGGTCAAAATATGATTATTTGTCCTAAATGTATTATCAACCACCTCTCCCAAATCGCACTCTCTACCTACTTCTTTGATTTCTCTGTTGTTTAGTATTATGTATTTTCTTATGTATTCATAATTAGTTATGTACGAAACATTTATAGATACATAACCAATTTTCGTTTTCCTCGTTTCATTTTCCACACACACACACACACACACACACACATATATATATATATACATATATATATATATATATATAGTGTGTCAGGTTGTATATGAAAAAAAATCAAATAAAGTGCTCGATCATATAAGAGAGCTAATATAATTTATTTAGATACTGTATATTACATATTTCAGCAATGTACCGCGGTTTCATCCAATCTTGTTGACGCCATTCTTTGCTTCAACAGTGCTCAATACGTGATTAGAGCTAGGTAGTAGTAAGCTACGAAAATATATTTATGGCAATTAAGTTACACAGATGTCAGCCTGACGATTCCCTACGGAGATGAAACGCGGACGCCTCTGTGTAGCTCAATTGCCATAAATATATTTTTATAACTTACTATATATATATATATATATATATATATATATATATATATATAATATATATATATATATATATATATATATATATAGTAAGTTATAAATATATATATATATATATATATATATATATATATATATATATATATATATATATATATATATATATATAATCACTTCCTACATTGATGAGAACGAAAGCTTTAAACGTCGGCGTATGTTGGTAAAAATAATTTAATATTTATTTATCAATATGTTATAAAGCCCCTTTAAAAAAATTAACGTTTAGAACTGTTCGGATATATTAAAAACAGACTGTCATTTAGCTATAAGCAAAGTGTTTTCCTTCAGGTACATGTAATTATATAGGTACATAAACATTTATGGCAATATAATATCTGTAGTCTGTGGTATTATCTATTCAATACGTACGCAGAAATATGTTTATATAAAACTTTTTATTATCTTCACACTTAGTCGCTATTGCAGAAATTTACGCTTGTTCTTATGCAAATAATATATATATATATATATATATATATATATATATATATATATATATATATATATATATATATATATATATATATATATATATATACATATATATATATATACAGGGTGTTTCAAAAGTCTTGGGAACATAACGATTTTTAATAACTCAAAAACTATTAGGAGTTGAAAAATGAAATTGGTACCGTTGGAAAGGTTAAAGTTTCAAGTTTTGTGCGGAATCTTCAAAGTTGCTCAATATGAGCACCATTCGTCACACGGCAGAGATCTAGTGGATAGTCCATTTCCTGCCAAACGCGTTCCAGCATCTTGACGTCAATCGTTCCCACAACTGCGGTTACTCGAGCCTTTAGTTCGTCAATATCTCTCATAGACTTGTTGCTTGACAAAGCTCCAAAGGAAAAAGTCACACGGGGTAAGATCTGGAGACCTAGGAGGCCAGGGCATTAGAACGTCATCACCTCGCCCAGATCTCCCAATCCATCTACCAGGCAGCCTTGTGTTAAGAAACTGCTTTACTCTAAGACTCCAGTGTGGTGGTGCACCATCTTGTTGAAAAATGAAGTCATCAGATTCTGCTTGTTCCAACTGAGCCATTAACCAGTCTTCCAGCATGTTGAGATAGGAGTCACCAGTGATAGTTGCCTCTTCAAAGAAGAACGGTCCATAGACACCTTTCTTGGAAATTGCACAAAACACGTTCACTTTTGGTGAATCTCGCTCGTGCTCAAGAAGTTCATGAGGATTCTCAGTACCCCATATGCGAGTGTTATGCTTGTTAACTTTGCCATTCAGATGGAAGGTCGCCTCATCGCTAAAAACAAGCCGGTCATCAAAGCCGTTATCTTCCAACTTCTATTGCATTGCAATGCAAAAGTCACGGCGAAGTGGCTTATCAGTGTCCTTCAACTTTTGGACCAACTTGAGCTTGTAAGGTACCATTTGCAGTCGTTTCCTTAAGACACGCCAGACAGTTGCTGGAGCAAGCTGAAGTTCCCTGCTGACTCTTCTCACTGATTTACGGGGACTCCGCTGAAAGGCTGTCCGAACTTGCTCAACTGCATCTTCTGAAGTTGAAGGGCGACCTGTTCGCTTACTTGGGCACAAACACCCATCTTTCACAAATTTAGCATGCCATCTGACAATGGATTTCCTTTCAGGGGCTTCTTTTTTAAATTTCCTGCGAAATGCACGCTGAACACATGTCCACGATTCAGTCTTTGCAAATTGGAGGACGCAAAATGCCTTGTCTTGTTTAGAGAACGCCATTACTGCACCTGGAAAGATAACTCGAAAATCATTAGTATGACCAAAAACTTGATTAAGCAAGCTTTAAAATGGCACCAGTTTAATTTTTCTACCTGGAATAGTTCATGAGA
>OY744518.1:113129112-113161612 GCA_963556195.1 Sepiola atlantica
CCACAAAGAATTAATTACTTCCGTAACCTTTCGAAATTTGCAGGAAATACCAAAGTATGTAAACTGTCGAATAGAAAGTCATTTTGCACAGCTGGGTGTAGGTTGTCAGAAGTTAAGACTAGTGCTGCTCTCCGCCAGCGGAAAGAAATGTCACTGTTTATGACTGCTACAAATTAGTGATGGGACGATTCCAATATTTTTCCCGATTCTGATACAATTATCGATTCTGTCCTAAATTCCCGATTCCGATACAATTAAATAAGAAGGTAGAATTTTCATATTTTTCATAGTTTTGGCGGGGTTAGATATAAGTTTCTTTTTGATTTGACAAACTTCTTAATGTTTTCCCTTTATGTATTGTCTCCAAGATTTTGATAAACTCATTGCGAGATGTTCATCTATATTTTTCACTTGTGCCATTTTTTCAATTTATCCACTCGTGCCATTTTTACCTGTGCTATTTTATCAGGGACAATTTTTTCGGTGCCATTTTTTTTATGATCTATAAATTTTAGTTTTACTGGTAGTTTAAAATCAATACATATTTATCCTTGTATCATTAGTACCAGCAATTGAAAATTAAGTTATAATTTTTTTGTTTTTAAATGAATCGTTTTTGGAATCGGAAATTAGGATTACATTTTTCCGATACCGATACCAAAAGAGTTACGATTTTTTCTGATTTCCGATTCCGATTAAATTTTTCTGATTCCCGATTCCGATTAAATTTTTCCGATACCGATACCAAAAGAGTTACGATTCTTTTCTGATTCCCGATTCCGATTAAATTTTTCTGATTCCCGATTTCGATTAAATTTTTCTGATTCCCGATTTCGATTAAATTTTTCCGATACCGATACCAAAAGAGTTACGATTTTTTTCTGATTTCCGATTCCGATTAAATTTTTCTGATTCCCGATTTCGATTAAATTTTTCTGATTCCCGATTCCGATTAAATTTTTCCGATACCAAAAGAGTTACGATTTTTTTCTGATTTCCGATTCCGATTAAATTTTTCTGATTTCCGATTCCGATTAAATTTTTCCGATACCGATACCAAAAGAGTTACGATTTTTTTCTGATTCCCGATTCCGATTAAATTTTTCTGATTCCCGATTTCGATTAAATTTTTCCGATACTGATACCAAAAGAGTTACGATTTTTTCTGATTCCCGATTCCAATTAAATTTTCCTGATTCCCGATTCCGATTAAATTTTTCCGATACCGATACCAAAAAGAGTTACGATTTTTTTCTGATTTCCGATTCCGATTACATTTTTCTGATTTCCGATTCCGATTAAATTTTTCCGATACCAAAAAGAGTTACGATTTTTTTTCTGATTCCCGATTCTGATTAATCGTCCCAACACTACTATAAATCCTTATGTATCAAAAGATTGAACGTTTTGGAAGCTAATCCAATAATTTTATAAACAATTTGGTTCAATTAATAATTTAACGACAAAACGATACCATAATAATTCAATTTAACGTTTAAAATACTATTAAACATAATAATAATTTTGTGAACAAACAACGGCACAGTTAAAAAGAAAATCGAAACACAAATTCAGTTACAGTCTCCCGGGCAATGCCGGGTAGGTATAGCTAATAAAGTAATCATGAATAATGACTGAAATTATCGTGAGCAGATAGTTAAGATGTTTCCCAAAAAACTTATTTTGTGATGATAAATGATTGAAATCATCCAAGAACCGAAAACCCTTTTTTGTCTTTTAAAAATTGAAATGCCCATTAAAAAGGAATAAGATTTTAAATATAGATATCAGTAAAGAAGAAGTAGACTGAGTTTGATAGATTTATAGAATCACTCCCTGCTCCAAACTGGGCTCCAAACCGTATTTTCCTACGTATTCTTTTTTTTTTTTGGGGGGGGGGGGGGGGAGCGTCCTTCCGTGATGTCATATGACGTAATAACCAAACTACTTATTTGCGGCGGTTTTCATTAACAAAATCGTTCTCAGGGAACTCCAAAAATCCATAAAAACTACCAAAAATACACCCGATTGGAGACGGGAGTTATTCTTTAAAATGACCTCATTCTGCATATGGTAATGCATGCTCTTTAGTTATTCGGGGATTTCATGGAGGAGGGGGGGGGGCTCCTGACGTCATATGACGTAATAACCAAACTGTTTATTTGTGACAGTTTTCAATATCAAAATCGTTCTCGGAGAACCCCCAAAACATAAACACCAACAAAACCCCATTCATCAGAAACGGGAGTAATTCTATAAAATGACCCTAAATTTATTCTACAATATAAAAACCCTTTCAGTAAATATGAAAAATATTTTAGTAAAACGTCAACAGGTCATTGGAAACGTAGACATCAGCCACAATTTCCTAGATAATAATAATAATGATAATAATAAAAATAATAATAAAACTAATACAAGTAGAAGAAAGAAAAGAAAAGAGTTCCGATTCACTGATTTCTTTAAATAAAGAGGAGAGAAAGTAAAACTGACTACAAAAAAAAAAAGAGAGGTTTATGGGCAGATTCGGTTCCTTTTATGGAAGTAAGTAAGGTTATGGTCTATTTGTTAGCGTTGCCAAGAAAAACAAGTAATATACGCAGATATGCGCATGCGCTGACCCCTCACTCTCTTTATCTCTCTGTTTCTGTTTCTCTCTCTCTCTCTCTCACACACACACACACACACACACACACACACACACACACACACTCTCTCTCTCTCTCTCTCTCTCTCTCTCTCTCTCTCTCTCTCTCTCTCTCTCTCTCTCTCTCTCTCTCTATGTCTCTATGTCTCTATGTCTCACGGCCGCCGTAGTAATAACCCGACGTGTATGGCCTTACCTATATCCCGTCCCCCTTCTCTCTTTATTTTTCTCTTTTTAGCACGCTAGGGGTTGCGTGACTGGTTTAATGGATGCCGACACGGATTATGAAATCAGCAATAGCAGGTTAAAGTACACCCGGATTTATTGTTTGTGGTCTCAACTGTTGAAAAAAGTATAAGTAATCTAAAATACCCCCCCCCACACACACACACACCATAGACCGTTCAACAGTAACAACTGTTGTGCAATTACACAATAGGCATTGTGCGTTTGACATTATTACCACAAGACTGCTTTCTCGCAGATTACAATATGGCCGCCTTCAAATCCAATGTCAACAAATATTTGTTCATAGACTGTCCCCATAAGTTTGTTCATTCCATTAATGATTTTCAATTCTCTCATAATATTCTTCGTCGTTCAAATGACAATCCTTCTACCTCGTTAACCTTTATCCTAGATTGGTTTTGGACCGTGATAAGTGGTGATTAATTAGTAACAAAAAAATGGTTGATTTGCCGTAAATCAACGCTCAATTTCTCTTTCTTTCTGTCTCTTTCTCGTCTTCACTCGCTCAGAGTTGTGATTGGTCCAAATGGATATTGAAATCGGCCAATCAGATTTATTGAAGTAATTGACGCAGTTCAGATAATTATGACGCATCCACAATTTCCCATCTTGCTATGTGTAAAAGAGCAACTTGTATTCACTTAACCGTATACGATGAATCGTTTACAATAGGTATTGTGCTTCGACTTTATATAACATCCGAAAATGTTGATATGCCGTAAAATAGACCAAACAAAAATTACTTCTTTCATCTCTCTTTTTCTTTTTTTGTCTTTTTCTTTCTCTATTTCGCTACTTTCTGTGTTTCTTTTCTACATTTCTCTTTCTTTCTCTTTCTCTCTCTGCCCCCCTCTCTCACTCTCTCACTCTCTCTCTCTCTCTCTCTCTCTCTCTCTTGTTCCGATGTAGGTCTGTCCTGTTCTCTCGTCTCCCTCTCTCTCTGTGTTTGTCTGTCTATCTGTCTATGTCTTTCTCTGTCTCTGTCTGTCTTTCTAGCTCTGCCCCTCCTCACCCTCTCTCTCTCTGTATTTCTCTTTCTTTTTATCTATGCCTCTTTCTCCCCTCTCGTTTATGTCCTCTTCTTTCTTTCTATTTATCATTCTTATTGTCTGCCTGTCTGTCTGTCTGCCTGTTCGCTGTCCTTCCACTATGACTTACTATCACTTACTGCTCTATTAACTGCAATGTCCACTTGCTTCGAAACAGACTTATATAAGTTTAACAAACATAAATAATTACAAAATAAATGAATAAATAAATAAAATTAAAAAAAAAAAAAAAACAATAAACAGGGTCGCTTTTTGCATCACGATAGTGATCTATACAATGAGTAAATCTGATCCTCACCCGGTGCTCTGCGGTTTCGGTAAGAGCCGGCGTTACGCACTCGGACGACTGCGCGATCGTCTTTGGCGCCAGCATCTAGGGGACGTCATAAATGTAGAACACATTTGGATAAGGTCAAAGATGAAGTAAAAGATGTGATAGTGTGATGATCATTCGGACCCGGATATTAGGAAGGGGTCTCGGAAAGGGGTCGGGGATCGAGGGTAGGTAGACGATAGTAATAATAATAATTGGTTACTTGCATGGATTAAGTAATGACGCCACAAGACGGAAATGATGTCATCAATGGTGTTTTGAAAGTGAGAAACATTGTAGTAATGGATTACTGTATCTACATTAACTTATCAAAACTGTCAAGGTCGCGCACATCTAAGGGCTTGCCTAGGACGCCGTATCCTCTTGCACCTGGGTACAGAAACATCTGTGTCGAGTTGGTCTCTTTTTTTGCAAAATTTGGTAATATCCGCGCTGAAATGTATTCGATGACTTTTAGCTGCCGTATGCGTCGTGAAATCGAAAGGGTCGATAGTTCACGCGGGTCAATAAAAAGAAAGAAAAAAAAAAAGAAAAAGAAAAGGGGAAGTCAAAAAAAATTTAGATTGATCCCTTTTTTTTTTTTTTTCACGTTTGGCCATTTTCGTTTTTCGTCCACGGAGAATGCTTTTTTAAGCTACCCATTGTTGTTGTTGTTGTTGTTGTTAAACTTCCTCTGGCGCCGCACTATCGACTCTAAACGATCTTCCTCAACAAACTTCCTATTTATAAGCGTGTTTTGTTTGTTTGTTTGTTTTTCAACTTAAGCATGGCTCAACGGATTTACATCGAGAAAGAACAGAAGAAGAAGGGATTAAATCTTATAAGTAGAGTTGGATAAGACGTGTTAGATGCGCCTTCACACCTTCGTAAGAGGCTTTTTTGTTGGTCGGTCCGTCACGTGTACATCTGTTCCGATTAAACCTTATACAAACTGTAGTGTGTATTTACCTCCTCTCCAGGAGGTTAGGCACAAGGCCATTTGTATCTTACTCCCACAAGGTAAGATGTGACCCAAGGTCGGGTCGGGAAAGTGGGGCTTGAAAAGCCAACGTCCGAGAAGTGAGCACTCTGGCCATTAAAAATTGCCTGGGAAGCCCCGTCGGCATTCCCCGGTAGGGGCGCCTCAGGCAGTAAGCAATAAACTTACTCCTCCCCAAAGAGGGGAGGCAAAGCTTGGGAGGGTGGACCTCCTAGCACTGCACAGGACAAACCCACAGACCGGCGGAATCAAGCCCCGAGGGACAAGACGACACCGGTCTATAGGGTGCAGTATCCATCCGAACAGATTCTACACTTTCTTCTTAGCCAAAAAATGTAGTGTCAAGTGTGACAATGACCCTGAATATAGACCTAAAACGTGGGTCGGATTGATTGAAGAGTTTTGAAGTTAGTGACAAACAGGAAAATCTCTTTAAAAAAAAGAAAAAAAAAGAGATTTTCCTGTTTGTCACGCTTAAATTTTTCTAAATAAATCGTAATATGATAAACGTTACTATTGGCGACATAAATTATTCTAAAGGAAGTACAATTGGGAAATTAATCAAACACAATTTAATTTGGCCTACAGATTAATTTGTGATCTATTTGCGTTTAAAATATTCAATAATCTTCTATTGAATGTTAAGTTGCCGTAATTATTGGTTGTGAGTAAAGTAATAAGGGCCAGACGTTTTGTTATTTCAAGAAGTAATATACCGAACCAGACTGGAAGGGACAAAGATAAATATAATTTCAAAGAACCCTCTTTTAATTTTATTTATCTTAGTCCCTTCCGGTCCGGTATATAACTTCCTGCAATAACAAGATGGCTGACCCCTTATTACTTTACTTACAACCAATATTTATAGTAACTTAACATGCTTATATCTTAAATATTAAAAAAATTTTTAATGCAAATACGTCACAAATCAGTAGGTAAACCAAATCGTTTTTAACTAATTTTCAAACTAAATTTCCTTTAAAATAATTTATGCCGACAATAGTAACATCTCTGTCAATCTGTCACGTTTAAGTTTGAAAGAGAATTTTCGTCGGTCTGTCACGCTTAAGTTTGAAATAGTTTGAGGATACCCCCTGTTTTGATAAGCTTCTAGCACTAACTTTCACCCCAGATCTGAAGTGGAAGACTTACCTGTATAAGAGCCAGATGCCGCCTAAGATGGAGTACTGTTGCCACATCTGGAGAGTGCCGCTCAAAGCACTCTCTCTTGCCTTGACAAAGTATAAAATAGACCTCGAAATCTAGTGGAGGATGTCCTCTTCTCTTCCCTGCAGTCCCTTTCTTACAGAAGAGACGTTGCTAGTCTTTCTCTACTCTATCATTATTTTCATGGTAGGTGATCGACTGAGCTTCAATATCTGGTTCTGTGTATAAAACATTCACAGCAAAAACTCGTCTAGTTACAACCACTGAAAAAATAAATCCTTTCTTACTCTGTGTACCTGGAGCTAAACAGAACATCCATGAGCAGCATTTATTTCCAAGAACTGTCCGTTTGTGGAACGTAATGTCGCGGAGCTGCTTCCCAGCTGACTACAACACGGTAGTTTTCAAGTTCAATGTTAACAAATTCTTGTTGAGCCGTCCCCTTAAGTAATGAAAGTTAGCCCAGATCCAACCATGATATGCAATCTTCAAGGTGTTTGTCTCACCATCCACTTAACACTAACCATTAACACTTGTCCTTGAGTGGCCTTTAGGCATTGATGAGTGGTGAATCATTAGAAAAAAAAAGTATTTGCGTCGGTCTGTCACGCTTTAGTTTGAAATGTCATTTTGATCGCTAGACTGAACGGACGCATCTTAAGAGCGTCCGTACTTGTTTCTAATACGTCGAGTTCGCGTGATGATATTTTGTTTGGTTGATCGTCTAAGTCGCATCAAGATAAATAAAGATGTCGGTGGCAGCCGAACTTTTTTTGTTGTTGGAAGGTGACAGCACTAATTCGTTAGTCGTGTCTCACCTTGACAATCAATAAATACTTGTGGCAGCTTTTCTTGTTGATTGGTCCTTGATTGGCTGGCGGGCGTTAATTGTGGATACACCATTTGAATGAGGCACGCACCGCAAGCGAACCTGTCTCTTATCTCGGTTTGTCAGCTTGAAAACCGTCGACCAACGGGCTAAAGAAATCAGACGGGTAGAATCGGAATCGGGGATCAAGCGTCAGCAATTTTTGTATGAGTCGGTTCGGAGTTTTAAAAACTGACCCTGGAGTCGGAGGTTTTAAGCCGACTCCTAACCTCTGAGATGGGGAGTCAGAGTCGGGAGCCAGGGGTCGGCAACTTTTTAAAAAGTCGGGACCCGGAGTTGGATTTTTAAGCCGATTCCCCACCTTTGAGATGGGGAGTCGGAGTCGGCAATTTTTGAAGAAGTCGGGATCCAGTGTCGGATTTTTTAAGCCGACTATTTAACTCTGAGGTGACGAGTCAGACTCGAGAGCCAGGAGCCGGCAATTTTTGAAGGTATCTAGATCCCGAGTATAGTTTTTAAATCCGTCTCCTCACCTCTGTGAGGGGGGGGGGCAGAATAAGGTGCTAGGTGACAGCAATTTTCCAAGGAGTCAGAATTCCAAGTCGGAAGCCAGGAGTTTTCAATTTTTTAAAGAGTCGGGATGCGGAGCAGTGTTTTTTTTTTTTTTTTTTTTTTAACGACTTCGAATTAAAGAGTCGGCAATAGCTTGAGATGAAGAGCCAGAGTCGGGCGTCTGGATTTGACAATTTTTGCAAGAGTTTTAATCGGGAATCCGGAGTCGGAGTCGGAGTCGGAGTCGTTTTACTTTTTTGTTTTAAACCGACACCGTAGTCAAGAGTCGGCCGTCAGATGTTGTTCTGCCTACTACTGATCTTCCACATTGGGTTTATAATGTTAAAATTCGCAAAAAATAAAAAGAGGAAAAGTTAAGTGGATAAAATGAAAAAATTAGCGGACATAGGTGCGCCAATTTTTTTTATTTTATCAACTTAACTTAACAGAAAAGTCTTAAAATGCGTCCATTCGATTTACGCGTTTAGCGATTTCAAATTTAAGCGCGACAGATCTACCGACGAACAGAGCTTCTTTATATATGGACGTATCTAAAAAGATGCACCCATTAAATCTACACGTTTTATTGCAATTCAAATGCATTTTTATTCTGTTTTATACGTACAGGATTGTTTAAATGGTTATATAATTCACCATTTACGTAGTGATTCACAATTGCATTTGTTTCTGGTGGAGTTATTTTTCAGAATGGATATATGTGTATATGTATATATATGTATATTTATATACATGTGTATGTTTAGCGTGTATATTTGTATTTGACGAGGAGTGCACAATTTCCGCATTTTGTAGTATATTGATTACTAATTTGATGTTATGTTACTCTTGTCTTTGTATTTTGTATTTTTTTCTTTACTCCCGAATTTATTTATTCTTTATAACAATAATAAAGAATAAATAAATTCGGGAGTTTTTTTGGGTTTTTTTTGTATTTGGAAAATATTAAATAAAGACATTTATTATTTGTACTCACTAGGAGTTCTCACACAGATCATCGTCAGTGATTGCTCACCGACAACAACCAGTGGTATTTCCTGGAGTCTGAGTGGCAACAAGCCTCCCCAGATTTCCAGTATTCTTCACCTCTTTTCGATGACGATGCGGTATCGCAACAGCCTCTTACCATTGATTTCTCGTTGGTAAGGACAATTGGTATTCTCTGGGATTTGGGTGGCAATAAGCCTCCCCAAGGTCCCAGCATTCTCTGCACTTTTCCAGTGGAGGTCTGGTTTGTGCTGTCCCTCCTCGGTCTTCTAATCCTCCTCGACTCTCTACAAATATTTTGTCTGGTGTTAGCCTAGGTCGGCACCAGCTAAAAACATTTTTTTTGAATAAATAAATAAAAATAAATAAAGTAAATATTTTTTTTAAATTAATTTTTTAAAAAGTTTAATTTTTTTTTTTTTTATTTAAAAAAAATTTTCCTTTCAATTCCTTAATTTTTTTCCTTTTCTCTTTTCTTATTTAAACAGATTATTATTATTATTATTATTATTATTATTATTATTATTATTATTATTATTATTATTATTATTATTATTACTACTACTACTACTACTACTACTACTACTACTACTACTACAGCTACTACTACAAACTTAAGTGTGACAGGCGTACTGACGGACAGATCCTCTGATAAAGATGCTTGGACGTATCTAAACTAAGATGCGTTCATTCAATCATCCTTGTAACGGCGTTCACCCCGGTCGCGTAAACCCAGGTTCTTCCCTGGCCCGCACCACGAAATAGGAAGTCTCTACGAAATTACATTCACAAGCGATCCTCAGTCACATGTATATCTCGGCCAGGGGAGATGACGAGTTGTTTTTTTTTTGTTTTTTTAATTTATTTATTTATTTATTTTTCTTTTATCAGGGAGGTGACACCGTTCTTCCACATACAGTGCCTGGTATTCCTAAATGATCACCCATCTGGTACTGACCAGGATCAACGTCGCTTAACTTCGGTGATCAAACGAGAACCAGTGTGTCAACGTGATTATGCCGTATATGAAAATTCCATCGTCAAAGACCGACAACTTGTGGACTAGAAAACTCAGTGAATTCCTTCCAGGTTATTGTCTCCTACGTCCGCAACTGCCGATCGTTACGCTCGTGCTACCCAGAAAGAGAGGTAGGGAGAATTACGTAGCGGATTAATTCTCAATGACGAGCAGCATGCCCGCACCATCGAAGACGTCATTGTAACAAGACGGACGACAGAGACTTCTCGTTGGCGAGGAACAGCAGTTGGAAATCATTGTTAACTTGTTCTTTTGTTCAAACGTATTTCCTTTTTTATAGATGTCAAGCGGGAAATACAATTTTTTTAAATTACAAGATGGCCGCATTGCATTAAAGTTTGCTTTTCAAGTCTTAAAAAAATAAATTAGAATTTTATTTTGGGACAAAAAATACAATTTAAGACTAATTAATAAATTTCATCCAAAATGTGTGCGAAAATCAAACGAAATAAGCGAGATATTCATATAACATATTGTAAATAAACTGTTCGTTTTTTTTAAATTACATATTCAAAGAAACTGTTAGTTTTTGCAAATTTTAATTTCTTTAAAAAAATTGTCCGTTTGGAAAAAAAAATCCCCCCCCAAACTGGACTGTTTTAATTTATTAAAAAGTTTTACTATACTGTAAATAAAATGTTCGTTTTGCAAAAACAAACGAAAAGCACAAAAAACACACTTTAATTTATTTTTAATTTAATTTATTTAAATAAATGTTCTATAACTTAATTATTTACTTAATTATTTTGAATTATTGATTTTGTGTTACTTTACTGTATTCGTAATCTTTTATATTTGATTTACTTTTCAGGTTTGATTTACTTTTAAGTTACAAAAATCAAGAAACCATTTATTTTTCAGAAATGAGAGCAACTCGTATCAAATTATTCAGCTAAAATGAAATGTTCATATAAAGAATAAAACTGCCTAAGAATAGTGATTTGTGTTCTTGTGCTTATAAAGCAAGAGATATGTCCATGCAACATAACTGATAGTCTTTTCATTCGATGTAGACCAGGTTGTAATAAAATTACACTCAAACATTAAAAGTAATCTAGAAAGAATGAATATTAAATCAGATAAATTATTTTTCAAAGAAAAATTTTCATCTTTTAAAAATTTATGACAACACCATTTTATTATTAAGTATTAATTTAATGTTTGCTGTCTCGCCTACGCAATTACACGAAATAATACATTTGCACATGAATACTGAAGATTTTATTTAAATGAGTTCATTTCCCGGATTTTGATAATCTTTTAAGTGGAGGGAGTGATCAAAATGAGTCTGACTGTCCGACAGATCTTGTTTGTTACTTTAGAGCATGGTGTCATTTTCAAGTGCTTACAATCTACGCCAGTAATGACTGCACAAGTGTTACTCTCTGTCTCTCTTTTGCATGCACTCATATATATATATATATATATATATATATATATATATATATATATATATATATATATATATATATATATATGGGAAAATGAAAAAGGAAAACCAAAAAATGGATGTTTTTTTGTGTACATCAACGTTTCGTCTTTATTTATAAGACTTCATCAGGATGATAATATAGAGAAAATGTCATGCAAGTACAAATACATGTAGAGTTGATATATTGGAAGGAAAAGAATAAAATAAAATAATGGCCACTACTGGGTGGACGTCCGTACTTGGTGGAGAATAAAAATGAATGTTGAAGAAAATGAGTGGGGAAGAAGTGGAAAGATGGGGGTGAGCAAGGACTACACACACACACACACACACATATATATATATATATATATATATATATATATATATATATATATATATGTATGTGTGTGTGCGTGTGTGTGTGTGCATGTCTAGCCAAATTCTTTCGACTGCTTACTGGATAGCCGCCGTGTTACCTATTTAGACGTTAATTTACTTCATGTTCAAAATAATATTTATGGGTATCTTTTACAATAATCCGCAGAGTGAAAACGCTCAAAAAACATATATACAACAAATAAAAGTAACTGTAGCCGATAAAAGTTATTTTCCAACTTATCTGTGATATTTGTTTGTATTTTTAAACCGTTCCAACTGCTATTTATTAGAAATCAATAGTTTTGTCACACGAACATTGAACAAAACAAAATGGCGATTGGGGGAGTTTTCGTAAGGAGGTAAGGACGCGACGCCATTTTGTTTTTAGTAAAAACCGGTGAAAAAAAAAACAAGAATTTTTTTTTTTACATCTAATAAAAACCCATTTTTACTACGTGAAAATACAAACAAATTTCATAGGTAAGTAGGAAAATATCTATTCTCAACGTAGGTCAGCTTTACTTGTTGTATATATTTTTTTTACCCCGTTCTTGTTCGTTTTTTGGACCCCGTTAGCGACTCTGCGGATCATTGTAAAAGATACCCATATTTATTTACAAATAATTATTCAACGCTCTCTCAAGATAGAGCACTTTAAGTTAAGTTGACAACAAGCCGTCATTCTGCGTAATGCATAACTCTGGGCCCCGCCTATTGAGTTATCTCGACTGCTTGCTGGATAGCCGCCGTGTTTGCTATTTAGATGTTTATTAACTTCCCATTGCTAGACAATGTGTGTTAGAGCATTGGTATGCGCCTCAGCGACTGAGTCAAACACGACTTTCATATCGGGGTTCGAACCGTGTGACCAGCAGGGATTGTCTCCTCCCATACCGACGATTGCAGGTTTGGCATGAAACACATGTGTTGATTTTGAAAATAATATTTATTTATGCGTAAAAAATGCAAGAGCAGTTACTGTATTAAAAAAAAAAATATAGGCGTCCATGAAAGGTATCCAGGTTTCACTCACCGGACCAGCCGGAGATTTTATTTAAAAAATCTTCTAAGATTGGCGTTACTAATGGCTGATGAGCAGGTCATTTAAAATCAGAATCTTTATAAAATTTTATTTTTAATTTTTATTCTTTATTTTGTTATTTTTGTTATTTTTTAATTTTATTTTTTATTTTTATTTTTATTCTTATTGTATTTATTATTTTTATTTTTAAAAAATTATTTTATCTTATTTAACTCTCTAATCTCCTTTAAAAGTGTTTTTAATTCCTGATTTTTGAAAAGAAAATACCCATGATAAAATTCTTGTAATTTAAAAAAAATTTTTTTTAAATATGTATTATTGATTCTTCATCCCTCTGATAAGAAAAAAAAAATATTTTTGCGAAATTTTGAAAACGAAAACTCTTTAGAAAATTTTGTGTTATATTTTTTTATCTGTACCGGTGATTTGTTTATAAGTATCATTGTCTTTTTTTCCTCTCCTATGCTACCAACATATCCACCTGTGATTCTTTCTGTCAGCAAATGTTTCTCTAGAACTAAGTTTTTTTGATTTTCTGTAAGACGTGTTGCTATAGGCACTGATGAAGTGACGTTTTGGACCAACTGTATAAAATTATAAAATAAAATAAAGTATTTCCAAACTGTTTTGGAAACGATCGTACGCCATAATGGACTTGATGTTGTAATTCATGGAACAGTAAAAGTAATGCTTTGATTCATTAAATGTTTATATATATATATATATATATATATATATATATATATATATATATATATATATATATATATATATATATATATATATATATATATATATTCATTTCATTATATATAATTATTATTGTTTATTATTAATTACTTCTTATATTTTTTGTTTCTTCATTTTATTTCTTAATTTTTATTTTATTTTTCGACCTGGTTCATTCTGTATTGTAATTGTTTTAAATTTCAATTTGCTGTTTCTTATGTATTTTCATCTGTATTGTCATTGCTATTATCATCTTTGAACTTACGGATGGAGTAACATATGGTGGCTTAACAGGAAGTTTTGTCTCTATTATTGACTGGATATATGTGGTTTTGAAATAATACTGACATTTGAAGCTTTTTCTTAAATGATTTCTGTATGTTATGCTGTAAAGAGCGCTGATGAAGGACTATTTGGAGTCATCAAAAGTATAACACAAAATATATTTTCCAAATTGTCTTGGAAACGATCGTACGGTAAATAATTGTTGCGTTTGAATTCTCGGAAATGATATAAATTATGTTCTAAATTTGTTTATGTCAACATCCTATATATATATTAATTTTATACGTACATAAAAGTAATCCATGGACACGTGTTTCTGGCTCACAGCCGTTATTAGCATGGCTAACTTAGACAAAGATCGAACCTTCGATATTGATGTCTATAGTCCAGCGTCTTTATCATTGAACCAAGACGTTCTGTCTAAGAATTTTGTACGATTTTTATCACCTAAATATTTCATGTATTTTTATGTAATTATTTGTATTGGCGATTGCAGCGTTCGTTGTTTGTTTTTTTTGTTGCTTACTATTATTTCGATTGTCTCATTTCCTAAGTGATTAAAATGCAGAAAATTGCATTATTAGTCGCACTTAACTTTATAGGATGTATTTTTTGTATATATATATATATATATATATATATATATATATATATATATATATATATATATATAAAATAATTGCATGAAAATACATTAAATACTTAGGTGATAAAAATCGTACATATTTCTAGACAGGTGTCTTGGTCCAATGGTAAAGACGCTGGACTAGAGACATCAATATCGAAGGTTCGATCCTTGTCTAAGTTAGCCATACTGATGACGGCTGTGTGCCAAAAACACGTGTTCATGGATTACTTTTATGTACGTATAATATATATATATATATATATATATATATATATATATATATATATATATATATATATATATGTTAACGAAAAATTAAGGGCGACTAATAATGTAATTTTCTGCATCTTAATCACTTAGGAAGTGAGACAATCGAAATAATGTATTTTTATGTAATTATTTGTATTGGCGATTGCAGCGTTCGTTGTTTGTTTTTTTTGTTGCTTACTATTATTTCGATTGTCTCATTTCCTAAGTGATTAAAATGCAGAAAATTGCATTATTAGTCGCACTTAACTTTATAGGATGTATTTTTCGTATATATATATATATATATATATATATATATATATATATATATAAAATAATTGCATGAAAATACATTAAATACTTAGGTGATAAAAATCGTACATATTTCTAGACAGGTGTCTTGGTCCAATGGTAAAGACGCTGGACTAGAGACATCAATATCGAAGGTTCGATCCTTGTCTAAGTTAGCCATACTGATGACGGCTGTGTGCCAAAAACACGTGTTCATGGATTACTTTTATGTACGTATAATATATATATATATATATATATATATATATATATATATATATATATATATATATATATATATATATATATATGTTAACGAAAAATTAAGGGCGACTAATAATGTAATTTTCTGCATCTTAATCACTTAGGAAGTGAGACAATCGAAATAATAGTAAGAACGCTGCAATCACCAATAAAAATAATTACATAAAAATACATTATATATATATGTATTATATTTGTTTCTATAGATGTTAATTCGTTGAAACTCCAGTGTTTATAAAAAAAGTGCTCAATAACAAGTAGAGCTGTTTTTAGTATAAATTTATATTCATAAAAACATTATTGGTTACATATGTGCATACATGTTTCAGTTGTCCTCTCCAATAGAGAGTCAACTTTCTCAGACCTTAAGAGAAATTCAAATGAGAAATTGCGAACTTCCTTATTCAGTATATTTCCCTTGAGATGTTTTCCTGATATTTGGTTTGACCGCTAGAATATTTGGTTTTATATCAAGAAAAAAAATCTCAAGTAGGTATTAAATTAAAAAATAAATAAATAAATAAGGAGTCAAAAACGCTAGATCAACTAAATAAAAATAGAAACGAAAAGAATTCGATATAACGCTTAACCGTTGAATTATGAACCCACGCCATCCAGGGAAATATACTAGATAAGGAAGAGTGCAATTTCTCATTTGAATTTCTCTTAAGGCCTGAGGAAGTTGACTTTCTATGTAACCAATAATATGTAACCAATAATATTTGTATAACTAATATATATATATATATATATATATATATATATATATATATATATATATATATATATATATATATATATATATATAGTGTGTATGTGTGTGAATTATATCATTTCTGTAATCCGAAAAGAGGGAGAAATCTCTCGATTAATTAAAGAATATTTATCTACCAAACATATTTACATACATTCGCTCACAAGCTTTCGGAAATCTGGAATGATTCCCTAGAATTGAGAATCGATTGATGTCCATTCAGAAGAGGCGCCCACCATTAATATGTATTATTCGCGTCGATCAAACAACGCGTGATTTGAACCGTAAACGCCCAGTTTGAATTAACATCAATCGACGCATCATGATGAAAGAATCCGTCCAGATTTAAAACATTTTATTCCGCTGCTTTGAACATAACACGAAAACACGTTTTATTTTTCTCTGATTTTAAAAAGCATCAGACAAAACATTCGGTTGATAGCGGCATAAACACGCGTTTTTTTCTTCATATTAAAACCATAAAGTATTTCTTACCTTGATTTAAAAATTATTGGGTTATCTGCAAATCATTTCTTCCCTTTTTCTTCACCCGCCTCAATAAGGATTTAACGGGAGTAAAAGGGGGAGAAGGCAAGCGTGTGATGTTATAAAGAGAAAAAAAGGAAATTGAAAGAATAAGCAGACGATAATTCTTTTGGTGGGGAGCAGTCAAGTCTGTAGTTTCGGAGTGAACTGGAATATCAGTGGCATTGGTTAGAGCATATTCATCTGCCAACGTAGCCAACTCGAATGCACTTTCGTCCTCTTAACTTTCCATATACAGTTTTAACTCATCACTTAGACGTGTTCAGTCTCTATTTTCTTTACTGAACACCACCTATCCAGGTGTGTCTCCTTTTATCGTAGGAACTCCACGTAAGATTGTGTCTTGTAGTTCTGGAATTTTTGTCGGTAGGCCTCTGATACTAATTCATAGGCTTCTAAAATAGTCCCTTTAACCTTGCCGTAGTCTGCGCAATCCTCCACCGATAGTGCAGCACAGGCTTTCTGAACCTTCCCTGCCAATCCTGACTGCAACAAGTTGGACTACGCATTTACCGGCCACTCTAGGTTTACGGCCATCCTTTTGAAATACTGGAAGTACACATCTACTACAAAAGCCCCCCCCCCCCCCAAAAAAAATTTTTGGTACGAGCCGTACATGTTTTGTTAAAGCAAATTCCCTGGGCCTGGTTTTATTTATGTATGCGTCTAGCTCCAACTCCTTTTATCTGGTTTCCTGCTGTATTCTTGTTTTTCGATTTTGGTCTGGATGACTATCTTAGCTTCTTCAATTTCCAGTTTGGCTGGCGTTACATCTTGAACGTCCGTTTGCCATCTCACTCAGGATCTTTTCTAAAAAATGTCGTTGTCAATGAGATTCTCTGCTATGACTTTGACCAAGTTTTTTTTTCGCATAGTCTTCCGAACATCCAATTTTGGCTTTTGACCGACCAAAAGTACATCGTCTTGTTTTTTTTAAAAGACCAGAGGGTATTTTTCAAAGACTGTTCTACTAAATCAATTGAGTCTTCCTTTTTTCTTTCATTTTACCAATTATCGCATGTGTATTTTTTAGCTGTTAAATTGAGCCCCCAAATAATGTGAAGGAATCCCCGACGAGCCACCCAAGTAATGTGACGATTAGTATCAATACTACGTACGAGTATTACAAATAGCGTTGCAAGCACCTGGAATAAGCACCTCAATTATGTGAGGTGCCGTATTAATACAAAATGAACATTTATATTTGGCTCGAAGGGAAGTTTTCCGGATTCTGTGACGATGTTTAACAGTGGAACACACAAGATGAGACAAATTGGTAAAAGAAATATAGTAATTAAAAATGACAAGTACATTTAATATTATAACTCAATAATCATATAATTTAATGCAAATAATAGTGCAAAATGTGTCTTCCCAGAGAGACCAAACATCGTCCGCACAAGGTAAAATACTTTCATACTGTCAATAGTTTAAAAGTTCACTTATCTGCGTATATTTTCTCTCTTCATGCTCAGGAAATATCCTTCTTTTTTACTCAATCATGTTTTTTTCTTAATTGCGTATTTTTTCTTAATAAATAATTTTTCTTTTCCTCCAACCTTTTTCCTCACATCCTCGCGATTCCAACTCAAGACTGTGACACTCTCAACTACTCACTCCAAAACTCCAGACTTGACCCCCCCCCCCACCAAAAATTATCGTCTGCTTATTCTTTCAATTTCCTTTTTTTCTCTTTATAACATCACACGCTTGCCTTCTCCCCCTCTTACTCCCGTTAAATCCTTATTGACGCGGGTGAAGAAAAAGGGAAGAAATACAGCAGCTAATATAATTCGAGGCCATACCTCCTTGCCAACCTTTGTGATTCTCTCTCTCTTTTTTTTTTTTTTGTAAATTATTTTTTCTTTTCCTCCAACCCCTTTCCTCACATCCTCGCGATTTCTAACTCCGGACTTTGACTCTCCCAATTTAACTACAGCATGGTCGTCTTCAATTCTAATGTAAACAAATACTTGTCGAGCCGTCCTCTTGGATAATCAAGTCCTTTTAAGCAATCTTCTGCCTATTCCACCTATTGTTTCCAATCCTCTTGTGACGGCAATCATCTTCCAACCAACATTTTTAAAACCCTTATCCTTGAGTGGCTCCCGAGCTTTGATAAGCGGTGACTCATCAGTACGAAAAACAATCTTCGTTCTTCCATCCTCTCAGGCTAGCAAAAATATTCGACCGGAGAGAGCATATATTTGCTAGTATTTATAATATTCATTTATTCTAATTTCAATTAGGCAAATGAATAACGCCAATCAACCGTTGGCGCCAACCATGGTGTCGTGAACATGAAACACAGAGAACACTTTTCATCTAGAATGGATGAATACAACCAACACCAAATAATAATATTTAGAAGTAAACTGACAACTTGTTTTGACTCATTAACTTTTGTTTAAATACACAGTTTTTTTATGTTTAGCGTTCGTGTAATTATATCCAGGTGAAGGTTAGCGTTAGGGTTATGGTTATGGTTATGGTTATGGTCCATGTAATTATATCTAGGTGAGGGTTAAGGTTAGAGTTAGGATTATGGTCCATGTAATTATATCCACGTGAGGGTTAGGGTTAGAGTTAGGGTTATGGTTCATGTAATTATATCCAGGTGGGCGCGGAACTCTCACAAGTGACTAATTTCCGTAAAATGTAAAATCAATAAATAAATAAAGACACACAATCAATTACAAAATCTTAAAATATAAATAAGTTATCAAAATATATTTATGACAATTAAGCTACACAGAGGCGTCCACGTTTAATCCCCTGACGATTATATTTTCATAACTTTCTACCTAGCTTTACTCACGCATTGAGCATTGTAGAAGTAAATACTGAAAATCTATACATAATATAATATATATTTTTATAATATTTTATGTGTATACATGAAATAATTATATATATATATATATATATATATATATATATATATATATATATATATATATATATATATATATATATATATAGTCATCCACATACAGCCTGTTTCGCTGTTTCACAGCTCATCAGTGCGGCTAGACCAGTTAGTGTCTCAAGCCGGGATCGAAACGCAACCGTCGAGCTGACATATATATATATATATATATATACACACGCAAATACGATGACAGTTTATGTCTGCATATTTTTTGTTTTGATCCGTTCAATTTTCCTTATGTATTTCATTGTTTCTAGCGGGAACTGGCCGATGTATATGCCATACTTACTTATAACCCTAGTACTTTCGGATCCATATTGATCCATCTTCAGGGGTGGTTATCAGTAAAGGTCATGGTGCTTAGATATTAAGAGGTCATTGTTTTGTTTTTTACCCCGGGAATCACATGTTAGTTACAGTATTAATAAGGTATCATGTTAGTATTATAGATATTTTCGTATGTTGTCACTATTATTAAAATTTATTTTGTTGATGGTTGGCTTTTTTGTTTCGATGTGTAAGGCTTCTAATATAGGCAATTTTTGTTAGCTGTGTGTTCTAAAATGGAGGTGTTATCTGCTAGAAGTTTTCAGAATTGATAGCGGGGAAAAGAATGTTGGTTTGTCGATATTGGACTATAGCGCTTGTGTAAGATAAGTGCATAGTTAACCTTCTAGCCAAGGTTGTGGTGGTGAAGCCTATGTGTATACTTTTTTTTTCTTAAGTGTAAGAGACGCAGTCTCCCAAAGGATATTTAAATTCACACACTAGATTTGTCTTATCCAAAGTGTGTGCGTTTAGAAAGCATTCTTTTCATTTAAGCAAACATTGTTAAACATAACAGAATTATTTTGCTTTATTATACCTTTTTAATTTTTTTTATGTCAAAATAAAAAAAATAAAAATATTCCATAAGTATCACGAGCACTTTTGATTCTTCGTCGAACTATCTTCAGGTAACAACACATATAACAATAACATAAAATCTTGAAGCTAAGCAATTTGTTTTTTTTTGTAACCAACGTGGTAGCGCAACGGATAAAGTGCTAAATTTGCATAGTGCTGAGAGGACTGTCTTCCACAGGCACCCGTGTCTGTTTTTGGGTTAGTTTGTTGCATTCACTTATTATGTGATTTATCGTTTCGTTTCTTGGTACTCTTATACAGAACGCCCCGCGTTTCCGTGACTTCGCGTCGTCAACGTTCGGACAGGTCTCGGAAGCGCCCGAGAGTTGACGAAACTATTAACCAATCAGGTTGCAGCAATCATTAGACAATCAGGTTGCAGGAAGCAGACGATAACTTCTAGGGGAAATTAATTTCTACGATCTGCAGCCCGTTAAAAAATGAATTTCTACGATTTGCGCCAGCGCGTTAAATCTCTCGAAGGACTCATTGAGTTCTGTCAGCAACAGGCACTTCTAACGAAAGACTACTCCTAACTCTGACCCTAAACCCTAACCCTAAAGCCTAACCCTAAACTGACCCTAAACCCTAACCCAAAAACTGTTAAAAAGAAAAAAAACATTGTAAAAAAAAAATATGAAAAAACAAAAACAAAAAAGAAATAGCTAATAACAGTTGTTTCGCTGTTTGTTATTTAAAATCATTTTTTGAAACTTTTCGTTGCGCAAAAAAAGCAAACATTTTATTTAAAAAAATTGCTTAACAATAGTTCATTTGACAAAAAAATCTAATTAATAACAGTTATTTAGCTATGGTTTGTTCGTTCTTTATTTTTATATATGTATTTTACTTTCATTTCCTTCGTCTAACGTTTTTTATTTGCAACTTTTCTTCAATTTATCGTCTGGCAGTCTTCGCCTCGTCAACCCTCGGGCGTTTCCGAGACCTGCCTGAACGTTGACGACGCGAAGTCACGGAAACGCGCGTCGTTCTCTATAAGAGTACCCGTTTCTTTGTTAACCGATTCTACATTTACTGTTTTCCTCGGTTTGGTCTATTTTGATTTTGATATAGTTTGTTCTGATCGCATTGTTTTGTGCGATTGTCAGTAGTGATTCCGCCTCTCTGTTCAGGTATCCTTTTCATAGTCATGTCTATGTGTTCTCTGTGCGTCTTCTCTTTGGCCAGTTTTAAAAATCGCCCATGTATCTACTTCTCTTCCCGTTTGCTTTCGCTTTTTTATTATTCCGATTTAGTTTCTCCCTGTATTTGTCATTTTGGCGATGTTTCTTGCAGAGACGATCAGCCTTGTGTATACATATAGTCATTATTTACCCACTAGGAGTTTTCACGCAAGTCATTATCAGGGATTGCTCACTAAGAATAACCAGTAGTATTACCCTGGAATCTGAGTGTACAACAAGTCTCCCCAGATGTCCAGCACTCTCCGCCGATTTCGATAACCGTTGCAAATCACTATGTGTTCTCGCAACAGCCGTTTACCATTGTTTTTATTTTCGATAGCAACGTCTGCAGGTCGTCTCTTGAATTTGAGTGGAAATAAGTCGATCGAAGCTTCCAGTATGCCCCACTCTTTTAGTGGAGGTCTGGTTAGTGCTCTCTCTCCTCAGTCGTTCCATCCTCCTTGGCCTATCTCAATCATTTTGTGTGGTATCAGTCGAGACCGGTGCCATCACATGCGTGTGCATATTTTGTGTAAGTGTGGGGTCAGCTTATGAGATTTCCGGCATCATCATCATCATCATCATCATCATCATCATCATCATCATCATCATCATCATCATCATCATCATCATCATCATCATCATCATTATTATTATTATTATTATTATTATTATTGTTGTTGTTGTTGTTGTTGTTGTTGTGGTTGTGGTTGTGGTTGTTGTTGTGGTTGTGGTTGTGGTTGTTGTTGTTGTTGTTATTATTATTATTATTATTATTATTATTTGTTTACTTGTTTGTTAGGACTATTTTATCATCTCCTTTTTTAAAAACTATTTATCTTAAAAAATAAAGCAAAAGGCAGACACAAAAACAATAACAAAGTAGAGAGTTGTGAAGCGGAAACTCTTCGTCGAACTAGTTTTTGGTCTATAGCGTTATGACAGGCTTCAGTGAGAAAGCGGCAACTCCCTTTATCATAACCTGTAAGTATAAATGTCAAGGATGTTTTTTTCAGCAATTGAACTCCTCGACAAAGTGGATTATGTCATTCTGTATAACAATTATGCTTTTCTTATCTGACCGAATACATAAAAGAACTCTGATGGTCCAGATATTCACTGGCGAAGAACGTGAGATAACGACAACAATAATGTCCTCATATAATACTTATTTTGTTGAATAGTAAAGGGTAGGCCCGATAGTACTTAGTTGATGATTTTTTTTTAACATAGTTCACCCCAAACAAGGCAGGTCGCCACTGTAGACGTAAGGGGCTATTAGACTCGCTGGGGAAACGTTAGCGTGTAAACAGGAAATATAAGTCATAGCTGGTCTTTGGGGGGGGGCATTGTTTTCTGTAAGGTCACAAGCTAGAGAAAATTACGTCACACAAGATAACATAGGCGCGAAGAGCGGGGACTCTCAGTTGGAAGCTTGAAGCGACGAGACGTGATTAGAAATGACTTAAGAATCGATTATAAACGAATGGACCAGATGCCAGAAATTTGTGCCCCTGTATTACTTCCCCCCACCACTAGCAGAGAAAAAGGCAACGTAAACAGCCTAATAAAATGGTCCTTTTCAAAATCCGAGCCCTAGTTATTTTCTTTGTGTTTTCATGCCAACTTTGATTCCAGAGCGAGAATGCACCCCCACGGAGATGTAGCCATCAGAGGGCGACGAGGGAATATTGAATTCAAAAGTGGTCCCAAGTCGAATATTTATCTTGCTCAAGCGAGATGATTTTAATAAAGTTATTTTTGCAAGGAGGTGTCGCCGTCCTTCCACATACAGCGTCTGGTATTCCCAAAATGGTCACCCATCTGATATCGACCAGGTTCAACGTCGCTTAACTTCAGTGATTAAACGAGAATCGGTGTGTCAACGTGATTATGCCATACAATGTCTACTGAACTTATACACAATCTCACTATCAGTGCGATGGACTGACCTAATTTATTAGCGATTTCATTACAAAACTGATTTTTTCCAATGGAATATATTATTTTTTAATGAAATATATTATTTTTTCAATGAAATATATTCTTTTTTTATGAAATATATTCTTTTTTTATGAAATATATTCTTTTTTATGAAATATTTTTTTTTTTAATTAAATATATTCTTTTTTAATTAAATATATTCTTTTTCAATAAAATGTATTCTTTCTTATGAAATATATTCTTTTTTAATTAAATATATTCTTTTTTAATTAAATATATTCTTTTTCAATAAAATATATTCTTTGTTATGAAATATATTCCTTTTTAATTAAATATATTCTTTTTTAATTATATATATTCTTTTTCAATAAAATATATTCTTTGTTATGAAATATATTCTTTTTTAATCAACTATATTCTTTTTTCAATAAAATATTTTTTTCAATAAAATATATTCTTTTTCAATTAAATATATCATTTTTTAATTAAATATAATCTTATTTTATGAAATATATTCTTTTTTAATTAAATTTATTATTTCATTAAATCATATTTCCAAAAATGTAAATATTTCTTTAACTAATGCGTCACCACATTAATTTAGTAGAAAGAAACGAACAGTTTACTTTTCTGGCTCTTAATTTCTTATTATTTATACAATTAAGTATTGTATGGACGACACAGTTACTTGTATTCAAAGTTATTGCTTTTTCGAGGTTTTGAGATTTAAAAAGATCTCTCGGCTGGACTGTCTAAAATAGCGGGTGAATGTCTGGCATCCGGCAGGATGCCCCATCCCCAGAACAAACAAAAAGATAAGAAAATTAAAAAAAAAAGTAGAATCCATCATTCCATTAAATCTAGGAGCAACCGGGCTAATGAGAAAAGAATTCCAAAAACTACCTGGCGAATATACCCGGTGAACCAAGTGCAAGATAGGTTCAAATTATTGCGCTTAAATGAACGGTTAGAATCTTTAAAAGATCTCTCAGTTGTACCCTCTGAAATAGCGAGTAAATGTCTGGCATCTGGTAGGATGCTCCATCCCCAGAAAAAAACAAAAAGATAAGAAAATTGAAAAAAAAAGTAGAATGAGAATATCCAATACTCGTATTCTTCAAATAAAAAAAAAAAACATTCAATATTATTTATACGACTTAAATTTCGATATTTCCGAAGATATCCGATCATTGTCGAATAGAAAGTCCGTTTTGGCTTTAAAAATGTTAACATATTTTAAGGTTAAGAGTTCTTATTAGAAATTAATTGAAAGGGAAAACTGCTGAAAAAAAAACAGCGGTTTGGCTTAGATTTGGTGACGTATATTAACGTATATTGAATATGAAATATACGAAAATATATTAATTTAGTTCAGACAACTTGTTAAGACAATGTAAAATAATGTGTTGGCAATGAATAGGAGTGTGAAGAGCCCCAAAACGTTCTACATGAAAGAAGAGTCGTATTGTCTATAAGGAGAAATGGGGTCCACGTGTTCATTTCGGCTGTCGCTTTGTGCATTTTCGTGTACGTAAATGGAGCAGGCGTTGTAGATGCGTGTGTGTGTGTGTGTGTGTATTAGCTTGCCTGTATTTTGTTAGTGGGAGAGTGTGTAGGACTTTTTTCTTTTTCTTTCTTTTTACGAAAGAGTCACCGTTCCTCTCGGCCCGAATGCCATTCGACGATAAGGGTTACTGGTTTGTGTCAGGTAAATGGTGGCACAAACACCTTGAGGATTGCAGACGATGATTTAATCTGGGGAGAGTTTGATAACTTAATGTGACGGCTCAGCAAGAATTTGTTAGCATTAGACTTGAAAAGTACCATGCTGTAGCCCTCTGGGAAGCAGCCTCGTGGTATTTCGTTCCACAGACGGAGAGTTCTTGGAAAGAAACTTTGCTCATGATAGTTCCGTTTCGTTTTCGATACACAGAGGAAGAATACGCGTTTTTGCTGTGAAGGAACCAGAGATTTGAGCTCAGTCGAGCCCCTACCATGAAAATAACGATAGAGTAGAGAGAACTAGCAACGTCTCTTTTGCGAGAAAGAGACTGGAGGAAATAGAAGAGGTCATCCTCACCGGATTCTAAGGTCGATTTTGTACTCTGTCAAGGCAAGAGAGAGAGAGAGAGAGAGAGAGAGACAGACAGACAGACAGACAGACAGACAGACAGAGACAGACAGAGAGACAGACAGACAGAGAGACAGACAGACAGAGACAGACAAAGACAGAGACAGAGACACAGAGAGAGAAAGGGAGACATACAGAGAGAGAGAGAGAGAGAGAGAGAGAGACAGACAGACAGACAGAGACAGAGAGGCAGAGAGAGAAAGAGAGAGAGAGAGAGAGAAAGAAAGAGACAGAGACAAAGACAGAGAGAGAGAGAGACAGAGAGAGAGACAGACAGACAGAGAGAGAGAGAAATAGAGAGAGAGAGACAGACAGACAGACAGACAGAGAGAGAGCGAGAGAGAGACAGAGACAGAGACAGAGACAAAGACAGACAGAGAGAGAGACACACACACACACACACACAAGACAGACAGACAGACAGACAGACAGACAGACAGAGACAGAGAGGGAGAGAGAGACAGAGACAGAGAGAGACAGAGAGAGAGAGAGAGAGAGAGAGAGAGAGCTCTGAGCGTAACCTAGATGTTGCAACAGTTCTCCATCTTGGGCCGTATCTGGCTCTTATAAATGTCGAGGATTGCATCAGGAGTGAGATACTTTCTGGAGCCGTAGAATGATCCAACCATTTAACCAGAGACTTTGTGTGTGCACGTTCGGTGAGCTGTCTCTCAGCGTATGGTGAATGTCTCGTCATGTGCTGTGCTGCTACTTGTTGAGGGCTTTTTAGCCTCAATGAACTTACGCAGAATGTGTCGTACGTACGTGTTATTTGTGAAAAGAAGAACAAATGAAGAAAAAAAAAATGAAGAAAGCTGTGTTTATGTTTTTATAGCACGCGATGAAATCCAGAGTGAATATTCTTGCGTCTGTGATTGCCTGAAGGAAACTGCTGATTGGAAATTTTCTTTTCTAATCGAGAGTTGATACGTAAAAACAACATTCATTGCCACCGCTGCTTTCAAAAAGACCAAAAGAACAATGAACGATACGATAATTAAAGTAAAATGAACCCCGGGGCAACGTCGGGTTAGAATAACTAGTATTTAATAACATGGCAATAGTTGAGCACAGTACATTAGCAAATGCTCCTTGTGGGGTATAGAACATTTTAAAATGCAAAACAAAAAGTCCCTATTTTCATTTTTCATACTTTTAACTTTCATCCTGCGCTGTTTATCAAGTTCTGGCCCTTATCACATCGTAGCAATGTGTAATTCCTGTGTGTTTTTTTACAAGTACTTCCACGGAACATGCTCTGACGAACTTACTACACTTGTACCCCTTCAACGTAAATACCCCCAACTAACTCGAGGATCAGCGAAATTCCACCCCTTCACTGTAGAGGTCCCCAGATGCCGGAAAACTTTCTACTGTAATAGCTTCTTTTCTCGGACCGCTTGCCTTTGTAATTCCCTCCCTGTTTCCTGTTTCCCAGACTGTACCAACATGCAGAAATTTAGATGTAAGGTGAACAAATATCTTGCTGCACACAACTCCCCACTTCGGATGCCCCTATAAATCTGACCCCTAATCACAGTAACCCCTTTACGTTTCAGTGACCATATGAGGTTTTAGGGATTAGGGTTAAAGTTTTAAAAATATGTTACTTTTATTTTAACTTGACTATTTAACTGGGGATAGTTAATTAGAATATATTTACAACGTTTTCAAAATTGAATGAAAACATAATTTAATCTGAGAGTTCATAAAACGGCTTTCGGTTTTCTCGACAAATTTGTAATCCAACCAATCGTCATGGAGACGAGTGGAGCGATTGGTCTTGCTACGCAAGTCTTCATCAACTGCCTGGTTCTATCAGTGTCGCGCCACAGCAGGAGCCATAATGAGTTGACTTGGCTCTACGAGAGCCTCTCCATCGCCATTCTTCAAGGAAACGCTTCGAACCTGCTCTCGGCCTGCCAAGTCAGCAGGACATCCGATCAAACTTTCTGATGTTTCGGATATATCCACAAAGGCAGTTGAAACAGATTAATTCGAATAAGACGGCGACAAAGTAAGTGTTCACTTTTTACAGTTTTTATTTATTTAATTATCCCTTTTATGTTTGAACTAGAAGGGCACCCCGGTGTTGTCCTAGCCATAAAAAGAAAAATAGAAGAAATTTAATAGTGTGTGTAACATCGTTATATTAAAAACTTCTATATCTCTCTCCCTCTCTACCTAGCCGACTCTCTATCATTCTCCCTTTCTCCGCTTTCCATTATTTCTCTCCCTCTCCCGAACCCCCCACCCCCACCTAGCTTATTTTTCTCTCTCATTTTAATGCGTTAAGAAAAAAAAATAATAATGTAATTTATTTACCGGAGCTATCTGTTTTAAATGTAATACACTAATCTTACATTTATTGCTCAGAATTTGACTCCTTCATCAACCTCAGACTCTGACTCCTTCCCAGACCTCACACATTGACTCTGACACCATTCCTAGATGTCAGACTCTGTCTCTGACTCCTTCGTGAAACTCAGACTCCGGCTCTGACTCTTTACCAATCCTCAGACTTTTGCTTAGTTTGTGCTCGTATCAAAGAACTCATATGGTTCATTTTTGCCCCTAAACCAGAAGCATATTAATTTTATGTAGATCCCCTGTCATATAAGAGAACTCATATTATGCTTGCTTGTGCTCGTAAAACAACAAAAAAAAATTCATTTACTAATGCGCCCCTGTCGTATCAAAGAACCAATATGGTTCGTTTGTGGCCCTACTCCAAAAGAATATTCATTTTATATAACGCACCTGTTATATATCACTGCCCGAGGCTTGCCACATATTATGCTTAGTCTGTGCCCCTAAAACGGAAACATTCATTTACTAATGCGTCCCTGTCGTATCAAAGAACCCATATGGTTCATCAGCGTCCCTCTTGTATAAACGAACACCGATTATGTTTAGTATGTGCTCTTAAAACGCAAAATTTAATTTACTAATGCGTCCCCGTCGTATCAAAGAACCGATTAAGCACAACATTAATTTATTAATGCGTCCCTGTCGTATCAAAGAACCCATATGGTTTATTTTTACCCTTAAACCAAAAGCATATTCATGTTATATAGCGCCCATGTCATAAAAAAAACAACAATTTACTAATGCGTCCCTGTCGTGTCAAAGAACAGATATAATTATTTTTTCCCCATGAACCTCAAGCATATTCATTTTATATAGCGTCCCTATCATATAAAAGCACACATATTATGCTTAGTTTGTGCTTCTAAAAGAAAAAAAATCATTTAGTATTGCGTCACTTTCGTATATAAGAACGCATATAGTTCATTTGTGCCCCTAAACCGAAAACATATTCATTTTATATTGCGCCTCTGTTATATAAAATAACTTATATTATGCTTTCTTGTGCTCTTAAGACAAATACTTTCTTTTTCTAATTGGTCCCTGTCGTATCAAAGAACCTATATGAATCTATCTATGGCCCTAAACCAGAAGCGTATTAAATTTATATAGCGCCCTTGTAATTTTTAGGAACACATATTATGCTTAGTCTGTGCATCTTAAACAGAAACTTTACTTTACTAATGTGTCCCTGTCGTATCTAAGAACTAAGGTGACTCCTATTTGCCCCTAAACCAGAAGCATATTAATTTTATATAGAGCCTCATTTCATATAAAAGAACACACATTATGCTCAGTTTGTGTTTCTAAATACAAAACATTCATTTACTAAAGCGTCCCTGGCGTATCGCAGAACCTATATGGCACGACATTAATTTACTAATGCGTTTCTGTCGTATCAAAGAACCCATAGTGTTCATTTGGACCCCTGTCATATAAAAGAACACATATTATGCTTAGTTTGTGCTTCTAAAACGAACATATTCATTTACTTCTCGACCTGTTCTTGACCTCACTGTCCAAGGCTTGTGTGAGGAATGCTCCTAGCCCGCTCGGGAACGCTAATCACCTTGTGGTAATGATTGATATAACACTAGAATCTCGTACCAAGGCTGTTCAGAACGACGAGATACTACAAGCGGGCTGATTGGGAATCCAATAGAAATTACATCAGAGACGCCCCATGAAATGAAACCCTTTCTCTCCCTGTTGATCAGTGCGCAAATAAGTTAACTGAATGGGTCAAAGCAGGCATTGAAGCACATGCCCTCATCCGAAAATTCTACAGTAAGCCCCACTCTCCACAATGGTTCATCTCGAACTGTGTAGCTGCTATTGCTCCGTAGCAGCAAGAACTCCGACAATTCAACCGCTATAAGTCAACTACAAATAGACAGAAACTTATAGTGTCAAGAAATCATTGTAAGACTGTAATAGATGAAGCAAAGAGAATATATACATAAATTACCAGAAAACGCATTAAATAATAGAAACTAAGTTCTCGTGATTTCTGGAAAATCTTCAATAGTTTAGCGAACAATGGGCAATCGACAATCCCCCCGCTATCCAACTATAATGATGTTGTTTGCACGGAAACTGATAAGGCTGAACTACTTGCCCAGCATTTTGCCTTAAACTCTTCTTTAGACTCCGCAAACCACTCCCTCCAAAATTTTCCATTACGGACTGAAGCCACACTTGACGACCTGACCGTCACCCCATCCCATTTCTGAGACAACATTGAAACCCCTTGACACCTCCAAAGCATGTGGGCCTGATCTTATACCAGTAATAGTAATGAAGAAATGCTCTGCTGAACTGACCCCTGTCCTCTCCAAACTCTACAACAAATGCTTTCCCTAATCGTGCTTGTCTGATAGCTGGAAAATTGCCTCTATGGTAACAGTTTTCAAGAATTCTGGAGATAGAACTGACCTTCAGAATTATCGCCCCATCAGTCTACTCCTGCTCTTCGCTAAACTCTTTGAATCCTTAATCAATCTAGCGATCGTCCGTCACCTCGTTAATGCTAAACTTCTTTCTGACCATCAGTATAGATTTAGGAAAGCACGATCTACTGTGGATATCCTAACGGTCATCTCTGAATGCATATACACTACACTGGACAAGGCAGGTGAAGCTAGGTCGGTAGCGCTTGAGATACCCAAAGCCTTTGATAATGCCTGGCATAAGGTCATAAAAATTAATTCATATGGTATTACTGGACAAATATTTAAAATTATTAGATCATTCTTATTCAAAAGAAAGATCCAGGTTGTCCTCGATAGCCGTTCATCCAAACAACATGATATAAATGCAGGTGTACCTTTCTGATGAGATTGTGTCTGAGATGGGTATATTTGCTGAGGACACCATGCGCTACTCTCGTTATGTAGGTAAAACAGACGCGCACATATCCAAGGCAATGGCTGTGTCCTTAGAAAGTGACCTCCAGTCTGTAGTGGAATGGGGTCATAAATGGATGGTAACATTTAATGTTGCTAAGAAAAAACTCCTTTCCTTCAATAACTAAAAGAAACCTCTTCAACCACCGATTGCCATGGACAATAACATCCTACCTGAGAGTCCAACGTTCAAACTACTCAGCCTAGCATTCACAGATAGCATGAATTGGAAAAATACATAGAAGACATTGCCAAGGTTGCTCCAAAGAAAATGGGCTCCCTCTGCCGAGCTAGAAAACGTCTCACACCTGACAGTATCCCATATCTCTATAAAGCCATCATCCGCCCATGCATGGAGTATTGTTGTCACATCTGGGCTAGTGTACTATCCACTAGTCTCTCCCTCTTAGACAAGGTCCCAAAAATGAGTCTCTAATCTAATATGTCCCTCAATATCCACCAAGCTCCAGCCCCTGTCCCTTCGCCGCAATGTTGCATCCCTGTGCTTGTTTTACAAGTACTTCAATGGAATGTGCTCCGATGAACTTGCTGCTCTGGTGACCGCTTGACGTAAATAAAACTCGATCAACCCGACAATCAGCTAAATCCCATCCATTCACTGTGGAGGTCTCCAGATGCCGGAGAGCCTTCTACTCTAATAGCTTCTTTCCTCGGGCTGCCAGCATTTGGGACTCTCTCCCTGCTCCCTGTTTCCTCAACTGTATCGACATGCAGAAATTAAAAACTAATGTGAACAAGCATCTCGCTGCACAGGTCTCACTTTAGGATGACCCCAAAACTTTCACCCAAATTCTCAGTAGCCCCTAACGTCTACAATGGAAACTTTCCTTGTTTGGGGCGAACTAAATACGCCCCCCTCCCCCCCAAAAAAATAAAACATGTCATTCATTTTTGCCTCTAAATCATATGCATATTGATTTTAAATAGCGCCCGTGTCATATAAAAGAATACATGGAGAAATCCCCCACCCTAAAAGAAAAAGAAAACTTTGGAGGTCTCCAGTACACTAAAATCACGTTTTTCGATTGTCTCTCCCTTCTTTTGAATAGAAATACGCGTCAAACAGTGTTAGCATCTATTAATTTAAATTTGAAAACTACCTAAAAAAACCCTCAAAATATGAGTCAGTAATTTAAGAGTCCCCTCCCCCATCATCATCTCTCAATATAATAATGTCAGTTCCAGTTAAATTCGAGTAATGATTTGGCAGTTTTTCCAAATTACTACATAATATCAATAGATTCTTTTTAAATTACTACATAAATACATTGGAAACTGCAGGAAAAATCTAGCCCCATTACAAAGACTGGACCAGTTGACCCCCAAAGGATAAATATTTTTGGCGTATCAAAGAACACATATTGCACCACATTTATTTACTAATGCGTCCCTGTCGTATTTAAGAACCCGTATGGTTCAATAGCGCCCTATCATCTAAAGGAACATATTTTATGCTTAGTTTGTGCTCATGAAACTCAAACATTCATTTATTAATGCATCCCTGTCGTATAAAAAAGTCCATATGACACAACATTTATTTACTAATGTATCCTTTTATAAAAGAACCCACAAGGTTCATTTTTGCCCCTAAACAAAAAGCATATTCATTTTTTATAGCGCCCATAACATAAAAAAATAAAAATTTACTAATGCGTCCCTGTCGTATCAAAGAACGGATA
>OY744518.1:113164112-113514112 GCA_963556195.1 Sepiola atlantica
TTCCAGTTGATTTTCGCACACTGTAAACAAATGGTTTTTCGTCACACGGTCGATTTTTAATATAGGGAACGATTTATTTTAAGAAAAAGAAATCGTGTTTCTATTTACTTTCCTCCCCACGAGAGCGGAATGCATAATAAAATAAAACATTATAGGGTTCTTTTTGTTTACAAAACGTTTTACTAAACAAAAGAATCATTGTCCATATTTGTCAAAACAGAAGATTCTATTTTTCGAGTTTAGACCCAAATGCGTCCCGTTCGTATTTGCTTTTTTTCTGGGATCCTTAAAACCTAATTGGTCATTTATAGAAAACGGAAATTTATAATCGAACGAAGCGTCTCGGGCTAGTAAATTTAGTTGAAGTGATAGAATGCAAATACTCGGGATTGTAGAATATTTTCAAAATGCCTATCCCGTAAACAATCGATATAATCAGTGAAACGGTTAAAAAAGAATATTGGTCATGTTTATAGTGAAAGAGAGCATATTTCCCTGAACACCGGTTTTTACTCATATTATTTTCTTAGTGTCAGAAACGTATTATATATATATATCTCGGGTCATTTTCTCCCGGGTCATTTTGAAGTGAACAATGGAGTGAAGCAAGCCTGTGCATTAACATCTACACGCTACTGCCTGTCGAGGGTTACGAGGGTTAATGGTGTGCTGATCAAAAGTAGGCCTAGTGAATGTCAGTCAGTACAAAACAGTCACTAAAAACACAGAAAGTTCTCATCCGTGACATCATGTTTGCTGGCGACACAGGCTTAGCTTAGCTAACAACCCTGATGACGCACTGGAGATAATAAGTCGGTGTGCCAGCTCAGCCAAAGCATTTGATTTGAAAATAAGCACACAGAAAAAACCTTCAGGATGTTATCGCACTTGTTAAGGAGCTGCTCATAGACGGCCAACAACTAAACACCACTGTCATCTATATAATAAAAGTGAACGTACGTGTGTCCGGCGCGCTTCGCGGTATGAAAAAGAGGGGTTAGGGGGAAAGGGAACGAATAAAGTGAAAGAAACAAATAATGTACTGTTTAGGTGGTACGTAAGACGTCGGGAGAGGGTTGTTGCCGTGTGACCAATATAGGTGCTGTACTTGTCCGTTTGAGTATTAGAAAACATTCCTCGAATGAGCATTGAAACGAATACAGTACGTTTGTTTGGTTTAGAGGGGAATTTGTGGTGTTATTGTTTTAATTATTAAGTTAGAGGTTTTGAATTTTGTGTAGTAAATTTGTGTAAAGAAAGTTCTGTCGTCTTCAATGAGACCTGCATGAATAATGATTTGCTGCCTAAACATACAAGTCCTCGACACCAAAACTTCACAACCCCACCTGTTTTCTCTGCCTTAGTGAAAAGTTGACCATGGTTATGTTCCCTGATAAAAGTGGTTTACTAAATCAGCGAGACGAGATAGGTTTTAACTGTAGGCACTTCAAACGATTGACTCTGGATAAGTTTGTGAACAATCTAGAAACCGTAACATAGACAACTTAACAACATGGCACAAAAAATAATGTACCCCTAGATAGATATAATTTATTAGATATAATTTATTATAAGGGGTAGGATCCAAGTAAAAAAAAACTTTAAGAGAAATAGGTTATAATAGTACAGGTATAAATCAAGGCATGAAGTTGTCGTGCTTATGGTTGCTGAAATAATAATAACACTAGTAGTAATAATGATAATGGCTGTAATGAAAATAGTGTAGCAGTAAAAGTAAAAGTGATAAAATAGTAATAAGAAGAATAGTAAAAATAATAATAATATTTACAATAAAACAGTACTGATAATTAATACATTAATAGTAATAATAATAATAATAATAATAATAATAATAATAATAGTAATAGTAAAAATAATAGTAATAATAATAATAATAGTAGTAATAATAGTTGTAATAATAATAATAATAATAATAATAATAATAATAATAATAATAATAATAATAATCATAATAAATGATTATACAAATTGTAATAATAATAATTTCAATATATTTACTAGTATTACAGTTAATTCTTATGATCAAAATTATTTGATGATGAGGTTTTAGTTTTTTTTTAATTATTTATTTAAATGTCTAGATTAAATGTACGGTGTAAATCTAAATATAAGTGAACCATAAGTCGCCTTACTTCTCATTCTACTTGTTTGTTGATTTGTTTATTTCATTAACTTCCGATGCCTGCGCATGTCAAAAGGATAGCCCCCCGGGAAGAGAGAGGCACGTCCGTTGAGACATGGGAGGGAATTGGGAGTTCAAAGAGTGCAAATTTGAAGAGCCAGCAAACGGTGACCAATATTTTTGTTGGATTTCAAGAACAACTATTGGTTGAGCGGTTTATCAAGGCTCGTCCTTGCAGGTGGCTATTATCAGTCCAATGTCATGCAATATCATGACCGAGGATACCTGACGTTTCGGCCAAGATTGCGGAGTTTGAAGGTATAAAGTCCGACTTTGTCTCCGACTACGACTCCTAGGATTTAAACAATTCCAACGCCGACTTCGACCACGACTCATGAATTCCAAAATATCCGACTCCAATTCCTTGTTTTAAAGTCTTCCAATTTTCAGAGTGCCTGTTGATTCTTCGGAGGTTAAAAAATCCCACTCCGACTCTTAGCATTCTTACGAGTCCGACTCCTTCCAAACCCCCGACTCCTACCGACTCAGTCTCCGCGACCATGGTTTCGACTGAGATAGGCTTAAAAATGAACTGTTCTGTTAGGTAGCTGTATTTATTATTTTTTCTGTTAAATTTTGAATACATTAGATTCAGTAAGAAATATTATATGCTTCAATGGCAAAGGACTCTGTTTCAATGTAAAACAGACAAACCAAGCCGAACCGAACCTAACTAAACCAAACTGGACCAAACTTAACCTAACTAAACCAAACCAAACCAAACCAAACCGAACTGAACCGATCAAAAACAAACCAGACTGTACAGATATCCGCCTAAGATAGAATACAGTTTGCCAGTATAAAAATACATAAAAGTTGCGTCCTTTAAAATTTTCAGTTTTATAATTATTATGGTTTTTATAGGAAGATACCTAATATATATATATATATATATATATATATATATATATATATATATATATATATTTCTTGAATGTGAGATGATATATATAATTATTTCCACAATCAGACAACGCCGCAACCCACAACCTATGAAATAAACAAACCGGAAGTCCTAGACTCGAGTTTCGCCATCCTTTGGGCTCCTCAGTAGAACACATCCGAACTCAGGATTCGAAACTCGAGTCACTTGCATGGTAAGCGAGTACTCTGCCACTGAGCTACCTCGCCACATACAAGAATGTCTATCAATTTACACAGATTAAGCAAACCGCGGCGATGACCGACTGTGGAATATACCTACTCTTTTCAACAAGGGGTGTAGTCATCCAACTACTATGACCCCAGGCCGATGTCTCACAAGTAGGATTTTATACTCGCTATGTCATCCAACAAGCTAACCAAGCGAGCAAATAAATATTAGATTTCTTGAATGTGAGATGATATATATAATTATTTCCACAATCAGACAACGCCGCAACCCACAACCTATGAAATAAACAAACCGGAAGTCCTACTTGTGAGACATCGGCCTGGGTTCATAGTAGTTGGATGACTACACCCCTTGTTGAAAAGAGTAGGTACATTCCACAGTCGGTCATCGCCGCGGTTTGCTTAATCTGTGTAAATTGATAGACATTCTTGTATGTGGCGAGGTAGCTCAGTGGCAGAGTACTCGCTTACCATGCAAGTGACTCGGGTTTCGAATCCTGAGTTCGGATGTGTTCTACTGATGAGCCCAAAGGATGGCGAAACTCGAGTCTAGGACTTCCGGTTTGTTTATTTCATAGGTTGTAAGTTGCGGCGTTGTCTGATTGTGGAAATAATTATATATATCATCTCACATTCAAGAAATCTAATATTTATTTGCTCGCTTGGTTAGCTTGTTGGATGACATCGTCCTAGCGAGTATAAAATCCTACTTGTGAGACATCGGCCTGGGTTCATAGTAGTTGGATGACTACGCCCCTTGTTGAAAAGAGTAGGTACATTCCACAGTCGGTCATCGCCGCGGTTTGCTTAATCTGTGTAAATTGATAGACATTCTTGTATGTGGCGAGGTAGCTCAGAGTACTCGCTTACCATGCAAGTGACTCGGGTTTCGAATCCTGATGAGCCCAAAGGATGGCTAAACTCGAGTCTAGGACTTCCGGTTTGTTTATTTCATAGGTTGTGGGTTGTGGCGTTGTCTGATTGTGGAAATATATATATATATATATATATATATATATATATATATATATATGGAAGTCGCTCCAGACAAGGCATGAAGCGACATGATGTAAGGAGCTAACAAGAACGAAAGATGATTCTCGCAAAGACAGGAGATGCCTATTGATCTTAGACTTGAAAATACCAAGGCTACGGGTAGGAGGAAAACAGTCAATAGGAAGAGAGTTCCACAAGCCTTTAATGCTTGGAAGGGAGAATAGGAAGTTGTATTACAAGGAGGTATCAAAACAGCGAATTGATGGAGATCACTAGACTAACGAATCAAACGAGCTGGAACAAAGGAAACAGGGAATAAATAAGACAATTCTGAAGAATGCCAAAATATTATTTATAAAAAAAGAGACGGAGTCTAGCAACATCATGTCTATGTATGTATGTATGTATGTATGTATGTAAGAGAGAGAGAGAGATAGGGCAGAGAAGAAGAAAGGGTGTGACCAATCAAATTACAGATACGTTTCTGCACTTTATCAAGAACCCTCAAATGGGGCAGAGATTCACCAGTCTAAATATGACAACGTCGCGACCGAGGGATGGATGTCTGTAGATTATCTATTAAAGTTGTTGCTTAAAACGCAGTATATAATTTACTCTGGGGTATTTTTCATCAGCTTTATCTTTTTAATAATGAAAGGATTTGAGACTAGAAAATATTTCGTATTTCGTCAAACAAATATGGGGAAGGAGTAGATGAAGCAACCCAAAATGAAGTAAAGAAAAAACTACTTATAAAAGTAACAAGAACATAAGTCAGTCGTGAAATTGCATACCTCCGCCTGACAACGTAAGGATTGGCCAACGTCTTTTCTGAGCCTTACTTTTCCATATTGTATGAAGTATTCTCGAAGTCATGCCGAAGAAACGTTGATAACTAAAAAAAAAAACTATTCATCTGATCGGACTGTCTACTGTTACCAAAGAGCATCAGATCCACACATCAAATTTTTTAAAATCGGAAGTTGAAATTCCGTCAAAATTTCGACCTTAAGCAAGGTTAAAGATCGAGAACGAGACGCCAGCTAGTCTCGCGGAATCGAGTAAGATATTCAAAATCAATTACCACCAGAGGCGAGGAGACAGTTGCCAGATGGAAGGTAGAGATTAGAGAATTCCATATCGCAAATTTAATTCTGAAATATCAATAAAGCGATATTATTGTTTGGGGTGAATGGCGCGTTTTAGAACCACGATTCTGTGACGGTTGTTTTGAAGACGTCACGACCTGGGAAAAACGAATCCACTTGACGGAGATTGATTTGAGTCTGTCATCGTTAATTACGAGCCGGGTACAGAGCACCTCCAGCTGTGTGACAGAATGAGAAAACCACGGTTGTCGCGTTTGTTTTTGTGATAACGATGGGTTAGGAGAAAATCCCATTTATTTTAAGAAAAAAAAGAGTGAGGCGCCCGTCTCCACCCTCCTTGAGAGAGGAAGACATTCAGGAAGTAAGATAGCGGAGAAGGGGTGTGTACGACCATAGACATCTTCAATAAAGAATTTTTGTTTTCACGCACGAGCCAGAGTTGAACTGACGCCCGGGATAGACTGAAGTGGCGTGCGTCGAAGAACCAAACTGGACGAAATACTCGCCACCGCCTTCGCCCGTTAAGCTGTGACTTTGACAACTACTTGTGTAAAGAATTCGCACACACAAAGAACTAGCGAAATAACTTAGCGAAAAAAAAACATCCTTTACTAAAGACATTTACGAGTACGGTAGACATTAATTCTACCATTGACCAATGTAAAATCAGTTCTTTTATTTTATTAATAATTACTCTTCTATACAAAAAAAATCCCAGACCGAGTTGTTGAACGTTGTTCTTTTCCTTTTGTTCTGCTTTGAATGATCCTTCGCCCCCACAGAGCCAACCGGTTGCTGTTCGCTCAGTGATCGCTCGCTGCTAAAAACAGTTTTAACGTAGGAGTGTGTTTGTAGCTGGACGAGACGACCAGATCGGTGACGTCATTATCATCGTCGTCGCCATTCCGGCCTAGAGGAACTTGGATCCATTTTTTTTATTGCCACGACGATCTACACGGTAGTGGGGTTTACAGAATAATTCACTGATTAGGGGACAATTTTTTAAAATCTGGCAATTAATATTTCAAATTTGGTTAAATGGAAGAACCTATTTAAAATTTATAAAAATAACTAAAATTTCAAACATCGTATGGTTTAAATTTCGTTTAATGTCGATGTTAAAATTAATTTTCTGTAAATCTAAAATAAATACCCCTTATATTTTAGACATTTTCTAGAATAAGAATCATGTAACGGATTTCGATCAAAATTAGAATAAGGATTCTAGACATAAAGTTTAGTATTATTATGTCTTGATTTTAATCAACGCAAGGGGACGTAAAAATGGTGCAAAACTGGGAATTAATTTTATCCGTTATTCTAGTTATTATACTAAATGTAAGTTAATCAACGTTTATTTCCCCAAGGCTTTTTCTTATTTACTTCAATAACACAAAATGCATGCTGGACTATAATTTAGTTCTGGGATTGAGTTATGTTTGAAAAAATATGTTTTAATTATTCTAATTAGCCATAATTTATAATTAACTGAACAAGTCATTCATGTATCACTTAACTATTTATGTATTTCTATCGGTTCCTAACTCTATGTTGATTCAACCACTCTCTAATAGTTTTAATGTGTCTATGAGCATTTAAAGAAATACTGACTCTCTCTTTTCTACTGACTCGGCACCTTTTATATCCGTCACTATCCGCCAGGATTTGTCTCACGTGACTCAAATGGACCAATCAATCGTAATCATTTAAAACTAGAGAATCTTCTTCATTATCAAAAATAAGCACCGAATTGTCATTTGATTGCCCCCCCCCCCCTCATAAATACAATATTTTTCGTTTAGGTTTATTTTTATTTTGTTACTTTTCAAAATAGAATTAACGTTGACAATTCGATGCTTATTTTTAATAATGAAGACGATTCTCTGTCTTTAAATGATTGCGATTGATTGGTTCATTTGAGTCACGTGAGACAAATCCTGGCGGATGGTGAATGATAGTGGCGGATAGTGGCGGATACAAAAAGTGATGCCCAACTGACTTACATAATGTGTTCGTGAACACCACAAACACGTATGAAAATTAGATGGCAAAATAATAGGACTTTTCACTTCTATATTATCCATAAAGATAATATAGTAGTAAAGAGACTTATTATTTTTAGTTATGTAAGTACGATTTCTTAGCACATATATCACAGTTTATGAATTTTCAAATGAAATCGCACCAATAGTAGTAGTAGTAGTAGTAGTAGTAGTAGTAGTAGTAGCAGTCGGTGTGACTCAACGGGTCACGGGTACGTCTAGTTGTGTTATACATATTTTAGCATAAAAGCTCTCAATACAATTTGGAGGTGGGTGTCTATTACTAATGAAGATTTGGTATCTGTCTATCTGAAGCCGAAACTATACTATCACTTCCATTCATGTACTATTGTAATTCTATTGTTAATGGAGAACCGAAACTATATTATTTTTGTTAATATACTATTCTACTATCTTTCTAATGCTCAATTCAGAGCGAGGGTGGGTAGTGTAATATTTATTCTGTTGTCATGAAACCATCCTTCCAGGCATTACTACCTCCATCTTTGAGAGATAGTGTAGTGTATGCTCGTTCGTCATGAGATCACCCTCCCAGGCATTACCTCCTCCTCCTCCTCCTCCTCCTCCTCGGAAGTAGTGTAGAATATGTTCTGTGGTTATAATACCACCCCTCCAGGCATTATCTCCTGCTTTTTTTTAGGTGGGTAGGGAGTACTGTAGTCTGTTCTATTGTCATGATACCATCATCCCAGGCATCACCCCCCCCCCTGTATGTGAGGAGGGGAAAGCGTATGTCAACAAGAAATTTTCACAGTCGGCTGTTCAGTAACAAACTCAACATTTACACTATACAGGGTGTTCTAGAAGTCTTCGACATACTTTGACCATTACCATTGTCCTGCAACTGTTCAGTGAAATGCAGCTGGTAAGATGTCATGTGCAGTTGTCTTTTTAAGACACTCTAAGCAGTTGCAATTCTCTACCGACTGGCTCTTCTGATCGATTTACGAAGGCAGTTCGAACTCGCTAAACCATATCATAACAAGCCGCGCATGCGTGCCCCCCCCCCTCTGTATGTGACTCGATGTGGCGAGTGTATAATGCAATAAATTTGGGCAATTCAATGGATGGTTGCGGAGAAAAATCCGGACAGACGGACGGACGGAAATGCTTCAAAACATAGGTCTCCTGATTATATAAATTGGGGGACCAAAAAGTTGAGGGGCGTTCCGTTCTCTTAGCTGGGCACAAACACCCAGCTTTCAGGAATTTATCATTCCATCTCAATATAGACTTCCTTTCTGGTGCCTCATTTCGGAATTTTTTGCGAAATGCACGTTTAGCGAGTATATATGATTCACTTTTTGCAGATTCAAGGGTGCAAAACGCCTTTTCTGGTTAAGTGTACACCATTACTGGATCTGAAAAAAAAAAAAAAATAGAACAAATCATTAGCATTAGAAAAGAAATTAATGGACTTAAGCTTTAAAATGATACCAGTTTCATCTTACTGATCTTCATAGTGCGGCAGAAACAATGAGTTGAAATGTCCCCAAGACTTATGGAACACCTTGTATATGCTAGCAAAAATAGTAATATATCAAATAACACACGGCGAATGATTTAATTAAGTATTTAAAACCCAGAAGATAATGGTGAATTATTCTGCGTTATTTATCTTGTTAAATATTTAAACGCGGATAATCCTTATTGATGAGTTTGCAAGATTAAGATCCAGGATTAGAAACCTCTCGCGCCACACTTGAACTTGAAACTCAAAAACAAGAGAAAGAAAAAAAAACTAATTAAAAAAAAAACTAGGACATCTGTAAAATGTGCGTGCGTAGCTAAAAAACGTTTAAGACACATACGTGTAAGGTGGTGGTCGACGAAAAAGGCGGGGGGTTATTTATAAGATGGCATCGCATGACCTTCGACCATTGTATTAAACAACGTTGCTCAAACGATCTTAATGAACTTTTACCGCTCAATTAATCGTCTTAGTGGTTCAGATTAATCATCCACGAATATGGTATGCATGAACACACGAAAAACCAGGGCGTAACTAATGTGACAAATCTTAACATTCGTGGCAATCCTACTTTCGACAAGTGAGTAAATAATAATAATAATAATAATAAGAAGAAGAAGAAGAAGAAGAACGACGACGATGACGATGATGATGATGATGACGATGATGATGATGATGATGACGATGATGATTTACATGCATACTGTTTTTTTTTTTAATTCACGACCCTAAATGAAAGGCTAGCGCAGAAATTAAGAGGCTGTATCCACAAAACAGACGTACCAGAGTGGATGACCAAAGGAAGGACAACGCTAAAACAAAAGATGCCAAAAAGGGAACGATCTCAAGCAACTACAGACCAATAACCTGTTTACCAACAATTTGGAAAATTCTAACAGCACAACTGAGAAAACAAATCTACCAATCCCTGAATAATCGTGGATTGCTCTGTGAGGAAGAAAAAGGATGCCGGAAAGGGAAAAAAGTGTTGCATGATCTGCTATACATAGACAAAAAGACCCTGAAGGAGGTAAAAAGCAGAAAAAATAACATATCCATGGCATGGATTGATTACAAGCATTCCTTCGACAGAATCCCTCAAGCATTGATAAATCAATGCTTAAAAATATACAAGATAGCCGACAGGATTATTAATTTTTATTAAGAAAGCAATGGAAACATAGAGACTGGAACTGACAGCTGGAGAACAACACTTGACTGAGATAAAAAAATACAGAGAGGCATTTTCCAAGGAGACTCTCTATCAACACTACTGTTTATCATAACCATGATGCCACTACATACTCAGAAAATGTTATGTCGGATCCTAGTTTACAGACACAGAACAAAGAATAAACCACCTCATGTACATGGACGACCTGAAATTATTTGCTAAAAGCAAAAAGGCACTGGAAAAGCTGATAAATACGACCAGAATCTTCAGCCAGGACACACAAATGTAATTTGAAATGGAACAGTGTGCACTGCTGAAGACGACAGAGGGTGTGGAACTGCCCAACCAAGAGGAGATGAGGGCGTTAGACGAACAGGAGAGCTATAAATATTTGGGAGTTCTGGAAGCAAACACCATAAAATATACAGAAATGAAAGAGAAGATTGGAAAAAAATATTTGCGAAGAACAAGAAAACTCTTAGAAACCAAATTATATAGCAGACACCTAGTAAAAGGAATAAACAGCTGGGTAGTATCACTAATAAGATACTCTGGGCGATTCATAGGCTTGACTAAAGAAGCACTGAGGCACCTTGACCAAACGACAAGAAAATTAATGACCATGCACAACGCACTCCACCCAAAAGACGATACGGACAGACTCTACATGAAAAGAAACGAAAGCGGAAGAGGACTGGTAAGTATATAGAAGACTGTGTGGAAGACACCACAAAGGAACTGGAGAAATACATAACCCAGAACACGGAAAGACTAATCACCACAGCAAGAGACACCGTCCCAACGAAAAACTCGGGAAGCAAAAAAAAAAAAAAAAACTCCAAAAAGACAAAAAAAGAAAAGTGTGAAGAAAAACAACTACATGGACGCTTCATAAGACTGACAAGAGAAGAATCCAACGAAAATAGCTGGGCATGACTAAGAAAAGGACACTTGAACAGGGAAACGGAATCTTTACTGTTAGCTGCACAGCACAATGCGATAAGGACAAACTACATTAAAGCTAAAATAGATAAAACCAGGAAAACAGTAAATGCAGAATGTGTGGACAAAGAGACGAAACAGTAATTCATATAATAAGTGACTGCAGCAAACTAGCCCAAAATAATACAAAAACAGACAGGAATGTGTGGAGAAAACAGTACACTGGGAACTGTGCAAACAATTGCATTTCGAACACGCAGACAAAAAGTGCAAACATAAACCAAAGCCAGTACTGGAAAACGAAAACACAAAATTATCTGGGATATGGATGTACAAACAGATAAACTTATAGAAGCAATGCAACTGGATGTGATAATAAGCCACAAGAACGTAAAATACTGCCAAATTGTAGACTTCGTCGTTCCAGCAGACCACAGAATGAAGATCAAGGAGACGTAAAAACGAAGCAAATACACGGAGATTGCTAGATAACTGAAAGGAATATGGAGCATGAAGAAAGTCAGTATAATACCAATAATCGTATAAGCACTAGGAACATTCCTAAAAAACCTGGAGAAAAAACTGGGAAAAATTGGAATCAAAGGGATCACTGAGACCGTACAAAGTACGGCAATGATCAAAACAGCCGGAATATCAAGCAAAATCTTCGAATGCGGAAACCAACCCGCATAAGCTATGAATGGTAACCAGTCACATAGAATTTAAAATAGGGAGAAAGTTAAACCACGGGAAGAACACCACCGAACGAACCAAGGAACATAAACTGCAAGAAATCTCATAACATGCTCCCCCCCCCCCCAAAAAAAAAAGATGGATCCGGCCTCCTCTGACACGACACAAAATAGTCGTAGAGGGTCAAAGAGTATGAGAAGACCGTGAAGGGATAGCACTAACCAGACCTCCACTGAAAAAGTGAAGAGAGACTTATTGCCACCCAAATCCCAGGGGCGACCAATGATCGTTGCCAGCGATAAATCAATGGTAGGCGACTGTTGCGATACCGCAAGGTCATTTTCGGTGGTAATTGAAAAGAAGTGGAGAGTACTGGAAATCTGGGGAGGCTTGTTGTCACTCAGACTCCAGGAAAAACCACTGGTTGTTGTCGGTGAGCAATCACGGACGATGACTTGCGTGATAACTCATAGTCAGCAGAAATAATAATAATAATAATAATAATAATAATAATAATAATAATAATAATAATAATAATAAGTCAGCTTGTACATATACATAATCTATGGGAAGGGTACGTATGGTCAATTTTTCTAGAATAGTTAGGACAACTTATACTCAGTGCATACTTAGTATTTTTGTCGTAACTGTCTTGTCTGTAACTGTCCTTTTATATGCGTGTGATAGTGCACCTTGTATCTTATGAAAATGAGATAAATACTATTCCTGTGACAGGATCACGGGTAAAATATGTCTTGGCCTGGTGTTTCCACAAACACCAAACCCTGAAAAAATGTCTATAAACCCAAATCAAAGCCGTATGACTCAGAAGAAAGATCTGAGTGTCATGATCAAAAGATGCTCCCTCGTTGGCCAACATGGGGGATCCGGTTGGCATCCTGTGAATGTTGACTCCTCTAATTTCAGAAACAAGATCACAGACCAAAAACAGGTAAGTAATCTCTCTAATTCCAGGTACGACAATAACACAGATCAAGCACAAAAAGCAGGAATGAACAGAACAACAAACCAAAAAGCCATAGAAAGAAATAAACCACAAAGGAGAATAGACTCGTAATGGAATGTTACTACAAAAGCAAAACCAAACAAAAAGGCTTCCTAAAGCGAATAAAAGATCTACTGACTACCAGACAACTGAACAAAGGAGTGCAGACCAAACAAGACAGATCCTTAAAAGAGGGTGGTTCTCATAGCTAGAACTAATAGAAATCAAGCAAAACATAGATGGTCTAACAGATTAGGAAACACCCCTTAGTAAAAACCAGATTAACACACACACTCCCATCGGCTAGACATGGGTAGAAAACCAACCACTTACACATATATCTAACTACATATTAAATAATTACATACACAGATTATAGGGAAACAATTTGTGATAGTTCACACACACATTTACTAATTACACATGCAGATATATCTTTGAATTAATAAATCATACGTAGGTTTAAGGAAAATATATCTCAAATTGAACAGTCACTTAAAACAATTTAAATTTTTACTATATTTAACTCAGGTTTAATAGATAAATTCATACACAGACTCGTTAATTAGAAGATTTCATTTGTGTTTACTAAACCTATTAATGTTATACTAAAATGATAAATAAATAAATAATTTTTAAAACTTCTATTTCAAGAAAATATAAAATCTTAATCTTACCAAACAAAATTCTGTAAAAGTAATATATATATATATATATATATATATATATATATATATATATATATATATATATATATATATATATATATATATATATATATATATATCACTTACGTTTAATAGTAACGGAAAAACATATTAATCCAAAACAGAAGAAAGGAAGATAAGAAAACCCTAAGAAGAGGGCTTTATAAAAAACAATTGCAAGTTTAAAAGCATGAAATAACTCTCATCAAACGTTGACGTATATCTCGAATCCTCCAAAAGACGTTGCGTCCGAAATATAAGATTCACACACACACACACACACACACACACACACACACACACACACACACACACACACATATATATATATATATATATATATATATATATATATATATATATAGGAGGGGGAGAAAAAAGGACTAAAAGTATATATAAATATAAAGTATATATATGTATATATATATATATGATTTAAAAAATTTTTAATGGATTCGTCTACACACTTTAAATGCAGCAACATTTTTGTAAGTAACGGATAAATTTTATTAGACAGACGAACAACACAGGTAAGGAGGACTTTTTTTAATAACTAATATAATTTAGCAAAACATTTATACGGAACAAAACTTAGGTTTAGTATACGGAACGTTTATGTTTTTGTCTTTTAAGGGAAGTGGGGTCTGATCAACTCTGCTGGGAAGCCATGAAATTAAATACTGTCTTGTTTTTAAATTCCCGAAACAGTTTTTCATGGTAAACAACTGATGATCCTTAAATAATGTTAGAAGCAAACTAACATAATAACTGAAAAAGTTAAATTGACTTACATGAGTGATTTTCCACTGAACGACTTGGGACTTAAGGTTTTTTTTGGTTTTTTTATATAGTTTTAATGGTTGAGAAACTTCCAAAACTATATATATATATATATATATATATATATATATATATATATATATATATATATATATATATATATATATAGTAAGTTGAAATAAATAAAATTAGTACATTATTTATATCAGTAAATTACACCGGTATACTACTGATGCTATAGATTTGAAATTAAAAGTTATAAGAATTTAGACTCGCAAAATTTAGTACAAATAATAGTAAATTTACACGTAAGATGTGACATAGCGTAAAACTTACAAATTAACAAATTAAAAAGTTAAAAATAACATTTAAAATTATTAAAGTTAAAACTTCTGCAATCAAGAAAGGAAAAATATAAGAAAATTAGAAAATATAGAAAAAATAAAATAAAAGATAAATAATAAAATAAAACATCAAAATAAAAATAAAAAACAAAATCTAAAAATGATACAGAAAGAATATTGAGAATATTGGTGGGAGGATGGCGGGTTGGGAGGAAGGATTTTTACTTTTTGTCGGAAACTAATACTGGTTGTTCATAACCCGCTTAATGTATGTTTATTGAAGTGTTTGCAGTTAAGCGTGTTTTCAGCTTTAACGTTAAGTACTTTCTCTGCCCCTAAATCTTATAATCCCAAGTTTCTCATTAAGACATAATTTTTAAATTACCCCTTATTTAATTATTGGTGTTTTATGTCCATAATTAATTTCCAGAAGTGTTGGGAAAGTGAAGTATGGTCCTTATAGCTTTCATGTTTGAACGAAGATCTATGCCCGTAAAGTCTATCTTCAAAAGTCATTAACGTGCTCCCTATATAGAACTTTTCCAATCCTAGGGTTTCTACTGTATATATATTTGCGCAATATATATCCGAGGCAGTAAAACAACTATTGTGTAAGGGGCATTAATTCAGTCTTTGGCAATTGCAGTTATTTATGATTCTATCGTTATTTATATCAATGCTTGTGTCATTGTTTTTTTTTGTTTTTTAGTATACCTAGTACAGTTATAGCGCAGTTTTAATTCGTTTTTGTTAAATATTTTGTGCATTGTGCTAGCTGGTGAAAGTGTTTGTTTTACAAGGTACAATAATTGATTACATATGTTTATTTCTAGCATTAGATTAAAGAGAGGTGTAATTTTCACACCGTGATTTCTGAACCTATTAGCATTGGTTTATATATTTTTATACTTTATATCGGCGTTTGTGTATCCAGTATTTTTTAGGGCTGCGTTGTAAATGTTTTCATGATTATTAAACGTTATTTCGCCAGATGAGTTGTTACTAATTCTACTTTCTATGTACTTATACATTGTTTAATTTTGGAGGGTAGGTGGTTTTATTTTGGATGTACATAAATGGGGTTAGAATATTGCTTTATAAATGGTTTATATTTATTTGTTACTAGGTTATATGTCACATCTATGAAATCAACCTGTTTAATATTACCTGTAATTTTAATTTTAAGCCCTAGTTTCTTCATTTACTTATGTATTATTATTCTAATTTGGCCACATTTAGCATTAGTGGAGTCTCTAACTATCATTAAGCCATCGTCTCTATATAATCCTATATCCCTTACATCTATATCATTATACTCAGTGATATTGCGCAATATACAGGGTGTCTCAAAAAAATGTACTCACTCGTAGAATGACGAGAAAACTTTTATTTATGAACATAGAGTGAAATGAAATAGCATCGAACACATGAGACAGATGTAATTGAAGAATCATGTTCGCAAATGTTCAAACTGATGACCATTATTGTTCAAACAAAGCTGATAACGCGCACCAAGGGATTCGCAAACGTCGCGTCATTCTAAGAGTGAGTACATTTTTTTGAGACACCCTGTATATAGTCCCACTAAGTTCGATGATTTCGCGGTTTCCAGCGATCCCATAGAAACATCTGTTTAGTTTATTCAGTGTCCATTACCCACTGTTACTAATAAGGGCGGTTGTGCGAAAGCTTATTATGATATTAATCCTATTTGCAGAAATATTTGCGGAGCTTTTAGCAAATTCGATTGGTTGTTCAAATAGAACTTTTGTGATGAATGGGTATAATTCCATAATGTAGAAATGAATGAATGCGCACTTAGTAATTCCTATGAATAACTATGTAACTGTTCTGTTGGTTTAAATTATATGTGTCCTTCACTTCTAACATTATTTTGCTTATTCTTCCAATTTCTAGTCGGGTTGAGTTGATTAGTCAAGTAGAAGGTTTGGTGTTGAAGAATAACTAAATATGGATCATTCGATGTTTCCATGGGATAGCTGGACGTATATAGGATGTTTTCTTTGTTTTAAATACAACATCCTTCAAACAACTCACATTTTTACGGTTACAAATGCAAAACAGAACATGCTCTTCGATAAATATTTTTTTCGATTACGTAATAGAAAATTAAAAATCCCCTTTGATAAACATCAAACAAAAATTCGTTCGCATATACATACTTTAAATAAATTTATTTAAATATCACACGTAAACATTTCTTTTATTCTCGTGAGCAAATATGATTATTTATACTTATTAGGAAATTAAAAAATGGCCGACAAATTAACGTCAAACTAAATAAATAAATATTAGCTAGGCTGAATAAAATATCGATTTGTTAAATACAACTGACTTAGTTTCATAGATTAGATGTTTAATATAATGATTGTAGATAGTACCTAACATTGTACGCCCTATTTCTTCACACAAAATGGGTCTGTGTACGTTCACTGCACAGGCCGTAATCGCTCGCTTGTTGCATTCGTCTAAATTTTGTGTTTCATTCCAACACCAGTCGCAGTGTCAATCGTGTGGTATTGGTCAGTGCTGCAACTGAAGGATCCCCCAAACAAAATTACAACTCCAGCTTAAAGCAAGTAACACATTTTTATTTTTGCGACGTAGAAATGGCACTTCTTCATCGAACAACAGATTTTCAATCAGAACTCTGCGCCCAACTGAATCAAAACAAATGTCAAACCTAACACAAACATTCCAAGGGGTCATTTTCTCTGAGAACCACAGAAACCCAACTTATCCCCTCTACCCTTCCACTGACACACACATATATATATATATATATATATATATATATATATATATATATATATATATATATAGAGAGAGAGAGAGAGAGAGAGAGAGAGAGAGAGAGAGAGAGAATGAAAAGTCACACATGGAAGCGTTGATGAAATAACAATAATAAGGAGAATATTTTGAAAAAATATTTTGAAAACCTGGACAACGCCTTTTTTTTTAATAAATTATTTATTTAATTAAAAAATTTGAGTACTTTCGGTGAAATACACCCTTGTCAAAAGTATAAGCATATTTTTTCCTCTTCTTTTTTCGTTTAATCCTTCTTGATTGAGACATATTTATCGCAGTCAAGTTGAAATTCGTCTTGATGTTATATATATATAACATATATATATATATATATATATATATATATATATATATATATATATATATATATATATATATATATATATATATATATACAGAGAGAGAGAGAGAGAGAGGAGGGAGAGAGAGAGATATAGAGATTACTTGAACCACTTTGAAAGACCACTCGAGATTATAAGCTATTAATCTATGGGCATAAAAATATGGCTAACCGTGAGGCCCACCATCCTGTACGAATATTACTTTTGGACAATCTCAAATAGAGTATAATCACAGTATGGTACCTCGTATCCAAGAGAACATTACAATTTCAAAGACGTCAGCCATTTTTGAGTGATCTCTCTTTCTTAGCTAAATGTTTCTCTCATTGCAGGCCCGTCGTCTGCATGCATTACAACTATGTACCTCGCTAAACATACAGCATTGTACATATTTACAATAGTCTAAAATTAAACAAAAGGAATATGAGGTTCTTTTGGGGATTGCTCAATTTTCTCCGGGCAACGATTATTAAAATATTAAAGAGATTTTTCAGCTTAACTTTCATTTGTTTTGCTGTCACGGAAATTGGGACACTGGGCGATGCTGGGTAGCCCTGTTAGTTTTTATCAACATTTTATAAATTGAAACGATAATTCTATTTGAAATTATGTCATATTTGTTTGAATATTATTTGCAGTTTTTGATTGAAATTGTTTTTATTAACCTTCTTGCCCTCGGATGACGTCAATCAAAGAGAAATCACATTCCATCCGGGAAAACTAAGACGCAATTATCGCGTAAAATGGCGAACGAATATCAGATATGTCTTTCTGTATTAGTCAAACTCAGTTATTGGACACTTTTAGCATGTTATTCAATTATCACATACACACACATATCTCCGCCTTCTTTCTCTTATTCTCTAAATATATATATATATATATATATATATATATATATATATATATATATATATATATATATATGTATATATATATATATATATATATATATATATAAACCTTATTAAACCTTTCTTACACTAAATTTAAACAAACATACACAACACTCTAAGCAAATAACGCGTCCAAACGAGAGTGACACGTGACTTCACATTTCCGAAACAGATGACAACAAAAGCTGAAGAGAGCCGGATGGCTAAGTCCTTCCGTGCTTGAAACCGACGGTACGAATGTTCTACTAATTATTTTGTACCAATATATATATATATATATATATATATATATATATATATATATATATATATATATATATATATATATATAAAGTTGTGTATATGTTTATATATTTCTATGTATCGGATAAACTGCTAAACTAATTAACCTATCATTGTAAATTTCGGAACACAGATGCTAGGCGTACGGGTGGGTAATATGGTTTATATTTAGTTTAATTTACTTTTATGCAAAGGGTGAAAGATTGTGTGAAAGCACTTTGTGAAAATTCAGATACTTCCGATTTTTTTAAATTTTAACAATTGTTATTAGACATCAATTAATAAATATTACCCAATTTCAGTGTATTTGGAGCATTTTAAAGTATTTTTAGAGGGTATTATATGGGCACAAGCGCTTATTTTATATTCAAATATTTCAGATTTGCATTGAATGTAATCTATAGTCATTAGTCATAAGAGGCAAGAGTTTCTGAATTTCAACTTCGTCTTAAGATCCCTTAGACATTTTCTAGAATTAAAATCATGTAATGGATTTTGATCAAAATTGGAACAAGAATTCTAGACATAAGGTTTAGTATAGTTTTATCTTGATTTTAATTTTCGTAAGGGAGGGATAAAAATAGTGTAAAACTGTTCTGTTCGAGGAATTAATTTTACCCGTCGTAGTTATTCTCGACACAAGACTAAACAAACTTTATTTATAGTTACACAAAGCTCCGGAAATGTTTACCGTTATCTCTTATTGTTTCTCGTAATTTTGATTTCATATAATAAACAGATCCGATATAAACATATCGTTTTAATTAGAGTATATTCTTTAAAACTACAATTTTATTTCTAATCGTTTCTATCGATCTTAATAATTAATCCGGTAGATATTTTATTTCAGATTAGTATCATAGTATAGGAAGAGTGATGGTATTTTCACTTCAAGAAAATGTACTACTACCGCCACCCATAAAGGAACGGGGACATATTTAGTAATAAACATTTTCCGATTAATCGGTACTCATATTTCAAGCCTTTTCATTGGCTTATATCAATTAATTATGGTTTTACTAATCGCTTCGTTTGTGAAAGCTTACAATATTATTAATTTTTTTCAAAAATAATGAAAAGTTTTACGTTAGATGGCAATGAAAGAAGTGTTACAGCGCTTTCGATCTACTCGCGGCGTGACTATTCGGTCTTTAGTGGGGTGTAGTTTGTAAAGTCAAAATTGTGGGTAAACGTGTTTCTGTGAATGACTATTAAGGATTTGCTCAACACTAAACCCGGTCCTCACTTACTCCCTAAGGACACTTCTTCCCCAGTCGGCATTTACAAAATAAAATGTGTCGCATGTCCGATTTTTTATATCGGTGAAACGAACAGAAATATAAAATCCCGCATTTACGAACACAAATAGAACCTCAAAAACAACAATCCTGCTAACGCACTAGTCATACACAGAAACACTTCTCTTATCACAATCTAACCCTAACCTTAGACTAGAATCTTATTCCTTAAACATTCATCTGGCACATACCGCACTGAAAAAAATGCAATATATCTCACCACTGCATAACACACTCCGATCCCGGGTAAAATACCTATCTTTTGCCATTATTTCAATAAATTAAGAATCTTCACTTTTTCTAATCCGAACGAAACTGATAAATCTCTTGTTTTTAATGGTTTATTCGTGTATTTAATTTGTTTTCCTTTTGTCATATATATATATATATATATATATATATATATATATATATATATATATATATATATATATATATATATATGTTCATTATGAAATCATATCGTATAAAGTTTTATTTATACAAACATGTTTGGTTACATATGTGCATACATGTTTCAGCTGCGCCCTCTTCCGAGAGCCAACATCCTCAGACCTTTAGAAAAAATAAAATGATAAATAACAAACTTCCTTATTCTTTGTGTTACTCCGGTTGAGGAGGGATTTGTGTATAATTAAACGGGCAAGATTCATATCCAATTACACATTAGTATTTCTCCTTTTCTTTCACATTTTATCATTTAAGTTTATCGAGTACGTTTGACCGCTTTCAAATCCTTTTATACATGTTATTACTCACTTGAGAGTATCTTCAACGTCGCCTCAGTATAATAATATTCTTGCGAGGCCAAATATTTTAACGGTCAACGAATAAGTTCTTTTATATATACATATATACAAACCCGTATACATATATATACATATATATATACATACACATATATCTATATACACACATATTAATACGTACATACACACGGCTATACGTATATATATATATATATATATATATATATATATATATATATATATATATATATATATATACATATATACACAAACCCATCTCTGTAAACACAATAATTGAACACAAATACGAATACAAACCGCATTTATTCACATTTATACGTATAAATATAAACAAATAATCATATAAGTACGTTAGCCTAGAATTACGTTCCTAAATAAAACCTGCAACTTTATATACACCCATTCCTACAATATATATATATATATATATATATATATATATATATATATATATATATATATATATATATATATATATATACTGGTCAATATCTACATAGTTCTATCGAAAAATGCATCTCTATCTAAGTTTCCATGTTCCTATACACTCGTACATATACTTATCTAAACACATATCACCACATATAATATGCACTTGCACACACATTTATCCCCCATCGCAAAAGTGTATACATCTACTAAACTTCTTTACGTATACAAGCCGTTCTTACGAAATACAGGGCTATGAATTAAGGAATACATTTAGCAATATTCATCCTGTAAATTTATTTATATACACGCTCATACATGTCATTCTACTTTAATAGCTCTCCGTGTGATGTGATTCCACAATCTTATGGATAATACCATACATCCTATAGGGGCAAAATGATGACATTCTCTATCTCAGTATCCAACATCACCCAGCTTATCAAATAATCCTAATTCAATTTGTTTACATTTAGACCGACGCTAGCATTAATTTAGGGAACAAACACAAAGCAAACATTACCAAGACAAACAAACAAAATAAAATAAAACCCAACATCTGAGCGTACTATATAATGACTAAGTCTAGGGTAAATAAACACAACCTAGCATTAAATAAACTAAAATGCAGGTTGAATATAAACATAAAGGTTAAGTATAACATAGGAAACAAAGAAAAATAAAGAAAAAATAAATAGAAAAATAAACTCAAAGCCTACACTAAGGTGAGATATAGTAACAAAAGAAAACATAAAATAATAAAATTAAAATAAAACCAAAAATAAAATAAAAATAACATTAAAAATAAAATTAAAATAAAAAATATCACCAAATGTAGTATAATAGTAGAGTTGGGAGCAGCGCAGTTTCAGCTATTTGTGGACAGTAATGTTTGTAATTCAAAATCTGCTCAGTGCATGCTCTTTGAAATGTCTGCAATTTCGACCCATTTCTTGTCTAACATTAAGTAATTTTTCGCTGTCTTTAAACCTTATAATTTCCAATTTCTCAGTAAGACACAAAACAGGGTGAGTTAAGCGATCCACGGGTCGTGGTTTTTCTGATAATATTCCATTTAATTATTGTTTTTTTTATCCTCCATTCATTTCCAGAAATATCGGGACAGCGAAGTGTTCATGTATTTTTTGTTTCTGAATAATAACGTGTGTACGTAAAACCTATCTTTAAAACTCGTTGACATGTTTCCTATATATAACTTCTTTTCTTCTCGATTTTTCCGCTATTGAACTTCTGATTTTAATGAAGTTTAAACTTTAAACTTAAATTATATATGATTATGTTGATTCTGAAAATTTAAACGCATTCCGATCAGATGACAACCCTTTAATCAGGGCTTAACAGCAGAAAATTACCATTCTTGTAATCTTCAAAATACAGCCGTGTATTTGAGGGTCTAAACTCTTGTTTTTATTAAAGTGTCTGAGGGGTGGCGGTGATAAAGTGGACCAAACACGGACTGACCACTCAGAGTGTTTGAATCTTTTCGATTCCATAACTACCACTTTCAGAATTGATGTTGGCAACCTCTACGTGCCCCCTCACGTGAGTACCTGATTCTAAAAATAGGAGTCAGAGAAACTAATGTAAACACCCTAATCAAACAGGTTACAACAATTTACCATTCTTTCATGTAAATCGCTCCCAGCAAGGCATGAAGCCACTTGATGTAAGAAGTTTAAAAAAAACATTACCACTTCACTGTCAAAAACTAGGAAACAATAAGTGTTAGATGGATAGATTCCGACCCAGAAAACAGCAATTCTTCCCCCTCTGTCAGAAACTTCGCTCATAGAATGTGAGGACTAAAGAACAAAATAAGGGAAGCGAGAGTTACGAGGCTGCCGAAAATAAACCCAAATCCACTTTCTACTTTCATTTGCTGATTCATGCGAAACATAGATGAGGAAGAATTAAAGTGTCCAAGCGTACTAAGGACTCATCCACGAGGGTAAAGTTTGACACAAGATCGGTTTTTAATAGGGATCATCCTGTTTCCCCTAAATACTTATCTGCTCTTACGTAGTACCTATAACTTTTTGAATCAAAGTCGCAGAAATATCTTGGCACGCCATCACAATGTGCGCTTCAAGGTAGAAGTGCTATGAATTTTGGTCTCACATACGTTGGTTTTCAAGTGACACCATAAAAGAAATATCCAACGGAGTAAGATCAGGGCACCTTGGTACAAACCCAGCTTGTCATCACTGTCTAATCCAATTTTCCAGAATATGTGTGTAGCTCGAATTTGTAAGCGTCATGCTGTAATAAGAATCCCCCACCCACCCCCACCTTGAAACCATTGTACTAGAACACTTATGTAATATCATGTAATAAATATTTAATGAATGTTGTTGATTGTTCTCTATAGGGTCATATTTATGGGGAGGCCTGTATAGGCAAGAGTGGATTGAAAAAAGGCTGTTCTGTTCTCAGTCAGTGAAGGAGAAATCCTTCTAGACGGTGGTAATTTTAATTTTTGGTCTCAATCCAGAGTGCCCCTTTATGGTGAGCTGGATTTCCCCTACATTAAAACCCTACCTAGCGTCTAACTCTGCCCTCATGAGAAGGCAATTGAATGCGGACACATGTTTGTTTTCTAATACATGAACTAAAAGGTTTAATTAGTTATTTGCCCTTATCTGATCGGCTAGGTTTATATGAAAATTAAATTAGATTAGTAAATCTTGGATGCGTTTGAGGTTGAATTATCCCCCTGAATTTTAGAGAGTTCCGCTGTTCAAGTCAAATATTAGTTAGTTTTACCTGTACTTTTTGTGTTGAAGATGAGATTATTAAAAAAAAATCTCTGAAACATATGTACACAATAATATGTTTTTTTAGCATTATTACAAAATATTGATTATGTCATAAATTTTGTATTCTACTGAGTCATTTTATATATATATATATACATATATATATATATTAATCCAGGTAGGGTAAAAATCCACAGGGTAGAAATCCAAAGTGAATATATATATATATATATATATATATATATATATATATATATATATATATATATATATATATATATATTAGTAGTAAGTTTTTGAAAGGCTGTGGGCAATGCAAGTTCCGGGTAAGATGCAAGTTTTAAGGAACAAAAACAATAACAATAAATCGAATACGAAATATGACTTACTATTTATTTTTCCTTTTTTTCTAAAATCTTACATAACAGCAAGAGTGTTTTTAGCTGTTCGTGTGATGTCCGGGTGATTAAAAATCACTATTTGATATTTCGGGAAAAGACATCCCTCTGTCAAAAATAATTAAACCAGAAGAAAAACTTTTTTCTTCTCCGACTGTGTAGAGAATACTACAAAACAAAATGGCTGCCAGATGTAGACCGCATCGAAAACTATAGCAGTCTCGCAGGGAATGTAAATTAAATTAAATTTTATTTTAAGATTATGTTAAATATATGATTTGGTGTTCAAAAATATTTGTGTAATGTTGGTTAAGTGTATGGTGTTCGATAAACTGTTAGTTTTAATAATATATATATATTTTTTTTTATTTTTTTTATTTATAATTTTTTTTTATTATTAAGCTTATATTTGATTATTTACTTTTATTTCAGTGTGTTTTATCTTCATATTTTTATTTTGTTTATCTTTCTTTCGTATTTTAAGAATTTTAATATAGAGTAAAGTAATTAATCTCACATTTTAAATATTCTAGATCTATCAAACTTATCGATTATCATCTATTTCAGAAGTGTTACTAATTGTGAGTTTCGTCAAATTAGTTTAACGAATTAACTTGATATATTTACTATAAGATAAAGGGGAGTAACTCTGGATTTTTTTTAGGTAGAAATCTGTATAACAATATTAGTATATATATATATATATATATATATATATATATATATATATATATATATATATATATATATATATACATACAGGCATATATACATATATATATATACATATTTATGTATTATTGTTTGTTTAATTGGTTATCTATATATATTCTTCATTTTCTTTACATATTTTTTTATTATTATTATTATTTACTTTTTTAATTTATTTTATTAATTATTTATTTAATATTTGCATGTTATTTGTATACATTTTATATGTGTTTGGATTAATTAATTAATAATGCTAGGTTATGGGGTGACTTATTTTGGTGTGTTAGGATGGAAGTTCATATGGGGATGGGCATATTTGATTGTTTGGGTGTGTGGTGATTTATTATAGGAGGTAAGTAATGAGTTAAGTGGTGGAAACGGAGTCTGTTAAGTGTTAGATATGGGGGTTGTCGGTGGATGGGGGGTAGATATTATAGAATGAATGGTGAGTGGAGCTCGTGACGCTGATTGAGTGAGGGGTTTAATCTGGAGATGAGGATTGATTCTGTGATTCTAAGGTACCCAATGTTTCTGACAGACGCTAAGATGGAGACATGAATATCGCGCTGAGTGTTTGAGCAAATCTCTGTGTGTTTGTGGAAAGAGGATATACGGGTATTCAAGTGCTCCTTTATGCGTAAATGTAGCGGTCTTGTAGTGTTGCCGATGTAAAAAAATTTGCATTTATTGCACTGTAGTTTGTAAACACAGTTAGTGCGATGGCACAGACCTGTGTTGGGGATAGGGCAATTGGCCAGGGAGCAGGGTTTGGGTGTGTGGTTAGTATGTTTATTAGATAGATGTTGGCGTAAGGAGGTGCCAGTATGTGTTAGTTGTATGTTAAGGTTTTCCTTATGTATTGCCTTGCGGATGGAGGTGGTGATCTTATCGCTGAAGAAAGGGAGTTTTAAGAAGCATGTGTTAGAGAGGGTTGCGATGTCTACGTGTTTTGGGCTTATTTAGGTGGGCTATGGTGGGGGCGGGGTAGCCATTAGTTTGGAGGGTTTGGTGGAAGTTTTTAGTGTGTAATATTTTGTCAGCAGCAGAAGAGCATTTATTTTGTATTCGGGTGATATATATATATATATATATATATATATATATATATATATATATATATATATATATATATACCGGTGTGTCAACGTGATTGTTCCATATATATATATATATATATATATATATATATATATATATATATATATATATATATATATATATATATATATATATGGGGTAAGGTACACGATAATTCATGAAAATGAAATGTCGTGATGGACAAAATGTGTGAAAAATGACAAATGGAAAACAGGTAAAAGTGCAGGAGAAAAACAAAAACAAGAGATTTTTTGACCCGTTTCGTTCGTGGCGAACGTCTTCAGAAAATAAAGATATGGAAATAATTTTATTTTGAAGGCACACACATAGGATGAGGGAAGGATGATCTGATTGGATCATATGAGAAGACATTAAGTGATGTTGGAATATGATAAGTAGGTGACACATTCTTCTATGTTTCTTCTTTTTTTATATTTACTCTCTTTTACTATCACACCTAATGAGCTAGTATGGAGAAGGCGGGGGGAGGCCGCAGAGAACCTAACTATGGTGAACAAAAGGGGTGGGCATGAAATTGATACACTGGAAGTTAGCAGCCAAAGATTAATAAGAAAAAAACAGGGATTGGTCTGCTAATTTGTCACACAATAGGTTTTTAAAGAGCAATTCATAAAAATGAAAAGCCGAGGTGGACAAAATGTGTGAAAAATGAAAACAAACAGGAAAAAAGGTTTTCCGTTTGTCATTTTTTAACACACACACACACACATATATATATATATATATATATATATATATATATATATATATATATATATATATATATATATATATATATATATATATATATATATATTTAAGTATGTTTATATGTTTAAATATATGCATGTACAGAATTCACTCCTAAACTAATAAATCGATCATTATGAATTTTTGGAACACAGCGTAAAGGGTCCAAATGTAGCCTGTATTTATTTTAATTTAGTTCATGCAAAAGAGGTAAAAGGGGGTTAAAACCCTTCGTGAAAATTCAGATACCTTCGATTTTTGTGAAATTTTGTACAATAGGTATGAGACATAAATGTATAAATATTCCTCAAACTTCAGTTTCTTTGGAGTATTTAAAACAGTTTTTAGGAGGCAAAATATGGGCAAAACCTCTCAATTTGAAAGTTCAAATATTTCAGATTTGCATTGCAGGAAATCTCGTATACACATTCACTTCTAAAACTCGTCACTTTTCTCACCCCGAACTTTCTACAATATGAAAACAATTGCTCACATAAAATAACTTTCAACCAATTGTAAATGTGTATATCTAATACTCTGTTAGATAAGTTCTGAGAGTCGTACTATAAAAAGTACATTATCAAAATTAACATGAAAAAAATGTATTAATCAGTAATATAACCACCGTGTTCATTAATTACACGCTCACAATGACGTAATAATTGTTCTACTTGCTCATGATATTAATCTTCTGGAATGTCTCTTAGCACTCGCAGCGCCTCAATCTTCACCTCCTCGGAATTATGAAATATAGTTTTCCGTAGTTCTGTCTTCAGTTTATGGAACAACCAGCGGTCGCATATGTTGAGATCAGGTGAATAGGGGCTCGAAAAATGAACTGGTCTCACGTGAAACATGACAACGTGCATTGTCATGTTGCTATGCAACAGCACGGAGATTAATTGGATTTTTCCTCAAATTTCGCCACTTCGTACCACAATCACGTACAAACTCTATGTAACCAGCACTATTGAGATAAGTTGTACATGTGTAAAAAAATTCATAAGCAACCAATGAACAGAAAAAAAGTTATTAATACACTCTCATTACTTACCTAACAGAGTATGGTAAATGTATTGGGTTAGTTAAACATGTTTTGGCACTTTTATTCAACATTCATGTTTTTTTTATACTCATTTTCCGACATTCATAACATTTTAATTGTGAGAGTTGATCTTAGCATATTCTTAAGACGCAACAACCATGTGCATCTTATCTAAGCTGTGGTTGAGGCTGCGACAAAACTAAACCTAACAAATCATAAACAACAACTGTGTTTCCAATACACAGACGCACATAACCCGGATTCAAAGTGCATGAAGCTTCTTTTTTTTTTAAAGCCAGCTTAACCGGGTATTTTACCTACGATATTATATATAAAAAAAAGATGCCCTTTTGTTATGCTGAACAATATCAGAACTGGTTTTGATTGGAGGTTTACAATATTAATAAGTCTGCCAATGATAAATGAATGCTTCGGTGGAGAGGCTGATAATACAGTCGTATGATCAATGCAAGTAGGCCTGGCGTATGAATTCCGATAACAGATCCAACGAAATCGTAAACGTTATCTGGACCAATCAAAATGATTGCAACCAAAAGACGAAATTAAGCTGAGTCATAATCATGGTGACTGTTAAAAAAAAAAAGTAGTTCGCCAACTTTTATTTTTAGAAGAAACCAGATTTTCTACTCTGACTTCCTGCTTACCTTTTCATTCCTTTGCCGAGCCCAGATATCTAACGAATAACACCTATAACAGGCCCAGCGGGACAATTATAAAAGTGTGTGTGGGGGGGGGGGGCTCTCCTAAAACGTGAGGGGGGCGGTTAAACACATGCATATATAACTTCATTATTGATGACCGTAAAGTGGAGGGACCAAGTTAAAAAGTAGGGGGGAAGGCTTGAGCCCCACCTGCCCCCTCCCTCCCCGGTGCCGCCGTCCAGTGTAGTATCTGTTCCGATGGATACTGCACGCCTGTCCTGTGCAGTTCTAGGAGGTCCACCCTCCCAGGCTTCGCATCCCCTCTTTGGGGAGGAGTAAGTTTATTGCTTACGGTCTGAGGCGCCCCTACCGGGGAATGCCGACGGGGCTGCCCAGGCAATTTTTAAATGGCCAGAGTGCTCACCTCTCGAGCGCTGGCTTTTAACCCCACTTGCTCGACCCGATCTTGGGTCACATCTTACTTGTGGGAGTAAGATAAAACTGGCCTTGTGCCTAACTCCGCGAGGAGTAAATAAACACCATATCTCTTATATTATCTTGTATCAGTATGCCGTATTTTATCGAACCATAATATGACCTCGTTCTGTCTTGAGACACAACCCAAACCCTCGCTATAACATTTCGTTTGCTGCACTTTGCGCTAATATGAGTAGTGGTCGAAAAATCTGTCATTATTGTTGTGTTTTCCACTGAGTTGTTCCCCTTTCGTGGACAATAAAGTTTAATCACAACTTCGTCTATTTATTTCTATTATTTCTAATATTAACATCACGTATGTTAATATTGGCGTTGCTATTTTTTGCCACTAAAATTGACTTAGAGATTGATGTTGGTTAAAATACTCGGTTAGTTAATATCTCATTTACGTCACTAGCTTCTCTCTCTCATATATATATATATATATATATATATATATATATATATATATATATATAACATAAAGATAGAGGCAAAATACCTTCATAAAAACCATGTGTTAGATGCAGGTATTTTTTTTATCAAAATCAAAATAAAAAGTCAAAACATTTTTTTCTTCATCTTGACTTTTTATCTAATATTTCGCTTCATATAACAAGCCTCGACAGAGCTTTAGACAGATAAAAAGTATTAACCTTTTTTTTTCGTAATAATCTTTCCTGGTCTTCTAGAAGTCGTGTCCGATGTTGTGTGGACTGACGGTGCAAATGTCTGTTTTAAATTGAACTTAAATCGCGCATAGTCGCTGGTAGGTATAAATTTAGGAAAGTTCATTTATATATATATATATATATATATATATATATATAGTAATCCATGTAGGGTAAAAATCCACAGGGTAGAAATCCAAAGGGAATCAAACCGGGTTTATAAAAGAGTGCTCAATAAAAATATAGAGCTGTATTGTGAATGTTTTTATTCAAACATGTACAAGGTCTTGTACATGTTTGAATAAAAGCATTCACTATATACATATATATATATATATATATATACATATATATATATATATATATATATATATATATATATATATATATATATATATATATATAATTAATTAACTTGTTACCAATATCCAGGGGGTATGAATCCGAAGGAAGTTGAAACCGGGTTTATGAGAGTGCTCAATGAAAATTCAGAGCAAAATATATTTTTTGTTGATGATTTTATTCCATTACTTGCGACAAAACATATTCTGTTTCGTTAACACTTGCAAATAGCGTCAACATCGTCAGTAGTTGTAGTTTCTGTTCTTTGGTTCTTGCGGTGGTGTTTTACCTGTGGTCTTGCTTTATTCCTATTGTAAATTCCATGTTACTGGTTACCATTCGTAGCGTATGCTGGTTGGTTTCCGCATTCAAGGATTTTCCTCAAGATTGCAGCTGTTTTTATCATTGCCGTCCTTTATATGGTCTCAGTGATCCCTTTGATTCCAATTTCTCCCAGTTTTTTCTCCAGTTTTTTTGGGGATTGTTCCTAGTGCTCCTACGATTATTTGTATCATATTGACTTTTTTCATGCTCCATATTCCTTTCAGTTCTCTGACAAGTTCCGTGTATTTGCTTCGTTTTTCCGTCTCTTTGATCTTCACTATTGTCTACTGGAACGACAAAGTCTACGATTTAGCAAAATTTCTCTTTCTTGTCGATTATTATGACATCCGGTCTCCCTGCTTGTGTGTGTTCATCTGTTTGTATATCAATATCCCAGAGGATTTTGTGTTTTTCGTTTACTAGTAATGTCTCTGGTTTATATTTGTACCAGTCCGAGTGTTCGAAATGCAGTTGTTCGCATAGTTCCCAATGTACTGCTTTCCCCGCGCAGTCGTGTCTGTCCTTGTATTCTTTTTGAGCTCGGTGCCTGCATTTACTTATGATGTGATTTACTGTTTCGTCTCTTTGTCCACACAATTTGCATTTACTGTTTTCCTGGGTTTTATCTATTTTAGCTTTAATGTAGTTAGTTCTAATCGCATTGTTCTGTGCAGCTGTCAGCAGAGATTCAGTTTCTCCGGTCAGGTGTCCATTTCTTAGCCATTCCCAGGAATGTTGGTTGGTCTTTTCTCGTGCCATTCTTATGAAACGTCCATGTTTTTCTTCCCACTTTTCTATTTTTGTATTTGTGTTTTCGGTGCTTCCCGAGTTGTTCATTGGGACGGTGTCTCTTGATGCGGTGATCCGCCCTTCTTTGTTTTGAGTTATGTATTTCTCCACCTCTTTTTCGTGTCTTCTACACAGTCTTCTAGACTTAGCAGTCCTCTTCCCCCTTCGCTTCTTTTCACGTAGAGTCTGTCCGTATCATCTTTTTGTGTGTAGTGCGTTGTGCATGGTCATTAATTTTCTAGTCTCCTGGTCAAGGTGCCTGAGTTCTTCTTTAGTCCAGCCTATGAATGGTCCAGATTATTTTATTAATGATACTGTCCAGAGGTTTTATTATTATTATTATTATTATTATTATTATTATTATTATTATTATTATTATTATTATTGTAGAATATGGATTTTCTACAATGTTTTATTATATTTTTACTAGTGTGACACAGTGTACGTTCATGTCGATAGCGTTTTTTGTTGATGGCCTAGATTAATTGTTATTTATGAGGCTTGAATTGTATTATAAATGTTGCATATATGTGCGTTTTTTTCTCGCCCCTGTATAAATTACTAAAAGCTTTATATGTTTCTAGTCCTGAAGAAGGATTATATCGTCGATACTAAGTTGATTTTAAATAAATAAATATTTATTTAATATATATATATATATATATATATATATATATATATATATATATATATATATATATATATATATATATATATATATATATATATATATAATTATTAATGACAATGTATGTATTAGCATATACTATCAGTGCCTTTTTTACTTTGCATTCTCTTTAAAAGATTCAGCTCGATGATTGTCAATTAGTAACAACAGAGCAAATATAAGTCAGCTTCATTTTATATTCCAATAACCATGTTTTTATTTCATTAGTTTTATTTTTATTTTTTCACTTTATTTAATCACAATTAACTTTAAGTATAAATGTCCTTATAAGTACTTTTGAATCCTTATAATACTTTATAATAAGGTGATTAACATCATTTAATACAAATAAAATATTTGATAGCTCCTTTCGGAGTTTTGATTCATGTCTAGGTAACTATAAACTATTTTCGTTGTAAGGGACAAACTCCTCCCTTAGTTTCGCATTAAATAGAAACTTATTACTTAAGTGAAGACATTTGCGCAATTAATTTATCTTAGTGTTAATTTAAACGGTTTATAAATAAATACTAAACATCTTCCACAAAAACACCGAAGTATAACAATCTTGATAGTTGCTTGAATGGATGGCTGAATGTATATAGCTAGCTTTCAACTGATGAACTTAAAAGAGATTAACTCTGAAGTTAGCTTCGTATCCGAATGACCTAAATAGGCATTTGAAGGCTAATTCATGTAACTTTAGGAGAGTAAAAAATTACCCTCAAATCAATTCGAATTTTTATAAATAAATTATAAAACTTATTAACTATTTTAAAGGAATATTATTGAATTAAACTTTATAAATGTCCACACAACTTTTAGGATGTACTAGCTCTGAACTGAAAAATTCAAAATGGCGTACTACTGTGTGAGTTTTGCTCTTTTCTTTGTTTTTTATTTGGTTACACTCAAAAATAAACCACTGTATAGTGTAGTTTTTTTCAAGACACTTTAATCCAATAACTTTTTTACTCTTTGTGATTTTTTTGATGATTTTTTATTGTTGCAAAGACGATATTGACATAAAAATGTTGTTTGGCTCATGGCAAATGAAACGGACCGTAAAAAATATATCTCACAGAAATGTTATGTTTTTTGGAAATGTGAAAAAATAAAAATAATCAAATAAAAACATGGTTATTGAAATAAAAAATAAACCTGACTTATATATATTTATATATATATATATATATATATATATATATATATATATATATATATATATATATATATATATATATATATATATATATATATCGAGGTAATGTATAAAAAATATAAAAAGATGCTATGAGAATTATAGCGAGGGAAAGGGGTAAAAAAAAGAAAAAAAAAATATTAAAAAATCAAAAAAAAAAACAAAAAAAAAAAGTTCAGTCAAATAGAAACAACATTAAGCCCGAGGAGATTTTCTCTTTGTTTTCAAAGAGAAGGTCTCAAGGACTTAATATAAATTGTTTCTAAGATCTTGAGATGATAAGGGGAGTGCGACTTACTAAGAATAGAGAATAAGTCGACACTGAATTTAGAGGCACAGGTGCGATTATTTATGAGATGTTGACCTATCGACGAGCCATAAGTATTATTCAAATCATCAGTTGGTAAATAATTTCCATTGCGAATTTTTGTGGGCACGTGTTGTTTGACCCGGATGTCCAATCTCTGTGACGTCATCCCGACGTAGTGCATACTGCAACTACATTTAAATAAATAAATAATGGAATTATTATGATGTGGGGGAAGGACATCTTTTCGAATAGAAGTTAAGATTGGACGAGAGGAAAAAACAACACGCGTATTCGCAGCAAAATAACATTGTTGTACAGACAAAGAGATTTGTTTGGCGAATCTATCACTAATATTACCAAGCCAAGGTAGGCGAAGGTAAATAGGGCATCTGTCTACAGAAGCTGGTTTGCTTTTGTAAAAATGTAAAATAATTAGACCCACGGGTTCTATTCGACCCCGTTTGTATGGTTTACCAAAAACCCACAAAACTGGGGTACCATTAAGACCAATATTATCGATGATAGGGTCTTCCCAACACAAGGTAGCCAAATGGCTTGCCACTATTTTGGAACCAGTGTTGAAACACTATAGTTCATTTTGCATTAAAGATTCTTTTTCATTTTCCAACTTTATGCAAAATTATTCAGATACTGATAAATTTATGTGTTCTTTTGACATATCTAGCCTGTTTACCTGTGTTCCCCTTCTTGAAACGATTAATATATGTGCTGATGCCTTATATCGTGGTCAACTGCCCATTCCTCCTATTCCTGAAAATGTTTTCGTGGAGTTGATGAAATTTGCTACGATGTCAGTTGAATTCAGTTTTGACGACATTATGTACAGACAAATTGATGGTGTATCTATGGGCTCTCCCTTAGGACCAGCATTGGCCAATATTTTTGTTGGTTTCCATGAAGAAGGTCTCCTATCTGGTCCAAATAGACCAGATATCTACTTTCGTTATGTTGACGACACCTTTTGTCTGTTCAACAATGAAACGGAAGCGGACGTTTTTTTTACGTCCCTTAACAATATTCATCCAGCTCTTAAATTCACTATTGATAAGGAAACTAATTCTTCACTGCCATTCCTTGATGTATTAGTTAATAAAGCTTCCTGTGGTTTCTTAACATCAGTATATCGGAAACCTACCTTCACTGGTCTTTATACTCGTTGGGACTCATTTTGTCCCACAAAACAAAAATTTAATCTTATTAAGACCCTTACCCATAGGGCCTTAAAGATTTGTTCGAAGACCGAGCTGGATGAAGAAATTAAATTTATTACTAAGACCCTCTGTAACAATGGCTATCCTTTAGACATTGTACAATCTACGATTAAAACAAAAATATTACATTTTTACAAAAGCAAACCAGCTTCTGTAGACAGATGCCCTATTTACCTTCGCCTACCTTGGCTTGGTAATATTAGTGATAGATTCGCCAAACAAATCTCTTTGTCTGTACAACAATGTTATTTTGCTGCGAATACGCGTGTTGTTTTTTCCTCTCGTCCAATCTTAACTTCTATTCGAAAAGATGTCCTTCCCCCACATCATAATAATTCCATTATTTATTTATTTAAATGTAGTTGCAGTATGCACTACGTCGGGATGACGTCACAGAGATTGGACATCCGGGTCAAACAACACGTGCCCACAAAAATTCGCAATGGAAATTATTTATCAACTGATGATTTGAATAATACTTATGGCTCGTCGATAGGTCAACATCTCATAAATAATCGCACCTGTGCCTCTAAATTCAGTGTCGACTTATTCTCCATTCTTAGTAAGTCGCACTCGCCTTATCATCTCAAGATCTTAGAAACAATTTATATTAAGTCCTTGAGACCTTCTCTTTGCAAACAAAGAGAAAATCTCCTCGGGCTTAATGTTGTTTCTATTTGACTGAACTTTTTTTTCTTTTTTTTTTTTTTATTTTTTTTTCTTTTTTTTTTTTTTTTACCCCTTTCCCTCGCTATAATTCTCATAGCATCTTTTTATATTTTTTATACATTACCTCGATATTTGGCTCTGTTGAGCGAGGTACGAAACCGGTCAGCTGCCCTTTCATCTTTTTAATTTCTTAAATTCATTATGAATAATAAATATTGTCTCTTCAATGCTATTTTAAAGTTTTGTACGACAAAGAAAATATTTAAATATATATATATATATATATTGCGTCCGAGTAAAAGAAATCAATAAAGTGTATGGGATCCTTACAGCCCATTTCAAATCTTCGGCAACTCACGAAATGAAGACAGTTGTATGGGATCCGATCAGACTTTTCATCTTATACTCCCTCCAAACCAAGTTCACTCACCAAGAGTTCGACCTTTACCAGGACAACGGACTATATAGCTCCCGTAACAACAACGGTTAAGAAGTAGACAGATTTAGAAAACAACTGACAGCATTCATTAAAGAGCTCGGATTCAAAATCACCATCAATACCAATCTCACTAGCATGGGGTTCTTAGACGCAACTCTGGACCTTGCACTAGACCATACCATAAACCCACTGACAAGCTCACGTATGTCAACCACAACCCTGCTACCTACCCCTAGTATTTAAAAACCTTATATCCAATATTAGCAGGAAAATTTCACACTGTTCATCCAGTCCCGTGATTTTCCAACAAGCCGCCCCATATTACAACAAAGTCCTCCGTGAAAGCGGCTATAGAGAAACAAACACTTACACACACACCTAACCTACAAGACAACACAGACATAATGGGAAAAAGATTATCTGGTTCACGCTCCGCTCTTCCTTCAGTGTTAAATATAACATAGGTAAACAACTTCTCCAATTAATAGATAAACACTTTCCACCATCTAATAATGTTCATGAACTATTCAATAGAAATATGGTAAACACAAGTTATACTTTATTACCTTCCGTATGGTCCTTACTAGCCTCAAACCCCACAACTCCAATCAATCCCACAAGCACTCACTCCTCATGCATAAGAAGTTAAATGTGTCCACTAGGATGAGGTTGCACAATTAGATCAATAGTGTATGAAGCCAAAGTCATATCCCGCTTAAACTCTAAGAAATGGGAAATTTACATCGGAATGATTCAAAGCACTTTAAAACAGAGGCTCTACACCCACAATAACACTTTCAAATATCCGGGAAAAGTGACATTACCTACCTAGCAACCACAACATGGAATCTCAAAGAGTCCAAGACACCCTAGACACACTATATTTAATTATAGAGGATCATCGATAAATAAAAACCATATAGTTCTACTTCCAGGAATCGCCCATTATGCACCACAGAAAAATTAGGGTCCTACAGGCGATTATAACCCTTCCATAGACTGTATGAACTCAAAACTGAGGTCTTAAAACTATGCCACACAGTAGAAAATTATACTAGCTAAATGGACTTATAACGAAAACACATAACTCACTGAAAGCCCTCACCCCTATCCATATATAAGTTTAAAAACACCCCATCAAATGAAAAATACAAGACCTATCCACCCACCCCAGGATATTCTTATTATATCTCCCTTATTATTAAAATTACTTTTATATGCAAGGTATCAAACTCCATGATATATTATATATATCACCTCCATATCTTACTACGAACCCAAATATAACCTACATTCACATCTCGTAACCCCCAGTAGTCACAAATAACATAAATTAATATGTACCTTATCATATTCTAATAGGTCTACGTTTTTAAATATATATTTTTTTAAATACTAGTTAAAGACCTAAAAATATATTTAAACAAAATAAAAAGAAATATATGACCAAAATGTAAATCTAACCGATACACACAGGTCCTATGATAGACTAATAAACGTAATAGGTAAAAGTTAACAAAATAAATTAAAATGATTTCATACAGGTACCGCCACATGTATCATGGAAATAACAAGCTCATAGTGGCCCATCTGCTTGATTTGATACCCCTTTAACGAGCATTTTTACTGATAAGGATAACTCCCTCCTCCATTAGACACCTTCCCTTAACTAATGAACAATAATATAATATCAACTTTATACTCAAACATAAGCACCCATAAAAATATAAATATAACACATAGATCTGTTAATAATAGTAATACACCCTGCTCCGTAAATGAATAACAGTCGGCCACACCATAATTTAACCCACTCACAGATCTATAAATACACCACACGACACTCTGCTTCTTGGCCTTTTGGCTAAGATCAAAGTGTAGTATCTGTTCCGATGGATACTGCACTTCATAGATCGGTATTGTCTTGCCCTTCGGGGCTTGATTTACGCCGGTCTATGGGTCTGTCCTGTGCAGTTCTAGGAGGTCCACCCTCCCAGGCTTCGCCTCCCCTCTTTGGGGAGGAGTAAGTTTATTGCTTACTGTCTGAGGCGCCCCTACCGGGGAATGCCGACGGGGCTGCCCAGGCAATTTTTAATGGCCAGAGCGCTCACCTTCTCGGGCGCTGGCTTTTCAAATCCCACTTTCCGACCTTGTGTCACATACTCCCATTGTGGGTGGGTGTTAAATAACGCCTTTTGGCTAAGATCAAAGTGTAGTATCTGTTCCGATGGATACTGCACTTCATAGATCGGTATTGTCTTGCCCTTCGGGGCTTGATTTACGCCGGTCTATGGGTCTGTCCTGTGCAGTTCTAGGAGGTCCACCCTCCCAGGCTTCGCCTCCCCTCTTTGGGGAGGAGTAAGTTAATTGCTTACTGTCTGAGGCGCCCCTACCGGGGAATGCCGACGGGGCTGCCCAGGCAATTTTTAATGGCCATAGCGCTCACCTTCTCGAGCGCTGGCTTTTCAAATCCCACTTTCCGACCTTGTGTCACATACTCCCATTGTGGGTGGGTGTTAAATAACGCCTTTTGGCTAAGATCAAAGTGTAGTATCTGTTCCGATGGATACTGCACTTCATAGATCGGTATTGTCTTGCCCTTCGGGGCTTGATTTACGCCGGTCTATGGGTCTGTCCTGTGCAGTTCTAGGAGGTCCACCCTCCCAGGCTTCGCCTCCCCTCTTTGGGGAGGAGTAAGTTTATTGCTTACTGTCTGAGGCGCCCCTACCGGGGAATGCCGACGGGGCTGCCCAGGCAATTTTTAATGGCCAGAGCGCTCACCTTCTCGGGCGCTGGCTTTTCAAATCCCACTTTCCGACCTTGTGTCACATACTCCCATTGTGGGTGGGTGTTAAATAACGCCTTTTGGCTAAGATCAAAGTGTAGTATCTGTTCCGATGGATACTGCACTTCATAGATCGGTATTGTCTTGCCCTTCGGGGCTTGATTTACGCCAGTCTATGGGTCTGTCCTGTGCAGTTCTAGGAGGTCCACCCTCCCAGGCTTTACCTCCCCTCTTTGGGGAGGAGTAAGTTAATTGCTTACTGTCTGAGGCGCCCCTACCGGGGAATGCCGACGGGGCTGCCCAGGCAATTTTTAATGGCCACAGTGCTCACCTTCTCGAGCACTGGCTTTTCAACTCCCACTTTCCGACCTTGTGTCACATACACCTATTGTGGGTAGGGGTTAAATAACGCCTTTTGGCTAAGATCAAAGTGTAGTATCTGTTCCGATGGATACTGCACCCCATAGACTGGTATTGTCTTGGCCTTCAGGCTTGATTTACGCCTGTCTATGGGTCTGTCCTGTGCAGTTCTAGGAGGTCAACCCTCCCAGGCTTCGCCTCCCTTCTTTGGGGAGGAGTAAGTTTATAGCTTACTGCCTGAGGCGCCCCTACCGGGGAATGCCGACGGGGCTGTCCAGGCAATTTTTAATGGCCAGAGCGCTCACCTTCTCGGGCGCCGGCTTTTCAAATCCCACTTTCCGACCTTGTGTCACATACACCTATTGTGGGTAGGCGTTAAATACCGGCCTTTTGGCTAAGATCAAAGTGTAGTATCTGTTCCGATGGATACTGCACGCCTGTCCTGTGCAGTTCTAGAAGGTCCACCCTCACAGGCTTTGCCTCCCCTCTTTGGGGAACAGTAAGTTTATTGCTTACTGTCTGAGGCGCCCCTACCGGGGAATGCCGACGTGGCTGCCCAGGCAATTTTTAAATGGCCAGAGTGCTCACCTCTCGAGCGCTGGCTTTTCAAACCCCACTTTCTCGACCCGATCTTGGGTCACATCTTACTTGTGGGAGTAAGATAAAACTGGCCTTGTGCCTAACTCCTGGGGAGGAATAAATAAAACACCACACGATACACCATTTTCTCCTTAATACGAATACACCATAGAAACAAACAAACATTCAACATCCGTAATCAGCTATTAAGCTATGTTTAAATAATACTGAGTTACAATTAAGGCCCATACATCCATATAGACAGCCTTCATAAACTTGGTACTTTCCCCCAAAAGGGATACCTGAGAGAATTCCCCGAACGATGAAAATGGTGATCGTCAGATTCCATTTTTCGAACTATCTTCATTTTGTCAGTCGCCGACGATTTGAAATGGGTTGTAAGGACCTTTTCTGAACAGTAAAGTAAACCCATGTCAATGAAATTTGTAATGTATAATTTTAAAATAAATAATTTGTATATAATTATATTTTCTTTATTTCATTTAATTTTTTATTTTAATTTTTAGATTTTTTCTATCTTCATCATCTTTTGGTAATTGTTTCATTTTCTATTTTATTTATTTTTTCATATATATTTATAAATCTTTTTTCTAATTGTATTGTTTTATTATTCTGTTATATTCTAGAAAAAATATAGAAACACGTTTATATTGTTTCTAATACTATATCTGTTTAATATTTTATTATTGTCCTGGTTATAATTAATAATTAATATTATTATCTTGATTATTATCATAATATTTATAGATTATTACTATTATTATTGTTACTTTATTCCTTCATCCAGTTTGTTTTGAATGTCTAATCTATTATATATTTTTACAATTATCAAGTTTCTTTTATGTTTTACTTGGAATTATTTAATATTTCATTATTATTATTATTATTATTATTATTATTATTATTATTATTATTATTATTATTATTATTATTATTATTATTATTATTATTATTAGTGTTAAAAGCAGGATTATAAAGAATATATACATGAGTGTTTTTTATTTTATAATAAATATATTTTGAAGTAGTAAAATTTCTATGCTTTTTTTTTCTTGACATTTATTTGTGATGTTGTGAGAGGCGCTGAGAAAATACATTTTGGAATTCTCAAAAAATATAAAATAAAATATTCTAAATCTTCTTGAAAACCATCGTACGCCAAATATTTGTTGATTTTGAATTCTTAGAACTGATATAAATGATGTTCAAATTTTATCTGTCTTCACCTAATATATATATATATATATATATATATATATATATATATATATATATATATATATATATATATATATATATATATAAAGTTAGCTGAGATTAATGAAATTTGAACATTTTTCAAAGAATTCAAAACCAACTATTATTAGGCATACGATCGTTTCCAAGACTTTTTGTTTGGGGGGGGGGGGAATATTAAAATTCCATTAAGGTACCATAAAAATAAAGAATCTATTCTAATTTAAAATCCCTCATTGACTTCTTAGCCACCCTGTATTTGTACAATGATAACAATTGAAATTCGCTAGTCAAAATAAATGGTAGATTTAATCATCTTTTTAGTGCATTATAGTTTGATTTTATTATAATACTAGTAGAGAACCCCTGTGTACTTATGCTCCCAGTCCTGAACCCCATCAATCAGTTGGAGAATTTTTCTCAGATTCTCCTGACTCGTTCCCTCCAACCATCCCTGTCTGACATCGCTGTCGGCAGGTCCTCCAGATGGAATTCAGAGTCTTCTCCGAGTTGGTCGATGTAGGTATGATGGAGTCTTTCAACCGATCTTTTGCCATGTAATTGATTCCATATGAGGGTGTCACTCACAAGTTCTGGCTTACTTCTCCAAGAGTAACAAGCAAGCTGAAGCATTCTCTCTCTTAGCGAGACTGGGATGAGAGGAAGGCCCCATATAGATGTTTCTTGGTTGGGTGTTTCCTTCAGCTGATGTTCAATGCAACTCGTAACATCCTTATGTCCCTACAATTTCGTCAGTCTCTGATCTGTTGAGCCGTAGAGCAAGACCGACTTCACCGTGACCTTATAAACACCCCGTTAAGATTGTCAAAGTGTGAGAACTTCCAGGTGGTATGCAGTCCATCAAAAACGCCTTGCCTTTACGGATTTTGATGTCACTTTCTGTTGTCTGGAACTGGATCTTGCTGCCGAGGTATACAAATTCCTGGACTTCAAATTGTTACAGTGGATATAATAATAAAGTAAAATAATATCAAACGAATAATAAAAATTAAAAGAACAAAAAACAAAATATAATTTTGGTTTTACCGCCATATAATAGTTAAGCAATAACAAATATTAGCAAAATATTTTTTTATAATTATATATTAATACTAGACCACCTGTGACCCGTTGGTAAGTATTTATTAACACCAACTGAAGCTGGTTTCCCAATTACATCGGAATTTAAAACACACTGATGAGGCTAATATTATTAGCGAAATATATGTATAACTATAAACTATATAAAAAAAATGACAGTTTATAGAAAAAAAAGAAAACAATCGGTTTCGATTTTGTCTTTTCTTTTAAATAAAATAAATATTGCATCTATTACAAGCTTTGATGGTAGTTCATTTACCACACTCCTTTTTTACTAAATTTCATTCAGATGCTTAAAAAAAGTATGAACCTTTCAAAACTATAACAGACCACGTGCTTGGCGTGCTTCCATACAAGAGTGGAAGAAAAAAAAACGACATCTCACTCGCCGGCTAACACCAACTGAAGCTGGTTTCCAAATTACATCGGAATTTCAAACACACTGATGAGGCTAATATTATTAGCGAAATATATGTATAACTATAAACTATTTAAAAAAATGACAGTTTATAGAAAAGAAAAAAAAAATCGGTTTCGATTTGTCTTTTCTTTTAAATAAAATAAATATTGCATCTATTACAAGCTTTGATGGTAGTTAATTTACCACTTCTTTTTTACTAAATTTCATTCAGATGCTTAAAAAAAGTATGAACCTTTCAAAACTATATATATATATATATATATATATATATAATATTATAAAATATATATAATATTATAAAATATATAATTTCTTAACTTTGACATTAGTTGATAATCATCTTTTACAAGAAAATAGTTACTTGAAACGGTGATGTTAGAAAGGATGAATGACAGTTTTTGGCAACTTTTGAAAAAATAAAGCAAATTTTGTGACGGCATCATATTTACAGTAACTAGTTTTTCTTGATAATGATCATCGCGGCGTTTGAAAATCCATTAAAGTTACCATAAGGTGTAAATCTAAAAGAAATATAGTAGTACTATATATATATAGTACTAGTAGTATTGTATATGTACTAGACAAGAGATGCTTCTTTTGGTCGAATATTTTTCTAGTATATATATATATATATATATATATATATATATATATATATATATATATATATATATATATATATATATATATATATATATATTTATTTATTTTTGTACAGAAAAATTAGTACAACATTCGAACCGTCGGTTTCAAGCACGGAAGGACTTAGCCATCCGGCTCTCTTCAGCTTCTGATGTCATCTGTTTCGTAAATGCGAAGTCACGTGTCACTTTCGTTTGGACGCGTTATTAGCTTAGAGTGTTATGTATGTTTGTTTAAATTTAGTGTAAGGAATGTTTAATAAGGTTTGAAAAAAAGGGGGAGGGTGAAAAGTAACAGTTGAGATTTAAACCGGATGAGATTTAAACCGTGCTTGAAACCGACGGTACGAATGTTGTACTAATTTTTCTGTACCAAAATAAATAAATATTACGCTCTTAATTTTTAATTTTTAACTTTAATTCTTAATTAATCGAGCACTCCGCTTGGATTTTTCCTGCTATATTACAAAGAAGTATATATATATATAATGTAAGTGTTGAGTTTGCTAGTGAACAACTCTTTGAGAACAGATTAGTTTATTGCTAATCGTACGAAACGCCTATACTGGGGAATGCCGACATGGTTGTCCATGCAGTTTTTGACGGTCAGAGTACCCACACCTCTTGCGCGCTGACCTTTCACTCCACACCTTCCGACATTGGGTCACATCTTTCACGCGGTGGGATAGTGGTAAATACCAACAATCAAGTGGTTAGGCCCGGACATCACCGGGACATCATCAGATCACCACCAGACCCCTGCACGACACTGATTAACACCTATTTGTTAAATCAGTAAACGGCCAATCGGTAAGGTTTTCATTCTGAATCGACGTCGGTAACTTCGTTTTCGCTAAGTCATAAAGAAACAAAGGAAAGAGTCACCTATTTGGAACGTATGTTCGTGATTATCTTCTGTGGTGATGTCGTCAGGCCCGTCATATCCTTGATCCTGCATCAACGATTGGACTAAATGAACAACAACAACAAAAAGACAGAAAATACAAAGAAGACACGGAGAAATAAATGAAAACAAACATAAAATACAAATTGCTTTCCTTTGGTAGATTTTAAAACAATTAGCAAAGCAGTGGATATAAATATAAATGATTCACACAAGGTAAGATGTGACACAAGGTCGGGAAAGTGATTAAAAAAACAGCTCTCGAGAATTTGAGCACTCTGGCTGTTTAAAAATTGCCTGGGCAGCCCCGTCGACATTCCCTGATAGGGGCGCCTCAGGCAATTAGCAATAAACTAACCCCTTCTCAAAGGATGAGAAGGCAAAGCCTGGGAAGGTGCACCTCCTAGAACTGCACAGGACGGACAACCGATAGACCGGCGTAAATCCACACCCGAAGGCCTGGACAATACCGGTCTATTAGGCGGGGTAAAAACTCCTGGTTAAAAATATCGTGATATCTGCGTATTATATCTGATTTCTAAATATAAAACACGGTCATTTAAGAAATATCTAAAACAAGCTTGCTTTGCCGGCTCGCTATCGCTTCGCAAAGTTCGCTACTTGTGAAGAAGTTGGCCGACATTTGGGCAGCCTCTCTCGCTTATAGATGTTCAAATACAATCATATACAAATGAAACATAGAAACAACACGCAAATGCTAAAAACATTTATTCCTCGTAAATCTGGCAAGGATTCGCTTTGAGATTCTGTGCATGAAAATGTGAACAATAAAGTCTGAAAGTATGTGTACGCGTGTGTTTGTGTGGTAGTTGAGGAAAATGTCTTACATATCGTGAAGTGTAATTTTTTGTGCGTCCCTTTTTATATGCCGATTGGAGCGCCCTCTACCATCGCGAAAGGAGAGATATATCAGGCCTGAAACGCCCCTGGTGTGTAAGTGTGTTGAAAAGGGGTAGGTAATGCTACTCTAGAAATACATAAAACATTAATTTTATATGATAAACATTTCATTCATAACTTTGTTGTAAACACGAAACAAAATCTTTCTTATTTATTCGCATAGATAGATAAATATTAAAAGTTTGGTAATTTCGATAGAAATTTATTTATTTTTTAAATGTGACCGTAAAAAGGAAAAGAAAGAAGAAATCAATTTGCATTTTCACTTGCGATTTAGAAATAGATCGCAATTTGTTGAAAATCAAGTCAGTCCATTTAATGAAAACGTCTGAACACAAATGCTTAATATTTTTCAGGGAAATAAAACAATATTGCGAAACAGAAGTATTTGTTATATTAAAATCAAAACAATAATCGATTTAAAAATCTATAAAAAATAATAGTTAAACGGGAATGGTAGTTTGCTTGAAGCATTGCTAGTAAACAAGTATGTGGGTATTTATGAAGGCTGATAACAATGCAGAAAACCGGAAGTGTGAAAAAGAGAGGATGAACAAAAACAAACAATCAAAGACAATATTTGGGGTATAAATCTTCACAATTATCTATCAACTTTTAGATACAATGATATCTTTAAGTATAGAATCCTTATTCTAATTTTGAACAAAATCAATTTCCCGATTTTGATTCTAGAAATAGTCATTGAACTGTTAGAGAAGTATTGGAATCACTGTATCACGTTAGAAAGAGACTATTTTGATGAATGAGATCGAATTTAGACTAAAAGTTGTTGTCTTATTAGTCAGGCACGGCACTTATTGAGTGATAATATACATTAATATATATTAATAGGGGTGGGACGTAATGGGTGAAAATTTCAGATTCATGCGAGTAGTATTTTTTTGTGTTCATTTATACATAAATAACACTAAACAATCAAACATTTTGAAAATTTTGAAAAATTCAGAAGGTGACGGCCACTAGTTTTGGGCTATTTTACATTCATGAAAACCCTTTCACAGCCTGAAAATGGTCCTAAATTAAAGTACTATATCAGATTTAACCATCTATATCCATTCATAGCTTTTGAGGATGTTTTAGGACCTGCAATGTCGCATGAAACCACTTTTTCACCGAAAAATGATGTATTTTGAGTCCCGTGGAGCCCTAACGACTATTTTTGGTCTGCACCTTCTGAATTTTACAAAATTTTCAAAATGTTTTATTGTTTAGTGATATTTATGTATAAATGAACACAAAAAATACTACTCGCATGAATCTGAAATTTTCACCCATCACGCCCCACCTCTAATATTAAGGTCCCCTTTTTTGTTTCACTGTTAGATACTTGAATCCCCCCTTTTTTTATTTATGAATTTTCCAACGAATGCTAAGTCTGCGAAATCTTGGATTTAATTAGTTTCTCTGCGAATTTAAACTGCATTCTCCTTTTTTTCTTTTGTTTAAAATAGCTAAAAGCTTCTTTAGACTATATATTGGGTATTTAGATCTGTATGGCTAGGTTTCCTACCTCTTATCTACTTGCCTATCTGGTACCTAAGGTACTTAAGCTTTTTTTTTCAATGCCACTTTTATTCCCATATAATTTTTTATCGCAGAATGGTTCTTGTGTGTAGTGTTTGGATAGTATTATTATTATTATTATTATTATTATTATTATTATTATTATTAATGTTATTCGATATGCAAATTACCATATCACACGGTAGTCTTAAGGGTAATATATTATTATTATTATTATTATTATTATTATTATTATTTATTTATTTATTTATTTATTAGTGAAATTTCAGCTGAATTATTTCTACACTTGATTATTGGGGAAATGGTCGTTTGATCAGTACCATTGGAGAGCCATGAATATTAAAACTCTCCTGTTTTTAAATCTCCGAAACAGTTACATGGTAAACAGCTGATGATCCCCGTTTTAGTGTTTCACGCTTAAGTGAAAGTCCATTTTTTTTTGTTTCACTGTTAGATACTCGAATCCCCCTTTTTTTTATTTATTTATGAATTATCCAACGAATGTTAAGTCTGCGATATCTTGGATTTAGTTAGTTTCTCTGGGAATTTAAACCGCATTTTACTTTTTTTCTTTTGTATAAAATGACTCAAAGCTTCTTTAGACATATATATATATATATATATATATATATATATATATATATATATATATATATATATATATATATATATATATATATATATATATAGAGAGAGAGAGAGAGAGAGAGAGAGAGAGAGAGAGAGAGAGAGATAGAGATTTAGATTTTTCACTTATAAAATAGATCATTCAGTGAAGACCGGGGTTGTTCCAATAAAAAACAAGCTCGATGATACTCGATTACAGAGTACAGAGCATTTATATGTGATTTTATGAAGGCTTACCAAAGCATTCCTTTCAGGACACCAATGGTCACCATTAAAGATATTTTTTCTTACAAATACTATTTATTCAAATTAAATGTTTTTTCCTACACGTGTTTCACTACCAAGCAGTTACTTGCTTGGCAGATCATCAGGGAAATTAAATGTCTGGAATACTGGTTTCAACTGCCGACAATACACAATGTGGCGTTGCAATAGTTGAGGTCACTTAAGAAGAGAAGAGGAAAGAAATAAAAATAAAAGTCAAAAATTAAAAAGCAAGGAAGAACAACGATAAAAAAAGAAAGTCCTAGAAAAGTCTTAGAAAAGTAGCTCGTGCATTATTTCTTCCACCAAGCCAACAAGCAAATAATCGGTCCCAAATACATTCAATAAAACCATAAAACCGGAACAATGTGCTATAATACACTTTCACGTCGGCCGGTACAATGATGAATAAATCCCCCCCCCCCACAAGAAAACAAAAGAACTAAATCATTCAAGATACCGCTCACAAGTTACCATTCCAATCCAATTATAGTATGGGAATTCTAAATCCAACTTCTCACAAAGGAAAGTCAACACAAATGTTCGTCCGAGTTCAAATAGTCTTATTTCAATGGTTGATTTATTACCCTTCGAAACAAACACACGACGAGTTGAATGCCAATCCCGCAGAAAACTCTCTTACATTAAGAAAAAATCTTAATTAGTAGATAGAAACTATTTATTCAAAATACTGTTTCTAAAAATATTTATTATTAAACCTATTCCTTATAGAAATTAATTATCTAGTGTCTGGGACGTCATTTTACATTTTGGGAAAATATCCTTCATTTAATTAACTGCCGAATTATTATCGTTTTGTTGTTTAACGAAGCGAAAAAAGCCTATCCCGCAGAATTTGTTTTTAAAAGATTATTCATATATCAAAGATAAAATGTTATTATAAAAAAGCCTTCTACAAAAATCTAGTTATTATTTTAAATCATTTAAAATATTTCCTTAACGGCTGTGTCTGTTTGTAACTCTCTGTGGAGAATATTATTCTATATTCCATAAATAAATGTTACTACGGAATATCGTTATCAGAAATCTATTTTCTATTTTGAAAAAAAACTTTTTTTATTGGACCGGTTTATTTTTTTGTCAACTTTACGGGAAAATATCACTCGTTAAATGACAGGAGACTTTATTATTACTAATTTAAAATCCCGTACAAAATACTTTTTATAAAAATCCAATTGTTTCTATTTTTAGAAATTAAGTCCGTGTCGGCATGCATGTTTTTAAAATTATTTTTTCCGTAATTATTTTTCCCCATTCCTGCCACCAAATTGTTTTATTTATTTTAATCTAATTAAAAACTAATTTAATTTAACCTAATTTAATTAAATAGTGATAGCATCCAGGTTGCTATTTCTTATTTTTCACTTAAAATTACTTGAAATTCCCAATGCATTTCGTATAATATATCTATTTCTGAGAATAAATTGTGATTTATTATTTATTATTCCACTATCTTTTTATATGTAACAAAATTTCCCCCCTCTATTCCGCTGAATAAGTATTTACTATAGTTGACTATCACTGGGCCTTATTCCGATAGAATATTCCTACCTTATCACCCCCAACCTAAGTCTCGAGTATCCGCTAATAATTGAATCAAGACATATCTTAGCATAAGTACGTGTTACTAATTCTCATCCTCCATATTATACACTAATTATTGCCCCAGATTGCCTCAGGAAGTGTCCATCCTGCCTATCTCTGCTGTAAGTTTATACTTCCCCCAATTCCCCTCCTATCCAGGTTTTAGGCTTGATAACAGGTAACGGTTTCTATGCAGACAGCATTGTAGTATTTCCTGCCTAGCGTTCAGTAAATTATCTCTAGATGTCATGATGTGGTACGACTCCAATGCACATAGGTTGCATCTCTTCTTTTTGTTCGGTTTATATTTGTTAGCCCTCCCTAAAATTGACCATTTCAGTTCGAAAGGGTCTTGCCTAGCAATGAGGTTTCTCACAAAACGGCCAACAGAAGTGTTAGGCCTATCTATGTCTTCCCTTTGGCCTCCCCTGAAGGAACTGATGTGGTTTCTGAATCTATCTTTGAACTCACCCCCGGTTGAACCGATATATGATTTCCTACTACTCTCTGTTATCACATCGCATTTGTAGACAATGCTTGAAACTCTACAGTTCCCCCCCCCCCCCAGTGGACAGATGTTAGAAGCTCTGCAGTTACAGTTGTGTTCTGGGCCGTTGCTAGATGTTCTACTACTATGGATATTTATAATGGAGGTTCTCACTGAACTGGTGTTACTGGGATCAATACCAGAAGAGAACATGGCTTCCCTTGTTTTAGTTACCTCACATCCCTGCATTAGAAAGCTTCGAAGCGGATATGCATATGGTTAAAAACATCAAAACCAAAAACAGATCACAATATTGGAATCCTACCATTGAAAATATCCATAGGACACAGACACGGATTAGGAATAACTCTAACATCACAGTTCCGGCGGATAAAACTTTAAACACATACTCCACGAATATGGAAACATACAACAACCTAATCCTGAAGGAACTGAATAAAAACTACAAGACCGTAGGGAACGGGGTGTTACAGGATATTAACTTGGCCGCTCTTAAGATCTGCTCTGAGATTGGTATAGAAGGTAATGTTGAGATCTATACCCCTAAATGCCCTCGTTTCACTCTTAAGGATCATAAGCCAGATTTTAGTAATAACCCATCCATTAGACTGATCTCGCCGTGTATTTCAGACATGGGTGTAATCAGCAAAAAAATACTAGACAGAATATTGCCAGGAATTAAACGCAGAACTCAATTGAATCTGTGGACCTCATCAGAAGAAGTGCTAAGTTGGTATAAAGAATTACACATTACTAATCAAAGTAAATTTATCATGTTTGATATAGATTCATACTATCCCTCCATATCCTCTACTTTACTTGAAAAGGCGCTTACCATGGCTAGAAACGAATCCAACATTACAAACTTAGAGATGGATATAATTAGACTAGCCAGAAGGACACTAATATCCTACAATGATAAGTTATGGACTAGAAAGGATAGGGAAAACAATTTCGATATTACTATGGGGGCACCGGACTCAGCGCAGGTTACTGACCTGGTAGGGATATATATCCTCAGAGAAATTTGTATGAAAATACCTGAACTGGCGGGCGGTCTATATAGGGACGACGCTTTATTCTTTGTGAACACAAGTATAAGGAATCTTGAAACTAAGAAGAAAAAACTCAATATATTCTTCAGCTCAATACAACTTAGCATAACTATAGATATAAACTACCGGAGGGTCAATTTTTTGGATATTACGCTTGATCTATGCAACAACACATATGAACCTTATCACAAGCCCAACCACACACTCTACTATATCGACGCTAAATCGAATCACCCACCGATGGTGAAAAGAGCCATTATTCCTGCAATATCGAGTAGGATATCTAAGCTGTCCAAGAATCAACAAATATTCGACAGCAGTAAGCAATTCTACTATGAAGCTTTAAACAGATCAGGATACAAGGAAAAAATTAATTACCTTGTGCCTCCTTCGGTTGGGAATGGGGGACTAAACGGGAGACCGATAGCCTCTCGATCAATGGTTTCATATAATAGGGCAATGGGCAAGGCTAGATATAGGAGACCTGGTGTATCCCACGGTAATGTAGACCAGGTAGGGAGGGAACCGGTTGATGATAATATTCGTGAAGTTGGAAGTAACGAATTGAACTAACATGCTACCCAAACTCCTATGTGTGTGTGTGTGTGTGTGTGTGTGTGTGTGTGTGTGTGTGTGTGTGTGTGTGTGTGTGTGTGTGTGTGTGTGTGTGTGTGTGTGTGTGTGCAATTCTGCTTGAATGCCACGGAATTTTAGCGTTTTTTGAAATTCTCTTAGTAATGTTCTCGACGTAGCGAGAAAGCTTTCGGGTCTCTGGTGGTAGTTGGTATAATATGGCTCCGAGGGTTCTTATTACAGCTATCTCTAGCGCTTTCGATCGTCGTGATCATTATCAGTAGTATGATTAATTTTTGTTGGGTTTTTTCCTTTTGTGATTTTTACCATTTTCTCGAAAGTTTTGGCAAGAGAAGAGGGGAGGGAAAAGGAAAAGAAATGAGGATGTGGTTGAGTCTAATGTTAATTTTATATTTGTGGATTTATTTAGTTTATTTAGTTTTATTATTTTATTTTATATTTTATTAATTTATATTTTGTACATTTATTTATTCAATATTTTTAATTATGGAATACGTTTTTATGGAATATTATTGTCGCATATTTTTGCTAGTATATATATATATATATATATATATATATATATATATATATATATATATATATATATATATATATATATATATATATATATGAAGAGTTCGAACGCAAAACGCGATAAATCCAATTCGTTTAAATTGAGACCGTAAACAATAAAAACACGAATATATTAAATCTAGACTGTGAATAAAAGTTGATTTTAATTGAAATCAAAAATAAATTATGTCGGTATCATATTATGTAACGCATAGTTTTGAAGTGTCGTCGAGTGTTGAAATGCAACACTTTTTGTAGGGACAGTTTCGTGATTTTCAAAATGCCGTTTATCGCGTTTTGCATTCGAACCCTTCATATATATATACATCCCACCTTCCGACTTTGGTTCACATCTTTCTAAGATGAGATGGTGGTAAATACCTACTATCAACGAGTTAGGCTCGGGCTTCACCGGGGCATCATCGGGGCACCACAAGACACATGCACGACCCTATTAACACCAATTTGTTAAATCAGTAAATGGCCAATCGGTAAGGTTTTCATTCTGAATCGACGTTGGTAACTTCGTTCGTTGGCGAAGCTCAGTTTTTGCTAAGTCATAAAGAAACAAAGGAAAGAGTCACCCATTTGGAACGTGTGTTCGTGATTATCTTCTACGGTGATGTCGTCAGACCCGTCATATCCTTGATCATGGATCAACGATTGGACTAAGAAAACCAACAAAAAAGACAGACAGTACAAAGAAGACATTAAGAAAGAAAAAAGAAAACAAACACAAAATGCAAATTGCTTTCCTTTGGTATATTTTAAAACTACTAGCAAAGCAGATGTAATCAACACAAAAAATACGTCAACAAAAATATCGTGATATCTGCTTATTATATCTGATTTCTAAATATAAAACACAATTATTTAAGAAATATTTAAAACAAGCTAGCATTGATTGGCCCCACCCTTTCTTCTTCTCTTCACCCTACTCTCTATCTCTACAAATCTACTATCAGACCTTGTATGTAGTATTGTTGTCATATTTCGGCTGGTGAATCTCTGTCCCATTTGAGGGTTCTTGATAAGGTGCAGAAACGTATCTGTAATTTGATTGCCCACACCCTTTCTTCTTCTCTTCACCCTCTCTCTCGCAGACGTGACGTTGCTAGTGTCAGTCTTTTCTATAAATACTATTATTACATGTGTTCTTCAGAATTATGTGATCTATTCCCCACTTCTTTTGTTCCAGCTCGTTTGACTTGTATGTCTAGTGGTCTCCATCAGTTAATACAGCTTCCTATTCCAGTAGCTTCTTTCCAAGAACCGCAGGCTTGTGGAACTTTCTTCCTGCTGACTGTTTTCCTCCTACGTGTAACTTTTGCTTTTTCAAGACTAAGACCAATAGGCATTACTTGTCTTTGCGATAATGATATATTTTTTTAATGATATTTCACCCCAAACAAGGCAGGACGCCACTATAGACGTAAGGGGCTACTGAGAATTAGGGAGTAGGTTTAGGTGTCATTCTAAGTTGGGAGCTGTGCAGCGAGATGTCTGTTTACATTAGTTTTAAACCTCTGCATGTCGGTACTGTCTGGGAAACGGAGTTCCAGAGGCCAGCAGCACGATTTCCTCGCTATTGGAGTAGAAGGCTCTCCGGCATCTGGGAACCTCCACAGTGAATGGATGTCATATATATATATATATATATATATATATATATATATATATATATATATATATATATATATTAAATTCCCGAAACAGTTTTTCATGGTAAACAACTGATGATCCCTTAAATAATGTTAGAAGCAAACTAATATAATAACTGTAAGAACTAAATTGACTTACATGAGTGATTTTCCACTGAACGACTTGGGACTTAATTTTTTTTTGTTTTTTTTATAGTTTTAATGGTTGAGAAACTCCCGAGACTATATATATATATATATATATATATATATATATATATATATATATATATATATATATATATATATATATGGAAAATGAAAAAGCAAAGCCAAAAACTATATTATTCATGTATTAATCAACGTTTCGTCTTTATTGTAGACTTCCTCAGGATGAAGAAAAATGCAGAAAAAAATATATATGCGTGTGTATATATAAGGAACTGATTAAAGAATTAGATAACACTATAGATTTACTGTTTGCAGGAGGGAAAGGTAAATACATAGACTTTGTTAAATCTAAGGTTTTTGTGTAAAACTAAGAATGGTAAGACGAGTGTTTCTTCAACTGATCTGCGAATACTTATAAGTCACCTTATTAAAGAGAGTTATTTTCAAATAGGAAATAAAGTACTACTTCAAACTATAGGCATTCCAATGGGTTTGGATCTTGCACCAATCTCTATCTACATTGGTTGAATATGTGTGTGTGTGTGTGTGTGTGTGTGTGTGTGTGTGTGTGTGTGTGATTAATAAAAAATGATATATCTAGACATAATAGTTATCATGGTTGCAAACGATTTATTGACGTTTATTTAATGATTAGTAGGAGTTTGGAAATACTAATCAGTTGCTATAACGAAATGAGTTAGAATTAAATTGTGAATATTATCGGATTGACATCCTCTATTTTATCAACAAACGGCGTAAACACAAAAACAGAAACCAACCCGAATTCACTTCAACAACAAAAGCTAAAAAAAATGAGTTAGAATTAAATTGTGAATATTATCGGATTGACATCCTCTATTTTATCAACAAACGGCGTAAACACAAAAACAGAAACCAACCCGAATTCACTTCAACAACAAAAGCTAAAACTGGGGCCATAAAAATCAGCTCCCAGAGACAGTCGAACAAAAAGGCGCAAAAAGCTAAAAATGATGATCACGTGGCGTGCTCTGTACTACGTCCGCCAAACCACTGTGAAAACATATAAAAACAGACCGCGCAACAAAATCTGCCTACTTTTCTTCTTTCTCATTAATTCTTTTCTCTACCCTCGCCCAAAGGCGAGGGGTAGAGGGGTGCCAACGCGCCGTTGACTACAAAACACACACCCACACACATACACAAAGGCTTACACTCCTATCATCTTCAACGCATACACCCTCACACTTCTGATAAAGGCACATACACATGCCAATTCCTAAACGAATTATCAACTCTCACGCATGCACATTCGTACAACCACGAACAAAAGGCGACACACATTCACACACTTCGACACATGGCTACACAACGCACATACATACATATTCATAAATCACAAGCAATGAACATTTATCGTTTCTCTAACTGGACACTTGACATGAACACTTAATGCTCTGTAATTTGTAATTTGTAAATTTATAAATATTTGGTGTTACTTTAAAATTACGTTTTATTCTTCCTCCAACTTATGCATACCTTATCTTTTATTTAACTTTCATACATATTTGTCCATGTTTTATCTGTTTACACAATCTAAATGTAAGCGTAGATCTTAGCATTTTCTCTAAGACGCAATATCTTACTAAGCTGAGCTCGGCGCTCCCACAATATACAGGAACACAAACTACATTTATTGATTTGGATATAAAAAATAAGGGTGGAAGGTTTATCTATAAAAGTTTTGATAAAAGAAATTCTTTTCATTTTCATATCGTTCATATGCCGCATAAAAATTGTACTTGCCCTGTGTATATTTTTTACGGGAGCATTATGTCCGAGTTTCTGAGAATAGCTCGCGTTACTTTAAGATTAACAGATTTTATACATCCAGCTGCTGCTTTAGGAATAAGAATGATTACACATGGTGGTGATAAAAATAAAAATTATTAAAGACAAATAAGGCAATAACCCGCTATCCTGACCCTTTTAAGTCATATCAAATTAATCAAAGTAAATTGATTGAGAAAATCCAAAACTATCTAAGAAATTTAGTATAAAATGTTTAACGTGTATAAATAGTACTACCCCACCCAATAGACCGGTATTGTCTGGGCCTTCGGGTCTGGATTTACGCCGGTCTATTGGTTGTCGGTCCTGTGCAGTTCTAGAAGGTGCACCCTTCGAGACTTTGCCTTTTCACCCTTTGAGAAGGGGTTAGTTTATTGCTAATCGCCTGAGGCGCCCCTACCGGGGAATGCCGACGGGCTGCCCATGCAATTTTTAAATGACCAGAGCGCTCAAATTCTCGAGCGCTGGTTCTTCAAATCCCACTTTCCCGACCTTGTGTCACATCTTACCTTGTGGGAGGAAGATAAATAGATCTAGTGTACTATATATTTAAAAAAAAAATAGATGTATAAAAATGTAATATATATATATATATATATATATATATATATATATATATATATATATATATATATATATATATATATATATGAATAGATTTTTGTAGGTACAAAGTTTTAATAAGCAGTGATGTAATGTTAGACGTACTGCCATTATTATCTATAATGAGGATTTTTTATGATTTCTATTATAAAAGAGGAAGAAAGAAACACGAGAAGGGGAACAAAGATGAATCACTTCGTAACTTTTTTTCTTTCTCTATGAGGATTTTTTTTCCTTTTCCAAACGAGTATTGAGAAAAAAATACTCGTTTGGAAAAGGAAAAAATCCTCATAGAGAAAGAAGAAAAAGTCACGAAGTGATTCATCTTTGTTCCCCTTCTCGTGTTTCTTTATTTCTCTTTTATAATATAAATCATTAAAAAAACTCATCATAGATAATAATGGCAGTGCGTCTAACATTATTTCACTGTTTATATATATATATATATATATATATATATATATATATATATATATATATATATATATATATATATATATATATAAAGAGGGTAGTGCAGTATTAGTGCAGTTCCAACGAGAGAAAAGTATATATGTAAAGAAGTAAGGCTACCAACATTTGTAAAAAGTTTTTGAAACATCGGCCTGCTTGAAATATATACAACATTTTAAACTTAACTCCTTAAAAACTATTTTCATTCGTGGTGCACGGAAGTATTTTAAAATGGCCCTAATTCTCAAAATTATATCTTAATAAGTACTTTTTATATACGGTTCAATTGAACATTATTCTATTTTGAACACTTTTAACGCAGTTTCAACGAAATCCCTTTTCCATATTTACATCCTTCGTCACCGGTCATTTTGTCAACGGACATTCACCAACTGGAAAGACTCTATATTTTGATAACCTTTTTATACACACACTCTTACTTTCCATTACTTTATATTGTTTTTAAAATTTTTTAAATTTTGAATTTTGAATTTTGGATATTCCCCTTCCAACTTATCCATCTATGTAATTCCTCTGATGATAATCTTTGAAAAGCCTGGCGTAAGGAAAGAAAAAGAAACATGTTTTTGTCGAGTACACCTTGCATTGAACAATCGAAGATGAAATAGATTTGTCATCCGCGCATCTTTATCTCTCTTCCTTCATTTATCTTTATAATTGCGCTATCTCGTATATTGAGATTGAACCATTTCACTATAGGTTCAAGTATACTTTTAGTCTTATATATATATATATATATATATATATATATATATATATATATATATATATATATATTTACTTGAGAAATGATGGTGTAGTTTTGAAAAAATAAAGCTCATTTTGTGGCATCATCAATTTTTAAGTAAATACTTTCTCATAACAACGTGATTATCAACTAACGAAGTGACAAGTTCGTTCAGGTCACAAGTAAGACGTTAATCCTAATCAACCAATGTTAAAATTAAGACATCATCTATTTAATAATATTTATAATAAATATTGATCCAACATGTCACGGGTGCTTAGATGATATATATATATATATATATATATATATAATATATATATATATATATATATATATATATATATATATATAAGTAGAGCACTGTAAATGGTAGTACTAACACAGCATGACGTCACTTGCTTTACATGCATCATTCCTTCCCTTATAGAAGTAGAATGCCTGTACGTCTCGCCGCTTTAAATGTGTTAAGATTATCATTGTTTATAAGCTGTTCAGAATTGGCCGATCGGTTAGCGACGTTGGATTTGGGTTGAAAAATACTTGTTAATCCAGGGTTTCGAATCGTATGACCGGTAGTTAATAGTCATATCTCTATGCTGAAGAGTCCCGATTGAACGTACGTACATAGATAATAAACAATAACAAATATGTATATATATATATATATATATATATATATATATATATATATATATATATATATAAGGAGATTTAGTGAATTATAAGATTGCAATTGCTCAAAGAATTAGAACAACAAGTCTATTATGGCGTACGGTCGTTTCCAAAACATTCTGGAAATACTTTATTTCATTCTTTAATTTTTTTAAAAACCAACAAAAGCTACTCCAAAACGTCTCTTCATCAGCGCCTTTAGCACCACATCTTACAGAAATTCAAGGAAAAAATAACAAGCTCGTCTTAGAGGAACATCCATTGGCAGGAGGGCGTACATAGACCAATATTAGAAAAAGAATAAGTTACAGATATAAAATAGGGATATAAAGATAAAACTGATAATGATAATAATAAAACCTTATAAACATTATAAAGATTAGTAAGAAAAAATGAAAAAAATAAAAATAAGAACAAAAATAAAGAGTAAAAATAAAATAAAATATAATATAAAAATAATAGAATATATGAAGGAAAAATAAAATCAGAGGATAAGAAGTAAAGATAAAAATAAAATAACAAATCAAAAAATAAAAATAAAAATAAAAGTAAAAATAAAAATAAAAATAAAAATGTAAAAAATATTAAAGTATAAAAAAATATAAGAAAATATAAAAGAATTAAAAAATTGAAAAATTAAAAAGTAAAAAGTAAAAAATATATAAAAAAATATATAAAAAATATAAAAAAATATAAAAATATAGAAATACACAAAATAAAGAATGAAGTGTAATAGAGTAAAATAAAATAAAATAAAAAATAAATAAAATATAAAACATAGAAGATAAAATAAAGTAAAATAAAAATGTAAGTTCGATAATAGAAATATAAAGGAATACGAATATATGAACAATATAAAAATACATATGCAGACATATATACATATATATATATATATATATATATATATATATATATATATATATATATATACAAACGCACATATATACACATACATAAAAATATATAACAAAATAATAAAGTTAATAAAATTATAAATAAGTAAATAAAAATTGTTAACTTATAATATAGAATAAAGGTAAATTAAGAAATAATAGAGGTAAAATTAATAATAAATAGAATTAAAGATAAAAAACTAAGGTATCAATAAGGAGATGATATTAAAAATTAGAAATATAAAATGAAAATATAAGATAAATATAAAGGAGATAATTAATAATATTAGAATGTATTAATAAGGACTTAGAACTATAAATGAAAATAATATAGAAGTTTAAATAAGTTCAGGGGATAAAGGTTGATTATTATCAAGGCTCCTTTACTAGAGGTTTTTTTAAGAAAAACATTGCGTAATGAGATGATTTGGGTAGGAGGAACAGCATATGGGAATGTATGGACAACGGTAAAATTTAGGAGGAGAAAAGACACCTTATAAAACATTATTATAGGAGAAGGGTCAAGGGTGACTAGGAAAATAAAGGATGTAATATAATAGATTAGCTGTATAGTTGGGACTATATTAACATCCGTGCACGGACAGGTGCATGAGTACATGAGAGAAATGGGGGAACAGAAGGAAGTTTTCTGTTAATTCCGTTGGTTTCCCGTTAATTCTGCTGGTTTACAAAGAGGATAGAACGCATTTCATAGGAAATAGTTATCATATTTCTCCGATTGGGGTCCTATATGAGTCCGGCGTTCAAACCAATAAGTCAAACTGGAATGACATTAGATGTGGGAGGATGAATCATATCAGGAAACGTTATAAATATGGTCCGGGTGTTATGAGTTATTTAGGAGAAAATCGAAGTAAGACAGAATTTGAGCTTCGATGAACTAATATAGTTCTTGGATGAATTGGTTGGAGGAAATGAATAAATTGGTTTTAACCCACATTCTATTGGGGAAAAAGTCGTCATACCTCGGAGGCGTATATATTTTTAGAATTCCCTTTTACATACGTTATATGTATGTAATCCAGTTTTTATAGGAGATTCAAAGCGGTAATTTGTAGATATTTGTTCACAGCATATTTTCGCCGTGGAAGTCAATCGAGTGTTCCTGTTATTGGTTTCAGTGTTAGAATGAGGGTGGTTGACGTTTAGGATTTTTGACTTATTAAAGCTAAGTTAGGGGTGGGGGATAAATATAAGGGTGTGAGGTTGTTGGTCTATAGAGGGAATGGACAGAGACGCTGAAAAATGGGGTTGGGAGATGAAATTCGAGCTTTATGGCCTTGAGATGAGGAGACTCCTATTTGCGAAGGTGTTTATTACCAGACTAGAGTCATTAGGCACTTCTTAGAGATGTAATACGCGGGGGGGGGGGTGATTTTCTATGGGGTAATTTCTTATAGTTGGAGGTACAGATTCACAGACACGTGGACACACACATCGAATTACACTCATCGACCTACAGACTTACAGCCCTGTCGAAGTGCTTTCCTAGGTCACTGGTAAATTATTTTAATAAATTTGGCATTGGAGCCAAAGGCTTATTTTGGGCTTGTTAAGAGGTACTTCCATAGATCGGCGAAACAGGACAATATTATTGAAAGAAGGGGGGGGATACAATTTATTTTATTGTAACCAGTTATATGCCTTCAAAAGTAATTAGGGAATGGTCTCGATTGTGCTATCAGTTACCACCCCCGCTATCCATTAATGGTAGTTGAATGAAGGGCATGGTTTATTACAAAATAGCTATTGTTAAAAATCTATTAAACCGTGCCAAATTAATCCTCTCCTCTAAAAAATACTATTCATCAAATTAAAAAAAATATTTTTAAAAAGTACTTATTAACAACGAATTTCTTAATTATATCGTTGATGAACAAATAAAATTAATGATTCGAAACTTAAAAAACACCAGTACAAATAATAACATTCAACATCACAACTCAAACAATATTAACATATACTATTGTAATCAAATGCAACCAAACTTTAGATTAGAAGAAACACCATGAAAAATATTATACGCAGATACATACCCCCAATTGAAAATAACAATAAAACAATAACAATAAAATTAAACTCATTATTTACTATAAGAAATTTAAAACCCAAAATCTTGTAGTAAAAAAATATTTCTCCCCAACTCAAAAACCACTAGAAAGAACCAATGTTGTTTATAAGTTTTAATGCCCTTTGGATGAATGTAACTCCCATAATAATAATAAAGCTAATATCTACATTGGTTTTACAAGCACTACCCTATCCCGTTGCCTCACGATGCATCTTGTAAACTCTAGCTCAATTTACCAACATCTACAAAAACATAACTGCCCTCCCTCTGATTTAAGACAGATTCTAGTTAATAACACTAAAATTATGCATTCCGAAAGCAATTTTAAAAAAATACTCGAAGCTATCTACGTAAAAACACAACAACTTAAAATGAACAACATCACATATGAAACCAGTAGTTACATTTTAAAATGCTTAACGTAATGGATTTTGTTTTCTGATGCCACCCAGCGTTCCTGAATTTAAAATCGTCAACGACTTCCTGGAACAATGCAGAAACCGTTCTATGCGTGTTTCTCCACCGTCTTTTAAAAATTATCTTCTTTCTCCAGCTTTTTTGTTCATTTGCTTTTGACACCTGAGGATGATTTGACGAAGAATCGAAAACGTTCGTGAAACCTGTGAAACCTATGGAACATTTATTAATTGTTTTTATTATTTTAATACAAAAAAGACCATCAGAAAAATTGAAAAAATAAAAAAAGGTATAATTAAACAGACGAATTCTGTTATTTTTAACAATGTTTGCATATATATATATATATATATATATATATATATATATATATATATATGTGTGTGTGTGTGTGTGTGTGTAAAAAATTAATGTGAAAAATATATATTATAATATATCTACCATTTATTTTCTAGTTGTTGATGTATAGAAATATCAATTGTCTTTTATAAAAACGTTTTTTTTTAATGAGAAGAAAATTTTCGGCCACGATTCTTCGGCCTTCGTCAATGTAAACACACACACACACACATATATATATATATATATATATATATATATATATATATATATATATATATATATATATATATATATATATATATATATATATATATGAACTATTGAAATCATGAAGAAAATAACATTGGATAATTTACAAATTTATTAAATTATCAAGTGTTCAAGCAAGAAATAGAATAAACTGACCTTTAATCCATGGATTTTCAAAGAATTGCTCTTTTCCGAAGAAGGGGAGACCCAATAGAAGTACAACTTATTGGTAAGCATTAAATTGAAAATTCGCAACAACAAAAAATGTTAAGATCTGCATAAATCAGAAATAGTTCAAGAAAAGTTTCAAAATCGGTAGAAATTGATTGTAACAATGTAGATATTGAAAATCTTATTTGAATGGTATATTATGTTGTGAAATGATTGAATCCAATACAATCCATGGTCAGAAGATCATGAAAAGTCAATAATTTAATAGAAACATCAACAATAATTTGTAATTCTATTGTTTTTCCCCTTCTGGGGAGAAACGCAATTCTTTAAAGATCAATGGATTTATCGGGTTGAGCACTGTCGTTAAATGATGTCATCTGCCACTACTTAGCGTAATGCAAAGCTCTTTGTAAATAAACAAATTAGGCATTGTATAATGGCAGTCAATGTTTATATGAAGAAATGATAGATATCATCTACGAACGCCTATTTCGTAGCTTAGTGGTAAGAGCTGCCGACTATCAACTAGATGGTTGGGGATTCGATCCTTGACTTTGGATGGGTGCTTGTCTAACCGCACTGAAGAGTTGTGATACAGCAAAACGGTCTGTTTGTGGATTACTATATATATATATATATATATATATATATATATATATATATATATATATATATATATATATATATATATATATATATGAATTACGAATAACAGAATGGAAAAAAAATTAAACACAGGAAAAAAATTAGATAAACGAGAGATTGATTGGTTTCGTTCGGATCAACGAAGTCTTTAATTTTTATTTTTTCCTGTGTAACATCGACTTGACGATGTTAGAAATCTAAATATATGAAATTATGTTCAAAAGATATTTTAAATGTTGTTACATGACCCTTATGGATAGTAATTTGCTTCATTCCACAAAATGAAAGCATAACGAACGGACTTGCTGGCCTGAAGATGTTGAGCTTATTGAATCTGCGACTGAAATATGTTCTGAATGTGTAGCCAAACTATGTTTTTATAAATATAACTCTTTCTGTTATAAGTAAGTAGCTTTATTTATTATTGAGCACCATTATATAAACACAGTAAAGATTCTCAGGAGTTTTACCCTGTGGATACAAATCTTGCCTGGATATACATAAAATATATAAATTCCGTCCAGATTCCCGAGTTCGACAGAAATATTCCCGAGTTCGAAAAGATACACCTGAAGAAGGCCGGAGGTTACAGCGGCCGAAACGCTGTGGTAATAACACTCAAAATGAGAACAGTAGTCCGAATAATCCAAATTATACAAAAGGAATATATAAATAAACTTTTTTTCTTACCTTAATGCATGGATTTTCAAAAAATATATGCTTTTATCATCAGAGGAGATCATAGGGATAAATCATTAAAATTATGTTACTATTATTATTATTTATTATTTGGTATATTTTCTTATATGTTTTATATTTTTATATTTTTATATTTCCAAATCTGTGAAAAACAGTAATATAATTTTACTGATGTATCCCTCTGATCTCCTCTGATTATAAAAGCATACATTTTTGAAAACTCATGGATTAAGGAAAGACAAAAAGTTTATTTAATGATTCCTTGTTTTAACTATTTGATGATATAATAAATATTGTACTTTATCCAAGTTTTATTCTCATCATTCTTTTTCTTATATTACTGCGCTATTTTCTATATTGAGCATTGATTTTTCAAGTTAGGATATAATTTAAAGATAAAATTTTATCTATTATTATCTTTATTATCTCTACATTAATATTATATATATATATATATATATATATATATATATATATATATATATATATATATATATATATATATATATATATATATATATATATATATATATATGAAACAATCCAACAAAAGATATAAGCGTCAACTAATATCTTATAATTAGTGAAACATCCGGATAAAAACTGAAGCTCAATATACTGAATAGAGCATTAATATTATATATATATATATATATATATATATATATATATATATATATATATATATGTTGTGGTCCCTAGGTCTTACTGGATTCTAGGACAAGAATTCATCATCTGGTGAAGTATCCAGGTAACTGCTGTTACTTAAGGTAACATTACTTGGACAAGGTGCACCATTCTACGTATGAACCAGTGTCGAGCCGTGTCGATGGGATCTTATTTGGGCTTCGAATTCTATGTTATTTTAAATATATGGTCAGGGTTTACTTGTTGAGGGGAGTATCCTCATATCAGGTTGTCCTGACAAACCCTTGTAAAGAGAGACCAAAGTCACTCGAAGATAGTATCTAGTAGGTAATTGAAACTCTTCTAATATATATATATATATATATATATATATACCGTATTTCTTAATTGAGAGAGTTTCCCAGCAGAGTGCTCAATTATTAATGCAAAAGTAATATTAACTAGATAATTAATACGAGCATGATATTTATTAATATTAAACAAAAAGTTACAACAACATCCGGACCAATGTTTCAGATCCGAGAAAATCGGACCTTCATCAGCGGAGTCGTATAGCTATACGACTCCGCTGATGAAGGTCCGATTTTCTCGGATCTGAAACATTGGTTCAGATGTTGTTTAACTTTTTGTTTAATATATATATATATATATATATATATATATATATATATATATATATATATATATATATATGTGTGTGTGTGTGTGTGTGTGTGTGTGTGTGTGTGTGTGTGTGTGTGTGTGTGTGGAGAGAGAGAGAGAGAGAGAGAGAGAGAGAGAGAGAGAGAGAGAGAGAGAGAGAGAAAGATATATATATATATATTATATAAGATAATGTATTTGACACAAATTCCGGCCACGGTGAAGTCCGTGAATGGCAAATTAATCACCCGACACACGAGATGCCACGACGATTAGGATTAACGTCTTTATTTGTGACCTGAACGGACTCGTCACTTCAAAACATTCTCTTTCCTTTTATCTCTCTCTCTCTCTCTCTCTCTCTCTTTCTCTCTCTCTTTCTCTCTCTCTCTCTCTCTTCTATTTTGTAATAATCTTAATACAAACTAGAAGTAAGTCCTGTGACTTTAATCAAGTCAATCAAGACGCGCGCACTTAAACGCTACAAGAACCAATTAGTTTCACTTATAAAAACTCAACCTAATTAACAACTAAAAAGAACTGGTTTTCGTAAGATACGTTCAATCAATCTGCGCGCTTAGCGATGAACTCAGTTATTTCAAAGTGGGGCGGTACGGACCGACAGACCGACGGGTGCGCATAGACACTTATAGAGATGCTTGAACGCATCTACAATTACATGCTATTTCAAATCTAAGCGCAGCAGACTAACGGACAGACGGCCAGAGCCTCTTATAAAGATACTTGGAAATATTCTGTATTTTGTCAACCTTCTCACACACTTACACCACTTTCTATTATCTTGTAAAAAATTTAAAATTTTGTAATTTTGGCTACTTCCCTGCCAACTTATCTATCTATGTAATTCTTCTGATGATAAGATTCCAATCTTTGAAAAGCCTGGCTTAAGGAAAGAAAACATAAGCATGTTTTTTATTGAATACATCTTGCATTAAACAACTGAAGATGAAATAGATTTGTCATTATTACATTTTTATTTTTCCTTTTTCATGTATCCCTCTTCCTCTCTTTTTCTTTCTCTCTCTCTCTCTCTCTCTATATATATATATATATATATATATATATATATATATATAGAGAGAGAGAGAGAGAGAGAGACAGACAGACAGACAGAGACAGAGAGAGAGAGACAGAGAGAGATACATAAATAGATAGATATAAACAAGTTCAAATGTATTGATAAAATGCACTTGAACCAATATTTTTAAAGTGCTCAATACAAGGTAAAACTTTATAAATATACATTATATAAACATTTAAAATGGCCTATATGAAAGCAATTATGTTCTTTTTTCTGTTTTTTTTCTTGACAAATTATTTTTCCAGATAAGGTGTATTGAGTACTGAAACATGATTGCATTTATGTAGGCTATATGAAATGTTTGATATATATATATATATATATATATATATATATATATATATATATATATATATATATATAGAGAGAGAGAGAGAGAGAGAGAGAGAGATACTATTGCTCTATCTCGTATATTGAGCTAATCCTTTTCACAATAGGTTACATATACTATAAGTTTTCACTTTGGTTTATTTTGATCCTATATATATATATATATATATATATATATATATATATATATATATATATATATATATATATATGTATATATATATATATATATATATATATATATACATATATATATATATATATATATATATATATATATATATATATATATATATATATACATATATATATATATATATATATATATATATATATATATATATATAGTCGTGGAAGTTTTTACTTGAGAAAAAGGTCAGCGCATCTGAAGGGGCATACTCTGGCTCAACAAAAATAGCCTGGGCAGTATCGTCGGGATCTACCGGTAGAGGGCTTCCTAGGTGATTAGCAATAAACCAACCCCTTCTCAAAGAGAGAAGGTAAATCCTAGAGGAAATCAAGTGAGCTGATGAATGAACAGTAGATTCTAAAGATGAGTAATACGCCAGGAGACAATATATAAGAAGAATAACGGTATCAGGAGATATCCCAAATCACACTAGTTGTGTGCGTGTCTCTTGTATATTGTTGGGATCAAATATCCCTGGAAGAAAGTTCAATTTTCGCACGTGAGAATGCAGTAACAATTATGTAGATAAGTGCAAAATAGAAACAGGGCAACAGCTTTTGTGAGAAGAAACACAACAACAATCGTATATAAGTTTAAAACGGTTTTACTTGTAAGAAAACATGAGGGCAAATATATACAACAAATGGTGAGTTCAAAGTTCAGAAAGGAGGAAGTGAATTCAGGTTTGCGAAAACGTGCTTCGCGAACTTATCTTGTGGGAATTCTGGTAACAGGTTGCACGTGTGCCCGCCTCCATTCTGGCTCTTGTCGAGATGTAGTCACTTCAGTCCAAGATGGTTGGTAACAGGAAGGAGTTGGGGCTCTCTGCGACTGCCGTCGAGGGCTTTGTCCCAATCGCATCCAGCCGCAGTCCTACCAGGTTCAAAAGGTGGGTCGAAAAAGAGGCCGGGACACAGCGTGCAAGCGGTTTTATGGGCTGACTCACGTGACCCCTAAAGGAGTAGGGATTGGGATGTCTGCCAGCCAATCCGTGAGACCTTTAAAGAACAAGGCTGCAGCCAGTCAGTGAGGGGGACGTTAATAAATTCCAATAATATTGTTATTATAAGAATGAAGGTCTGCTAACGGACACTGCCAGAATGTGAAAAGCGAGAGGAGGAATCCCGTCTGACCGTAACTTCTTCCTCGCTCTTGCCAAAAGTGAAGATGGCTGATTACAGTATCGTTAAATATATATGAATGAGTTACAATTTAAAAATGTGCAAAAACAAGATGTAAAGAGATACTTATTGGGTACATAACACAAAGAAGACGAATAAAAAAATATTTTTTGTTTTGTAAAGCTGGTTGTTTCTTTGTTACCGACAATGATATATAACAATATTAGCAAAGGGCATCTAGCATTGCATTTTCTAGGAAACGTCGATTTGCTAAAGATTTAAGTTCAGTGAACATTTAGTAGAGGTTTGTTGTATAGAGTGACCCCCCTTCCCCCTTCCCCCTCCCCCTCCCCCCCCCCCAAAAAAAAACTAGAATTTTTGTTTCGTTCTATTGGGTTAAGGAATAAGTCTTGGTCGTTTTTTTTTTTTTAAATATTTTCATTAAACAATTTTTGGGGGAAGCTAAACATGTGTTAGAACAAGCATTTCTTATTTCTAACATTTGTGTATATTTATGATTTTCGTTAAATTCATTATTTTTTTTATTCTATTTCAGACCCCTAACATGGAATGTCAAGTAAACCAAGTTTCTCATTTTCGACACCATTTCTGTTTGTATATAATTGATTAGTTAAAGCAGTTCGTGAAGTTTGTGACATGTATGAAGATGGCGTAATGCCTAAGAGTACCATCCAACATTGGTTTTCGCGCTTCAAAAAAAAAAAAAGAAATTTTGAGTTAGAAGGTGGGGAGCGCCCAGGTTGATCAGTTGAGTTTTATCAAAGAAGATTAAACCAGTTTCTTCACGAAAATCTGTCAGATCATCAGAGAAAAGGCGAAACAGATTAATTGCGATCACAAGACTATGATAAATCACCTTCATTCAATGAAGTATGTTCAGAAATTTGGTGCATAGGTGCTGAAATAAAGTGGTATATTGTGAGTGTTAAAGAATCAAATATGAAGAAATAATTTGCATGAAAACGATTCTGTGTAGATCAAAAATAATTCAGAAATTTGGTTCATAGGTGCTGAAATAAAGTGGTATATTGTGAGTGTTAAAGAATCAAATATGAAGAAATAATTTGCATGAAAACGATTCTGTGTAGATCAAAAATAATTCAGAAATTTGGTTCATAGGTGCTGAAATAAAGTGGTATATTGTGAGTGGTAAGATACAAATATGAAGAAATAATTTGCATGAAAACGATTCTGTGTAGATCAAAAATAATTCAGAAATTTGGTTCATAGGTGCTGAAATAAAGTGGTATATTGTGAGTGTTAAAGAATCAAATATGAAGAAATAATTTGCATGAAAACGATTCTATGTAGATCAAAAATAATTCAGAAATTTGGTGCATAGGTGCTGAAATAAAGTGGTATATTGTGAGTGGTAAGATACAAATATGAAGAAATAATTTGCATGAAAACGATTCTGTGTAGATCAAAAATAATTCAGAAATTTGGTTCATAGGTGCTGAAATAAAGTGGTATATTGTGAGTGGTAAGATACAAATATGAAGAAATAATTTGCATGAAAACGATTCTGTGTAGATCAAAAATAATTCAGAAATTTGGTTCGTAGGTGCTGAAATAAAGTGGTATATTGTGAGTGGTAAGATACAAATATGAAGAAATAATTTGCATGAAAACGATTCTGTGTAGATCAAAAATAATTCAGAAATTTGGTTCATAGGTGCTGAAATAAAGTGGTATATTGTGAGTGGTAAGATACAAATATGAAGAAATAATTTGCATGAAAACGATTCTGTGTAGATCAAAAATAATTCAGAAATTTGGTTCATAGGTGCTGAAATAAAGTGGTATATTGTGAGTGGTAAGATACAAATATGAAGAAATAATTTGCATGAAAACGATTCTGTGTAGATCAAAAATAATTCAGAAATTTGGTTCATAGGTGCTGAAATAAAGTGGTATATTGTGAGTGGTAAGATACAAATATGAAGAAATAATTTGCATGAAAACGATTCTGTGTAGATCAAAAATAATTCATAAATTTGGTGCATAGGTGCTGAAATAAAGTGGTATATTGTGAGTGGTAAGATACAAATATGAAGAAATAATTTGCATGAAAACGATTCTATGTAGATCAAAAATAATTCAGAAATTTGGTGCATAGGTGCTGAAATAAAGTGGTATATTGTGAGTGGTAAGATACAAATATGAAGAAATAATTTGCATGAAAACGATTCTGTGTAGATCAAAAATAATTCAGAAATTTGGTTCATAGGTGCTGAAATAAAGTGGTATATTGTGAGTGGTAAGATACAAATATGAAGAAATAATTTGCATGAAAACGATTCTGTGTAGATCAAAAATAATTCAGAAATTTGGTTCGTAGGTGCTGAAATAAAGTGGTATATTGTGAGTGGTAAGATACAAATATGAAGAAATAATTTGCATGAAAACGATTCTGTGTAGATCAAAAATAATTCAGAAATTTGGTTCATAGGTGCTGAAATAAAGTGGTATATTGTGAGTGGTAAGATACAAATATGAAGAAATAATTTGCATGAAAACGATTCTGTGTAGATCAAAAATAATTCAGAAATTTGGTTCATAGGTGCTGAAATAAAGTGGTATATTGTGAGTGGTAAGATACAAATATGAAGAAATAATTTGCATGAAAACGATTCTGTGTAGATCAAAAATAATTCAGAAATTTGGTTCATAGGTGCTGAAATAAAGTGGTATATTGTGAGTGGTAAGATACAAATATGAAGAAATAATTTGCATGAAAACGATTCTGTGTAGATCAAAAATAATTCATAAATTTGGTGCATAGGTGCTGAAATAAAGTGGTATATTGTGAGTGGTAAGATACAAATATGAAGAAATAATTTGCATGAAAACGATTCTGTGTAAATCAAAAATAAATCAGAAATTTGGTGCATAGGTGCTGAAATAAAGTGGTATATTGTGAGTGGTAAGATACAAATATGAAGAAATAATTTGCATGAAAACGATTCTGTGTAGATCAAAAATAATTCATAAATTTGGGGCATAGGTGCTGAAATAAAGTGGTATATTGTGAGTGGTAAGATACAAATATGAAGAAATAATTTGCATGAAAACGATTCTGTGTAGATCAAAAATAATTCAGAAATTTGGTGCGTAGGTGCTGAAATAAAGTGGTATATTGTGAGTGGTAAGATACAAATATGAAGAAATAATTTGCATGAAAACGATTCTGTGTAGATCAAAAATAATTCAGAAATTTGGTGCGTAGGTGTTGAAATAAAGTGATATATTGTGAGTGGTAAGATACAAATATGAAGAAATAATTTGCATGAAAACGATTCTGTGTAGATCAAAAATAATTCATAAATTTGGTGCGTAGGTGCTGAAATAAAGTGGTATATTGTGAGTGGTAAGATACAAATATGAAGAAATAATTTGCATGAAAACGATTCTGTGTAGATCAAAAATAATTCAGAAATTTGGTGCGTAGGTGCTGAAATAAAGTGGTATATTGTGAGTGGTAAGATACAAATATGAAGAAATAATTTGCATGAAAACGATTCTGTGTAGATCAAAAATAATTCAGAAATTTGGTGCGTAGGTGCTGAAATAAAGTGGTATATTGTGAGTGGTAAGATACAAATATGAAGAAATAATTTGCATGAAAACGATTCTGTGTAGATCAAAAATAATTCAGAAATTTGGTGCGTAGGTGTTGAAATAAAGTGGTATATTGTGAGTGGTAAGATACAAATATGAAGAAATAATTTGCATGAAAACGATTCTGTGTAGATCAAAAATAATTCATAAATTTGGTGCGTAGGTGCTGAAATAAAGTGGTATATTGTGAGTGGTAAGATACAAATATGAAGAAATAATTTGCATGAAAACGATTCTGTGTAGATCAAAAATAATTCAGAAATTTGGTGCGTAGGTGCTTAAATAAAGTGGTATATTGTGAGTGGTAAGATACAAATATGAAGAAATAATTTGCATGAAAACGATTCTGTGTAGATCAAAAATAATTCAGAAATTTGGTGCGTAGGTGCTGAAATAAAGTGGTATATTGTGAGTGGTAAGATACAAATATGAAGAAATAATTTGCATGAAAACGATTCTGTGTAGATCAAAAATAATTCATAAATTTGGTGCATAGGTGCTGAAATAAAGTGGTATATTGTGAGTGGTAAGATACAAATATGAAGAAATAATTTGCATGAAAACGATTCTGTGTAGATCAAAAATAATTCATAAATTTGGTGCGTAGGTGCTGAAATAAAGTGGTATATTGTGAGTGGTAAGATACAAATATGAAGAAATAATTTGCATGAAAACGATTCTGTGTAGATCAAAAATAATTCATAAATTTGGTGCATAGGTGCTGAAATAAAGTGGTATATTGTGAGTGGTAAGATACAAATATGAAGAAATAATTTGCATGAAAACGATTCTGTGTAGATCAAAAATAATTCATAAATTTGGTGCATAGGTGCTGAAATAAAGTGGTATATTGTGAGTGGTAAGATACAAATATGAAGAAATAATTTGCATGCAAACGATTCTGTGTAGATCAAAAATAATTCAGAAATTTGGTGCGTAGGTGCTGAAATAAAGTGGTATATTGTGAGTGGTAAGATACAAATATGAAGAAATAATTTGCATGCAAACGATTCTGTGTAGATCAAAAATAATTCAGAAATTTGGTGCGTAGGTGCTGAAATAAAGTGGTATATTGTGAGTGGTAAGATACAAATATGAAGAAATAATTTGCATGAAAACGATTCTGTGTAGATCAAAAATAATTCATAAATTTGGTGCATAGGTGCTGAAATAAAGTGGTATATTGTGAGTGGTAAGATACAAATATGAAGAAATAATTTGCATGAAAACGATTCTGTGTAGATCAAAAATAATTCATAAATTTGGTGCGTAGGTGCTGAAATAAAGTGGTATATTGTGAGTGGTAAGATACAAATATGAAGAAATAATTTGCATGAAAACGATTCTGTGTAGATCAAAAATAATTCATAAATTTGGTGCATAGGTGCTGAAATAAAGTGGTATATTGTGAGTGGTAAGATACAAATATGAAGAAATAATTTGCATGAAAACGATTCTGTGTAGATCAAAAATAATTCAGAAATTTGGTGCATAGGTGCTGAAATAAAGTGGTATATTGTGAGTGGTAAGATACAAATATGAAAAAATAATTTGCATGAAAACGATTCTGTGTAGATCAAAAATAATTCAGAAATTTGGGGCATAGGTGCTGAAATAAAGTGGTATATTGTGAGTGGTAAGATACAAATATGAAGAAATAATTTGCATGAAAACGATTCTGTGTAGATCAAAAATAATTCATAAATTTGGTGCATAGGTGCTGAAATAAAGTGGTATATTGTGAGTGGTAAGATACAAATATGAAGAAATAATTTGCATGAAAACGATTCTGTGTAGATCAAAAATAATTCATAAATTTGGTGCATAGGTGCTGAAATAAAGTGGTATATTGTGAGTGGTAAGATACAAATATGAAGAAATAATTTGCATGAAAACGATTCTGTGTAGATCAAAAATAATTCAGAAATTTGGGGCATAGGTGCTGAAATAAAGTGGTATATTGTGAGTGGTAAGATACAAATATGAAGAAATAATTTGCATGAAAACGATTCTGTGTAGATCAAAAATAATTCAGAAATTTGGGGCATAGGTGCTGAAATAAAGTGGTATATTGTGAGTGGTAAGATACAAATATGAAGAAATAATTTGCATGAAAACGATTCTGTGTAGATCAAAAATAATTCAGAAATTTGGTGCATAGGTGTCCCACTTGTAAATCGTAAATTTGACGAAATGCAAGTATGGAAGTCAAACTGTCCTGTTTATTGGAAAAGTTTTAAATGCGTTATAACAGGGAGACACCGGTTGACTGGCAGATGACATTGAGAAAAGTGAATAAAGTTTTTCAATGAAAATAATTGTATTTTTAACCTGTGACTCGTTGGGTAAAGATCATGACAATAAAATATTTTGAAAAACACTCACGGCTTATTCCTCAACCTAAGACAATGGTTTGTATGACACGGTGGTGGTGGTGGTGGGGTAAATGCAATGGTCAACGCTTTGCCACGGGCTTGACAGAAAATATTATCTCGGTTCCCTGGGCGTTTCTATGGTTACGCTACACGCACCGGTGATTGCCCCGTTCCCGCTTCTCTGTCAAGTGAAATAAATATTGCGTGTTAGAGAGCATCCTCCCTCAGCTGGGTCTGATCTTTATTTCAGTTTTAGCACCTGATGTGAATAATAAGTTTCTCCCTACCCAGAAGATAATATGTCATTTTAATTTGAAAAGACATCAAATAACGTTTTCTTTTTTATTTATTGGTTTGTTTGTTCATAAAAATCAAATATGACCTAAAAAAACAAACTTGTTTCTACATGCAACAAGTCAATCACGTAAATGAAACTAACGAGATTTTATGTTTCGGAATTTTTTTAGATAAGGATGGATAATTTGTATTGTTCGGACTATTATTCTCACCTTGGATGTTATTCTCACAACGTTTCGGTTGATGTAACCTACGACCCTTTCATGTGCGTCTTGTCGAACTCGGAACTATTTGTGTCGAACTCTTTATATAATTTACAAATTGAACCCCTTTATTTAATCCACGAAGGTAGATTGTCCTCGTTCCGTCAGCCATGGCGAGTCTAAAGTTTTATTATATTCTTAGTTAGTATCGCCTGTAGAAATATATGGTGGAATTGAATGGGGGCAGGTTCTATGCACTAGCATTTTCTATGGAGAAAAACGTTAATTATGGAAGAAAAACGTTAATTAACCCTAACCCTTACCATAATGGTTAGAAGAAGACCCATAGTATGACTAGCAAACGGGCTAGCTGTATAAGCTGTTTTAGGCCTATTAAACTATGAACTAGTATCCTAACTGTGGATTTTTAGTCTTTTGTGTTTTTAGGTATGGTAGTTTGGTAGTTTTGTTTTACGGCATATCAACCCTTTTTGGGTTATTTAATGCCGAATCTGGTCTTGTTTTCTTCTCTTTTTTGTTTCTTTCCCCTTTTAATATCTGTTTCTATTTAACCCATAGTTGGGACCCTAACAGGTACTACCACTCCGGGTCAGGGTGGACCTGGGAGCAATGGTAATTAAGAGGAGGCTCCACATTCCCCAAAGTCCGTAAGCCGGATCTCACCATCGGATGTAGTTTAAGGTCATATCCAGGACCGGGAGTAGGGTAGGAAAAATAAAAATAAAAAAGGGGAGGGAAAAAGGGAGAGGGGCTGTTGTTTTTGTTTTTGGTTTTGTAGAACATAATTAAGTTTTACAAACAAAAAAAAACAAAAAAAAAAAACGTCAATGTAGGTGAATTTCGTCTCAGGGAGCCACAGGGCAGCCTGATCTGTTTTTAGGAATTAGTTTTATTAAATCAGAAAATAAATAAGAATTATAAAATAATTGAAAAATAAATACAATAATGTTAACGAATAGAGATATGACATAAAAATAATTTTGCATAGTTTAGGGGAGTTAGCAGGTAAAAACTCTGATGGAGTTGTTTCCCTTTGAACACTAATTGTTTTTGTTTCGATTAGAATTGGCGATGAAAAAGGATAGACAATCTACCGTGTTAATTAGATAAAATATTATAATTTTGAATTTTTAAACTAGTTTTTAACTTTTTTAACATTTTTAACTTTTAAATTCTTTTACTGTTTGTCGATTTTATTTTATTTTTTTACTATAAAATATAATAATTTTGAATTTTTAAACTAGTTTTTAACTTTTTTAACTTTTTTAACTTTTAAATTCTTTTACTGTTTGTCTATTTTATTTTATTTTGTTGTTTTTTTTTGCTATAAAATATAATAATTTTTCTATAAAATATAATAATTTTTAAACTAGTTTTTAACTTTTTAAACTTTTTTTTAATATTTTTAACTTTTAAATTCTTTTACTGTTTGTCTATTTTATTTTATTTATTTATTTTTACTATATTGCTGATGTTTACTTTTTATTCTTATTTTGATTAGAATCGGCGATTAAAAGGGATGGACAATCTACCGTGTTAATTAGATAACATATTTTTAATTTTTTAATTTTAAATATTTTTTTAAAATTTTTTAGTTTTTAATTTTAAAACTTTTTCAACTTTTAAATTCTTTTTAATTTTTATCTATTTTGTTTTATTTTATTTTATTTTATTTTACTTTACTTTTATTTTATTTTATTTTATTTTATTTTATTTTATTTTATTTTATTTTATTTTATTTTATTTTATTTTATTTTATTTTACTTTACTTTATTTCTGTTTCCTTCTTTTAAACATCGCAGTTGGTGATTTCCTTTTAGGTGCGGACCTATGGTTTTAAAAAGGGCTGGCTCTAATGACTGACCGTTGTTTCGTATTAGTTTGTTTTGTATATAACATACATAATTAGGTTTTCCCACCATTTTTCCAATTAGCCTTTTTTATGTTTACTTTGGATTTTTTTCTATTTAAGGCTTTGATTGATACTCTAGGACGGCCTGAGATCACCATGATCGGACTGCTGCCGGATACTTGGTGTCATTTTTTTTTTGGTAGTGAAAGGGGTATCATTTGTCTTTGCTACCTTTATCTTCACGTGAGTCTATTCCATGCCCTCCTGAATTATCAGAATGTTATCAGATCTCACCTTTCGAGTATCCTCAAGGCTTTTTTTTTTCTTCTGCGTTTTTCTTCTGTCTTTGGACTGTGCGAATTGTTTCTACAACTGCACCATATATTTCTATCATGCCCTGATGACTGACGGATGGACTTTCGAACTGTAACTTTTGTTCCATCCGCCAAGAAACACGTGTAGGTCTACGAATAGATTAATATAGAAAAAACTGATGGTTTTGTATGCAAGACGAAAATATAAATGATGATTCTCCACTGAAGTGCGGAAATAGAGAATTGAAGGAACTGATGTAAATTATGTCTTTGGATTGCTTTTTGTGTGAGTTTTGGAATTGAATTAATATGATATAATATATATGCTCTGAATTTTGTAATAAATCTTCATTGAGCTTGTATTTGGAAATTTTCGGATACTGTAAGGGATACAAAACTGAAAACATATTTTCCTTATAAAAACATAATAAAATCTATCTATCTATCTATCTATCTATCTATCTATCTATATATATATATATATATATATATATATATATATATATATATATATATATATATATATATATATATATATATAAGGAAAGGTTTAAGTTAAAGAACCAGAATAAATTTACATAATGCAAAGTTTATTTATTAATACATCAGATTTTATGAATCCCCAGGATAGGATATATGAAATACTGCAGATAAATATAAGCTCAATAGTTAACAGAGCTTTCATATAATAATTTATTAGATCACAAAATTTATGACATAATTAATAACTTAAATACTGTAATCACGCTCCAAAATTCAAAACTTAACAATATCTATCCATACGTAAGCGCGTTTCAAAGAATTTGACTTCTGATATATTAACATCACTTATTTTTTTTAATTATTAGTTGTTTTTTTTAAGAAATCAAGTTTTGTTTTATGAGGAAAAAATCGAGATTAAACTACATTGATCAAATCCTGAAATGTGTTTTTATTTTCATATTGTTTTCATGCGTTCGGCCTATCCTCATCATTGAAAAAAATGTTGTTTTGGATCCGTCCGTCCGTCTTGCGAGTATATCACTGGAAATTAACTTTGGAATTGATAAATTTTATATGCTGATGAGGAAAATAATTTTTTTTACAAGTTTTACTCTGATGTAATAGTAATAATAAAATGATTTTTTGAAACGGGCGTACATATGGATTTACTTGATTAGATTGTATATATATATATATATATATATATATATATATATATATATATATATATATATATATATATATATATATATAGAGAGAGAGAGAGAGAGAGAGAGAGAGAGAGAGAGAGAGAGAAGGAGAGAGAGAGGGGAGAGGGGGAGTGGATAGATAGATAGATAGATAGATAGATAGATAGATAGATAGATAGATAAGAGGCGATTCCAATGCGAAAATGTATCGGATATAAGCGGATTGAAAGAAAAATAAGAATGATACAAACGTGAAATGAGTTTTTCGGTTTTTAACATACCGAAAAACGCATTTCACATCTTGCTTTCAACCCACTTATATCCGAGGTACATTTCGGCATAGGAATCGCCTTTTATAAATTATCTATCTATATACTCCACACAATTTTTCAAGCAAACTACACTCCCCTAATATATATATATATCGCCTTGTGACCGTCAGAGATTGTTATTTGCCTGCGCTGATGAGAGCCGTAAGCTTGAAACAACGTCGTACATAGGTAAAATATTAAAAATATAATTTTATATATATATATATATATATATATATATATATATATATATATATATATATATATATATATAATATTTATAAATAAATATTGAATTATTGATTGTTACACTCGAAGCGTTTCTGTGTAGCTTACTTACCGTAAGTATATTATTATACTACTATTAATCTCTCTCTTTATATATATATATATATATATATATATATATATATATATATATATATATATATATATATATATATATAAGGTTCTCTCTAAATATGATCTGAGGTTAAGATCGGATTCTAACTCTGCCTGATGAGATCTCAGTTTATAGTAACTGTTGATCGATAACATCGACATGCCAGTGTCGCAGATTTTGTACATGTCTGTGTAAATAAAATTATCATATATAAAGCTCTATTTTGATATTGAGCACTTTTTATAAACCCGGTTAAAATTCTCTGGATTACCACCCTGTGGATATTTTCACCTGGATTATTACCATTATTATATATATATATATATATCACTAATTTTTCTCATAGAGACTAACAAGTACCTCCCTATTTATTTCCTTCAACCAATGAGTATCAGTTCCTTTGTTTGAAAGTTGGTCAAATGAACAAAACGTGACCTTATTCTTAAGATGGAACAAACTATTTCCTATTAACTGTTGCCATATTAGATTTATTTTAGAATTATAACTTAGCATTATACATGCCTTTGGGATTTTCATTTATTTTTAAAAAAATTTTTCATTATTAATTAATTTTTTTTCATTTAAGTGCGTTTTTTTGTCTTTTAGTAAACACCATATCACACATAAGAAGTCTATCTGTTTTCTGTTTCTGTTTTAACTAAATCCTGTTAAAAAATGAATATTGGCGTCCACGTGGGTTTTATTAACAGCCGAAAAGCAACCTGGGTTTCACAGCGACGACGACGACAGCAACAACGACAATAGAATCAACCCGTGTGCATTTTGTCTGCAACCTTGGTTCACGGGTGTATAAAGGACATATACACTAATGGTAAGATGTAATGTAACACAAGCCTATCTTAATATTTCCCATTTGACTATAGGCGACCATCCTCTTTCTTAAAGTTCCAAATAATGGTTTAAGAATGATGTACGTTATCTATCTTTTTATTATTAAATGTGCGTTTGTGATTATAATCTCTTTTTTTTAATTCGAACACAGTTGCCCCGATATAATGTTTGTTTTATTCAATGTGCTTTTGTGATTATAATCTAAGCAATGATGATTTTTGTAAGTATGCTATCTTTACATCTGTTCCAATCTCTTTAAGCTATGTTCTTATTTACTTGTCTCCCACGAGGGCAGAGTTAGATACAAGGTCAGTTTTGATTGTGCGAAAAATTCAGCTTCTACTTCCCCTAATAAAAAGACATTCTGTATTGGAACAAAAATTTAAATTGTCTAAGTCTAGAACGATTGCTCTTTCACTGACCGAGGACAAAAAGATGAAGTGTAGTATCAGAACAGATAGTACACTTTGCTCCAAAAAGAGAGGGAACGAGTAGCCGAGAATGAGAGAGAGAGTAGCCGAGAAAGAGAAAGTAGCCGAGATAGAGAGAGAGAGAGAATAGCCGAGAAAGAGAAAGAAAGAGAGTAGCTGAGAAAGAGAGAAAGAGAAGCCGAGAAAGTGAGAGAGAGAGAAAGTAGCCGAGAGAGAGTAGTCAAGAAAGAGAGAGAGAGTAGCCGAGAAAGAGAGAGAGAGTGAGTAGCCAGGAAGGAAAGAGAGAGTGAGTAGCCGAGAAAGAGAGAGTGAGAGAGAGAGAGAGAGAGTAGCCGAGAAAGAGAGAGAGAGAGAGAGAGAGTAGCCAGGAAGGAAAGAGAGAGTGAGTATCCGAGAAAGAGAGAGAGTAGCCGAGAAAAAGAGAGTAGCCGAGAAAGAGAGAGAAGGAAGGTAGCCTAGAGAGAGAGAGAGAGAGAGAGAGAGAGAGAGAGAGAGAGAGAGAGAGTATTTATTTACTCCCCTCCAGGAGGTTAGGCACAAGGCCAGTTTTGTCTTACTTCCACAAGGTAAGATGTGATCCAAGGTCGGGTCGGGAAAGTGGGGTTTGAAAAGCCAGCACCCGAGAGGTGAGCACTCTGGCCATTAAAAATTGCCTGGGCCACCCCGTCGGCATTCCTTGGTAGGGGCACCTCAGGCAATAAGCAATAAACTTACTCTTCCCCAAAGAGGGGAGGCGAAGCCTGGGAGGGTGGACCTCCTAGAACTGCACAGGACAGACCCATAGACCGGCGTAAATCAAGCCCCGAAGGCCAAGACAATACCAGTCTATGGGGTGCAGTATCCATCGGAACAGATACTACACTTTGATCTTAGCCAAAAGACCAAGAAGGGGAGTCGAGTTCTCGTAAAATTTTATTCCAGAAAAATTGTATTTGTTCTTAGTATAGGGCTCTTTTTTCAATTTCATCCCCGTATAGACTTACAGACAGAGGAACCACAAGTATAGTATAGACTAATGTACACTTTTCATCAAAAATGGCGGGGCAAACCTGCACCACCTTTGTTGGCGCAAATAATGAAGTTAGAAGAGGATGAGGTCATAGTGCTTTTCTGGTCAGCACTTTCCCGAGTGATAGCACAGGAGACCGAGCTCAAGGGTAACTCATTGCGAGGCTTCTCTATCAGAACTCACTAAATGTCGGAATATTCTCAAGTGTCAGGTTGCACATTGATGTGTTACTGTTGATGTATTTCTGACGTGGATGACTCGGTCCGTCACTACCATGCAAATGTTTCGGCTCTAGATTCGATTATTTTGCCTCTAAATTTATTACTGTCAGTTAAAAGACTACCTTGTTTTGAAGTAATTCCACCTTCCTCCCCCTTTTTGTTATTATTTTATTCTTTTTAGCTTTTCACATCAAGTGGCTTCATGCCTTGTCTAGGGCGACTTTCATAAAAGAAAGAAATATTCATATAAAATCATAGTATTACTTCAGTAATTAAAGTTTTTGTATATAAATTATTATTATTTTTGATGACCTAAATACAAAAAAAAAACACTTACCGTTGACCTTTCCGAGTTCATTTTAGACAGTGGGGATTGTCTGACTTGCTATTTGCTTTCTGATTCCCCATCACCACTTGAAATGATTTCGTTCGCAGGCTATATATTCATAGGTGGCAATCTGGGTGGTTAGTTACGCATCAAGATGTTTGTTCACATTACATTTAAAAGGGGACAGGGAGAGAATTCCAAAGACAAGCGGTTCAAAGAAAGAAGCTATTAGAGTAGAAGTAGTTGGACAGTGGGGGTTGTCTGACTTGCTATTTGCTTTCTTTCCCCACCCCCTCACCACTTGAAATGATTTCGTCCGGGGGTTAGAAAAGTTCATGCTTTTTACTCGCTAACATTTGTGTGACGGGGCGTATATATTATATTTATTTATATAAAATTATACAAATGAATACACATGGTCTTTATTATAAAGTAGAGGGTTCTTATGAGAGTGTAAGACTTACACGAATTGCTATTGTTGATAAATGGTTGAGTTAGTAAACCTGATTATGCGGGAAGTGTTTCGCTCTTGCAAAAATGTCAAGCCGTCTCCAAATCGTTATACAGGGTGGTCAAAAAGTCACTGAGGGATTTTTAACTTGAGTAAATTCTTTATTTTTTATGGTACCTTAATGAAATGTTAACATAATCTTTTTTGGACGGCACGTAATAAGAAATGTTTATATCAACAATAAGAAATGTTTATATCAACAAAACTGAAACTCTACAGTAATTGAAGGAGAACATCAAGAATGAAGTTGGTGAAATTAAATCGTAATCGAGTGATCCTGCAATCCGTCATGGATAATGTTTTGGAAAGGGCACGAATTTGTTAAGCTGAAAATGGAAACCATTTAAAAGATGCTATTTTTCATGAATAAGTTCTTTTTCGTTTTTATTCTTTTTGCAAACCAATCTCCATTGTCTTCGTCATATTATGTTAAAATGTCATTAAGGTACCATCAAAAATGAATACTGTATTCAAGTTAAAACTTCTTCAGTGATCCTTCAGTGACTTCTTGATCACCCTGTACATTTGAAAGGCAAACATTTGTTTCATTGGTTATTTGCAAACCAGGATGTTGCAACAAAAGCAGTAGACTGTAAATGAAATTTTGTTTTCATAAAATTAATTGACTGCCTAAACCTTAAAACCTTAGTCATGCTATTTGTAGCAGTTCTTTTTTTATTTGACTTTTGTTCACCGCAAACAAGGCATATTACCACTGAAGTGTAAGGGGCCGACTGGAATAGGAACCAGATTTATAGGGGTCAACCTGGGTGGGTAGTTGGGCAGCAAGATGTTTGCCCACATCACATTTAAATTTCTGCATGTTGGTACGGTCGGGAAAACAGAGAGAAGGGAGGAAATTCCAAAGACAAGCCTTCCTAGGAAAGAAGCTATTAGAATAGAATATCTTCCGAGATCTAGGGGCCTCTACAGTGAAGGCGTGGGATTTTGCTGCTAGTTGAGTGGGTCGGCGGTATTTACGTTGAGGGGGTACAAGTTCGTCAGAGAACACTCCATGTAAGTACTCGTAAAACAATCATAGAGATGCAACAGTGCAGCGATGCGACAGGGATTGAAGTTTAGTAGACAGTGCGGGACCTATTAGGTTATAAATTCTTTTTTGCATCCTATCTAAGTGGAAGAGGCTTGTGGTTGGTACACCAACCCAGATGTAGAAACAATACTCCATGCGTGGGCGAATGGGGGCTTTGTAGAGATATAGGATACTGGCAGGTGCGAGAAGTTTTCTAGCCCGATAGTTTTTAATCATCATGTAAAAAAATTGATAAAATTGACGCAGTTCGTAACGTAAAAATAATTTTTAACAACATTTTTTTAAAGTTTTATTTCAAATTCTAAGGAAAAACATTGGTAAACAGACGTAATCAATAATTTCAGAGTATTACTGAATTAAAAACTAATACCAAGTTCAATATGAATCTTTTTAGTTAAAAATAAATAAAATCTTAATTGCGTACATTTACAAATATTTTAATTAAATAAGCATTTACTTTTTTATTACAACAAAATAAGGGTACTTAAATTAATTAAATTTCTTTATAACCTTAACAAGAATAAAGAAATTAATGGATAATAATTTTTCGATTTCTATAAACTATTACAAAACCATTTTTATATATAAAGTTAAAACTTATAAGCAGAAATGTTATGACATTTTTGTCTTCCATATATTCTGTATAGCGATAGTCAATCGGTAAACAAAGTCGTTTACTGATTGACTGAATACCGGATTTTACTAAACTATGAGTTTGGGGAGGATAATTTTGCTAATTTTTAATAAAACGTAGGAAATTTTTGTTGTTTTAATTCAGTATCTTATGACTTTGGTTTAATAATTATCTTTGAAATAGTTCCCAAAAACTTATATTTATCTTTCAAGGGATTTTTACAAGTAATTTCTTCAAAGTTCAAAATTCACTGAATTTTGGGGTTTTTTTTAGCCGTCGTGATAACATTTTTCATTATAATTTCTTTTTCACACATAAATATACATTTTTTTCCTTTTAGAGATTAAGTTTAGGCTTTTATCTTTCAAACACAATCAAAGTTTTCATGGAAACTAATGAAATAATTAATGATAAGCGCTTTTTAATAAGAAAAGTCCGTACAAGACACGGACATTTTTGCACGTACCTAAGTTATCCGGTATGAGTGTTCGTAATTGGTAATGATATCCGCACGTCGTTTTTTGGGTTCCGTATATTGGTCGTTAGTGATGAGGTCATTTAGCTTGCTTTCAAGTTCATGGAGTTCAACAGTATGTTTTCAAATTAATTCTTGGGCGATGGTAATTTGTTTTTTAATTAAACTCGAAAGTCTCAAGTAGTGGTGTCGTGCTGTGCTGCAAGGTCATGCAATTTGAATTGTGTGTATTTAGATATGATGGTTCGACACCAGCTCGGTATAATAGGTTTAAAATTCTTACCGATTTATGTAGTTGTTCACGGTGGCCGTCTGGTTAAGGAATCGAAATTTGAGTAAACATGACTCTTGTTCCGGGGTTTCGAATCCTGCGACCTACTTGAATTATTATCTCTACACTGACGAATATAACGAATATTATATATATATATATATATATATATATATATATATATATAAAAGCAAATGTTAAGACTTATACAATTTTATTTATTTTATGATCTTTTATTTATTATTATTATGGTAGTTTGTTTCCGTTTATATATCTATATTTTTATGTAGGTATTTTTTCTAATGACTATTACCTTTATGATAACAATGTTGATTTTTTTCTGTTCAATTTTAAGTTAATAGGTACTAACGAAGACACAAACGGGTGTTTAATAAATAAGTAAAAAAAAATCCGTTCATCTTAGAAACGATTGTACGCCCAAAATATTGTTGATGTTGAATTCCTGGAATAGATATAAATAATATGCCATAATTTTGTTTATTTTAATTGATATATATATATATATATATATATATATATATATATATATACAGGGTGGGCCAAAATAAGGGTCCTATCTTTAAATTTGAATAACTTGAATTTGAATAACTTCCACAAAATAAAAGTTAAACTCACCAAACTTTATGTGTGTGTAGACTGACCCTTCCGAGATTTTTTGAAATAAACAAAACAAATTTTAGCCGAAAAACACTTCTTAAAACTTACAAAAACTAAAGTATTGTTTTTTACACTGTTTTGAGTTTTTTAAGCAAAAATAATGTTTTCTAAATGAGGGTACGTTCCTTAGGGCTAATACGGCTCATGCTTGCTTCGGAAGGGGTCCTTTACTTATTCTAAAAAAAAAAAAAAAAAAATCAATAAATAAAAAAGTTATGAATTTTTAAAAATAGGACCCTTATTTTTGCCCACCCTATATATATATATATATATATATATATATATATATATATATATATATATATATATATAGAGAGAGAGAGAGAGAGAGAGAGATAGAGAGAGATTTAAAGAAGTGAGGCTACCAACATTTGTAAAAAACTTTTCACCCATTGTTTGTTATTTTATTATTTCATCATTTTATAATTTAATGATTTTATAACGCGTTTCAACCCTCGTGCGGCTCTCTTCAGATATATTTTCTATTTGAAAAAATGTTTTTATTTTTAACAGTTTGATGTTTCTGCGTAGGTGCGCGCGTATGTGTGTGTGTCGGTGCGTGCGTGTGTGTATGTGTTTTCATAGTTTTCACTTCTCTGGGTCAAAGTAATTTGTTTTTGTTTTTTTTTAAGTATGTGTGATTTTAACCTTTATCTTTCCGATCATCTTCGTGGGTAGTTGTTAAGTACACTTTGTTCAGAATGTTTAAAGTTGGTCTTCGATTTTTATGACTTTGTCGGCACTTTGTCTGTCTGCGTGTGTGCGCGCGTGTATGACTAGCTATGGTCCGCGGCCCGCGCGTACACATGTACGTCTGCCTCCGTCTATACATACATACATACATACATACATACATACATACATACATACATACATACATACACGAACAGCCACACATACATACACGAACACACCCACATATACATATACATACACACACATATATATATATATATATATAGAGAGAGAGAGAGAGAGAGAGAGAGAGAGACAGACAGACAGACAGACAGACAGACAGACAGACAGACAGACAGACAGACAGAGACAGAGACAGATGGCTCTGGATCACCCAGATTTAGAGGACCTGAATCTTTCATCTCCACAGTTTGTCAATTGCAATTTTCAGACAACGATACCCTGGAACCCTATGTTCCACCCACCATAACATTGCCTGATTTAATTGATATAGTATCTTCAGATACATCCCAATCATGCCTACCCACTCACGTTACTACTACACGTTCTGGTAGATATGTTCATTAACCTAAAAAGTTTTGTAAAACCTTATATATCTGAACATTTACATTTCCGTTAGTAATTAACTATCACTTCTACAATTTTGCACGTGCATGTGTAAATTTCTCTTTTTTTATGAACCCTGTTTTATTTTTAAAACATTTGTAATTCTTTCACTTTTAACTAAATAAACATTCGTATTTTGCAATAACAGAACATTTTTTTTTACTTTTGAACAAATGAACATTGTTTTTATTTTCACTTCGGAATATTACATGTTTGCTTCATTTTCAGCAAAAGAGACATTTTGCCTTTGGCAGCATTACAAAGACATTCTTGTTCAAGTTTAACAATCATATAATCTATTTTGCATTTTCATATTCTTCCTATTTTAATTTCATGTGCTACAATCAATAACGTTTCTCTTGTTTTATCGGCTAAAAGTCTAAGCAGGGGGTTATGTAGCAGTTACATGAGTGTGATTTGGCTTGGGATTAAGTAACCATCGCCTCGTCACTGCTCGAGATTTATGCGCAATGAGTCGTGTTTTTGCGTGAACAAAAACCACGTGATGAATATGAATCTTCTGTCTCAGCCTGTATCTTAAACAGACAAGATGTGATCCTGCACTCTCTACCAGGCCGACGTTAAAGAAATCCAGGATAAGATTAGTTTGTCTTGTCTCTAATACTCAACCCAATGTATTATCTTTGTTCTGTTCCTGTGTTTTCAGTAAATAAATCTGCACACCACTTTAGTTGTGAGACCATTGTTTATTTCGTGAGGAATGGTGATCCCGTTTTGCTTATTCTGTTTCAGTCAGACATGGCCAGATGAATTACTCTTTCAAGTAAGTAGTCTTTCTGATTTTCTACTCGATTTAAACTCAATACTAAAATTGTCTCTCTCACCTAAAATTGGCGTCTCCTTACATAAAGTGGCTTCATGCCTTGTCTGGAGAAATTTCCATAAAAACAAAAAATCCATAAAAACAAAGAACAGTTGAGGTAGCAGGGTCAGTTCACAGGTGAAGGCCAAGGAAAACATGAGAAGAAGTGATAAAAATAAACCTGAGGGAAAGAGGGATAAATAAAGACCTGCCCAGAGATAGGTTAGTTTGGAAGTCAATTTCTTAAATCCGTCCAACGCATGCTAGCATGTAACACGGATGTTAAACCGAATATGATGATATGTTTAATTGTTTTCCAAGAAATTTTTAGAATGGCCAAAATTTAAATAAAAACAAAAATTATTTACATGGCCTTAAATGAGCTATCTGGTTGGGAAGTGGTTGGGAAGTGGGTGATCATTTAGGTTTCATTTATATGCAAAACTAATTCCCCACTCTTTTTTTTTGGGGGGGGGGGGCACCAAATTTTACATGTAATCGTTAAAAAAAAAACAGTAGAATTGAATTTTTCTTTTTCGGTAAACTAACATATGGTGTAAGAGTACAATCATACCCAAATGAGTTCAAATTAGAAAAAAATTATCCATTTTTATCTTTTTGAAACTGATACCCTGTTAACCGAAAAGTATGGTGTTTTTTTATCAAATACTAGCAGGAAAGTCCGACGTTGCCCGGGATTGAATGAGGATTACTAATATGCACTTTTTCACTATACGCATAACAACATATTACTTTCTTTTTTTTTACTGCCCTCTCCTCCCATTTCGCCCCCTAATATAGTCGGAAGAACCCGAAATGTTAGAAAAAAGTTTAAATTTCATTAAAATCGGATATACGTATTTGAAGTTTTAAGAGGGTTCTGTCCCAATGGGTCACTTAGCAGTGGGGCACGTAGATATTCAGCACATAGAAAGTAACATAGAAATTCGGGGCCACTTACTTTGTCTTCCTTGGAGAATTTTATACATATGATATAAATTTCATAAAGATAGGATATATTTAGAGTTTTAAAGGAAGTTCGGCCCCCATAGCTCTCTTAGTTTAGGAGAGCACGTAGAGATTTGGGATCACTTCCATTGTCTTCCCCCGAAAATTTTATTAAAAATAGGATATATTTGAAGTTTTAAGGGAGTATTCCCTCATAGCCCCCTTAGGGGTGCACTTAGAGATTCGAGACCACTTTCATTATCTTCCTCGGTACATTTTACACAAGAATACACTTGTCGATTTTATGTAGATTCTCTAACCTTTCTTTCTATAGGGAACACACAAATATCACATACACACAGACATTGCGTGTTATATAGAGAGAAGATTTAAATTCAATAAAATAGGATATATTTGAAGTTTTAGCACCCTTAGGGCTGCAGTTAAAGATTTGGGAACCCTCCATTGTCTTCCCCGGCATCTGTTCCGATGGATACTGCACCCCATACTGATATTGTTTTGGTCTTCGGGGCTTGATTTACGCCGGTCAATGGGTCTGTCCTGTGCAGTTCTAGGAGGTCCACCCTCCCAGGCTTTGCCTCCCCTCTTTGGGGAGGAGTAAGTTTATTGCTTACCGTCTGAGGCGCCCCTACCGGGGAATGCCGACGGGGCTGCCCAGGCAATTTTTAATGGCCAGAGTGCTCACTTCCTCGGGTGCTGGCTTTTCAAACCCCACTTTCTCGACCCGATCTTGGGTCACATCTTACTTGTGGGAGTAAGATAAAACTGGCCTTGTGCCTAACTCCTGGGGAGGAGTAAATAAAACACACAAACATCACATGCACACATTGAGTTATATATATATATATATATATATATATATATATATATATATATATATATATATATATATATATAGAGAGAGAGAGAGAGAGAGAGAGAGAGAGAGAGAGAGAAGATAAAACTTAACGGGGGGGTGGGGGTGGGGGGGTCCAAGGAGAATTGTTTTTCTAAAGTCATAATTTTCTGTTCAAATTTTTTGTCAATCAAAGGGAGAAAACTCTTAATTCCTTAATGTCGTCGAGATCTGGAGTTACGCGCATTCATTAACGATGTCAATCGAGGTGATGGCCACAGGTAAACAACGGGCGGGGTCACGATTTCCCTAGTCCCTGCGAGTAATTCCCGCGTTAGGGGCGCACCCCCTTCCAATCTGAGACTACTCGTTGTAAACAAACTAATGTATTAACATTTTTTTAATCAACAAAAATCAGAGAATTATTAAATTTTAATGGAATTTTCAGCATTTAATTATTCAATAAAAATTATATATTTTGTCAAAAGTGCATTATAGCTAACAAGAAAAAAGGGGGAAAAAACAAAAAACAAATAGACAATAAATAACTGTCACCAAACGCAATAAAAATTACTTTTCTACTTACCTGTATAATTTTAACGTGTTTTTACTAATTATAAGATTTATCTATGCATTTGTTATCGCCACTTTTACTTAGCCAAGCATGCATGCTTTCCACCATGGCCGCCAATTTAGGGGGAGGGTAAGTTGGTCGCGAATTTAAGGCTTAAAAGATAGTAAAAAAAGCGGGAGGTAGTGAAATCGTAAGTCTATGTCTGGTTGCAAATTACATTAGGGTAATCTATTTTTATTATTATCTTTTAAGCCTGAAATTCGCGACCCCCCCTCCCCCTAAAAAATTGCGGCTATGATGGAAATCACGCATGCTTGGTTAAGTAAAAGTGACGCTAACAATTGCATAGATAATAAATCTTACAATCAGTAAACACACGTCAAAATTATACAGTTAAGTAGAAAAGTAAATTTGCTTGCGTTTGGTAACAGTTATTTGTTATATATTTGTTTATTTTGGGGTGGGTGCGGGTCACCCTTTTTAGTTGTTAACAATAATGAACCTTTGCCGATATTTTATAAGGAAAACAATTTTTAAATTTAAAATTGTTGCAAAGTACGATGCTGTTGATCGGTTTTACAACTATTATAGTTTTGTTTTACAGCATATCAATCCTTTTCGGGTTATTTAATGTCGAATCCAGTCATTTTGGTAAAAGTTTTTATGCTTCAAGTTCAAATATTTATTCATGGTGGTTGATTTGGTTGATTTGGTTGTTTTGTAGAGGAAAATTGTTTTCTTTTTTGTTTTTTGTTTTTGGCTTTGCAGAACATGAGTGAGTTTTGCAAAGAGAAAGGATAAAAACAATAACATTAATGTTTGGTGCATTTCACGCCAGGAAGCCGGTATTTTCAGAGAACCTCATCTGGTAGCAACAGAAACTATTATAGAGAGACAATACGCAAATATGGCAATGAAAAAGAAAGAATGACAAATACAGGAGAATGGTGTAAAAGAAATGGGGAGTACAAACATATCAGGAATCTAAAGGTTTGTATTTCAGCTGTTACCATTGCAGGAAAAGTGACGAAGAGTTGTGACGAGGAGTTGTCCAGAACGGGTTGTTCCTTAATATTTCTGATGAGGACAGCCTGCTTGGTAAGCCTGCTTAACGTGGGGACGTCTTTATTAGTGAAGGTATCGAGGCCTGGTCTTCACATGGACTGTAAGACCAACTCCTATACTATATGTTCCCAGGACTTGCTGCTACACTGGATATTCAATTTTTTTACAGATGGTCTAGTAGAGATATTTACACACTCCATTGTGTCGCATTGTATAGTAGCCGTTCCCCAACAGAATCTTACAACTGGATGTCAGGTGGCTCACACTCTCTACTTCTGTGTATTTCTCTTTCTTTTTTTTTCCATTTTACTTCAGTGTAAGTTCTCAGTAATCATGGGCCACTTCTGGAGTTAACACTTGTTCTTTATATGAGATACATAGATATTTGAGTGTTCCAGTAAAGTTCTCCTCTACCTCTCAAATGTTGAGTTTGTAAAGAAGTTAAGAACATTCATTTTCCTCTCTCCAATTGACAAGTTAACTATGTTATATTATATCTTTCTTGTGGTCTCTTGGTCTTACCGGATTCCAGGACAAGAATTTATCTAATCTGGTAGAGTAACCAGCTAAGTGTTGTTACTAGAAGCAAAATCACTTGGAGACATTGAATCATTATTCGTATAAGTCAGTGAGTAGTCATAGCGAGGGACCTTATTTGAGCTCCGGATACTATTTTATTTTGAATATTTGGTCAGGATTTACTTATAGGACAGTGTCTAGTAGAGGGTATTCAAATTCCCTCACAGTAGGCATTCTCTATTTTTTTTGTTTTACTTCAGTAAGTTCTCAGAAATCAAGGGGTCCCCTTCCTGGAGCTAACACTCGATTTCTATATGAGATACATAGACATCCGAGTGTTCAATCAACATTCTCCTTTACCTCTCAAACGTTGAGTTAGTAAAGCAGTGAAGAACACAAATTCCCCTCACCCAAATTGGTCACTTAATCATGTTATAGTTTATCTTTATTGAGATCTTTTCTGAATTTTGCTGAATTCCAGGACAAGAATTCATCTGGTCTGGTGGAGTATCCAGCTAAATGCTGTTACTTAACGTAACATCACGAGGAGAAAGTGCACCATTCCTCATATAAGCCAGTGTATAGCCGTATCGAGGGGATCTTATTTGGGCTTTGAATACTATGTTATTTTGAATATTTGGTCAGGGTTTATTTATAGGGATAAGTATCATCATTCCAGGTTGTCCTGACAATATAACAGATACCCCACTCTGATCCTGGCTTCGCGGCACCAAATGTAAACAGGTACCCCAGTCTCTTCGACACCGTGGGTATCTTTGTCAGCCACTCACGCACAAGTGTTTGATCTGCTGGTCGCGGCGCCAAGTATAACAGATACTCCACTCTATTCCATGTCACGGAGCCTGTCATAAACATGTACCCCGCTCGTTGTGTGTCTATCTGTGTTCACGCTTCTGGTTCTCTACACAGAGATCTTTCCAGACCGTGAACACTCTTTTGGCCGATGATCGTCATAGTGGCAATAAAAAAAAAATGTCGGTCAAATCTCCTCTAGGTCGGGATGAATGATGATAGCTTCGTTGGTCCTGTGAAGGCAAGGTTATTCAAGCAGAACAAATCAATAATAGTAATGCAACAACTCGGCGATTTCTTTTTGGTTGAAAATAATTATTAACAATTAAAGGAAAGAATTGGTTTTACACTTGAAATTTAAAGTCTATTGTTTTGATAAAATGTCTTTTGTGTTAAACTATTTCCCCTCTCTCTCTCTCTCTCTCTGCATGTTTATGGATCCCTTTACGATTGCAAGTTCTTAATTAAGTCATTAATCTATGTTTAGAAAATGGTGGCCGAGTCTGAGCTCCGGCTAACATGAGCCGCAAGCAGAGCATCACGACCGTCCGGGCCGCGATCCCAGTTCTAACTGCCGTGTACTGTTTTCTCGTTCTAAACCCAAAAGTCCTTTCTCCTCCCAAAAAGGCATATTGTTACACCTTTTCTTTTTCCAACCTACTTCTCTAATCCTTCTTCCTCTCTCGGGGATCGGTGGTGTTGGGTATACTGACTTACTCTCTTTCTCTCTCCCATCCCTTTTTCCTTGAGTCTTTCTCTCTCGGAATGGGTTGTGTGGTACGGGCAATTGAAATTCCTCGCTTAGATATCACTGTTATCACAAAACACTTATTCTCTTTCTCTGTCTCTATTGGGAGGGTGTTCGCGCGTGACCCCCCCCCCCAAGTGCTGACATTCATCAGTGACTAAGAGATTCTTGACCAAATGCTGAGGCGGCACCTGGTAAATGTCTTCCCATTGTGTGGTGATAACTGCAAATGACAACCAACACGCCAATTCCAGACATATCGTTGCCATCCTCTTTCCTTGTTTTTATAGCCGATCCGTGTGAGTATACGTACTAGCCCCGTATCTCTACTTGTTTCTACGTAGGGTCCAGCATCATCACCAAGATGCATACTAGTGCGCCCCCCCAGGGTGCACGATCCCCGTTGGTCCTAATCGTTGTGTCATAACAAACCCTTGTACAGAGACCTTTTACACTCGAGGACAGTGTCTAGTAGGCATTAAAATTTTTCTCTGTAGCATTCTCTCTTTTTTTTCACTTTAATTCAGTGTAAGTTCCCAGAAATCAAGGGGCCCCTTCCTGTGGCTAACACTTAATCTCTATATGAGATACATAGATATTTGAGTGCTCCAGTGAAGTTCTCCTCTACCTGTCAAACATTGAGTTCGCAAAGAAGTGAAGAACATTCGCTTTCCTCTCCCCAATTGACCATTTACCCATGTTCTAGTATATCTTTATTGTAGTCGCTTGATAAATGGTGACCCATTAGTAAGAAAAAACAAAAAAATATCCACAATTTTGACTAACTTTTCTTTATTAATTCGACATTTATACAAAAATGACTCTAAACTTAACAAATTTGAATCCTCCAAAAATTTTCACAAAATAAACACAAAGTCTAAAAATTATTCAAAACTGATTTTTATTTAAAAAGAAAAAAAAATTATTCAATCTTTATTATTATTTTTTTAAATGTTTATAAAGTAAAAAGTTTTTTTTTTGTAAAAAGATTTCACGTCATAAAATGAATGCAATTCAACAAAGAAATGACTTGTTTGTCTTTTTGTTCATTTTTAGAAAAGAAATTATATATATATATATATATAACAAAAACCTTTCTGCATGTTTAGATTTCGTCAAAAACGACTTACAAAAAAATGTATTTTACTTATCTAGCTTCCATGCATTTGTAGGTCTTTCAACCCATGTAAGACCAAATAGAATGTTTTGTTTGTTTTTTAAATGGTCCAAAATACACGGTTAAAGCATTTCAGATATGAAGTAAAGATAAGCGTTTACAAGTCCCAATATATTTAGTTTTTTTTTGTTTGGTTGTTATAAAAAAAATTAATTATTTTATGGGCACAAAATAAAGGGGAGAAAAAAAACAAAAAAACTACATCCCTACTTTTGAACATAGAAAACATAAAAAAAACTTTTGGTACAGTTGCAATATAGTTAACAGCGGAGACATAAAAATATATATATATATAACAAATAACTTTTACCAAACGCATTAAAATGTAATTTTCTACCGACATTTATACTTTTAATGTTCTAAAACTGCTCTCAATTTTTTTTTTTCATAGTTTTTCTTACAAGGTCTCTTTTTCGACACATAAGACACAACATGGTTGTTTGCCACTCTGTTGTTTGCCTTTATTCCTTAAGAAAAAAATAGTAAAAATTATCTTTAAATGACCTACCCGAGAACTGACCCAAAGTCCGAGTGGCAAGCCTATATCCGAACTTAGGGTTAGTGGTAGGGTAAATCATTTCTTTTTTTTTGCTACTATTTTTCAAGCCTGAAGTTATCTGAAGCTAAGTGACCACCTCAAAAATAAAATCGACCCCCATTTTTTTTGTGTGTTCGATAAGTCAACAATTCAGAAATAATAAATCTTAGAATCAATTTCCACACTTAAATGTATACAAGTTGGTAGAAAATTACATTTTAATGCGTTTGGTGAAAGTTATTAGTTGTAATTTTTTTTTATTTCTCGGCTGTTAACTATACTGTAAGATTACTAAACTTTCAACAAAATATTTTGGTGAACACATACCCTTTACAAATTGAGCATTATCTTTCAATTTTTTTTTTTATAATTGGTGTTCAACTGATATAATAATCTGTAGATTAAAATTACATAAAAAAATGAACCCACCGGCTAAAAATTGAACAAGCTGAAAAGAAAAGAAATAAAAAAGAATTTTTTGAAAAGAATCTTCAGTTCACTATGACTTTTACTGTCAATTAAACACCAATATTTCATGCGATAGAATGTAAAAGATTTGGTGCAATTGTAGAAATTTAAATTTTTTATTTAAAATAAAAAATTTAGGGAGAGGCATGGCAAGGGAAAGAAATGCATTGTACTCGTTCACCCCATTTTAATTTATAAAAGAAGAGGTCTAAAAGAGGACCCAAATAAAAATGACTATTATAAACGGAGGTTTTAAAAAAGAAATAAGTATTTTATTGTACATTTTGAAAGCATAAACCAAGATACCTAAATTTTGATTTTCTGAGGTTAAAAAAAAAAAAATGAAATATCAAAAATTGAAAGCGATTTTCAGATTTCAATTTTCAAATTCAAATTTTAAAAGATGACTATCATTTTTTTTAGATACAATTTTTGTCTTTTTCTTTTTTGAAGAAAATATTTTGTTAAAAATTTTTTTTTTTTAAATAAAATGAAGGCTGTTCTATAGTACAGTGGTGTTGTCTTGAAAACAATAATAGAACTAAAATATACAAGGTGTCCATAAAGTCTATTCACAATTTAATTTTCTTTTTTTTTTTAATATTTGCACTCTTGAGGAGTAGCCATTTTATAGGGGTTCGCTTAGAAGTTATCTTTCCATTAACAAAATATCTGAAATACACAATATTATTGGTAATAAAAACTTCAATAAACACTGATTAAAACAAAAATATCTGGTCAATATATCTCAACTTTCTTCGTAATAATTTTTTTAAATTGTAAAGAGACTTTATGGACATAATATATATATATATATATTTTTTTAATATATTTTTTTCTGAGGTTTAAAAATATGAAATATCAAAAATTGAAAGCAATTTTCACATATTTAAATTTTCAAATTCAAATTTTTTCTTTTAAGAAAATATTTTGTTAAAAATTTTTTTAAAATGAAGGCTGTTTTATAGTAGTGGTGGTTCCTTGAAAACAATTATAGGACGAAAATACATACATTTTTTTAAATTGTCTTTTTTATGGCATATCAAACCTTTCTGAGTTATTTAATGCCGAAACAATAACTACTGTCGACAGTTGTACACGATTAATTAAATAAAAGTTGCTATTATACTCATAGCTGATGGAAAATTGTGGCTTTATACTTTTCCCAATGGTATTACATCTGATAGGATTTAAACTCAGCATCACTGATCACATAGTCTGTAACGGTCTCCATTAAAGCAATTACACACCACCCAGGACTAAAAGTGTGAACAACTTAATTGATACTAATTTGTTAAAGAGACACCAGAAAAAATAAGTTAAACTCAATAAAAACAGGATTTTGTATTTGGATTATCCGGACTTCTGTTCTCATTTTGAATGTTATTCTCACAACGTTTCAGCCGATGTAACCTCCGACTTTCTTCAGGCGCATCTTGTTGAACTCGGGAATTTATACGATTCGGCAAAATGTACCCGAAGAAGCCAAAAGACCAGATATAATAAAAAGATTTGAAAGATGAAAAATGTCTTCTTCTCATCGACGTATCTGTCCTGGCAGATCGCAATGTCTCTGTCATTCCAAATATGTGGAGTGGATATTGGTAGAATGTGGCAGCTTAAAACATAGGTAGTACCGAGAATAGTGGGAGCACTCAAGCTAATCATTAAGAATGCTGATATGGATTATTATGACTACTATTCTCACAACGTTTCAGCCGATGTAACTTTCAACCTTTTTCAGGTGCATCATTTGGGAGGTGGCGGTGGTTAAGTGGATAACGACACGGACTGAAGACCTGGGTGTTCCAAGTTCGAATCCAGTTGGTTCCACAGTACTACTTTCATTTAGGGATGTTTGCAACCTTCTCGTGGTCCTTGCCGTAAGTACCCGATGTCTTATTTCTAACTAGAAAAACATCGGAATCACCTGATTCACACGAAAGAAGAAGGTGTATCATGTCGAACTTGGGAATCTATACGATTCGGCAAGATGAAGAAGGTTACAGCGAGCCAAGCGCTGTGAGAATAATCTACTTGGTCTTTTGGCTAGGAAGAAAATGTAGTATCTGTTCCGATGCTGTACTAGGTTAATTCTGTCCTCAGTCAGTGAAGAAGTCCTTCTAGACTGGGGCAATTTTTATTTTTATTCCCATCCAGAGTGTCTCTTTTTGGGGAGCTGGATTTTCCCCACATTAAAAATTGACCTTGTGTCTAACTTTGCCATCGTGGGAAGGCAAGTAAATAGGAACATCCAAGATGAGAATAGTAGTTTGAATAATCCAAATTATCAATCCTCATCTCAAAAATTCCGAAACAAGAAAAAAAACGGACAACAAACAAATCTTAGTTTAAAAATCGAAAATTTCTAATTAATTTGCATCAAGTTTAGCTTTGTCTAATAGAGAAGCATAAATGTTATGCAGCTAGCGAGGATTGAACTCACATCGGTGGCACGATTATCAACATGGACTGTGGAAACGACAAGTCGGGTTCAAGTTCTGCTGAGGATGTTGTATTTATTTTGATGCTGATACATTCATACACCTTTTTGAGGGTAAGTTTCTAAACATTGTTTGGGGGGGGGGGGATAGTAGGGTAGACTGGATTATCTCACCTTGGAAAAGGAGAACCAAAACAATGTGTAACTTTTTTGCCAAAAGTAAATGACGGCAATCAGTCAAAGAGAGCGGGGGGGGGGGGGGGGGGGGGGGGGGTCAGAGATTGACCGCACTTGATAAAAACCAGAACAAAACAGTATCTAAATTGTAATTGGCTCAAGACAATAGTGGGTTGACTGAATGCTGTGTCATATGCCATTCTATTGTTGTGGGAAACCCACCCAAAGTGGTGACCCTTTGGCGGACAGCAGTATATGATTGGAGGTTCACCAAGACCAGTGTCCGAGCAGTCGCAGAATAACTCACTTCTCTTATAGTAATAATTAGCAAGACGAGATTAAATTGTTAACCCTATCGACAAAATTGATTTCTTGAGTTAAAGAACGAACAGCTGATTTTCCGGATGAGTAACAAATCAGGAGAGAACATCCCAGATCACACGGTGTTCATTTGCCCGGATCATATAACAAGGAATGAAGACACACAAGGAAAAATTCAGAAGACAGATGTAAGAGCACAACTTCAGTGTGATTCACAAACGAACTGATGACATTAACTCTTCTCACTCTTTTGATAAAGAAGTCGTTAATAATCTATATAATAATACACTAACCCACTTCATGATCGTACATACATTATCACCTTTCACACACATTTAAAAAAATGAGATTGTCCAATCAGCAAAGATGATTGGTGATTAATCTGATGTCGCTATGGTAAAAAAAAAAATTCCGATTTTACCAATTTTAAAATGAATTGTTCTCAAATTAAATTGTCGTCCCGTCGACTAAAACAGTATAATTTTAAATAAATATATTTCAAAAAGTGGTTTCGTTTTATTGATTTTAAGAATATTTAGCTGACAATTATTTTTACGATAAAAAAAAGAAAACATTTATTGTTTAAAAAAATTTTAATGGCGAGAATTTTAAATAAATAAAGAAAACATATTCGTTTTATTTATGCAAAGAATATTTAGCTGACAATGACAATCATTTTTACAGAAGAAAGAGTAATTCTTTTCTGAATAGTATTAACCCTGACAGACATTTATTATTTTAAAAGGAATATTATTATTCAGAGTATACAGATTAATGTAGAAAGCACCGTGGAATTTCCACTGTCTCTCATTAGTCTATATAATAATATGCAAATACAATTCAATGTTCATACGTACATTATCACCCTCTAACCATTTTTTTAAAAGATGGAATCGCCAGAGATTCAATGCAAAAGTATCTTTTTTAACTTCATCTGATGTTACTGTTGCGTCGAATGAGAAACTCGAACTAAAATACACTTTCTTTGTCCTTTGGCTAGGATCAAAGTGGTGTATCTGTTTTGTCCAAAGATTGTGCAATAATATCGTGAGGTTTGACTTTGTGCCGTACATCCATAGAATGGAAATATGTCACAAATTTCTACAAGGGATTTGGAGATACGCCCACCCCATAATTAGATATATTCTGAAACTACATTAGGAACTTATGTAATCATAATGCATGTCTGTTTCTAAAAAAACAAATCAGCCATTTTAACCGCTTGTTAATACTTGAAAAATAAATGGATTACGTCCTTTACTCTTCAACATTTGAAATACATTTATTTTGAAGCATTTAAACTGTTGAATAGATAGTCATTTCTCATTTGAAAATTCTTAATCAATCCTCATGTTTTAAAAGATCGAAATACTGAACGATATACACATCCAATAATGATATAAATGTATGTTAAAACAACATTGAAACAACATTACTTTAGCAAATTTATTATATTTTATGAGAATTTAGTTCAAATAATAATTCAGTGACAAAATGATAGCGTAATAATTACATTCATCTTTAAAGATCCTATTTTAAAATAACTTGGTAAAACACACGGTATAATTAAAATACAACGGAACAAAAATTAAAAGCAAAAGACTCCCGTGCAACGCAGGGTAGGTACAGTCGATTTCTCATGGATTAACGAATGTCAACTACATTAACCAGAGTACTTAGCTAAGTATGCCTCAGTTTTAACAAAGGTCGTACAATAATATCGTAGGGTCTCCGTTCGTGCCGAACGTTCATAGAATGGAGATATTTTGAAGCACTGCATCATTATACAATAAATGAATGATACAACTGTGGAATTTCCACAGGTCCCGCTCCTACATCCAAATACAAGAAGAAATTCCTTTCATTTCTTCTGCTTATTTTCCGGCTAAATTAAGTGATCCTTTGTTTGATACTTGGACTTGTTTTATGTGCTTTTATTTAAATGTGGTTTTTTTTTCTGATGAGAGGGAACCTTTTCTGTATCATTTCGGCAGCATTTTAAGACAACTTCCCATTGTTTTTCTATGCTTTCTGTTGATCCATTGAATAAAAGTTTTTCTTGAAACGTGCGTAAAAAAATCATGTTAGTTGAAACGTTTTACTTTTGAAACATGATTTAAATGCTATTTTGAATTTTTGAATCTATGTATATATAAAGTTGAGCCATTTCTCGCGCTAACAGTGAGATTAAAACGCTTTTTTAAATTCACACTTATTTGGTACTTGAAAGTTTCTTTGAATTCATTTTAATTATCTTCTTTCTGATGAGAGAAGAAGCTTTTCTCTATCATTTCAACAGCATCTTAAGACAACTTACCATTGTTTTTCTATGCTTTCTGCCGATCCATTTAATAAATTTTTTTCTCAAAACGTATGTAAAAGAAGCATGCTGGAACTTTTTACTTCTAAAACATAATTTAAATGCTATTTTGAATCTTTATATATGAATACCAAAAATAAAGAAAGACTCTTCTTTTAAGTAGACAGTAACTGCAAAGTTTATACATCCTGTACAGATACAACGAATAAAGAAAGATTTTTATCTATTATATAAAGAGCAGTTGTCTGTGCGTGTGTGTGTCCAGCTAAAGGTCAGAGATTATACAAGACACACCCAGAAAAGTGATATATTCCTTTCAGCATTCACAGACCTGGCCTTTTGGCTAGGAAGAAAGTGTAGTATCTGTTCCGATGGATACTGCACCCCATAGACTGGTATTGTCTTGGCCTTCGGGGCTTGATTTACGCCGGTCTGTGGATTTGTTCTGTGCAGTTCTAGGAGGTCCACCCTCCCAGGCTTTGCCTCCCCTGTTTGTGGAGGAGTAAGTTTATTGCTTAGTGCCTGAGGCGCCTCTACTGGGGAATGCCGATGGGTCTGCCCAGGCAATTTTTAATGGCCAGAGTGCTCACCTTCTCGGGCGCTGGCTTTTCAAGCCCCACTTTCCCGACCCAACCTTGGGGCACATCTTACCTGTGTGAGTAAGATAAAACTGGCCTTGTGCCTAACCTCCTGGAGAGGAGGTAAATAAATCACAGAATATGGCCATGTTTTTTTTGTGAGAAGGGGGAGGGGGCAAGGTGGACATTTACAGCAATTTTTTTTCCATCGACCTTGGTCTGAAATCCAAACTAAAATAGACTTTTTTAGCTTTCGGGCTAGGATCAAAGTGTAGTATCTTGTCTGTCCTCTGTTGGGGGAATGGAAATACTTCTTGACTGGCGAGGGGATAGAGAATGGGAGGGGAAGAGAGAGATAGAGAAGGGGAGATATGGAGAGAGAGAGATAAGTTTTAAAAGAAAGGTGTTACACAGATTTTGTTTTCCAACACCAGGTAGCCATGCTAGTTTTGTTTTTTTATAAAGCTGCGTTATGTTTGTTTCTTTAAAAGTAAAACAAAAAACGCAATATTGCACAGAATAAAAACTTTTTACATGAGGATACGCACCAAGGAAAGTTGGAGACTTGAGGAATTTTCATTCAAAAAAGACAAATTGACAAAAACCGAGTGAGATTTGAAACCGAAGCAGCAGCCTTTATCAATTTTATTATTTACATATTTACAAAAACAAGTTCGACACCAAAACGCTATACACATATTTAGCCCCCCCCCCCTTTTTTTTTTGATAATGGTAACTAAATCATAAATATAAAATACTAAGAAACTTGTTTTTATTGAAGACCCTTTTTGGATCAACAGCCACTAAATTTTTAGACAACAGTAAAACTAAGTCGATTGAACTAAGCAAATGAAAATAGGAACATACAAACGTTGTTGATATACTGTTTGCCATATTATCCTCATTGCTGAGTTATTTAATGCCGAAGCAAAACACCCATTGTAAATGATTCATTCTATACGATTGATTGAACATAAGTTGTTATTTTATCCATAATTGGGGGCAGGGGTCATACCGTTACCATTTTTTTTATTTTTAAGCTACATCTGGTATTTTTAAGACAATTGGAAGCACGTATAAATGTTTTTTTTTCTTTTCTTTTTCGTTAGTGCTCGCAGAAGGTCAAAGGTTGTTCCAATTATCCTAAAAATTCAGGACGAATTAAAAAAAAAAAAAAAAAAGCAGTGAGTTACAGTTTTCTGTGATTAATTTGTTTTTATTTATTTCAAAATCCAATACTATCTACAAGAGGAGCATACGTGGAAAACAACACTATATAATGTCTGTGTGTGATTATATATATATATATATATATATATATATATATATATATGTAAAAAGTATCTTTTTTTTTTTATTTTAAATATATTCATAATGAAAACTTTAGAACCTCAAGCACGGTTTCGGTTGGAAACTGAAAGAATGTTAAAAAAACAAATAATTTTTTCTTTCTTTCTTAATTTCCATATTTATAAATTATTCTTTGGAATCGGTGGGAAAATTCCTTTTTTTTTTTTTAAATTAGGACGAAAAAATAGAAAGAAAAAAAGAAAAAAAGGAAAGAAAAACGTAAAAGGAAAGAAAAAATAGAAAGAATAAAGTAATAAGTAAAAAAGAAAAAAAGAAAAAAGGAAGAAAAAGAAGAAAAAAATAAAAGTGAAAAAAATAAAAGATAAGTGATGCTCATAAAACAGATTTAGCTAGAAAACAAAAATAAATATATAATTAATATGTATGTGTGTGTGTGTGTGAATTTTAGATCAAAGGAAGACAGTGATGCCCATTGCCTTGTCACAAAAACACTTAGTTGATGTATGAATACGCAATGAAAGAAAAGTACAAAAGATGTGTCAACCACAAATTTTGATTCCGTTCTTCATTTGGTTCCGAGTGACACATTTTTTATTTTTTTATTATCATTACAAAGACATTAAGTTAATTCTGAGACACTAAAAAGAGTGCGGGGGGGGGTTTTAAAATGTTTTTATTATACCTCTGTAGAGAAACGAGGAGATCATACCGCTTGTTCTCCTACAGAAGTTTGCAAAGTCAAATTTCAAAAGTTTGGTTAGTCCCATGTATAGCCCATTTGGCATAATGGTTAGTGTTCACTAAGGGGCTGGGAGACCTGAGTTCAATCCTTGGTCGAGTCATACCAAAGACTAAAAAAAAAAAATGCTTAGCATTATACGATGAGAATCAAGGATAAGTGGAGCAATCCAGGGAAAGGAGTGGTTCCCTCCCCTACATCCCAGATTAGTAGCCAATGTAAAAGGAACCTTTGGGTCGCCCTCGATTACAGTCGATTTATTTATTTTTTTTATATATGGTATACCAATCTTTTTTAGGTTATTTAATGCCGAAGCACAATATCTGTTATAGACTATTCATTGTATACAGTAAATGAACACAAGTTGCCTTTTTTACCTATAACTGGAGGAAAAGGGAAATTATGGGTCCGTACTGTCCCCGCCAGTTTTAGGCCATAAATGACTACACTAGGTCTGCATGGATTAATATTCAGCACAGTCAATTACATAGTCATGACTGTATCCATTAGGACAATCGACTTCTGAATTAAAGACTATTATTTTTATCTTTATTCTAACCTCGATTTTATAACTAAACTAGCTGTACCTACCCGGTGTTGCCCGGGATGCAGTGAAATCATTTTAGGTTTTAATTCTTATTTATTTGCCCATTTCTTAAACTTATACAGAAAAAGAAGTAAACATTTTAGTTGTAAGGAGAAACAACTGTGTTTGTATTCTTCAAATAAAAATGAGTTATTCCCCTTGCTTAATTTGATTTTTCAGTGAATAGTTTAAAAATTTTTCATAATATAGATTGTCTGGGCTGGACTGGAAGTAATTTTTTAAATAAATTCTTGCGAAGTACATTATTATATTGCCAATAACATGGTACAACAATAACAAATGAAAATTGGCAAGTCAGAAACAAAGTTTGATTTGTCCACTTACATGCTATTTGGGTCTGACTTGGAAAATCTGACAAGATAACATTATAGATATAGATACAAAACAAAAGGGTAAAAATGAAGGATAGCTTTGTCATAATTTAGACTAAACACTATATTATATCAGCACACTTTTAGGAGGTAACTTTTCAAGTCTTATTTTTTGGGCTTACAAACGATCTCACATATGTATGGATTCATTTAGAAGATTTTAGCAGTCAAATTTAAAAACACCACGTCCTGCCACAACGAAATATAGAAGCATGTTCTGGATGCAGTGAAGTCATATTAGGTTTTAATTTTTATTTGTTTGCACATTAAAATTTTTTTTTTTAAATAGAAATCGCTTCAGCCAAGGCATGAAGCCACTTGATGTAAGGAGTAAAAAAAAAAACAATATCACTTCAAGGTCAACAGCTAGCCAACAATAAATGTTATATGGATAGATTCCGACCCAGAAAACAGCAATTCTCCCCCCTTTGTCAGAAACATTGCTAATAAAAGTGAGGTAGACAGCTATTATGATCATTTATTTAAAATGAATTATCCCTTTTCGCAAATTTTTATTTTTAGGTGATTATTTAAATAGGTTTAATATTACGTCTGCGCCGGACTAAGTAATTTAAAAAGAAATTGTACCTAACTACGTTATTATATTGCCAATAACACAGTACAACAATAACAAATGAAAATTGGGTAATCAGAAACAAAGTTTGTTTAACTTGTCAGCTTAACTGCTATTTGGGTCTGACTTTGAAAATCCTGCAAGATAACTTTACATGTTTGATTTTGGCTACTACTATACCCAAACTTTGGGTTAGATCTTGATAACGCAAACTAGCAGAATTTTAACTTTTTGGACAATGTGTAAATTAAGCACCCCTAATAAAAGGTCATTTCAAATCCAAGGAAATTTTATAATAAATGTTTATATATCATATTTTGTTAATGTTTCGGAAGGCATGCCTTTTGAGAGACATCCGATAGTGTCATGCTAAACCTGTTCTTTTCAGAAGCCAGTAGAAGTGGTGTTGAATTTAGAAATGGTCTAAGTGGTATTTTAATGTTTCTAAAGCGAAAATAATAAATGTTCAAATTCAATAAAAATACATTCAAGTTTAATTTAAATTTTTGGGTATTTTTAAAAAGAACCACCAAAACAAAAAAAGGATGAAAAAAAAACAAATATACAGCAAATAAATGTTACCAAAGGCAAGATAAGTTACTCTTCTACCTACCTGGATAAGTTTCTTTGTGTTATACTTATTTTAAAGAGGTTTTTTTTGTTCAAAACAAACCTAACATAAGTTAGAACAAAAAAGAAAATGGCCGTGCTTGCCACCTATTAGCTCTGCATGAGGAGGCTTGATAATCGCTCAAAAATCGAAAATTAAACAAAATACCGGTAGAAACACATTCAATAATGTAATGTTCAACCAAACTGTATATTTTTTCTACCAGTATTTTGTTTAATTTTCGATTTTTGAGCAATTATCGAGACTCCACGTTAACATGTAATGTCAGCCATTGTTCTTTTCGTTCTAACTTAACAGAGTTGACACCTAATTTTGTTTTGAACTAAAAAACGTTTTAAAATAAGTTAAAACACAAATAAACGTATCCAGGTAAGTAGAAGAGTAAGTTATCTTGCCTTTGATAACATTTGTTTGTTGTATATTTGTTGGGTTTTTTTTTTCACCCCTTTTTGTTTTGTTGGCTCTTGTTAAAAATGGCCAAATCTTTTAATTTATTAAGTAAAGTCAGCCTTTTTCTCGATTTTTGCCATCGATAGATTTCTTCCTACAAAATCAATATTTGATTCTGGGTCATCAGTTCTTTCGGTGGATTGTTGCAGCATGTTGTTAAAAATAATAAAATGCAATTCGATTTAATTCCTTCCAGAAAATATCCTTGTATCGAGTCAGACATATTTTGATATAGATGCCATCTTTAAAAAAAAAAAAAAGAAAGAAAAAAAGGGACGTAATTCTGTATTCTCCAATAGAGAGTTACTTTTCTTTGTTTGGAACGTAGGTTAAAAAGAAATCTTCAAAGTAATCAAAGAATATCATAAATATTAGATGTTCACTCAAACCGAGATGTGTATGCAATATAAGTAGTTGTGAGATAACCTTTAATATCTACTACAGATACTAATGTACCCCTCCATTAAAAGAAAATGATAAATTTCTAACTAATAAACGTATTTACGATTCATTATGAGTGAATTAAAGAAGTACATTGAAATTCGATGAGCAAAAAAAGCTTTTTGTTGTATTGATTGGTCTCGAGGGCTACGTACCGAGAAACACACGAACCTGTAGATGAAGTGCGCACATAGAATACATTTGTGCACGGCTTTCTTCTTGAAAAAAAAAAGGAAATAATGAAAGAGTAGAAAATTACAGATTCATCAAACGAAAGATCAAAATTGAAAAAGAGAAATATTTGGTAATTTTTCTTCTTTCTTTTAAATAACAGATTCTTAAATGGCATCCGTTCAGCTCTTGGGGGAAAGCTTGTAGCCGGAAACGGAAAGGAGTAGAAATGTTAACTAATGAGATGAATTGGACAACAATTTTAGCCTGGGAAGGAAATTGAGTAGCAAAGTTAAACCCTGGGGGAAAAAAAGGAGTAGCGACGTTAAACCCGAGGAAGGAAAGGCATAATGATGTTAAACCCGGGGAAATCCGGGAAAAGAAAAAGGTAACGATGTTAAACCCAGGAAAGGAGTACCAATGTTAATTTGGAATAAAATAGGATGGCAATTTTAGTCGAAAGGGAACTAATTGGGTAGAAATGTTTTGACCAGAAAGAATTGTGCATTAATATTTTGACTACGGATGAATTGGGTCTCAATTTTAGTCCAGGGAGGATCTGAAGTTTGAAAGAATCAGATAAACAGTGCGTTAAGCTTGATCAACGTTTTTGATCATTATTTTAAATTGCCAACAACTGCCAATCTGATGTGAATGTCTAAAGTTGCTAATGTCTAAAGTTGCTAATGTCTAAAGTTGCTAATGTCTAAAGTTGCTAGATGACAACTTAAATAGAGGGAAGGAATTTGAGAAACTTAGGATCTAAAGGGAAGGGACATGGACGGGGTTCGTGAGAATTATTGTTTGGAATATGAACTTGTTGAAAATTTATTGGACATTACAAAAAAGAGATTAGAGTTGTCTCCCTTACACTGAAGGATTCACCAATTCCATTAAAATGAATAGAAATTAAATTTACTCTGAGAGTTAGGAGTCAATCTTGGAAATGATTTGCTATTCTTTTTTCCGGTTCAGCTTATTTGAGATATATATAAGAGAAAGAGAAAGAGAGAGAGAGTGATTGCTAGATATTGAAATAAAAGTTTCAAAAGAGTAAAATATTTCAAGTGAAACAGCCTGCAGATGAAAAAGTGGAATGAGAAAAGAAAATGATAATTAAGTTGAAGTTTCATAGAAATACTAAAAGCAGTAGCCCGGGAGGTTCTTCAATAACATGAATTAATATGTAGATATTAAAGGTTAAAAATGAAAGAATGGATTCATATTTTTAAGTTCCTATTCAAAACATTAACATAAATAAACTGATTATAATTATATATATATATATATATATTTAAATTTGGTAAACCTTAAACAATGTGGGTTATTCTTTTTTGTTAAAACTTAGCTTTCGTAGATATAACTCCCTTGTCAAAGTAAAAAGTGTTTTTTTTCTCCCTCATATTGTCTGAGAAATAAAAAAAAATCAAGTCATATCTATTAACGCGGCTTATGCTGGTTTGAATCGGGATATATATATATATATACATACATACATACATATATAATGCATGTTCCTTTAGCAGTTGAACACTCTCTTGATGGCTGCCTTTAATAGGCTAAATCTCTCGCTGATTTATCGGGTTTTAAATAGTGCCCACAAGGACTAAAGTGTCGGAATTTAAGTATATCTGTGTATTATTTCTGTTATTGCTTGTTTGTGCATTTGGTTTTTATAGTTCTTTATAAAATATAGTTTTAGATGAAGATATGTTGTATGCACGATGGACAAAGTTTTTTTAATTAATTCTATTTTGTATTTTAGGGGGCATTCGCTATAGTCTTTGAGGAGTCTGGAGTTATTTGTAGGCTTTTTTGTATGTGAATGTTATGTATTTATTAGGATTATAAGTCGAGGAATGGGATTTTATTGTTGATGTTTTGTTCGTGGGTAAATTTTAATTTTAAAACTGAATGGTTTTCGAGTGTTTGAATTTTTTTATCTTCTTGTGTGATTTAGTTATATATATATATATATATATATATTATTTTTTTTAACATAGTTCACCCCAAACAGGGCAGGCCACCACTGTAGACGTAAGGGGCTACTGAGAAAAAAAAGGAGACGGTTTAGGGGGAGGGGGGTCAACCTAAATTGGGATCTGCGCAGCGAGATGTCTGTTTACATTAGTTTTAAATTTCTGCATGTCAGTACCGTTTCTGCATGTCAGTACTGTTCCAGAGGCCAGCCGCACGAGGAAAGAAGCTATTGGAGTAGAAAGCTCTCCGGCATTTGGGAACCTCAACAGTGAATGGATGGGATTTAGTTGATTGTCGAGTTGGTCTAGTGAATTTACGTCGAGGATGTATGTATTTTATTTACCTCCTCTCCAAGAGGTTAGACACAAGGTCAGGTGTGGGTTTTGATGAAATTGTTTCTGTGGAATGAACTGGATTCGAACTCTGCACACCTAGGTTGTCAGTTCACGTCATTAACCACTTAGCTACCGTTTGGTGCACTAAAATATTTCATCATTGACGTTAATCTAGAAGAGCATGAAAGTTTCAGGTCTTTATAACATCATACCTATCGTCCAGGGACCCAATTGGAAGCGGTTAGATCCCAGCTAGTATTTTGGCAAAAGTTTGCTTTAATATGCATATTTTTTTTAAACAGTCAAGTTTGCATACATGAGGAGGGGTGAGAAGGGCCTTCTGTATAGTTCGCTGTATAAATTTTAACCAATCAGAATTGTATTAATACTTGTCTTCTTGGAAGTAATGATTGTTATCTTATCATATAGATGAGTACTGTTAAACTCAATCATTATTCGATATACTATAAAATAAGAATCAGTATAATAAATAAATGCTACTATAACTGTTAACTATGTCCCCAAACTTAAATAGACTTAAGCTCTATCCCAGATATTGAGTGCCCTACCCTTATAACTATAGCAATGAAGACAACTATATTAATATGCATAATGAAGGACATTACCAAATTTGATTATTTATAGTAAATAGTATGTAAGTGAATTCAAATGTATTTTGTTGGGTTAAGTCATATTATTATAATTAAAATTTATTATTTTTTTTCATATTTTTTTTCTTTTCTATTTCTCTTAATTTTACTTAAATAATTTCTTGCAACTATAACTAAAAATTATAATTTTTAGTTATAGTTGCAAGAAATTTTTTAAACAACAAAACAAATAAAACAAGCAAAACAGAGCGAAATTACTGTTATCAAATAAATATTTTTAACCCTAACAACAAAAACAAAAACAAAACAAGCAAAACATTAAAATCATAGGACGCAGCACCGTATCAAAATTGTCGTCTGGTACAAATGAGCTCGTCATCTCTCGGGCGTTTGCGTAGGATAGCCAAACGCTTCCGACAAGAAACTCACGGAAACTGGGTCAAGATCGATATATAAGTACCGAATAAACCTATATAGAAAAAAATTATTTAAGTAAAATTAAGAGAAATAGAAAAAAAAAATATGAAAAAAAAATTTTTTTTAATTATAATAATATGACTTAACCCAAAATACATTAGAATTCACTTACATACTATTTACTATAAATAATCAAATTTGGTAATGTCCTTCATTATGCATATTAATATAGTTGTCTTCATTGTTATAGTTATAAGGGTAGGGCACTCAATATCTGGGATAGAGCTTAAGTATCAAAATAAAAAAAAATATTTATTTGATAACAGTAACTTCGCTATGTTTTGCTTGTTTTGTTTTTTTTTGTTGTTTCTTTTAGAAAATTTCTTGAAAATATAACTTAAAATCATAGGACGCAGCACCGTATCAAAATTGTCGTTTGGTACAAATCGGCTCGTGATCTCTCGGGTGTTTGTGTAGGATAGCTGAACGCTTCCGACAAGAAACTCGCGAAAACTGGGTCAAGATCGATATAAGTACCGTTTATTCTTCTACTCATCATTATTATTTTATGTATTTTTTAATTTTTTTTATTATGGTACATTTTTTTTCTTATAATTATATTTTCAAGTTTTATCTTTATTTCTCTGTATGTTTCTATATTCTCTATTATAGACTTTTTTATCTTCTAATTATTAAATTTTTTTTTTTTAGTTTAACCTCTACTCTAACTTGTTTGTTTCAAAATAAAATAAAATTTTATCCATTTAATCATTCTTAGATTTATTCTCATGCATTTATTCTTATTAGGTTTTATTATACTTTATTATATTTTATTCTCTATAATTATTAATTATCATTTTTATTCTTTTATTTCTTAATTTTATTTTTTTAATTATTTATTTATGTTTTTTATTTATTTTTTTACAATTTTTAAAATTATTATTTTTAATTATTTTTTTTTAAATTATTATTATTTTTTTTAATTATTATTATTTTTTTAAATTATTATTTTTTTTTTTCTTCCTGGTTCATTACATATTTTAAATATTTAATTTGCTGTTTCTAATGTATTTCCATTGCTATTATCATTTTTGAACTGACTGATGGCGTAATATATGGTTGCATAATGGGAGATTATGTCTCCAATATTGTCTGAATATATGTTTTTCTTAAATGACTTCTGTATGTGATGTTGTAAAGGGCGCTGATGAAGAGACGGTTTGGAGTCATTAAAAGTATAATACAAAATAAAATGTTTCCAAATTGTTTTGGAAACAAATGTACACCAAATAATCGTTGTGTTTGAATTCTTGGAACTGATATAAATAATGCTCTAATTTTGTTAATCTCAACTCACTTTACTATTATATATATCCGAAATAATACATTGCAATATTTGGAAGGAAAATTTTCCAGTATTCATTTCAATATATTAGTAGCAGTTAAGCTATGATAATAAATTTTTTAAAATGGCTGCACACATGTAAAGAGGTTTGGACTGTAGATCCCATCAGGCCATTACATAGCCTGACGAGATCTATGATTAAACCTTATTGTATTTGTGTAGCCAGTCACCATATTATGTTTACACACAATTACTATTTCATGTATATACGCATAAAGTAATATACATTGCACATATATATTTTCAGTATTTACTTTAACAATGCTTAATCCGTGAGTATAGCTTAGCCGTAGTTTGAAAAATATTGACGGCAAGTAAGCTACACAAAAACATTCATGTTTCATTCCGGAGGGAAATCACCAGGCTGACGATTTCCTTTTGGAATGAAACATGAACGTTTCTGTGTAGCTTACTTACCCATAATATATTTTCATGTTACTACTACTACTACATATATATGAACAAAATAGGGTGAATAGCTATTTTTTAAAACTTAATGATATACCTGCTTATAAATACAATGGATTGTAAAAACTTTACCGTTAAAAAGATTAAAAAAAACAAACTTTGAAATTAATATATAACATATTTTGTCTATGTCTTACTGTTTTATAGAATTTATGACGAGAAGTTCAGTTTATTTTCTTGTTGTTTTGAACTTTCTTATAAAGGAAAAACTGATAAATCTGAATTTTATTTGTTAAAATATAATTCTAAAAATAAACTGGCCTTGAAACGATTGTACAAAAATAACCTCTTGGTATGAACTTCTTTTAAATTGTTGAAAAAATAATTATCTATAAATATATATTAAGCTCAGAGTTTTTTTGTTTTTTTTGTATGAATGACATTGAGCTTCTAATCTTGCAAGTTTTAATATAATATTCTTAATGAAAAAGCTTTTTTGAAATAATCTTTGCTTAAAGGTCTTTTGAAGGAATTTTCAGATATTTGTATATATCAAATCTCATCAACTATCCCAGATTTTTGCAAAAACATAATTGAACTGAATTGTGAAAGAATATATTGTGTGAAATGTGTAAATGGTGGGTCGGGTTTTAACCCGAGTCTCCCTTACTGTTGTCTTGCCGGGGTAAAGTAAAAACAGGTTTATCATAGAAGCCACAGTACACACTCCCTAACATTCACAAAAAAAAACAGCGAAACACTAACAGAAGAAAATGATCATGGCTGCATTCAACGCAGAAGGAACTGATTATCAATGTAAAGATAAAGCACACATAATAAAAACAAAAAAAATAACATTAAAAATATTTCACAAAGTCACAAGTATACAAAAAACACAACACCAATTTACATCCAACATCATTTTTGTTTCAAAGTATAATTTATGATATTGGATGGTTAACTAATATAATAAAAGGTAATAGATTATTTGGGAGGCAAGGAAACAAAAATAATACCCCCTCCATCATGTGGTTGGAGTCCATATATATTATATTTGCATTTAGGCAAAGATTGTTAAACACCACAGAATTCTGTTTAATTATACCCTTAATCTTTTCAATCATTCTGATAATCTTTTTTGTTTTACTCATCACTTTTAATGTCACCTGAAGACGATCCGTCAGAGAATCAAATGTACTCGTGATACATTTGGAACCTTTATTAATCTTTTTGATTATGAAACAAAAAAGATTAGAAAGATTGAAAAGATCAAGAAGAATTATGTGGTGTTTAACAATGTCTGCCTAAATATGTATTTCTCTTCAAAACTCAGATGAAAAATTCTTGAATCTGAACGTATTATATTTTCGGAATTCCATTAACATCCTTTGAAATGGTAAACCTTTCACAAAGGTTAAATTAAAAAAATAGAAAGCTTTCAATTGCAGAAAATAAGCAGATCATGCAATTCCTGGACAAAAAAAATGTGCCTAAAATTATATCTAACATTGTCTAAATCTACAAGTCAAGAAAATTTAAGAACAAATATATATATATATTATTTTATGTATTCACATACTAACACATAAAAATAGAAATATAAGCACGCACGTGTTAAAATAAGGTCACCTATTAATTTGACACAACAAAGAAACAGGGATGAGTCACCCTATACAAAACAGAACAAAAGAATAGGAAATAAAATCAACCGAACCATTGTTTGTGAGAAGCCCTACTATTGGCTAATGGAAACAACCTGTGGGAAAGAATAACAAAGAATCTGACTGGTTAACTAAACACCAGTTGTATATATAAAAACACCCAGCAACACAAACTCCATGCATTTTAGCCTGACGATTCCCTACAGAGATGAAACACGGAAACCTCTGTGTAGCTTAATTGCCATAAATATATTTTCATAACTCACTATAATATATATATATATATATATATATATATATAAATTACTTTAAATTCACCCAAAAATTAATAGTGTGCATATTGCATGAGCTCAAAATATAACCATTTAATAAAGGTTCCGAATTTCTTTAAAAAAAGCATCTTTATTCATACAATTGTTTCTGCCTATTTCAAAACACATATTTTATTTATTGACAAATAGTAAATTCAAGATATGTTCTCAAAAGGTTTCCTCAGTAAATTTTTATCTTCCATCAAATTAAACTTTAAAAAAACTCAAAAAAGAAAAAAATGTTTTGAAATGGGCTGAAATAATTGTATGAATAAAGACGTTTTTTTAAAAAAAACAAATTTGGAATATTTATTAAATTATATATATATATATATATATATATATAAATAAACAATCCATATCTTTTTTCAAAGCATTTTTTTTTACTATTTTCTTTTCATACAACTGTTTTGGCTGGAATGTGAGAATGTTTTGTGTTAATTTGCAGGCAAAACTGCTGCAAGAAAGGAAAACATAAAAAGCTTAATAAACAAGGGTACAGATGTGTTCTATAATTTTCGGCTCTAGTCGGTAAATTTATTAAGATTAAAAGAAAAAGCTACTGAACTGTTTTTGCGATTTGAACTGTCAAATAGTTGTTACTACTCAAAAATTGATGAACCATAATTCATATGATAAAGAATGGAAAAATGTTCCGATGTAATGGAAAATGAAATAAGGAAAACCAAAATATTAATTAAATATCCATCTACGTTTCACCTTTATTAGGTTTCATCAGGATGGGAGATTGAAGAAAAAGAAAAAATACAGCAACAAATACCAAACATTTATTTTTCAGACTTTGGTAATTGTTGCTGTATTTTTTCTTTTTCTTCAATCGCCCGTCCTGATGAAACTTAATAAAGGTGAAACGTAGATGGATATTTAATTAATATTTTGGTTTTCCTTATTTCATTTTCCATATATATATATATATATATATATATGAGAAAGAAAGAGAGAGAGAGAGAGAGACTCACACATGTATGAAAATATATATTTTTTTAAACTGACCGAAAGCCTGGGTAATGTTAACATTTAACAACAGAGCATATATAAGTAAACAATGGTATGTTAAATTCCAATGACCAAGTCTTTATTCATTCATGCAGAGTGATCTTTGGCTTTCTGATGAGCTGCATAAATGAAAGATCCTGGTAATTATATGCTTATTCCCGGTTGTTTGTTTGTTTGTTTGTGTGCGAAACAATTGTCAGGTTACATTGAATTGTTTTTAATTTCAGAAAAAGAAAAATGAATAAAGACTTGGTCATTGGAATTTAACATACCATTGTTTATATATATATATATATATATATATATATATATATATATATATATATATATAGACACTAAAACTGGTTGGAAGAAAGGAATAGAGGGAGTAATAGCAGAAACGTAAGAGAAGGAAAGTAAGAGGATAATGTGAAAAGAGAAGACTAAATGTATACGCCAATGTACCAACGTTGACCCAAGGGTCACGGATCATGTATTTAAAAAAAACAAACTTTAGTGCTTCTTTATAACAACAGTTATGAACAAAAACGTTTCAATATCATTAGTTTTTATTTTTATTCGACCCAAATAAAGCAGATTACCACTGAAGCGTAAGGGGCTACTGTGATAGGAGTCAGATTTGAGTAGGGGGGGGGATAACCTGGATGGGGAGCTATCTACTAAGATGTTTGTTCACATTACATTTAAATTTCTGCATGCTCATTCGGTTGGGGAAACAGGCAGCAGTGATGGAATTCCAAAAGCAAGCGTTCCAAGGAAAGAAGCTATCGGAGCAGAAAATCTTCCGGCATTTAGGGACCTCAACAATGAAAGGATGGAATTTTTCTGTTAGGTGGGTGGGGGTGGGGGGTGAAGGACACAAGTGCAGTAAGTTCATCGGAGCACATTCCGTGGAAGTACTCGTAAAACAAGCACAATGATGTGACAGGGGATGAAGGTTGACAGACAGTGTGGCACCTATTAGGTTAGAAATTCTTTTGCACCCTGTCAAAGAGGGAGAGACTAGTGGTTGGTGCACCAGCCCAGATGTGGCAACAATACTCCAGGCACGGGTGATTTGTGGCATATTCAAATAATCATAAACTCGATGCATTTCGATAAGAGTTTAGGAAAGTAGAAAGATGACTTTGGGTTTACTTTCAGCAGCCTCATAACTCTCGCTTCCCTTATTTTGTCTTTTAGTCCTCACATTACATGAGCGATGTTTCTGACAAAGGGGGGAAAATTACTGTTTTCTGGATCGGAATCTATCCATCTAACACTTATCGTTGGATAGTTTTTTTTACCTTGAAGTGGTAATTTTTTTTTTTAGCTCCTTACATCAAGTGGCTTCATGCCTTGTCTGGAGCATCTTTTATTAAAAAGAAAGAAAAAAAAGACAGTAGTATTTGCTTCACTTTTTGACTATTTTTCCCATATCTGTATTAGACAGTAGTTAGTAGGCAATGGCAAAAAAAGCTGAAATCAAAATGAATTTCCCAACCTGGTGAGCCACGACTCGCGCATGCGTGCATGGAGATGGCAGCACAAAAAAAAATACAACTTTTTTCCTAAACAGTTTCAACTAAGAAAATTAAAATTGAGAGAAAAACACTGAATGCATAGCTGGAGGGAAGGGACAGGAACTTATTCTTTGATGAAACAAAAGTCATCTAACTCCCCTACACACTTCATGAATTGCTTGAAGTCTTAGCCTTTACGACAAAATGAACATTTTTTTCTCTTCAGTTTTTAGAGAAAACTGCCATAGGAGAGAAAATCAGTTTTTTCTTACTAAAAAACAAAATCTGCGGATTTTGATAAAAAAAAAACTGGAACACGCATCCTGAGAGGCTCTAGCGATATAAGCGGAAATTAGCTTTTTCTGGATAAAAAAAGTGGAATTCCGCTAAAAAGCAGAGAACTTACATCCCTGATTAGAGTAGCAGAACAAAACGATCACTATTTTGACATATCAGTATTTCGTTAATCAAATTTTCACGGCTTCTCTAGTTTCAGAAATTACATAATAGTGAAAATGATAAAATGAGTGTAAAAAACACAACAAAAAAAACTAAGTTTAAAATAATTTGTTTAAGAATTATTTGTGTTTTAATAAATTACAGAATTTTGTAAATAAAATCGAATAATTACATTTTTAACAAAATCTGCAAAAAAATATGTGATCTGATTTCTCTAGTCTGAAAATTGGGCATTTTTGTTGAGTCACCCCCCCCCTTCTCCCCAAATATGTAACATATCCTCTAACTTTGAATTATACAACAATAATCTCTAAGTTTAAGCAGAATGTTAAAAGTAAAAAGACGTCCCTAATAATTTGACTAATAATACCGACGAATTGTATTAAAAATAGAAGACTCACTTTTATGTAGACTATTCAATTTAAATTGACAATTCCTCTATTTTTAATTTTAAAAAAAAAAGAGGAAAAAAAAGATTATTAAAATTAATATTTATTACCTATTTTTAGGTAAGATAAGATGGACCTCCAACATTTAAACAAAAATTAATGTCTTATACCGAAATATACTTCTACGATTCTAGCCAATATACAGCAATAGAAAAATTGACGTCAAATGACCAGACGTAAGATTTGAAAGATAAAGAAAGTCTTTACATTGATGTTTCTGTCCTGGCAGATCGTAAAAGCTCTATCAAAGAATTCGAAAAGCTTTCCAAATATAAGGACGTGGAGGTTGGTAAAATGTGGGAGCTTAAAAAATAGGTATTACCGATAATAGTGAGAGTATTAGGGTTAGGGTTAGGTTAATATTAATGCTAACCATTAAGAATGCGTACTTCGATTATTTGGACTCAGACTGTTCTCATCTTGGATGATTTTCTCACAACATTTCAACCGATGAAACCTCCAACCTTCTTCAGGTGCGTCTTGTCGAACTCGGGAATCTGCACGGAATTTCAAACGAGTTTGACATAAAGATTATTTGAAATGAGGATTGATAATTTCGATTATTCGGACTACTGTTCTCATTTCGGATGGTATTCTCACTCTGTATAGTTACCAGAGTTCGAGATAAAAGATTCCCAAGTTCAAAAAGACGCACCTGAAGAAGATCGGAGGTTACATTGGCCGAAACGTTGTGAGAATAACATCCAAGATGCGAACAGTAGTCCGAATAATCCAAATTATCAATGCTCATCTAAAAAATTTCTAAAGAATGCTGTTGAATTTGCCAATGTCATACCTAGAAATCCCAACGTATTCAAATTACGGAAAAAAAATCGCATTAACTTCCACTACTCGCATCATAAGAAAGTTGTCAAAGTGAACACATGTATAAAACCATGTATTAAAACAAAAGCTGTTATCAACTAAAATGGTGACCAATTGTAGACTTTTAAATGAGATTCAGATGGTCATTTAAAGTAGGTACCACAAACCAGCCAATTTTGTGTGTGAAAACAAGTAAATATAGTGAAAACAAGTAAATATAGTGAAATTTCCTTCAATTTCAACTTGTGGGAACTCATTTTTTTTTTTTGTGTTATTTTGATAAAATTTGAATATAAGCATACCTCTTTATAAATGTACAATTCTTTCTCTTGTGTCATTAATAGGCCCCCCCCCCCCCAGATTACTTCAAGTTAGGTTACGGTTAACTTAATGTGCATGATATTGTGTCTATGCATATAAAAACTGTCCCATCTTAAAGAAAAAAAAAATGCCACTCGTCAATATAGTGGGCTTAATAATATATGGTTTTAAGTTGTCTTGCATCAACAAAATCCAATCTAATAATTATTGCTTCCATTGTGATCAATTTAATTTTCATTTACCACAAGATGACATTACATTTGTAAGGATTTTTCACTTATTTGAAGACTGCATTTTCAGCTACACACTATGAAAATTGGCTTCCGGATCAAAAGCACACAAGACAACAAACTTTGAACGGTCATAATTGGGTGGTTAATTGTGCTACCAAAATTAATTTGGTATCACTGCTTATGTTTTGCAAAGGTCTATGTGTGCACGTTAAATTTTCTTTTAGATATAATAAAAATAAAATTTTGGTTTGGGATACCTATTTAAAGACAGCAAAATCAAAAGGAATATTTTTGTTTTGTACTTGTACCAATAATTACTGATATGTTTACCAAATTGTAGGAAATGAAAGACACATTTTTAAGTCCAGGTTTTTTTTGTTTTTTTTAATAAAAAAAAAAAGAAAAAAAAGAAAAAGAAATTTGTTAAAATTAATATACAGGATGACACAGCTAAATTTCTGTATTTTGATTCGCAATCATTTTTTGACGGATGATTTGATGATTATAACTTAGGTGTATGTGTAGACATTTCACTTTTGTGTTCTTGCAGAATAAAACGTTGTTTACTTTGTATTATTCGGACTACTGTTCCTATCTTTGATGTTATTCTCACAACGTTTCGGGCGATGTCATCTTCAGGTGCATCTTTTTGAATTCGGGAATTTGTACAGAATTAAAATCTTTTATTTAATCCACCAAGGGGGGGTGGGGGTGGGGGTAATTTGCTCTCGTAGAAGTCTTAAATAATTTGTAATGCTATTTTTAGTATCGCCCACACTGAGGATTGAACCTTCAACATCCAAGACTATCACTTAGAACTGATTATTACTTAGCACTTATATCCGTTACACCACAGATCCTTGCAGACAATTCTAGTATTAATTTTAGGAGCCTTAAACGTATTCTTGCTTAAGATGTGTAATCTTACTACCTATTACTATATATATTTACAAGAAAAGGCGTAAGGCTCTAAAAATTCATACTATAATTGTCTGCAAGGACTTGTGGAGTAACAAACATATATGCTAAGTAATACTCAGTTCTAAATGACAGTCTTCTGAAGGCTGAAGGTTCAATTCTCAGTGTGGACGGTACTAGTAATACAATTACAAATACACTTAGGACTTCTACTCGGTCATGGCTGACGAAACGAAAGCAAGCTACCCCGTGGATTAAATAAAGAACTCTGTTCGAAATTCCGTACAGATTCCTGAGAACAGTAGTCCAAATAATCCAAATTATCCTCATCTAAAAAAAAATTTCAAAACGTTTTTTACTGTTCACCAAAATGCAATGTTCAGCGTGGTTCGAAACGATGAGACATGCGATAGTAGTACAACGAAAATTTTAATCTGTATATGGCAAGAACGTGAATGCATCTAGTGACGAGTATTAAAAAATGGCACACCTGACTAATAGAAACCGGTCGGGTTTCACATGTTCTTAGAGGACAACACAATCAATGATTTCTTCACAAATTATCGTGGATGATTAAACCGGACGATGAATGAAGAAGGGAAGCACAGAGAAAGCCATTGACTGCATATGTGTAAAAATGCTAGACTGTATATTATTATAAATAGTTTCATTCGTATCAGTCCATTATATTGAGAGGGTTTAAAAAAATTAAATCCGGACATTTAGCTGTGTCACTCTTCTATATGCTGCAATTCGAAATAGATTTGGTGCTTGTGCATATCAACCCTGACATGTTAGACCGCTCTTAAAAATAAAATAGCTAAAGAGATGTATAAACTTTGTTATGTACTTACGTGGTAGATGAAAAAAAGACTGTACACCAAAAATTATGCAAATTCATCCAGTATTTATTTAATTATAAATAAAAAACGATTTTATCACTCGGTAGATATTTCCACCATTTTGTATCTTAGATTTTCCAGTGGTCAAGGACGATTACTCATATTTTCACGATTTCAGGGTTTGGGGTCTCCATTGTTTACAAAAATGTCAAAATGTACGTAAAATCATTTGTTTTCTTTTTCTTATAATTTAATAACTACTGGATGAATTTGCGTAATTTTTTCTGCACAATCTTATTTTCAGCTAACACGTAAGTACATAATAAAGTTTATACATTCTTTAAATATTTCAATGTCAGGGTTGATATGCACAAGCACCATAGATTTTTGCAACTTTCCCATCAAAGCACAGTCTATTAAATGACCTCTACTGCAAGAAGAAAAAAAAGTATTACTTAAAAAAAATTTTTTCTTCTTCTTATAGTCATAAATTAATGTCTTCTTTTTTTTTTTTTTAAAAACAATCCTGTTGAATTCAGTTTTAAACATCTATGATACAGTTCATGAGTGGTTTCTGTGCTGGACTGACACTTTTGGTATCATTATTAGAGGTACTTGAATTAATCACAGCAGCAGCGGAGGAGGAGTCGTTTATTACAGGAGGCGTACTTTGTTTTGCTTGGAATTCTGTATCATCATTGTTTTCCGAGGAGGGTATATCGGAACTATGACCAGCCTCGTCAGAGTCCTTCCCTTCACTGTCCGAACGCTCATTCTCGGGAATCACTTGCAGAGGGTAACGCCGGCTAGTTTTCGATCCAGCACTATCCTCGGACTCAAACACATCGTCAGTATATTCATTGAGCAACCTTCTCTTGGGTCGGTAGATACGTTTGCCGCGTAGGGAGAGGGGCTGCCGGATGCCATTGCTGCAGTCGGACGACATGGTCGGCAAGGTCTCATACGTGTTTCTCACAGGATGGAAATGGTGCAACACCACATACGAGCTGTCAGCATCATCTACAAAAAAGTTTTAAAAAAAAAAAAGCATTAAAATTATAAATGATTGTCATAAAAACAATTGGTGAATAATAATAAAGACTAATGTGTATATATATATATATATATATATATATATATATCTAAATGAATAAATGCGAAAGTTTTTTTCCATCTATCCTAACTATATTAACATCAAACCCGTGTGTGATTATTTAATACTATGATACAAGATGTTATTCTTTAATACCGTATATATAGTAGAGTGCAAACACCCACAAACACATTTTGGTCTTCTTAATTTGCATATTTATTTTATACACCACTTCTAATAAATTAATATTCTCTAATATACAGTTATAGTTTTGCATTATCATTTTTTTTTTACATTCGTAATATTTTCGTCGATAGTAAAACATCTGATGTCGACGGGATGGCAAGAATAGATACTACACTTTGAAATATTTATTTGCACGAAATATAAAAAATTACATTCGTAACAAATTAGGTACAAATTAAGCTAAAAGGCCGAGGAACCATAAAAATGTTTTTATGGCTAACATTTTCAAATGAATGAAAAAAAAAAAAAAAATTTAATTTATTATTGTATTATCTGTTAATGGGGGTGGGTAGTGTAGTATTGGTTCTGTTGACATAAGACCTCCTCCCAGGAATTAGCTCCTTCTTTTTTAAAGAGGTGGGGGTAATGCTTCCAGGTATTATATTCTTCTTTGGGGGAGGGGGTAATGTAGTATCTATTCTGTTGTCATGATACCACACTGAAAGGCATTAATTTTCCTTTTATGGGGGGTGATCCTCCCAGGTATTACCTCCTTTTTTTTGGGGGGGGGCAGTATAGTATATATTTGTTTCTTCATGATACCATCCTTCCAGGATTATCTTCTCCGTTTGGTGGTGGTGGGAGAGAGGTTAGTGTACTATCTGTTCTGTTGTCATGATATCCTCCTCCCAGGCATTAACTCCTCCTTTAGAGAATGGTTGGGGGGGGGGGCAGCGGTTGTCATTATACCATTCTCTCAGTCATTACCTTCTCCTTTGGCGATCAGTATAATATATGTTAGTTCACCATATCTTCCCAGGCTACCAAAAATACATATTTATATATCCCTATCTTTATAAAGTTACCTATGTTTACATGCTTATATATTTGTAGGTATAGAATTCACTCCTAAACTAATTAACCGAATATTATGAATTTGGAACACAGCTGCTAGGTGTAAACTGTCCAAATGTGTGCAATATTTTGTTCAATTCAGTTTTATTAGCATTCCCAGTTGATTTTTTTTATTTTAAATTATTGTTATTTAATCGCAATAGTTATTAAGAGCTCAGTAAATGGAGTTCAAAACTGTTTGAATTATGCAAATATCCCTAGTGGTTCAAAAGTTATGAGAATTTAAAGGTCTAAAATTTGGGGTTAAAAGTTGACATCATTTTAGCGCACAAATTACTTGAAATCACGGACCAATTCACAACAATAAATTCAGTAATTTTGTCATAGTTTCTTTATTCCTAGAGCAATTTTGATAAAACTTGGCATTATTATGTAAAATTGTATGTTCTTTCAGATTCTGCACTCAGATTTTATGTATCTCTATGTTGTAACCCATTATTTAGAGAATAAAGGTACGAATATTAGCGTTTTTTTTTACTTATTACTTTATCACAAGATTATTCAACATTTTTATTTAAACATATGAGATTCAACCTTTCTTTTAGGCAATTACATGTGAACACTGAAAAACTTGGCAGAAAGAAACAAAAACAATTATTTTAGAATTTAGAGTGAGGATTAGTTTCACATAAATTTAATGTAGAATAATCCTATCTTTCAGGGCCATTATAGCGTTTTAGGGCATTAATCATTTTTTTCTATAGAAGATGAATCCTGTGCGTTTTTCTTTTTTTTTTTGGGGGGGGGGGGTCTCTCCTTTGTTTTCTTTTTTTTTGGGGGGGCGGGCGGTTATTTGTAGTTTCAAGAGGGTCTTTGTAGGAGGAAGAGGAGCTTGCCACTCAGACTTAGTGTTAGTGGTAGGGCCAGGTGCTATTACGTGTGAACACCTTGAAAACTAAGCAGAAAGAAAAAACAGAGTGGGGGATTAGTTCACATAAATTTAATGTAAAATAATTCACCATTTTTGCGCCATTCTAGCGTTTTAGGACAGTTAATCAACTTTTTTTCTATGGGAAATAAATTCTGTGCGTCTTTCTTTATGGTCTGCCTAACTTAATTTTTCAATCCGTTTTTTTTTTTAAAACTAAAATTTCATAAACTTTTCTGACATTAAAATGTCACATTCTTAATATTTATGGAGAGCGTGGAAATGAAAATGTCATGAAAAATACACTCGTGACGGCCACGTGTTTGTTTACATTCGGCATAATATACCTAACTCATAATTTTTCAGTCCGTTTTTTTTAAAAAAAACAAAACTAAAGTTTCATAAACTTTTCTGACGTTAAAATGTCACATTCCCCGGCGCCAGCATTTTGGCTCACGTGACTCAATCGTAGTCACTTATGAACAGAATAGTCTTCCGTATTAACAATTAGCATGTATCCCACCCCCAATACATTTTTTTTGTATATTAATTATTTACCTTACGAAATAGAATAAAGATTGATGGATTTTTGCCCACCGCCGCCCAGCCCCCCGGAGCCAGCATTTTGGCTCACGTGACTCAATCGTAGTCACTTATAAACAGAATAGTCTTCCGTATTAACAATTAGCATGTATCTCACCCCCAATACATTTTTTTTTGTTTATTAATTATTTACCTTACGAAATAGAATGAAGATTGATGGATTCTATTTCGTAAGGTAAATAATTAATAAACAAAAAAAATGTATTGGGGGGGATATATGCTAATTGTTAATACGGAAGACTATTCTGTTCATAAGTGACTACGATTGAGTCACGCGAGCCAAAATGCTGGCGCCGGGAGCTGAGCGGCCTAGGCTGGGAGTAAAAGTGCTGCTGCTCGCGTTTTGTTTACACTCGGCCGGGTATAACGCGTAATTTTTCAGTCCGTTTTTTTCCAGAACTAAAAGTTCAAACAACTTTCCGGCTATTTAAATATTATTCAAATTTCACATGTTATATATCAAAATAATTCTAGATCTATTTTCTATTTAAAGAATATTTGCGAATAAGATGCGTACCTTATAATTTTTGAAGAAATGTCGGTTGAGTTTACACTATCGTGTTTTGCCTTCAAATGCTCTAAGAAAAAAAAATATAACTGCCTAGTTATAGTTTAAGGTGTGTTCTGATTGGCTGTAGAATTTTAAGAATATTGATAAATATTAGCTACTTTAACTTTGAAAAGCAAACGAACGTGTAAAATTGAGTCTAAAAAAAAAAGCTCATATTTTTGATTTTCGGCTGTTTAAAGTAAAAACCGTTTTAACTCGCTGTAAAAAATAATTCAATGAATAAAAGCACACACAAATTACATATTCGGAAAGATTTTTTTTATTTTCTTTCCAACCATATATATATTTTTAAAATTGGACCAGAAATAAGCGAGAAATTGCGATTTGAACGCATTAAGGTACAAAATCACAAATGTCGCACGATATTGGCAGCAGGCTGGGAATGCTAGTTTTATGCAGAGGGTGTGAAAAGGGGATGGAGGCTCTTTGTGAAAATTCAGATACCTCAGATTTTTGTGAAAATTTAACAAAGTATTAGACATCAATTAATAAATATTTCACAAACTTCAGTTTCTTCGGAGTATTTTAAAGGAATGTTAGGGGGAGTAATATGGGCACAACATCCCATTTGAAAATTCAAATATATAAAACTTACATCGAATTTCATCCATAATTATTAAACACCAATTAAGCAAGTTTCCCTGAATTTCAATTTCTTAAGACTCCTTAAGCTTTAACCTTGAATTTCAGACATTTTCCTACAATCAAAATCATGTAATGGATTTTGATCAAAATTGCAATAAGGATTCTGAACATAAGGTTTAGTATCATTATATCTTGATTTTAATCTTCGTAAGGGGACATAAAAGTGGTGCAAAACTAATGTGCAGACCACATGTGGGGATAGTCCAGCTAGACGCAACTACTAGTTAGGGAAATGTAAATCCAGTAGTTAAGTCAATAAAATAAATTTTAAAATAAATTAAGGAGAGTAGAAAGTGGACCGTAGGTTTACTTTCAGCGGCCTCATATTTTGCTTCCCTTATTTTGTCCTTTAGTCCTGATATACCATAAGCGATGTTTCTGGCAAATGGGGGAAGAATTGCTGTTTTCTGGGTTGGAATCTATTTATCTAGCACTTATCGTTGGCTAGTTTTTTACCTTGAAGTAGTTTTTTATTTTTAGCTCCTTACATCAAGTTGCTTTATGCCTTTTCTGGAGCGATTTCCATTAAAAAAAAAAAAATTTTTTAAATAGTTTGAATAAATGAAAAAAAACCCAAAAAAACTTTCATTTAGATTATAAATTTGTGAATATACTGTAAAATGTCCAAATTGAATTTTACTGGAGAACTATTTTTTTGCCATTATTAAGTATAAAAAAAAAGAAAAAATACATTAAAACTGTATTTCATACTGTTATAATTTACTGGAGAACTATTTTTTTGCCATTATTAAGTATAAAAAAAAGAAAAAATACATTAAAACTGTATTTCATACTGTTATAAATTTGTGAATATACTGTAAAATGTCAAAATTGAATTTTACTGGAGAACTATTTTTTTGCCATTATTAAGTATAAAAAAAAGAAAAAATACATTAAAACTGTATTTCATACTGTTATACATTTGTGAATATACTGTAAAATGTCAAAATTGAATTTTACTGGAGAACTATTTTTTTGCCATTATTAAGTATAAAAAAAAGAAAAAATACATTAAAACTGTATTTCATACTGTTATAAATTTGTGAATATACTGTAAAATGTCAAAATTGAATTTTACTGGGGAACTATTTTTTTGCCATTATTAAGTATAAAAAAAAAAAATACATTAAAACTGTATTTCATACTGTTATAAATTTGTGAATATACTGTAAAATGTCAAAATTGAATTTTACTGGAGAACTATTTTTTTGCCATTATTAAGTATAAAAAAAAGAAAAAATACATTAAAACTGTATTTCATACTGTTATACATTTGTGAATATACTGTAAAATGTCAAAATTGAATTTTACTGGAGAACTATTTTTTTGCCATTATTAAGTATAAAAAAAAGAAAAAATACATTAAAACTGTATTTCATACTGTTATAAATTTGTGAATATACTGTAAAATGTCAAAATTGAATTTTACTGGAGAACTATTTTTTTGCCATTATTAAGTATAAAAAAAAGAAAAAATACATTAAAACTGTATTTCATACTGTTATAAATTTGTGAATATACTGTAAAATGTCAAAATTGAATTTTACTGGAGAACTATTTTTTTTGCCATTATTAAGTATAAAAAAAAGAAAAAATACATTAAAACTGTATTTCATACTGTTATACATTTGTGAATATACTGTAAAATGTCAAAATTGAATTTTACTGGAGAACTATTTTTTTGCCATTATTAAGTATAAAAAAAAGAAAAAATACATTAAAACTGTATTTCATACTGTTATAAATTTGTGAATATACTGTAAAATGTCAAAATTGAATTTTACTGGAGAACTATTTTTTTTGCCATTATTAAGTATAAAAAAAAGAAAAAATACATTAAAACTGTATTTCATACTGTTATACATTTGTGAATATACTGTAAAATGTCAAAATTGAATTTTACTGGAGAACTATTTTTTTGCCATTATTAAGTATAAAAAAAAGAAAAAATACATTAAAACTGTATTTCATACTGTTATAAATTTGTGAATATACTGTAAAATGTCAAAATTGAATTTTACTGGAGAACTATTTTTTTTGCCATTATTAAGTATAAAAAAAAGAAAAAATACATTAAAACTGTATTTCATACTGTTATAAATTTGTGAATATACTGTAAAATGTCAAAATTGAATTTTACTGGAGAACTATTTTTTTGCCATTATTAAGTATAAAAAAAAGAAAAAATACATTAAAACTGTATTTCATACTGTTATACATTTGTGAATATACTGTAAAATGTCAAAATTGAATTTTACTGGAGAACTATTTTTTTGCCATTATTAAGTATATAAAAAAGAAAAAATACATTAAAACTGTATTTCATACTGTTATAAATTTGTGAATATACTGTAAAATGTCAAAATTGAATTTTACTGGAGAACTATTTTTTTTGCCATTATTAAGTATAAAAAAAAGAAAAAATACATTAAAACTGTATTTCATACTGTTATAAATTTGTGAATATACTGTAAAATGTCAAAATTGAATTTTACTGGAGAACTATTTTTTTGCCATTATTAAGTATAAAAAAAAGAAAAAATACATTAAAACTGTATTTCATACTGTTATACATTTGTGAATATACTGTAAAATGTCAAAATTGAATTTTACTGGAGAACTATTTTTTTGCCATTATTAAGTATAAAAAAAAAGAAAAAAATACATTAAAACTGTATTTCATACTGTTATACATTTGTGAATATACTGTAAAATGTCAAAATTGAATTTTACTGGAGAACTATTTTTTTGCCATTATTAAGTATAAAAAAAAAGAAAAAAATACATTAAAACTGTATTTCATACTGTTATAAATTTGTGAATATACTGTAAAATGTCAAAATTGAATTTTACTGGAGAACTATTTTTTTGCCATTATTAAGTATAAAAAAAAGAAAAAATACATTAAAACTGTATTTCATACTGTTATAAATTTGTGAATATACTGTAAAATGTCAAAATTGAATTTTACTGGAGAACTATTTTTTTTGCCATTATTAAGTATAAAAAAAAGAAAAAATACATTAAAACTGTATTTCATACTGTTATAAATTTGTGAATATACTGTAAAATGTCAAAATTGAATTTTACTGGAGAACTATTTTTTTGCCATTATTAAGTATAAAAAAAAGAAAAAATACATTAAAACTGTATTTCATACTGTTATACATTTGTGAATATACTGTAAAATGTCAAAATTGAATTTTACTGGAGAACTATTTTTTTGCCATTATTAAGTATAAAAAAAAAGAAAAAAATACATTAAAACTGTATTTCATACTGTTATACATTTGTGAATATACTGTAAAATGTCAAAATTGAATTTTACTGGAGAACTATTTTTTTGCCATTATTAAGTATAAAAAAAAAGAAAAAAATACATTAAAACTGTATTTCATACTGTTATAAATTTGTGAATATACTGTAAAATGTCAAAATTGAATTTTACTGGAGAACTATTTTTTTGCCATTATTAAGTATAAAAAAAAGAAAAAATACATTAAAACTGTATTTCATACTGTTATACATTTGTGAATATACTGTAAAATGTCAAAATTGAATTTTACTGGAGAACTATTTTTTTGCCATTATTAAGTATAAAAAAAAAGAAAAAAATACATTAAAACTGTATTTCATACTGTTATACATTTGTGAATATACTGTAAAATGTCAAAATTGAATTTTACTGGAGAACTATTTTTTTGCCATTATTAAGTATAAAAAAAAAGAAAAAAATACATTAAAACTGTATTTCATACTGTTATAAATTTGTGAATATACTGTAAAATGTCAAAATTGAATTTTACTGGAGAACTATTTTTTTGCCATTATTAAGTATAAAAAAAAAGAAAAAAATACATTAAAACTGTATTTCATACTGTTATAAATTTGTGAATATACTGTAAAATGTCAAAATTGAATTTTACTGGAGAACTATTTTTTTGCTATGATTAAGTATAAAAAAAAGAAAAAATACATTAAAACTGTATTTCATACTGTTATAAATTTGTGAATATACTGTAAAATGTCAAAATTGAATTTTACTGGAGAACTATTTTTTTGCCATTATTAAGTATAAAAAAAAGAAAAAATACATTAAAACTGTATTTCATACTGTTATAAATTTGTGAATATACTGTAAAATGTCCAAATTGAATTTTACTGGAGAACTATTTTTTTGCCATTATTAAGTATATAAAAAAGAAAAATACATTAAAACTGTATTTCATACGGTTATAAATTTGTGAATATACTGTAAAATGTCAAAATTGAATTTTACTGGAGAACTATTTTTTTGCCATTATTAAGTATAAAAAAAAGAAAAAATACATTAAAACTGTATTTCATACTGTTATAAATTTGTGAATATACTGTAAAATGTCAAAATTGAATTTTACTGGAGAACTATTTTTTTGCTATGATTAAGTATAAAAAAAAGAAAAAATACATTAAAACTGTATTTCATACTGTTATAAATTTGTGAATATACTGTAAAATGTCAAAATTGAATTTTACTGGAGAACTATTTTTTTGCTATGATTAAGTATAAAAAAAAGAAAAAATACATTAAAACTGTATTTCATACTGTTATAAATTTGTGAATATACTGTAAAATGTCAAAATTGAATTTTACTGGAGAACTATTTTTTTGCCATTATTAAGTATATAAAAAAGAAAAATACATTAAAACTGTATTTCATACGGTTATAAATTTGTGAATATACTGTAAAATGTCAAAATTGAATTTTACTGGAGAACTATTTTTTTGCCATTATTAAGTATAAAAAAAAGAAAAAATACATTAAAACTGTATTTCATACTGTTATAAATTTGTGAATATACTGTAAAATGTCAAAATTGAATTTTACTGGAGAACTATTTTTTTGCCATTATTAAGTATATAAAAAAGAAAAATACATTAAAACTGTATTTCATACGGTTATAAATTTGTGAATATACTGTAAAATGTCAAAATTGAATTTTACTGGAGAACTATTTTTTTGCCATTATTAAGTATAAAAAAAAGAAAAAATACATTAAAACTGTATTTCATACTGTTATAAATTTGTGAATATACTGTAAAATGTCAAAATTGAATTTTACTGGAGAACTATTTTTTTGCCATTATTAAGTATAAAAAAAAGAAAAAATACATTAAAACTGTATTTCATACTGTTATAAATTTGTGAATATACTGTAAAATGTCAAAATTGAATTTTACTGGAGAACTATTTTTTTGCTATGATTAAGTATAAAAAAAAGAAAAAATACATTAAAACTGTATTTCATACTGTTATAAATTTGTGAATATACTGTAAAATGTCAAAATTGAATTTTACTGGAGAACTATTTTTTTGCTATGATTAAGTATAAAAAAAAGAAAAAATACATTAAAACTGTATTTCATACTGTTATAAATTTGTGAATATACTGTAAAATGTCCAAATTGAATTTTACTGGAGAACTATTTTTTTGCCATTATTAAGTATATAAAAAAGAAAAATACATTAAAACTGTATTTCATACGGTTATAAATTTGTGAATATACTGTAAAATGTCAAAATTGAATTTTACTGGAGAACTATTTTTTTGCCATTATTAAGTATAAAAAAAAGAAAAAATACATTAAAACTGTATTTCATACTGTTATAAATTTGTGAATATACTGTAAAATGTCAAAATTGAATTTTACTGGAGAACTATTTTTTTGCTATGATTAAGTATAAAAAAAAGAAAAAATACATTAAAACTGTATTTCATCCTGTTATAAATTTGTGAATATACTGTAAAATGTCAAAATTGAATTTTACTGGAGAACTATTTTTTTGCCATTATTAAGTATAAAAAAAAGAAAAAATACATTAAAACTATTTCATACTGTTATAAATTTGTGAATATACTGTAAAATGTCAAAATTGAATTTTACTGGAGAACTATTTTTTTGCCATTATTAAGTATAAAAAAAAGAAAAAATACATTAAAACTGTATTTCATCCTGTTATAAATTTGTGAATATACTGTAAAATGTCAAAATTGAATTTCACTGGAGAACTATTTTTTTGCCATTATTAAGTATAAAAAAAAGAAAAAATACATTAAAACTGTATTTCATCCTGTTATAAATTTGTGAATATACTGTAAAATGTCAAAATTGAATTTTACTGGAGAACTATTTTTTTGCCATTATTAAGTATAAAAAAAAGAAAAAATACATTAAAACTGTATTTCATACTGTTATAAATTTGTGAATATACTGTAAAATGTCAAAATTGAATTTTACTGGAGAACTATTTTTTTGCTATGATTAAGTATAAAAAAAAGAAAAAATACATTAAAACTGTATTTCATACTGTTATAAATTTGTGAATATACTGTAAAATGTCAAAATTGAATTTTACTGGAGAACTATTTTTTTGCTATGATTAAGTATAAAAAAAAGAAAAAATACATTAAAACTGTATTTCATACTGTTATAAATTTGTGAATATACTGTAAAATGTCCAAATTGAATTTTACTGGAGAACTATTTTTTTGCCATTATTAAGTATATAAAAAAGAAAAATACATTAAAACTGTATTTCATACGGTTATAAATTTGTGAATATACTGTAAAATGTCAAAATTGAATTTTACTGGAGAACTATTTTTTTGCCATTATTAAGTATAAAAAAAAGAAAAAATACATTAAAACTGTATTTCATACTGTTATAAATTTGTGAATATACTGTAAAATGTCAAAATTGAATTTTACTGGAGAACTATTTTTTTGCTATGATTAAGTATAAAAAAAAGAAAAAATACATTAAAACTGTATTTCATCCTGTTATAAATTTGTGAATATACTGTAAAATGTCAAAATTGAATTTTACTGGAGAACTATTTTTTTGCCATTATTAAGTATAAAAAAAAGAAAAAATACATTAAAACTATTTCATACTGTTATAAATTTGTGAATATACTGTAAAATGTCAAAATTGAATTTTACTGGAGAACTATTTTTTTGCCATTATTAAGTATAAAAAAAAGAAAAAATACATTAAAACTGTATTTCATCCTGTTATAAATTTGTGAATATACTGTAAAATGTCAAAATTGAATTTTACTTGAGAACTATTTTTTTGCCATTATTAAGTATAAAAAAAAGAAAAAATACATTAAAACTGTATTTCATACTGTTATAAATTTGTGAATATACTGAAAAATGTCAAAATTGAATTTTACTGGAGAACTATTTTTTTGCCATTATTAAGTATAAAAAAAGAACAAATACATTAAAACTGTATTTCATACTGTTATAAATTTGTGAATATACTGTAAAATGTCAAAATTGAATTTTACTGGAGAACTATTTTTTTGCCATTATTAAGTATAAAAAAAAGAAAAAATACATTAAAACTGTATTTCATACTGTTATAAATTTGTGAATATACTGAAAAATGTCAAAATTGAATTTTACTGGAGAACTATTTTTTGCCATTATTAAGTATAAAAAAATGAAAAAATACATTAAAACAAAAGTTCATACGGTTTGAATTTCTTGAACGAAATTTGCTAGTTAGTTTTATATATTTTGTGAAAGTTTTATGTCAACCTTTTTTAAAGTTTTTTTAAAAATATTGACAACCTTGTTTATTCAAGAAATACTATTATTTTACATGTGTTGTTGAAAAACTTGATAATCTGTTAAACACATTATTTCATCTGTCTTCGTATCGATTAGTTTGGTCTTTTTCTTATCGATAGAAAGGGAGTTTTGTCTTCTTTTTTCTTATCAATTAGTTTTGTTTCAATGATTTCAAGTAATAAATAGGAATTATTACTAGTTATTAAGATTAAGCCTCCCCTTCGTTGCTCATAAGAATTAAATTTGCATACGTGATTATTGAAGCTAACCGGACACACGTCTGTTGACTTTTATTATATAGACTAGCAAATATATGATCTCTCCAGTCGTATATTTTTGCTAGGCTGGTAGATCCACTCATAATATAAGGAGTGTTTTTAGAATTATAAAATATTTATACAAATTATGTATTTAAAAACAATACGTTGATGCACTATATATATATTTATAGATATATGTTTTGAAACATGACATAAATCATAAATCTATGACGTCACATCAAAGTTATAATTATTTTGAGGTAATGTTTTAAGATCTATTTATAATAAAATCTAAATAGCTCAGTTCGTAGAACATCAGACTGAAGATCTCAAGATTTTTGTTTCGATTTCCGGTCATGGCATCCGCGTTATTTGGTGGGAATTTATTCTTTAGTATTAATGCAATATTTTCCATTTCTAGAAAGAAATTAAGATATTTCGATATTGAAATGAGATAAATAATTTTGCAATGTATTTCTTACATTTACAAAAATTGTGAATGACGGACACACAGACACAGAAAGTCCCCCTTATATTATGATATGGTCTTTTTTTTTTTAATCATTATGGATGATTTAGAACAAAAAAGTTTAAAACTTAATTTTTTATTTTGTTTACCCCCCCCCCCCCTCTTCCCTCAAAAAAAAAAAAAAAAAAAAAAAAAAAAAAAAAAAAAATTCTACCTGGATTCCAACTGAAGGTTACAAAACTAACTAGAGAAATTTGGAATGGGGGTTGAGGTGGATTTAGGAAGTAATTCTGTAAACTGAATGGGTTCCAGGTGTTTTGCCAGGCCTGGTTGCAGAACAACAATAAATAGGGGCTACTTATACTTTTTATTAATTTTTTTTTTTTTTTAAATCACAGGTGAAATAGGAGGTGCGGGGGGGGGGGGGGTAGCTGTCTGTCCCTGTCAGAGCTAACCTAAACAGACAGGGATATGTTACAGGCCGGCCATTCCCTGCTGTTCTTCTCTACATCAGTCAGTGGATTTCCGGATAGGAGTTTCCCCTATAAAAGAGAGGAAGTAAGAATCAAGTTCCAACCCAAAAACTGAGGGGTGGGGGTGGGGTGATGGCAAATAATTTTAAGGCAAATCAGGAGATGGAAGGACACTGGGGGTAAAGGGAAAGTAGGTTTAAGAAAAAGGAGAGGGATGAGATGCAAACTAAAATATATATATATATATATATATATATATTTTTACTTATCCCTATTTTTTTATAATACCCACCCCCCATACACACACTCCTGCTGGCAGGAAATGGGAGGTAAAGTCACTTTTCCTTCAACATTAGTAGCTGCTTTCTTGTCTTTTTTTTTTAATGTCTAAATAGAGAGAGAATAATTTTTTTTTTATTCAAAGTGCTTTTTCACATTAAAAAAAAAATAGGTGAGATTGTTAGAAGCAGACTGTGAAATTAGTAGACCTAATGCTTGACTCGACTCTTAAAATCTAAGAGAGAAAGAAACTATATACATGTTTCATGGTTTGTGTGCCCTGCACGCATTGTCTGATAAAATTATATATCATCTCACATTAAAAATCTAATATATATATTATATATATATATATATATATATATATATTATGGAAATCGCTCCAGACAAGGCATGAAGACACTTGATGTAAGAAGCTAAAAAAAAAAAATACTACTTCAAAGACAAAAACTAGCTAAATATGCTCCCTCTGATCACATATTTTTCTTAGTATATATGAAGAATGACCATATAGTAGACTGCCCCCACTCCGAAGGAGGAGGTAATGATTGGGAGAATGATATCATGATCACAGAACATACACTCCACTATGCCCCCTTCCCAGAAAAGGGAGGAGGTAATGCTTGAGAGGATGGCATCATGACAAATAAATATATATTACCCACCACCACCAATAAGGAGGTAATGCCAGGGAAGATGGTATCATGACCACAGAAAAGATACTACCTCCCGAATTGAATATAGTAAACTGCACTAGTAACAGTATAGTTTTGGCTTCAGACAGATACCAAATCTCCATTTGTAATAGATTGGTGTATATCCACAAGAACTTTTGAGACAGAGTAGATTCATTACTTTTAGGAGTCAGAATCAAACGTTTGACTACCGACTCCAGGGCCATTTTTTTTTCTTTCCTCATGTATCATTTATTTTTTTCATCATTTCATTCATTAAAACAAATGAAACGGCTCAAATTAAGTTTCGTGATTTTTTAGATGAGGATTGATAATTTGGATTGTATGGATTATTAAGGGCTCAGTTCGAAATCCCATATAGGTTGGCAAGTTCGAAAAAGATGCATTTTAAGAACATCAGAGGTTATGCTGGTTGAATACCCACCAAGATGAAGATAGTAGTCCGAATAATCTAAATAATACAAGGTTTTATTCTATCACAACTTAGAGTTGATATTTTTTGGAGGTTTTCTCCAAAGCTTTCTGCATGTTCATTGACTATGTGTCATGGAAAACCTTTTTTTATGTACTAATGGATCACCGGTTATCAAGGCTCAAATGCCACATAAGGGTTAATGAGTTTGTCAGATGGATGGTGAGACACTGTGAGGATTGGTAACGATAGACAAAACTGGGCAGAATTTGATTAAAAGGACAGCTCAACAAGAATTTGTTAACAGTGGACTTGAAAACAACCATGTTATAATCAGCTCGGAAACAGCCCCATGGTATTGTGTTTCACAGACAGGTAGTTCTTGGAAAAAAACTTTGTTCATGGAAGTTCCGTTTAGTTTTAGGTACACAGAGGAAGAAAGAAACATTATTTACAGTGGTTGTAGCTAGACGAGTTTTTGTTGTGAATGTTTTACAGTGGGGAAACCATGGGTTGGAGCTCAGTCAAGCACCTACCATGAAAATAATGGTAGAGTAGAGAGAAAGACTATTAACCTCTCTTCTGTGAGAAAGAGGATGTAGGGACATCCCTCACTAGATGTTGAAGTCTATTTTCTACTCTGCCAAGGAAGGAAAGAGTGCTCTGAGCGGCACCTCCCAAGATGTGGCAACAGACAGTACTTAGTTCAACTTATAGTTTTCTTCCGGAAAATTAAAAAGTCGGGATTTAACAATTGTTTCCAATTCTTCAATCAATCTATTATTAATGCGCTGGCTTCGCCTGCTCGCTATATTTCCACAATTTAATTCCTAATCATTAAAATAATGATCGGATCAAATTCAGTGCAAATCTGAGGTATTTGAATTTTCAAATAGGAGGCCATGCCATATTATTTCCCCTAAAAACCCTTTTAAATACCCCAAAGAACTTGAAATTTAGGGAATATCTACTAACTGATTTCTTACACCTCTTGTTAAAATTTCACAAAATTAGGAACTATCTGAATTTCCATGAGAGGCGCCCACTCTTTTTAACCCCACTCCAATTCCATAAAACTAAAATAAACTAAATATAGCCCACATTATCACACTTTACGCCTAGAAGCTGTGTTCTAAAATGCATAATGATCGTTTAATTAGTTTAGGAGCGAATCCTGTACATTAAAATATACCTAACTTATATATATATACATTATATATATGTGTATATATATATATATATATATAAGTAAAGAACAGGAAAATAAAGATATGATGTATACCCATAAATTAGAACCTATCATGAATTTTTGCTACTAACACATGCATATGATGACATCAGGATCAGTTGGTGCCGCACAAAACTGTCGTGAAAGGTCAAGGAGGATAAAACGACCCAGGAGGGAGAGCACTGACCAGACTTCCACTGGAAGGGTGAAGAGAGTACTGGAAACTTGGGGAGGCTTATTGACACTCAAATTCCAATGATAAACGGCTGTTGCACTAACGCAAAGTGATTTGCATTTGTTATCGAAAAGAGGTGGAGAGTGCTGGAAATCTGGGGAGACTTCTTGTCAGTCAGATTCCAGGGAACTCCTAGGGAGTACTCAATAGTAATGAACATATTTTAGAAAAAAAAGAAGCGAAATGATTGTAAATCTATTCATGGAACAAATTATTTACATTTGCACTGGAAGTTGTTTTTTTCAAAAGTATGCATTTCCTGTTGTGTTTTTAAAACATTTCCTGAGAAGGAAAAAGAAAACATCAACATTGTCAGATTGTGTGCAACACGTTAATATACAAAATGAAATTATCACAACAAGAAATAGATGACATTCCAGTTGAAATTTTCCTCTGCATTTTTTAAATTTCACTTCATATTTCTGAAAAATTATTTAATTCTCATGAAAACAGGTTTGAGTCATCTATATGATAATAGTCGCATTCTTATATTAGTACAACCGTTATCGCTTGGTATTTTAGGAATCTTTTAAGTAGGATCAACCCATAGAGTGAATGTGGTAATTTGGTGAAAGTATCTAGCATATGGTAAGCCTAAGAGTTTTGAACAATTTGTATAACCATCGACCCCACCCCCTCTTCCCAAAACGATTTGGGCTTCATGCCTCAGGCAAAGTATGAACTTTATGATTATTGTTTTTGTAAAAAAAAAAAATTTTTTTTTTAATTTTAAAAAGAAAAAGAAAGAAAAATTGCTATTATTGTAAAATGTTTTGCTTAAACAAAATTGCTTGGTATTCCAGAAGTAAAGAATGAATATTTATCTGATGTTGCTAAAATTTAGTTTCAAACCTAATATTTTTGGTGCTCATTTTTATTGAGACTCAAGTGAAATATGGCAGTTCAAAATAAAATAACATGAAAACTTATGGATATACTTACTTATCAGTGAAAATATTAGTCACGCTAAAAATTACGAAAAATAATAGAATTCAAAAAAAAAAATTAATTTACTATTCGGAGTCCACAAACTCTGAACAACAAGCCAGCGTGCCGTCTTCATATTATAAGGGAGGTAATCTTCTATAACAAGCTTTGCACGAATATCGTTCGTGGTTTGTTGACTCCGAATAGTAAATTAATTTTATTTTCTATTTAAATTCTACTCACTTATTTTCCGTAATTTTTGGTGTACACTAATATTTTTCACTGATAAGTATATTCAAAAGTTTTCTGGTTATTTTATGTAGAATTGCCATATTTCACTTGAGACTGAATAAAAATTTAAGCACTATATTTTCTTTTCAAGGAAGGAAGGAAAGGAAATATTAGATTTGAAACTAAAACAGAAAAACAGAACTAGCAACCTTGTTGAAACTGTTGGTAATTTTCGTTTTTCCGATCCTCAGTAACAAATCTATCAAACGATGTGAACAGAAGGATTGCAGTAGCTTACTCTGCGTTTGGTAGACTAAAGAAAAACCGTCTTGAGCAGAAAAGATGTTAAAAGCGGAGGATGAACACAGACTCTATATTTCAAAATGTCTGTCTGAGAACCATGGTCGGTAAAACCCATCTGGATCGCTATAGGATAACTCAAAGTAAAGAAACCATGTCGGCTACGTTGTTAGAAGAGGTCCTGAAAACAATGTATACCGAGCATTCAAAGAAGGATTTTCTAGTAAAAGACCTTGTGGTAGGCCTCCAAAGCGCTGGACTGATCAGATCCGCAGAAATGTAAAACTTCCTTTGCTAATGATGGAATGATTGAGAAAACACTGAAGAAAATGGAAGCATTGTTATCGAGAAAGTGTGCGAGGATTATGAAATTAAGTCAAGTCTAGTATTTCAGGGAGTTAATTATTTTTTTAATCATACAACATAAAATACTTTAAATATAGATCTTAAGTTAACAGGTAAACATTGAGATCGTATGACTAAACAGTTTCCGAAACAATTTTAATAAAATTAGATATCAGACGATAATACATATATTCTTTTTTAATGATTATGACATGATGAATGTTTTGGAGTTAAAATCAACTTAGTATCACATAGTAATAGGGGAAAAAAAGACGTTTTAACACTTTTTTCGGCTTGAGCGAAACAAAAAAAAAAACAAAAAAAAAAAAAAATCATGGCTCTGTGAGCAATACTAAAAAAAAACTGGAACATAAACGATGTGTAATGAAACGATGTAAAGTCTTGTAGAGAATTATAAAAATAATTCATTTAAAAAATTAAAGTATTTTTTATAGATAATTTGTAAACAGTTCTTGCGCTAAACATTATTAAATACTAGTCAGGGAATTATTAAAATTGCTTTCCGGCATAATGAAAGTGCTTGCTTCGTTTCAGTTAATGTTAAGTCAGTTTCCCTTTTTACATAATACACTACTTCCGGTTCCAGTAAGACGCTATTTTGTTAAAATCTCGATTATTCTAGAATATTTACACATTTCAAACATGTTTTTCTTCAGATTACATGCACAATACTAAATAGATTTTAACTCAAAAATGGTTCCTCATGTAATAATATTTAAAGAAGAAAAAAAACATAAAACAATTTTTATCGCCTATACACAATTTTTTTTTTTTTTTTTGTTATCGCATTCCGTTTAGGCATACAATCTCAACATTTACCAGTTAGCAACAACAAAAAAAGACAACTCCGACAAAAAGGAAATGATAATTCTGCATAATTTGCATGTATAAAGTATTTTTTTTTATTTTCATTAAAACGTAAAATGAGATTATTGCTTTAAAAACAGATGATCTCAAAACTCTTCCTTGGCCTTTTGGCTAAGACTAGTAACAACATGTGGTAACTGCACTTCGTCTTATAAGATTCATTTTAACAGCTAGCACATTGAATCTTCATAATATGATCCATAGCACATAAGAGATCAAGCTAGATTTTTCTTTTAATAGTAATAAAAAAAAAATTTTTTTAAATAACAACTCAGATTTGGACCATGTAAAATCAGACTAACACAATTTGATAATAGGGCAAAAGATTGAATTCAATAAAGTTTTCAACTGGGATTTTTTTGTGAAAGACGACTTAAATCCCTATATTAATGAGTGGCCCCTTTTCTTTAAGATGGGATTATTCTTATATGCATAGAAATGCACAATATCATGCACACTAAATTTGATAAACACCAACATTAAAAAAATAAATCGCCATAATAACCTAACTTGAAGTAGACTGAAAAAAATCCAAAAAAAACTTAATAACCCAAGAGAAACAATTGTAGATTTATAAAGAAAAAATGTTACATTTTATTAAAATAACGCAAAAAGTAAATGCACACCACACGTTGAAATTGAAGGGAATTTCACTATACTCTTTTTTGACTTCAAAGTAAGCTGGTTTATGATCCTTATAATAGTGTGAATTTCCTGTGCAACATCTTTTTTTAAGGACTGAATTAAGATTGTTTGGGCCTCTGCCTGTTTAACTGACATTAAGGAAAAGACACAGATCTAATGTTTCCCCAGGTTGTGTAATAATAATCCCATCCCATCACTAGAGTTCTGTTTGTGTCCCAAAAAGCCTGCCATAAATAACCATGTAGGATTTTCCCTCCTTTAAAGCCTAAAATTAGACGACACAGAACTTCTTTTAAACGGTCAATGCCCACAGAGAGAGAGAGAGAGAGAGAGAGAGAGAGAGAGAGAGAGAGAGAGTCCGTTGACATCAAACGATGTATAAGGATTTCCTCTATATTTAACAATTGTTTTCTGAAATAAATTTAGAAAAAGGAGTTTCTTTTTATTAGCAAATATTCACTCAAGAGATTTAAAAAAAACAAAAAAACAGGAAAGGGCATTCACCAAATTATTTTAAGCTAGCTGGCTTTGCCAGCTTGTTATCGTTTCGCTAAGTTTAATGCTTGAAATCAAAATTTAAAATAAACATTTAACTCATAAGCTTCTTGTAAACACAAGACAAAAACTGTGCGAGAGCAGCATTTGAACAGGTTAGATGTTGCCAATGCAACTTGGTAGAGTTGGCATATGCAGACCCTATTTTTGGCTCGACTCATTTCATCAAACTGACACATTTTTTAAATATCAATTCGATTGTGCAAGAATAAATTTAAATGTTTTTCGTTTAAACATTGCGATGGGATATATTTTCAAAGTCTCTGATTGGCTGATGCAAACATTTTTAGATATTATTCTCGGGCAGGTTTTTTCACGCAATATTAACTTGCTTTATTTTTTTAATCATTTGTTGAAGAGTTGTATAAAAGAGAAGCTATAGTACCTATAGTCGTGTCTTTGTTTGAAATAAATAAACTAATCCGTTTTATTTTAATCATTCTAAAAATGGAAATAACTTTCTATCGGACACTTTAAATGCTACCAAATTTCTTTCAAATGACAAAGGAGTCACAAAGTTCTTCATATTATTTGTTTTTAAAAATCTACCAAGCCCCAGTCACATCGCCGCAATATTGCATCCTTGTACTTGCTTTATTTTTATTTTCATTCATTTGCTGGGGACGGGGCATTCTTCCAAATGCCATACGATCACCCACTATTTACAGACTTCAACCGAGAGCTCTTTTTAGGATTCTGGCTGTTCCCTTGAGTGCAGTTGTTTGGATTCTCTTGCACTTGGTTCACCAGGTATACTTGCTAAATACTTTTTCAAGTTCCTCTTCATGAGTCCAGTGGCTCTTATGATAACTGGAATGATGGAGATCTCTTTGAGGTTCCAGTTTCTTTTCATATCATACATTAGACCATGATATTTTGTTATTTTCTCCTTTTCAGCTATGTTTAGGCCCCCATCATTAGGGACACTGACCTCAACCAAAGTTGCCACGCTCTCTCTCTCTTGTGCCATATGACAATGTCAGGTTTGACAGTTGCGTTTTCCAGATAAGTAGCTGTGGGGATTTCATGGTCATAATGGATGGTGTATGTCTCATTCCCCACAGTTCTCTCAGGTAGATGTTCCCAGGGTCTGCTGCTACACCCGATATTCAGTTTCTTACAGATGGTCCAGTGGAGGTACCTGCACACTCATGTAATGGAATGTGCTCCAACGAACTTGCTGCACGTGTGTCCCCTCATTGTAAATACCATCAACCAACCCAACAATCAGCAAAATCCCCCCCCCTTCACTGTAGAGGTCCCCAGATGCCGAAAGGCTTTCTACTCTAATAGCTTCTTTCCTCAAACTGCTTGCCTTTGGAATTCCCTTCCTGCTCCTGTTTTTTCAGACTGTACTAACATGCAGAAATTTAAATGTAATGTGAACAAACATCTCGCTGCACAACTCCCCATTCAAGATGCCCCTATAAATATAGCCCCAGTAAACATAAGAGTTTTATGTTAGCTGGTCGAAATTCACGAAAGGGACATTTGTTTTCCGCACCACCCTTTTTCTGAAATAAATACGCGCGAGGAACTTTGCGTCTGGACAGTCTTTTCAACCCAACCTTCATGCGAGAAGGACGTTGGCGTGTTTCGGCCATTAGCTTTGTAAAAAAGAGATAAGCACGCAAATTCTGTGAATTTATTGTGTTTCAATTTCACATCGTTCTTCCAATTATCGTGGTTATTTCTTAGAATATATTTATAAAGAGTTCCTTTGTTTTGCTTTATTTCAGTTTCACGTTGAAGTATATGCGTACACATTTTAGCGCCGGCCACGTGCGCCCAAAATAAAATATCTCACCAATAAAACTTGTGTTCTTAGATTTTTGGTCCAACTTGCTACTGTTACAGTCCCTAATTCACAGTAGCCCTGACGTCTCAGTGGCATTGTGCCTTGTTTGAGGTGAATAAAAGTTTTTTAAAAATATTTTTTAAATATTCCGAATACTTATTTATAGCTACACAGATATTTGTTTGTTTTATCCTTATTTATTTTTTGACATCCCATTTTTGTCACGTAAATCTTTCAGAGTTTAAAATACTCTATATAGTCTACATTTATTCATTAACATAAATATTTGTTGGACAAATTACATTTTTTTTTCTCATAACCAGTATATGCGGGGGGGTCATCAGAATACACACCTAAATATTTCAGTCATCCATCATTTTCTTTTTTAATGCAACTAAGGGTTGAGGACATGCGTTGCATGGAGAGAAATGATATGAAAATGATACGATGGATGTATAATGTGAGTCTTAAAGACAAACTTAGTCCTGATGACATTTATATCACTAAAACAGAATAATGATTAGAAGGGGCTTAACACCTTACTGCAGTTTCACAGAATTTCCGATCATCAAAATACAAATTCAAACTTTATATATTGCCCGGGGCTCTCTCTACCCCAGTCACCCCACTCACTCTGTTCCAAAAACTGTCTTTTCCCTGGTCACCCCTCCCCCTGGCCCTTCATCCCATTCAAAGTTGAAATGAGATTATTGATTTAAAAGAAAGTAAAAAAAAAGAGAGAGAGAGAGAGAGACAGGGGAGAGATGCTCAAAGAGGCCTAATAATATAAACAAAATAAAAAAAAGAACTCACCAATATCAAATTCGTCTGTAATCTTGTGCTCCCCATCGAATCGGCAACGGCGACACAAGTACCAGATCATGACGGTAGCTACCAGGACAATCAGACAAAACACAGCAATCAACGCAAACGACAAATCACGCCAATATTTACTGTCCTCTTTAGGAATCCGTTCATATTCTTCCACACGAGGATTGGTCACTGGCCTGCGCCCGGATTCCCTGCCTGTGTCGTATTGGTTGCTCGCATCTGGGGCAACATTATGCACGTTCAGATGGCCAAACGCATCCACGGCCAAGTGCGAAAACTCTATAGAGTTCATATACTTTGTTTTGTTCTCTCGGCTGACGTGCCGGCTCCCACCAATTATGGAATCTGATGCCAGATTATGGTCGTTGAAATCCCCGTCTTTCTGGCTGAAGGAGGAAAACTTGAACTCAATGAATGGCCCACACGTGATGTCCTGAGTTTGCTTGCACGGCTGTCGGACAATCTGATTAAGCGGACACTCTGAGCATTTCACGCATTTACTAAGGCTGGTATTGTAGTACTGTCCTTTCTCGCAGCTCGATGCAAGGGTCACTGTCAAAAGATGCAGCAGGAGATGCACCAAGCAGAATAGTAAGCGAAATCCCGGAAAGAAACCCATGTTGCTTGCCTTGCGGGGTAGCATCTAATGAGACTTATTTAAAAAGGCTGAAAGTAGAGAAAAAAAAGATAATTATTGCCGAGATTAGATTATATATATATATATTTATTTATTTTTTCACATTTCCAAAAAAACATAACATTTCTGTGAGATATATTTTTTACGGTCCGTTTCATTTGTCTTGTGCCAAACAACATTTTTATGTCAATATCGTCTCTACAACACTAAAAAATCAGAAAAAATTCACAAAGAGTAAAAAGTTCTTGGATTAAAGTGTCTTGAAAAAAACTATACTATACAGTAGTTCATTTTTGGATGAAAGCAAACAAAAACCAAAAAAAAAAAGATCAAAAACTCACACGTGGGGGAACCCACTAATATGCCATTTTGAATTTATCATTCAAAGCTAGTACATCCTAAAAAGTTGTGCGAACAATTTTAAATTTTAAGTAATATTTCTTAAAATAGTTAATAAGTTCTATAATTTATTTATAAAAATTCTAATTCACTTGAAGGTAATTTTTTACTTACTAAAGTTACATCAATGTCTATTTAGGTCATTTGGATACGAAACTCCTTTAAGTTCAACAGTTTAGAGCTAGTTTCATAATGTCAGCCATCCATCTAAGCAACTATTAAAATAGCTGAATCTTTTAAGGAGACTACAAAGTAAAAAGAACTGATAGTATATGCTAATACATATATTGTCATTAATAATATATATATATATATATATATATATATATATATATATATACACATACACACATATATATATAAATAAAATAGTAAATCAAGATTATATAATTCTATGATTTAATGATAACTTTGGAACAAAGTAATTTTACACATATTTCTGGAGAAGTCCACAGCACTCATGGGTAATCCAAGCTGTTATTATTGACTCGCCCTTTATCAGAAGGACGAAAAATCCAAAATATTGCTGGAGTACTTTGGATTTTTTGTCCTTATGAATAACACCAGTCTTGGTGCTTTTAAGGAATAGGTATCCAGAAATTTTCAGTTGTTACGTAAGCAGTTCTGACGATGAAAGAAGAAAGCCGAACCAAGTTCCAAGGCTTCTACACAATACCAAATGAACTAAACCGATTTTGCAAACTAAAACTTAGGTTAGGGTTAGGGTAAAGATTAAAAAAAAACAGTTCGGTTCGTATTGTGTAGATTGTTCGCTGAAGTTCGTTAACATTTGCCAGTCTCTGAAGTGTTCAATGAAACTCTGAATTGATGACATAACGAAGTACTGAAATTTTCTTAGATACCTATTCCTAAAAAGTACCCCAGTCTTTTCTCTGCTTATCCCAGCATTGGTTGGAGTTTTTGTTTGTTTGTCAAGTGCAGTCAGAGATTGCTTAACCCTTGCTTCACTATAAACTCCCCATCGCGCAGACACCCTTTTAGGGGGTATCTATTGTCTCTCGAGACAGAAGGAAGGGGGGGGGGTCAGAGGTCAGCTAGTCAGAAACAGCAAATAGGCAAATACCTTGATGTAGAGAAGAGAGCTTTGAAAAACACGACAGGCAACAAGCACGACAGGAAGAGTGGTGAATTAATCTCGTTGGAACAGCCGAAAGAATTTTAAGTATTAATAGAAATATTTCCTAAAAGTGGATACAAGTAAAAAGGTCAACAGCCTGGCCGCCTCAGTAGGTGGCAGATATACGAAGAGGAAGTACATTTATAGGCTTTATTGCACTAAAAAGGACGAAGATTGCAACAAAATGAGCCACCACCAATCCTTTTTCCCTCCCCCATTTATTGACTTCAAATCTGTGACGACTAAAACTAATGACAAGGATGATGATGCGTGTCAAGGTGAGTCCGTAGTGGGCCGACACTTTTATCAATGAAAATGGGAAAGTTAAAGTTTCAAACAATCAAGAACAGATATTCTTAAGAGACGTCCGTTCAAACAACACGTTTACCAATGGATACGTTATTTCAAACTGAAGCATGATCAACCAGCCAACGGAAAATGCTGCTTATAAAGATGGCTGAACATGTTCAAAATATCATACGTCCATTCAAGCAACGCATATTAGCGATGAGAATACTGACGTGACCGAGGATGCATCTAAGAATAAACGTGTGGATGAGGATTTTACGCAATTTCAGACATGTGCTCTTTAGTTGTGTAAGATTAAAAGAATTTTGCCAAAAACTTTACAGACTGAAAAAAAAAACAAAAAAAAACGCACCTTTTTTATTTAGAAAAATTGGGGTATGTGATACGGTTTAAATGTAGGTGATACGTAATAAGTCATCTTAAAAAAATCTCTAGGGATGAGTGTCTGAAATAGCCGGTGAATGTCTGGTATCCGGTAGGATGCCCCATTTCCAGCAAAAACGTGTTCAAAATATCATACGTCCATTCAAGCAACGCATATTAGCGATGAGAATACTATTTCAAACTGACGTGACCGAGGATGCATCTAAAAAAAAAAAAAACGTGTGGATGAGGATTTTACGCAATTTCAGACATGTGCTCTTTAGTTGTGTAAGATTAAAAGAATTTTGCCAAAAACTTTACAGACTGAAAAAAAACAAAAAAAAACGCACCTTTTTTATTTAGAAAAGCAAACTTTTAAAAAATTGGGGTGCGTGCTATGGTTTGAATGTAGATGATAAGTCATGCATGACAAATAAATTGGTAGCACTAATATTTAACACCCACATTCAAATCATAAGTAATCACTCTCTTGAGTCATATATATATTACTAGCAGGACTACATGGCATTGCCCAGGGTTCTAATTTCCGTAAATTATTTTGTTTAATACTAACGAGGCACGTTTTTATTAAGCCCCAAAGGCCACTCGAGGATAAGGGTTAATGAGTTTGTCAGTTGGACAAGGAACAACACTCTGCGAGCACTAGAAAACGATACGTGAAATGGGCAGGATTTGATTATTTAAGAGGACGGCTCGACAAGATTACAGAAAAAATAAAATAAAAACAAACCAATCTGCGTAATACTAATATTGTAATTTTAAATCTTTAAGCATATATTAAGACAAAAACCAGAGTAAAAATAATTATGCTCGGGTATGGTTCGAACTCATAACCTCTGCCTCTAAGCACAGTGTGCTAAGCGATTGAACCACCAAATCAATTCTCTCTCTCACAGTCGAACGTTGGCAACATTCTTTCTATCATCCTTTCTTCTCTCTCTTTATTTTCTCTCCCTCTCTCAGCCAAAGGCAACGAAAGTAGAAAAAGAAAACGAAAAGAACAAAGTAAGGCATCCTTTTTCTCTTTTTCACCAGTGAATCTTTAAAGATTTGTCTTATTTTTTTCTCCCCCCCCCCCCCTGGTGTCCATGGGAGAGTAGGAGTGAATAAAAAAAAAAAGATAACTATAATCTATACTACCTTTGATATGAAAAAAAACGTCCTATACTAACACAACTGGTAAATAGACCCCATACGATTAATGTCACAAACAGAGAGCAGGAGAGAAGAGATAGAAGAATGATAAGTATTAGAAAGAGAATTGAAAGTGAAATCAACACAGTGCAATGGTTAGGTTAAAATCCGGTCAGAAGAGATGGAAGGGAGATTAAAAGATTAGATGGGTGACGCGATGACACAAGTACAAAACACAAATAAAAGAAAAAAAAAAGGTTTGAAACAATGTCATACTTCTTATAAAACATTTTGTAACCCAATTTTATATGGCTTCAATATTGAACTATAAATAATGTATATTGCACCGTTTTAAAATGTGTGGTATAAAATAATATCCAAGTATAAACACTTTTGATAATGTTAGTAGGTACATACAAATCAAAAAATCATTTTTTATAACTGTTGTGGGGGTACAAATCACCCCTATTGGAGAACTGATGGTATCAACCAGGTATAATAAATACCACTGGTTGCAGAGACTCAGGAGAGACTTTCATACCATGTTTTACCGCATGTTATGAACCCATTCATCTCCTACCACATTAGTGGCATTCTGTATTGCTTTATGATAAATACATTGTTATATTTTAACCCTGTCACTATTTGTGGTTTATTTCTTTGTGACCCCTAACACGGGTCTACAATAACACTAGCCAAAAAGCTGCACAAAGAACTGCTTTTATTCAAGCTCCTGCAGCATTGTTGAGGTTTTATAGAAATTTTATGATTAATATTATTTTTTATTATTCAAACTACTATTCGAATCTTGATTATTATGTTCACAATGTTCCTACCAATGTAACCTCTGACCTGAAAAATTAACACTTCTACCTAGTCATGGCTAATGGAATGAGAACAATCTACCCCCATACATTAAATAAAGGGTTCCCGAGTACAATTAGAAAGTTCCCAAGTTTAAAAAGATGGACCTACAGAATGCCCCAAAAACCAAAGTCATATCAATGCTGATGGATCAAGGCACCTGGTAGCCACTCGCACTAGACAGGATCAATCTAGAAGACATGCAGTTATTCGTCTACCTTCGTTCAACTATCATACTATCTGAACAAAAGGCAGCTCAGGTTTAACGTCATATATAGAGGTTGCAAGGTCTGCCTTCATTCGTCTCAGGTGGTCACTGGTGTCAACAGGAAATCTCGATGGCTACCAAGGGGCATATCTATCAGACTATGGTATGGACGATCCTTCTCTGTGGTTGCAAAATGTGGCCAATGAAAGCAGTTGATCTGCATAGGCTCAAAGTCTTTGACAACACCTGCCTTTGCTGCATTCTATGCGGCTGGTGTATGGATTAAGTACTCGATCCACACGTCGGCAGTGTAGATGGAGAGCTTGAGTTAGTACTTACCAACTCAAGCTCTCCGTTGATGACTAACCCTTGTCATCTGTCTTTTTCCAATGACGCTTGGAGGGAGAGTTTTATCCATGAGGTCCTTCTACCCCCCCCCCCCCATCTCTACCTGATTGGCGAAAACATGCTGGTAGAAATTTGAAGACCTGGGCGGTACAATCAAAGGCGACCGGATAGCATTATCAGATCCATAAACCGTTGGCCTTCGACTATGGAATTGGGATCGGCTAAATATATCGTATGAGCAAGCTCAGGATCGGCAAAAGTGGGCTACAATGGTCAGTAACGATGTACTTGCTCAGAATGAAGCTGACTCAACTAGACCAGGGTGATTGCCGATACAAATACCTAAAGGATATTGGTGGTTACATCAGCCGAGACGTTGTGAATATAGCAACGGAGATGAGAACAGTATTTTGAATAATCCAAATTATCAATTCCCATCTCAAAAATTCAGAAACATCATAATTAGCATTTTTAATTTTATTATATCTATTATGATAATGATGATGGTGGTGGTAAGACGGCTGACTATGTCTGTCCGCCTGATTTTACATAAATAGGGGTAATTTCTCTACTCGTCGTTTAAGTTTGAGCGCTCCAAATTGAGTTAAAGGTGACTCGTGTTCCGGGGTTCAAATCATGCGACCGGTTTGAACAGCTATCTCCACACTGAAGATTCCGCAAGGATGAAACGTATACGTATGTGGATAATAATTAAATATTATTAAATAATTTATATATTACTACTGGTAGAAGGAGAAGATCTCTCAGGTTAGAGTCAGACTTTTTAACATTTTAGGGGTCAGAATCGGAGTCAAGTGTTTGGGCTAATGACTCGGCAAGTCTGATCAGATGGAGGGCTCAGGCTTAGTAAATATCTAAATGAATACATGCGAAAGTTTGTTTTCATTCATCATACCTATATTACATAAAACAGGGCTCTATGTTATTTAAGTAAATAATACAACAGGTATTTACTCCTCCCCAGGAGTTAGGCACAAGGCCAGTTTTATCTTACTCCCACAAGTAAGATGTGACCACAGCTTGGGTCGAGAAAGTGGGGTTAAAAGCCAGCGCTCGAGAGGTGAGCACTCTGGCCATTTAAAAATTGCCTGGGCAGCCCCGTCGGCATTACCCGGTAGGGGCGCCTCAGACAGTAAGCAATAAACTTACTCCTCCCCAAAGAGGGGAGGCGAAGCCTGGGAGGGTGGACCTCCTAGAACTGCACAGGACAATCCCATAGACCGGCGTAAATCAAGCCCCGGAGGCCAAGACAATACCAGTCTATGGGGTGCAGTATCCATCGGAACAGATACTACACTTTGATCTTAGCCAAAAGGACAACATTTAACTCGGAAATACTACATATATACTAGAGATTAAAGATCTAAACAAATTTTTGTACGTCTAATTTGCATAATTATATTTTAAACTGTTTATAATAAATTACTGTTTGGTGTTATATACTTCTAATTTTGATTTGCAATTTTCCACATATATATGCAATAATTTTGTCGATATTAACAGTAATTAATTGAAGTGATTAAATAATAAATTACCAAAACGTTTCTTAAAATATTTTGAATTATTTTCAAGGGAGGTAATTGAAATAGCAGCTGTTTTTTGCAATTATCTTTGTTGACAGTAGAGTACAACAAAAACATTGCACAGTAATATTTTTCTGATGAAGTCTAAAAATGGAAAAATTTCAATTAAGTACCAATTGTAAAATTAAAATTTGCCGACTAATTTGTAAATTAAAATTTCTTTGTTTTTGTATTTTTTTTCTTCAAATTTGTCTACGTTTTCATCGTCCTAAATTATCTTAAAACACCGTCATTCTATACGATTATTCGATTCGTAGTTCTAAAATTACATTGCAATCTTAGATGTAGTAACAAAGTAAAAATATTCATAAAGATTTAATTTGATATCGATTCAATTTTTAAAAGATATTTTATCTTCGTTTCCTGCATGTGATTTTTAAGAGTGTTCCCTAATATTAAAGTTAGAGAGACAAAATACTAAGTTCTTTAAAAAAAAGGATATTAAATGAAATCTTTATTAATATTTGTTACTACATCTTAAATTGCAGTGTCATTTTGAAACTACGAATCGAATAATTGCATAGAATGTTGGCTTTTTGAAAAAGGAATTTTGGACGCTAAAAACGTACACAATGTAAAAAAGCTTTCCCACAAGGGCAAAGTTAGACACAAGGTCAATTTTTAATGTGGAGTAATCCAGCTACCCCCCCCCCCAAAAAAAAAAGCACTCTGGATTGGAACAAAAATTAAAATTGCCTATGTCTACACTTTGTTCTAAATAGTTATATTGTTATTGAATTATCACAATACAATTTTCAAAAGGAAGTTAAAGTTAATTTAATTTTAAACGTTTTTTTTTCTTAATCACTTTGTTCCCTCACAAAATATATGAAAAAACACACACAATTTTTATTTGAAATGAGGTTAGCTTATTTCTTTCGAATAGGGTATTTTGCCCGGGATCGGCAGAATAACGACCACCTCGTTATTTTTCCGGTCCCGGCAGAATAACGATGGGGCTGTTATTTTGCCGGTTCGTGTTGATTTAATCTAACTGTTACAGTTACAGTGAAGATTTTACGAGTCAACTTAACTGCCGGTTTATTTTTATTTCAACATTTTTCCAATAAAAAAAAAATAATTTAAACTTCTGACTATTTTTTTAGATTAAATAAATAATTCATACGGCGATTTTCGCCACGACTTACGAAAAAAATGTTTTATTTCACCATAAACTAAGTAACTACAATGAATTTCTATGTCCAATTAAATGCATTTACGTATTGTTTATTAAATCAGATATTAAAAAAATACAGATGTTTTTAAGTACAAATAATTCGCTTTGAAACCCGTTTATGTCTACTTTAAAAAAATATATATAACTCTGCCGGATTACCTCACAATGTTTGTTTGTAAAACAATTCAACTTTGCATTAAAATTCGTCGTTACATGTAGCAGTTGAAATTATTGACAATTACTACTGTTGTTATTTTATCGCAAGAAAAACATTCAATTTAATGGTTAATTTAGTGAAATAATGAGAAATAGTCCTAACATTTATCTTAAAAGATAGTGAAAAATCAGTTTTAAAATTGCTGTTTAGACTGTTTATAAAACTGAAATTATATAAACGTACATATTGTTGAAAAAAAGTATATCTGATTAAATTTATTTAGGGACTTATCTTTAATTATTTTTTAATAATCAGATTTCTTAACAAGAGTTATTTATTTTCATATCAATGAATGAAAACTATTTCTTTTTCTTAAATAACTAAAACATTTTTTATCCGACGCAAATTACTTCTAAATCCGACTAAAGAATCTAATTGCCTGTAATATTTTCGTTCATTTAATTAATTTTTACTTTTAATGTTTTTTGTATTAAAAGCAGATATTTCTTTTATATTCAAAAGATTAAAATAACCGACAGAATAACAACTGATGAGGACGATGAAAATAAATTATCAAATATTTGTTCCTTATTTATTTCATTACCCTTTCTTTCACAAAGCCATAACAGTTAGGTTAAAAAAAACATTAGCCGGTAAAATAACGACCCCTCGTTATTTTGCCGGGACGGCAAATTAGCCTCTACCTATTTCTTTCCTCCTGGATGGAATTGAATTTTTTTTTTTTTTACTACAAAATTATGTTTTTTTTCATTTGTTTTTAAATATTGCTTCAAACATTATATTTCTGTACCTCTAAATTACATACCCTTCTGTTTTAAATTCAGTATTTTCTAGCAATGGGGAAAAAAAAACCCATTAAAATTAATATTTAAAAATGTAAACATGACTATATATTTTTTACTATAGCCATCCTCGACTAATTGCTGTCCGGAGGGCGGGTAGGTTTTGCTAGTATATTCATAAATTAGGAAAGACTATCCCAAAGGAAACAACTCATTCTTAAAGTAGACAAGGAAAATGAGAAGTTCATCGACTTGATTAACATAAATTAGTTTTACTGAAGATATAAATGAAAGGCCAAGCAAATGTTAATGAATATCAGTTTATCAAATACGATTCAACAACCGGTTCAGAAGAAGTAAACCTTACAAATTCTTCCATACGTGTCTGTGGATATTTAGTCACTGGGGTCTCGGTTTTGAATCTAACTAGATTCAGCCACGCTGATGAACCGTAGACGGCGAAGCACGTGTTCGCGGATAATTATATTTTATAAATATATACGCTCCCCATATGAGGGAATTACACTGGTGAAAGGGAACAATGTTTCTCCCCCCCCCTCTCTAGCATTTAGGTAATGCTTCCCCGTAAAAAGATATTTAAATACGTTCAATTTTCAATAAAAAATCTTTTTTTTTTAAATGACAACATTCATATACGATATATTTCCTCTGCCACTAGCGATTTTTAGTTGCCCAGTGATAAAGGCATTGAACTTCAGTCACTGGAGTCCTGGTTTCGAATCTTGCTAGATTCAGCCATGCTGATTAGTCGTGGACAGCGCAACACATGTCTCCGGATAATTATATATATATATATGTGTATATAGATAGATGAAAGAAGAGGGATAAACATGTACGAATGACAAATTTATTTCAACTTCGATTGTTCAATGCAAGGTGCACTCGGTAAAAACATGTTTATTATTCATTCCTTAAGCCAAGGCTTTTCAAAGCTGAAAATCTTATAGATAAGTTGGCAGTGGAACACCAAAATTCAAAATTTGAAAAAATATTAAGTAATGGAGAGTGAGAATGTGTGTGTAAAAAGATATGGGGTCTGTCCAGTTGATAAATGTCCGTTGATAACGTGTCCAGTGAAAGGAGATTTAAAGATGGAAAAGAAGGGTTTTTGTGAAGGCAGCATTGAAAAAGTTCAAGGATGAAGTAAATCCAATAGAAAGATGTTTAGTTCAATCGTAGGTGGAAGCCTTGGCTTAAGGAAAGAATAATAAACATGTTTTTATCGAGTACACCTTGCATTGAACAATCGAAGTTGATTTAAATTTGTCATTCATACATGTTTATCCCTCTTCTTTCATCTATCTTTATAATTGCTCTATCTCATATATTGAGCTTAAACCATTTCACTATAGATTCTATCCTCTAAAAGTATACTTTTAGTCTCATATTTTATATATATATATATATATATATATATATATACTAAAATACCCATTCTAAGACAGGTAAAGATCAGTTTCGCTCTAATTTTATGTAACCTTACGAAGATTAAAATCAAAATATAATGATAATAAATAATGTCTAGAATCCCTATTTTAATTTTGATCAAAATCCATTACATGATTTTGATTCTAGAAAATGTCTAAAATTTAAGGCTTAACTTTAAGGATCTTTAAGAAGAAACTGAAATTTAGAGGAACTGGCTTAATTGATATCTATTGTCTATGGATAATGCAAATCTGATAGATTTTCATTTTCAAATTGGAGGTTCTACCCATATTATGGCCCCTAAAAGAACTTTAAAATAACTTTAAAATACTGAACTTGAAATTTGGGGAATATTTATTAAGTGATATCTAATACCTATTGTTAAAATTTCACAAACACGAAGAGTTCCCACCCACCCCCATTTGTTTTTTACTCTCTTTGCATAAAACTAAATTAAACTAAATATAGTCCACATTACACACCCTTACGCCAAGCAGCTGTGTTAAATCATAATAATCGGTCAATTAGTTTAGGAGTGAATCTTGTACAAATATATAAACATACCTAACTTTATAAAGATAGAAGATATATATATATATATATATATATATATATGAATATAATTATGTTTATATATTAAACGCAATTATATATATAAACGTTATTATATATATATATATATATATATATATATATATATATATATATATATATATATATATATATATATATATATATAAATTATTTTTATTTATACAGACATGTACATAATCTGCAGCACTGGTATGTCGATGTTATCAATCAACAGCTGTTAGAAACTGAGATCTCATCAAGCGGAGAGAAAATCCGATCCTTCCCTCAGATCATATTAGGAAAGCAAATATGATCTGAGGGAAGGATCAGATTTTCATTCTGCCTGATGAGATCTCAGTTTCTAACAGCTGTTGATCGATAACATCGGCATACCAGTGTTGCGGATTATATATATAAATAAAAAAAATAATTATATATAAATGCTCTATTGAATACTCTTTATAAGACCGGTTGAAATTTTTTGGACTTTTATCCTGTGGATGTTTACTTTACCTGGATTACTATACATTATACATATATATATATATATATATATATATATATATGTGTGTGTGTGTATGTTTCAATATTTACTTCAATAGTGCTCAATACATGAGTAGTGCTTATTAGAAGTATGAAAATATACTACTGCACCTACTCTAAAATATTGTTTTTTATTTTCTTTTATTTCTTTTTTACTGTCAATTTTTCTCAGGTTGTTGACATGAAAGCGCCTAAGAAAAGTAGAATCTCATTTTTGTTTGGGGGGGGGGGGTAAGACAAATTAGCATAGAGTGCAGCTCTCGAATAATACCCAACATTCAAACAAAAATAAACCTTCGAAAATCAGCGCCACGTTTGTTTTTTTGTTTGTTTTTTTTTGTTAATATTTACATTTTCAGGATCCTCTACCAATGTAAACAAAATAAAATATGTAAAAAATAAGAAATAGTTTTTTTTTAGTACTTATATACCAAATCGGCCACCCACGGTAAAAAGGGGCCTTTTTGGCTAGGATCAAAGTGTAGTATAATTAAATTGTCAGCACACTGGAGATATTTTAAATAGGATGCCCCCTAGAGTAAATTGTGGCATTGTGATGATTGCAATTACTCTAGCTAAAAGGTAGACAGAGGATGATCAACGACCCCCCCCCACACTTCCCCTACCTTCTCCACACTTTTGATGGCCCACGTCTAATTTGTCAAAAATGTAGTTTTATTTTTTATTTTCGCAAATAAATAATTCAAAATTTAGTATCTGTTCTGATGCTACACTTCAGCTTTTCTGTCCCCTGTCAGTGAATTTTAATTTGTCCCAATCCAGAGTGCCCATTTTTGGGGTGCTGGATTTTACCCACATTAAAATCCGACCTTGTGTCTAACTCTGCCCTTGTGATGAGACGAGACAAGTAAATAGGGACTACAGTCGAAAGGCGACCATACAAAATGAAACCCCGGTTCCTGAATCGGAAAACAACAAAAAAAACAATTACTGATTTACATTATTACATTCATTATTTTGTAATTATTATTTTCTATTGTTATTTTTTATTGTTTTCAGTTTGTTTTTTTGTAAATTGTTGCATTTCCGTTTCAAAAACCCGGGTTTCATTTTGTGTGATCGCCTGTTGTGTTATCGGATTTTACCGAGCCAATACGGGTAGCCAACTTTTTAAAAAAATTGTCCTTGAAAAATAAAACGGATAAAGTTAATTTGTATTTTTAACTAAGTAATTTTCAATGTGCGTGAAAATTCAAACAAAAAATATCAACAATGCGTAAAAAGTACGATTATGGTAATTTTCTTTGATTGTGAAAATACTTATGAATGAAATATAACTGAAACTTATTTATTCATTCATAAATGAATGAATATATTTTTTTTTATAGTTCCAACGTTAAAAATAGATTCAGTTCTAAGACATCAATTAATACTTTTTTTGTGTGTAGAAAAGAGAAGAAAAAAAATCATAAACAATCAAAATAATTTTATTTTGATGAGAATTGATAATTTGTATTATTCGGATTATCTTGGTTGTTACATTCACAGCGTTTCGACCGATGTAACGTCCGACCTTCTTCAGGTGCACAAAATAAAAGATACCGTAATTATTTCCTACTTAATTAAAAATACGAAGTTTAATTGCTTTAATAGGCAAGTATCCAATTAACCTGAAGAATAGATCTGGTTAATTACTATTTCAGTCACGTAAATTATTTAAGGTGAAATGGGTTTTGGCATTACTTTCAAACAACTCATTTTTACTTAAACAATGTTTTAGCAAAAAACAAAACTAAGTTATAGCAAGTATCATCGTACCTGTGAAATGCCGAAATGAAAAATAGACCGAAAAAAAATATATATATAGTCATCTTTATACACAAGTCGAGAAAAGGGCTAGCTAAGAAAGTAGGATGAGTCAAGTTCATAACCCTGTAACTATTTACATGTCTCCCCACGAGGGTAGCGTCAAAGCCCGTTTTTAATGTAAGCAGAATCCAGCTCCTCGAAAAGGTGCACTCTGGATTGGGACAAAAAATAAAATTGCCTCAGTCTAGAAAGATCTATTCTTCACTGATCGAGGACAGAACAGACCAAATGTAGTATCAGAACACTAACAGATGCTACACTTTGATCCTAGCCAATCATAATCCTGTCCTTTAGGGACCTCCAATTGCATGTGAAGAACGGTGACGTCACTATTTCATGTGTACGTTAAGAAGTCATACATTCGTTTTGCTTTACCGATTGCAAAAAAAACTCTCTCAAATAAAGTTATACTTGTTTTAAAGTAAAATAGTTTAGTTAAAGGTTACATTATCAAATTCTGAAAGAAACCCTTCTTCATTGTCCGATGAAACTACGAAATTTTCTTGTTTTACGACACACGGGGTAGTGTTTACTAAACATCGCGTGAGACATGGCAAGATATTATCTATGTACGGATGAACAGAAGTGAAACAAATTACTTTACTACTATGGTGTAAACAAAATTAACGGTTTGTTTTAACCATTTTTTTCTTCCTTGAGACAGATTATTACTTTTTTTTTACTGAAAAATAAAAATTAAACTAAAAATGAAAATGGAGAAAGTATTGTGGTTTGTTAATGATTAAAAATATTCGTCAATTGAATAATAAAAATTCAAAGTAAAAATAAGTTTATATTTCGAAATGGATAAACATTTTAATTTGAAAAAAGAAAAATGATAAAAAGTATTATAAATATATAATAATAATAATAATAATAATAATTACTTATGTCAACGTTTTTTCTTATTAGTGTTACTGTTTACAAATTAGCGTGCGGCGTGCACCAATTTTACTCTAAAAATGTATGCGCATGCGCGTGGGACAATTTCACTTTAAAAATTGACGTGTTAATTATGGCTAGTATTGCGTTCCATAGTTGCGGCAAAATCAGTTAGTGCAAAAAAATTTTCTTACTTCTAGCAAATGAAGTAGTTTTTTCCAAGTACATAATATGACATCCGCCACAACTTTTGTCTTTTACGATTCATAATACTTCGGGCTATATTATATTAAAATATTTTGAAAAATTTCGAACACGAATATGTTCAAAAATGATGTTTAAAACCGATAAACTCGATCAATACGATCAAATGAATAAATGTCTCTGAAAATAAAAATTATTTCGTAAAACTTTTTTTTTTTTTGCATTTCAATAAATCACAGTATATTTTATTGAGAAAAGGTAAAAAAAAATTCAAAACATAATAATATTGCTTTTATTTCCACTTTTTATTTGTGCATTCACGGACCAGTTTACTAAAACAGTTTACGTAAAATTTAATAAAATTAATCCAATGTGTTTTTTAAAAGAGTTTAGTTTTATATAAGAAAAAAAAATCGCCGGATGACAATATATTTCGTTCAATATTTCATAAAATGAAACAGGGGGGGGGGGGGAATCACGTAAAAAAAATATTTTCCCTAATATATTTTAGGAAAACAGCATTTTAAAGATAAATTAGTCCTATAATGAATAAGTATTGAAAATTTCGTGAAGATCTGGCCATAACTTGATTTATGCGAGATTTATTAAAAATGTGCCTATCACAGCGCACATAAATGCTTATACATAAGAACGTTAGTTTATCACGTAAAAAAAAGTACACAACATTTTAACTTCACATTTTCATGAGTTTCGTATGCTGGAAAAAATTCTAAAAAATCATCAGCAGTTTATTTAATGTATCCTCTTTTGAATGGTAAAAAAGTTTTGTTGATAATCTTAATCTAAATTAAAGTTACATCGTGTTATATATAGGGGGGGATAAATAGTTCACAACCAATTGGAGGTCCCTAGTTAAAGGGCCTTTAACTAAAAAATTATGAAGTTTTAGGTAATTTTTTAAAATGGGCAACAACAAAAAAAATGAAAATAAACAAAAACTACAGACATTTATCCGCAATAATGTCTATTTTCTAGAAAGATAATTTTAAGCAATAAACTACAAAATTATTCTTGTAGTTATGTGCTTAATCAATTTTTTTTAATCTCAAAAGTTTACATTTTAGAGGGGGGGTCTGGTGATTGTGCAGTATAGTAAACAAGGAAAAAAAGGATGAAAAAATACAAATAACTGTTACCAAATGCAAGAAAAATTTATTTTCTACTTATCTATATAATTTTTACGCGTGTTTACTGATTGTACGATTTATGATCTATGCATTTGTTAGCGCCACTTTTACTTAGCCAAGCAAGCGTGCTTTTTAAGATGGGCGACCATTTTGGTCGCGAATTTCAGGCTTAAAAGATAATATAAAAAAAAGCTTCCCCTAATCCGATTGGCAACCACTCGCAGACTTAGGCTTACGGTTCCACTAACAGCCTTTTTAAAGATATTTTTACTATCTTTTAATCCTGAAATTTGCGACTAAGTCCCGGCAAAATTGTCGTCCATCTTGAAAAGCGCGCTGGCTTGGCTAAGTAAAAGTGACGTTAATAAATGCATACATAATAGTATTGGCATTTTTTTTTGTTAACTATACTGCACAATTGCCGGATGTCTTTGTATACCTTAGCCTTGATAAGTAAGCATAACCTGGTCAGGTTAGTACATTTGAAAAATATATTTATTTAGTTGTCCCCCAACTTCGAGGCAAGGTTAGATACAAGATCGGTTTTTAATGTAGGGGAAAATTCAACGCATCTAAAAACGGCACCCTAGATTAGGAACAAAAAACCCTGCGTTAAATACTATTTTAATCACCTAAATTATTTAGAGTAAAATTGGTTTCGGCAAACAACTAATTTTTACTAAAACAAACAAAAAAAATTCATTAAAAAGCCTAATTATAGCAAGTTTTATCATACACGTGAAACGCCGAAATGAAAACTAAGCCGAAAATAATATAGTCGCCATGACGAGGCTCTTGTATTTACGTTTTTTTGTGCTTATGCAGTTTACGGACCGGGCTATTTTTTTTTAGATAGGATTTTCAAGTTAAATTAAATTTTTACGGTAAGTTAATAAAGCCCCCCCCCCCTGTTAATAATAGCTTTCTAAATAATAACGTTATTATTTCAGCCCGGTCCGTAAACTGCATAAGTACCTTTTTTGTGTGAAAAGGGTTCCCTGTCTTTCAAGTAGAAAATTATGAACTTGAATTATGCCCCCTTAGCCTTGTTCTTGATTTGTTTATAAAGATGGCGACTATATTTTTCCGGTCTAGCTTTTATTTTGGCGTTTCACGTGTACGATAAAACTGCTATAACTTTCTCTTTTTTATTATTATTATTTTTTTTTTACTAAAACATGGATTAATTTAAAAAATAAGTTCTTTGAGAGTAATGTCAAAACCCATTTATCTCAAAATAAGATTTAAACAAATACCTGTATTAATTTGTCGGCACTCCCTCACGAATGAGATCGTCTAGAGCAACAGGCAATAAACCCACTCATCCCTTCCAAAATGAGATGGTAATGCCTAGGAGGAGTTGGCCTCCCGAAACCGAACATATATTACAGTTTGATCTTAGAAAAAAGTCCGGATTTTTTTTCTCATTGAAAATTATATATATATATATATATATATATATATATATATATATATATATATATAATAATCCAGGTAAAACATCCACAGGGTAGTAATCCAAAGAATTTCAACCGGGTTTATAAAAAGTGCTTAATATCAAATAGAGCTTTTCTTTTATATATAATCATTTCTATTTACATAGACATGCACAAAATCTGCGACACTGACATGTCGATGTTATCGATCAACAGCTATTATAAACTGAGATCTAAAAGTTATTTCCAAATATGATCTAAGGTTAAGATCGGATTCTAACTCTGCCTGATGAGATCTCAGTTTATAATAGCTGTTGATCGATAACATCGACATGCTAGTGTCGCAGATTTTGTACATGTCTGTGTAAATAAAAATAATATATATATATATATATATATATATATATATATATAGTAGCTCCTGGAGAAATACTGTTTTTCTTTAGTTTAGGTAGCTAGATTATTTTTTAAATGAAAGTTTAAAGGCTTCAAAATCACTTTCAAATTTCCCAAAGGCCGTTTAAAGTAGATATGTTTATAATTTTATATATTTTTATGTACACAAGTTTCACTCTTAAACTAATTAACCGATCATTATGAATTTTGAAACACAACTTCTAGGTGTAAGCAGTCAACATGTGGGCTACATTTAGTTTAATTTACTTTTGAACAAAGAGGGTAAAACTCGTTCCTGAAATTTGAACAATAGGTATTAGACATCAATCAATAAATATTTCCCAAATTTCAGTTACTTTGAAGTATTTAAAAGGGGTTTTAGGCAGCATAATATGGGCACAATTTCCAATTTAAAAATTAAAATATATCAGGTAGTATGCATTAAATTTGATCCATAGTCATTAAGGCACCAATTAAGCAAGATTCTCTGAATTTCAATTTCTTCTTAAGACCCCTTAAGCTTAAGCCTTAAATTTTAGACATTTTCTAGAATCACAATCATGTAATGGATTTGGATCAAAATTAGAATAATGATTCTAAACATAAGGTTTAGTGTTATTATATCTTAATCTTCGTAAGGGGGCATAAAAATGGTGCAAAACTGTTATATTCATGAAATTAATTTTACTTGTCCTGGGACAGGTATTCTTAAAATATATACATCTATATATATGAAAATTTATAACTAAAAGTTAAACTTTTAGAGAATTGGACCTATTGTGAGGTGAGGAAAGCTCAATATACTGGATAGAGCAAAAATATGATAAGTCAATGAAAAATAATTAGACCTGCAAATGGAAGCAAATCAATATCTTCAGTTGTTCAGAACAAGGAGCATTTAGTGAATAAAAATATTTATTTTTCTTATCTTTCATTCCTTAAGCCAGGCTTTTCAAAGATTAAAATCTTATCATCAGAGGAGGTTAATGATTGATAAGTTGACAGGTGAGGACAGTCAATATTCGAAATTTGAAAAAGTTTTTTAAAAGTTTTAAAGTTCAAACGGGTATGTTCCAATGTAAATGAAAGTCACCAAAAACGGAAATCCAAGTTGTATGGGGTTCAGATATATTGGTAAATCCAGAAAAATTACATCTATATATATATATATATATATGGAAAAAAAGATATCCTACACCATGTTTATGTCGTAGTTTTCGACATTCGAAAGTGATTCTCAATCCTTTAAATTGGCGCGTAGAAAGTCATCTGGTTAGAATTAAATGCGTATAGCCGAAAAGTCGAGTATTACGGTTCATTTGTTCTTTTTAACAAAATAAAAATTAAAAAAGAAAAAGTAGTTTCCGAAGGAGCCCCTATTCTAGAAAAGAACCAAATTTCGTTTTAGATTCTTCTAAATTTTAGCCCCACTGCACATTCATAGAAGAAATAAAAAATGGGTCAGTCATGCTTTTTTTTTTACCCCTTTTCTGGCAATACAAAAAGTTGGTCAGCAATTTTGATGTTTATATATTTAACGACTCACAACTTTGTTTTGATTATTTTACCTCGTGATAATTTTGACGATGCTAAAAAGTAAAACTCGTCGAATGCTACCAAAAATCGAGACATTTTTATCTTTGTAGACAACCTTTTTTTTTGACAGCAAGAAACAAAGAAAAGAGAGTAGTAGTAGTTTTAGTAAAAAAAAAAAAAAGAAAAGTTTTTTGATCAACAAATTAGGGGTTCGTTTTTTTTTTATGATTCAGTTTATAAATAAAGATGAATGTCCAGTTTGTTAATTGAATAAATCGAGTCTTACGTATCCAGTCGTTTGTTTGACGCTGGTCCCTCGTACTTTTAAAACCTGCACTCAAAGTTTTTGTTTTTTTCCTCCGCTTTTCTTTTACTTTTTAAACCAACTTCAGCGAGAAGACTTGTTTAAAGTTGGTGGAAATGGACACTAACGCATCGGAAATCTTCGGCTGTTTCCGTGAGAGCATAAACGGTACTTAACACGGAAATTGCCGAAAATTGCCGAAGTAAGTTTCTATTTCTTTTTCTTTTCTCTTTTTTTTTTCTAAAGAAAAACTTGGGATAACTTATTTTCTAAGAAGATAAAACTATTTTTCTTTTTTTTTTTTCTTTCTCTACGTCTCAAACAAATAGGTTTCTGTTGAGATAAAGTAAACATTAAAAACTCCATCATAAAAAAAAATGTTTGAAACATTTAAATAAGACGCACATGAATGAATTTTTGGTTACATATTTACTTACTATAAAGACCATTAAAAAGTTTCCTGTTTCGCTTGGATTTTGCCCAAAATTTGGCTAACATTGTTTTGGGTCTTAAATTGTATTTCTTGCCCTGAAATAAAATTCTAATTCATTTTTTAAAGTACTGAAAAGATAACTTTAATTAAAGGTTTTAATCGCTGGCGGCCATGTTTTTATTCTTGCACCAAACATATTTTTTTATTGTTTTAAAATGTTATTACGCACAAAAGCAAACTTTTTGACACAAAACAATAAACTTTGAACATTTTTTTACACACAAAAAAAAAGAGTTTGAACGAAATTTAGCGAATTTTAAAGCAAAAATTAAGGGGTTAAAAATTGACCGAAGAAAAATAGCCGGAAAAATTTGGAATAAAAGTTCAATTTTATATGAGTCAAAAAGTTAATTATATTTAATTTTATTTCAGGATAAAAAGTACCATTTAAGACCAAGAATCGGTTTTCCCAAAACATTTATGCAATTACTAATCGAAATGTTCCAATGGTCCCTGAACCGAATTTTTACAATGAAAAAAGAAATTGCATTCTGGTGGATTTAATTCCCTCATACTCGAACTCGCCTCACAATTACAACTCTGCAAATAATTGGGTTCGTCGCTAAGACAGGGTTTTCTTTTTGTTTAGAAACACAAAATGAATAATGCATACTTGACTTACTTTTACCAAGCCAGAAATTACTTTAACTGACAGTTTAAATGCTTCAAAATTACTTTCGAATTTCGAACGGTAACGATAAGTAGGCCATGTGATGCATTATTAATTCTGGTGGATTTCATTTTGTAATTATTCTTATTTATTTTTTTTATCGGAAGTTTAATTTTCGTTTTAGTTTACGTCATCGCATTCTTTATTTCAATAAATAATCGATTAATAACAATGTGTAAGTCACGTAGAGGCGAGAAACACATATGTTCGAAGCAGCAGCGGCAGTGAATGTTGTTAATATGCATCGATCCTTGGTTGGATAAAAGCTCAAATCAGCTAGGTTTTTTTTCAACCAATCACATTGCAAAAAATATTCAGTCCCGAAATCCGGCACAAACTATAAAAGCCCAAACACACAGCTTTCTTTCTCCTTTTCTCTATTTTCTTAAAGAGACAACATACGTGTGAAGGACATAATCATGTTTAGCCGATTTGGGGCGAAAGGCCCCTCAACAAGCAGCACACACACATAACGAGAGACTTTCATGGGTCTCTAAACACAACGCCCAACGAAGCACACACACACGCCTCTCACTGAACTCACATATACAGTTCATGCATACACTTACTCACCAACAAAACAGGCACATTAATATGTATACGCCTATTCCATTTACACACACGTAAATGGGAAAAGAAGGATGAAGGTAATCCGACGTAATGGGAAATGAAAAAGGAAAAACCAAAAAGGATGTTTTTTTATGTGTTCATCAACGTTCTGTCTTTATTTGTAAGACTTCTTCAGGATGATAATATTAAGAAAAATGTCATGTAAGTACGTTAACATATTGGGTTGACATGATGGGTTGATGGGAAGTACTGCTTCCAGTAGTGGCTACTACTTCTTCCCATCAACCCATCATGTCAACCCAATATATTCACGTACTTGCATGACATTTTTCTTAATATTATCATCCTGAAGAAGTCTTACAAATAAAGACAGAACGTTGATGAACACATAAAAAAACATCCTTTCTGGTTTTTCCTTTTTCATTTCCCACACACGTAAATGCATACAATGCCGGCGAAAGCAAATAGTTGTACTCAATTTCTCTTTACACAAAAAACCCTCCTCTTTCATCAGAATATTTTCTTTTTTTTTTTTTTTTAATGTACTAACAAGTCCCCACTTGTCAAGGCCCAAGGGCTACTCAAGGACGAGGTTAATGAGTGTCAGATGAACGGTGAGACAACACTGTGAGGATTGGTAACGATGGTTGAGACTGGGCAGAACCTGATTATCAAAGAGGACGGCCCAAAAAGAACATTGAACGTGAAAACGATTATGTTGTAGTCAGCTGGTAAGCAGCCCCATGGTAATGTGTTCCACAGACGGGTAGTCTTTGGAAAGAAACTTTGCTCATGGAAGCTTTGTTTAGATTTAGGTACACAGAGGGGCAAAGGAAAATTATTTACAATGGTTGTAGCAGGACGAGTTTTGGCTGTGAATGTTTTACAGGGAGGGGGGGAGGCTCATAGATTGAAGCTCAGTTAAGTAAGTACGATGAAAATATCGATAGAGTAGAGAGAGACTAGCCACCTCTCTTCTGTGAAAAAGCGGCTGTAGGAAAGAGAAGAGGACATTTTGGGACTCTCTGAACTTTCGTATTCTACAAACTCTTTATATTTCGTTGTCTTGATTTGTCAATAAAAATGAATTATTTTGTATGAAAAGACTTTGTCATTCTTTCTTTTATAACGTCCTATCTGCAACACACACAATCACAACAGACACATGAGAGATGGTCACACAATTCTATTAAGAGACTAGCAGGAAGACCCAACGTTGCTCGGTATTGAACGAGGATCACTACGCCCATAACACCATATTACTTTCTTTGTTTTTACTGCCACCCCTCCCCCTTCCTCCCGTTTCACCCCCTAATATAGCTGGATGAAGATGAAATATTGGAAAACTCTCTGAATTAGTGTCTTATACATATGGTTTAAAATTCATTAAAATCAGGTATACGTATTTGAAGTTTTTACGGAGTTCTGTCCCCCATGGGTCACTTTGAGGTGTGAGGTGTGAGATATTCAGCAAATAAAGGGTAACGCAGAGATTCGGATGTACTTCCATTGTCTTCAATGGAGAATTTTATACAGATAGTATGAATTTCATCAAAATAGAATATATTTGAAGTTTTAAAGGAGGTCCAACCCCCATTGCTCCCTTAAGTTAAGTGGGCACTTAGAGATTCAGGATCACTTCCATTGTCTTCCCCAGAAAATTTTATACATATGATTTAAATTTAATAAAAATAGAATATGTTTGAAGTTTTAAGGGGATTATTCACTCATAGCCTCCTTAGGGGTGCACTTAGAGATTCAGGAACACTTCCATTGTCTTCTCTGATTAATTTCACATAGGAATATACTTTTAGATTTTAGGTAGGTTCTCTAACCTTTCTTTCTATAGGGAACTCTCACACACACACACACTGATTTATATATATATACATATATATATATATTTTTTTTTTGATTTTATTCCATTAGTTGCGACAAAACAAGTTCTGTTTCGTTGACGCTAGCAAATAGCATCCACTCATCAGGCTAACAATGGAATCCGAATGGCATACGTTTTAAATTTACCTCAACGGGAGATTGAAAATTGAAAATACATTGGAGGGGGGAGGGGGACAGAGTTGGAGCTTTGTCTATAACGGTGACATGAGACATGAGAGGGGAGGGGGGGACCCCAACAAGTCGTGTTTCAAAATATTGCGTGGGAGGTTTTCACGTGTTTGGGCCGTGGTGATCTCAATTTTGCTCTGGATTTTCATTGAGCACTCTCATAAACCCGGTTTCAACTTCCTTCAGATTCATACCTCCTGGATATTTGTAACAAGTTAATTATATATATATATATATATATATATATATATATATATATATATATATATATATATATATATATATATATATATATATATGATAAAAATGGAAATAGTATTCCAAACGTAATGTGAATGAAAGAAGAAGAAACTAAATTATCAGTAAAGTCATCAACGTTTCGTCTTTATCAAGAAAAGACTTTCTCAGGATGGTTTAAGAGAATAAAAAAGTTATAAACACAAGTATATTACTTGGAAATAGTCTGTATGTATAGAATGTAAAAAATATTTATGTTCATCTTCTGGGCGAAACATGGTCGACTAAAATTATTATTACACATTTTTATTTTAGTCGGCCATGTTTCGCCCAGAAGATGAACATAAATAGTAAGTGCCATTACGATTTTGATTTATTATTTTTGTTCCTATACTCTGTTAAGGCAGGAAAGATTTCTCTGAGCAGCAGTTCTTTACATATGGCAGATGTAATATATCTTAGGTACACAGTGGCATCTGAATTTTCAGAAAGGGCTTTCACCCCCTCTTTGCCCCCTTTGCATTAAACTAAACTAAATATAGCCCATATTACCCACCCTTATGCCTAGCAGCATACCTAACTTTACATAAATAGAGATAAATATGCTGTGTTCATTAATCATGCTTCCTTTCATTTTAAACATCAATTTTTACATTTTAATTGTTAGCCCTCCCTCACCCGACTGCAGCGCAACGACAAATCCATGATTAGGTCGATCTGCAATGTGAAATCTGGCCAAACCCAACACATCAGGTCAGAGGATTTGCTGAAAGCACTACACTTGCCCAGCATAGAGGTTATCGTAAGGATGAATCGATTACGATGGGATGGTCATGTGGAACGTTCATCCTCCTGGATAAACTATTGCAGAAACATGGATGTCTTAAATCGCAGGAAGGTTGACCGGTCAAAGAAAACTTGGAAACAAGTGATTAGGCAAGATCATACAGAATGGAATTTGGAGACAGTTGACCTGCTGAACCATGAGAACTGGAGAGTGAGCTTGCGTAATATCAGAAAACGTCTGACTCCTGTACAAAGAGAAAGGTTATGTTAAATGAATAGAAGAAGAAGAAGAAGAAGAAGAAGAAGAAGAAGAAGAAGAAGTCATGGTACACCAAGAAAAAACTATATCTCATGCATACTAAAGCTCATGCTACAAGTATCTCAATATCAGTTGAGCCTCCCTGTAACCGCCCTAAGTGGATCAAATCTCGGTAACCTAATCGTAATCTTAAACCAATCACTGAGAAAATAACCAACTGATGCAAAGTTCAACTGGACTGAACTCACCTGTGCAAACTTGTGTTTATAACAAGGTATACACCTAGGGAAGCAGGAGAAGAACGACAAAATGTACCAGGAAAGATAATAACATCTCCCCCCCCCCCCCCGCCCACAGTCTAACCCTTCCTCACCGTGGTAGGGGTGGTAGTAATGTGGTAATGTCAGAGCTACCCGGCTAACAAGGCCCTGGTGAAAATCCGGGAGGAATCTACACCAGGATCCGTCATCGTCTGGTTGACTCTGCTTCTGCGTGTGGCAAGCAAGGAACATGTCGGGCATGTAACTGCAAATCCATGGAGTGAAGATAACAGCTATGCTTATGTACATGTGCGATCAGCATTCCTTTGTGTGTTCAGGACTAAACCTTCCCCGACCTCGTATGCAACCGTTGGGCCTGGCAGTTGAGTGTCGGGGGTAAAAACCTGCAATCTTGCAGATCTGATCAATAGCTACTGCCACCTGGGATAACTTTATGCAGACCAGACAATCCAGGTATGATTTTGATGGGTTCTGTTCAGAAGTCTGATTCGCTCTCCTCCTCAACAACAACAATTACTGCGACTACTACTACCATCAACACTGCTATCGTATTTCTGCTATGCTTAGAAGAATGACAACACACTGATACATGAAAATATAATGATATACCTTTATTGTCGGTGGCAGTGAAGGAGTGTGGGGTAGAAGGGAAAGAAGATGCATACACAGGATTTTAACCCCACCTGCAAACGCTCACTGTGGGACTTTGCTGTCAATGTAGCCATGCTCCTAGTATGTTTTATTCAGCGATGGGGTATTTCCTTCTGCTGCTAATTTTTGCAGGTAGTTTCAATCAATCAATTATTTTATTTCTGACAATGCAGAGTTAAATATAAAATGAAAAAGAGCCTTGTAAAAATTACTAAAACTGGTGAAGCTGAAAATGTAAGGAAATTTGTACGGGTAAAAATATTAAATAAAACATAAACTTACAACTCGACTCAGATGTGTCAATAATAAATCTTCAGACGCGGAGAAAACTAGGCAAACCGACAATGATAAAAACAATGTCACAAGAAGCGTGACTGGTGAAAAAGTCAAATTTGAAAGCAAACTAATTTCAAACGTTACATTCAAAGGGAAAACTTTGAAATTAAAAACGTTCATAATGACCAACACAAACAATCTTTTTGTAACTGACTGGATGGAATAATTTCAATTATGGGATATGCCCATAAATTCTTTCTGTCTACAAATTTAAAATTTAAATGCCGAAGCAGAGAGACTAAAAAGAGAATTAAAAGAAACTTTTTCTGAAGTTTTCTTCGGTGAACTTGGAAGATGTAAGAAAATGTCTGCCAATTTTGAATTTTCCATTTGCATCATGAAATCAGACACGAAGAAATGGATGCATGAGCAAAAGTGGAGTGCAGCAAGTGGGGTTCACCTACAACAGGCCCTACTGGGAAACAGGTGGATAAACCGATCAGGAACATGGTATACATAATCAAGAACCCAAGTTCATCCATAAAAGACACTTGAACCAAATAAAGAAACAGTAGTAGGATATAAGGAGAATTAAAGTAAACATATTCATTTTGGCTGGCGTCGTATGCATTTATATGTGACAGTGTGTTTAAATTGGATAGGTATTGTAGATATGTGTGTAGTATATTAGCATGCCTATTTTGTTAGTTAGAGAGTGCATATATGGACTGTGTACATGAGTCTGGTTAACAGTGTGTATATGCTTAGTAGTTCATGTATGTCTCTCATTGTGTGTATCAAGGGCCTTTGGTCCCAAAAGGCCTAAGCAGGATGTGCCATATGCACATGTGTTGTCTTAAAAAAAAAAACAAGAAAGAGAAAGAAAGAAAGAAAGAAAGAGAGAAAAACGCTATGTTTAGGTGTTTATAGTATGCACAAATTTTCATCAGTGAATATCCTCGCTTCTGTAGTTCGCTGAAAGAAACAGCTGATTGGAGATTTTGTCCAATCAAGAGTTGATATGTAAAATAAGTTGAACAAGCTTATCTTTTTCTCTTCGCTGAGAAGCGAATTGAAAAAATTATCTTCCAGATGAAAATTTTTAATTTAAAAAATTTTTTTTTTAACATGGTTCACCCCAAACAAGGCAGGCCGCCACTGTAGACGTAAGGAGCTACTGAGAAAAAAGAAAAGGGGAGAAGGTTGGGGTGGGGGGTCGGCCTAAATCATGATCTGCGCAGCGAGATGTCTGTTTACATTAGTTTTAAATTTCTGCATGTCAGTACTGTCGGGGAAACAAGGGGGCAGGGAGAGAGTTCCAGAGGCCAGCAGCACGAGGAAAGAAGCTATTTGAGTAGAAGGCTCTCCGGCATCTGGGGACCTCCACAGTAAATGAATGAGATTTAGTTGATTGTCGAGTTAGTCTAGTAAATATACGTTGAGGGGGCACCAGAGTAGCCAATTCATCAGAGCATAATCCATTGAAGTACTTGTAAAACAAACATAAGGATGCTACATTGCGGCGATGGGACAGGGGCTGGAGCTTGGTTGACAGTGAGGGACCTATTAGGTTGGCGAGTCCTTTTTGGACCTTGTCAAGGAGGGAGAGACTAGTAGATGATGCACCAGCCCAGATGTGGCAACAATACTCCATGCATGGGTGGATGGTGGCTTCGTATAGATACAGGATAATGTCAGGTGTGAGGAGCTTACTAGCACGGTAGAGGGAGCCAACCTTTTTTGCGGCAGCCTTGGCAATGCCTTCAATGTATTTGTTCCAATTCATGTTACCTGTGAAGGTTAGGCCGAGGAGTTTGAATGATGAACTCTCAGGTAGGGTGTTATTTGCCATGGCAATCAGTGGTTGGAGAGGCTTCTTGTAGTTGTTGAAGGAAAGTAGCTTTGTCTTTGCGGCATTAAAAGTTACCAACCATTTATGACCCCAATCCATTTACATACAACCGTGTACAAAAACCAACCAAACAATAAAAACACTTAAAGTCGTTTCCTATTTTGAAAGCCACATTCGCTGCTGCTGCTTGCAATAAATTAAAAAATAAAATTAACTCGTAGGTTTATTCACAAAGACTAGTCTCCGAGTATCATAGATGAGAAGAAGAGGGTAACCATAAGTCCTTAGCACCGACACTGAATAAAGACCAAACTATCGGCTACAAATTCAAACTATTGGGGATATTTTAAGAGTGGCTCATAGAGTTATAGAGTCTTGGTCTTCGCATAGATTGTAAGACCAACTTCTATTATATTTTGTAACTAAAGGGTCGTCAAATGAAAAGAAAAACAAAGCCCATTTATAAAGAAATGTGACAACGTTGAACGGACCTACGGAAGATGAAAACTAAAATACACACCTAGTATGAATTAAAAGTTAGCCTACGAAGGTCGACAACCAGGGTACCGTGCTACTATGAATTAAAGGAAAAAGACATGGATAGTTTCATTAAACAAAAACCGATAAGAGAAGATTGCCTGCCTGTTTTTCTGTGTTTCCACAGATGACAGCATCATTTGGTCTAGGTAAGGTTTTTTTGATAACGGACAAAAGAGCTGTGAGAATGGGCATCACAATGTCTAGCTTGGTTAGAACAAAATATCACTTGTCCGTATTAGCCATAGCCTGGCACACAAAACAGGTGTGGTCTGAACTAATAACAAGCGAACCCTTGCGCTGGATTAATCACTCGAACAAGAAATAAACAACAAACCATGTGTTTCGCAGACAAGTTGGTCTTGGTGGACGTAAGTTAAGAGGACATACGCCCATTAGTGAAATTACATTTTTTCTGTTTCGGTGAATGAGTTCGAGGAGAGGAGACCTCCCCTTCTCCTCTCACTAGGGAACAGTTAGGGAAGAAGAAGAAGAAGAAGAAGAAGAAGAAGAAGAAGAAGAAGAAGAAGAAGAAGAAGAAGAAGAAGAAGAAGAAGAAGAAGAAAGGGGCAGGATGAAAATATGATTAGCCGTTCCCGAATTGGAAATGCGGATTGGAAATCCCAAATAGGGCAGGGAAAATAATAATGTGGAAGCATTTTCTTTTTTCTGACTAAATTCTATTAGCCATGCCCAGCTAATTCTCAATAAAACGCCGAAACCCAGCTCGCTTCAGAGACTTCATTATGCTTGCCCACCGAATCCACGTCACTCTGAGACCCCCCCCCCCCGGACTTGGGCTCGATCTTGCCAAAGACCTAAAAATCGCCCAGAAGTATTTAGAACGTCGGTCCAAAAACACAGAAATGGAATTAGAAATTATAGAACTACCTTGCTTTGTAATTGAACAAGTTTTTTTAATTTTCTTTACCAAATAATTCTTCTTCTTCTTAAAAAAAAAAACCCACAGACCGAGTTGTTGAAGATTTTATTTTTTTAATTGTTCTGCTTGAAATAACCCTTCGCTTCACAGTGGTATCAAGTTGCTGACCCAATCCGGATAATTACCCACAGATCTATCAATCACAACATGGGAGTGCGGTAATCGCTAGACCAGGTCTTTCGACATTTGCGGCCATCATCGGAGCAGCAACTTTCCCCGGGCAGTGCCAAGTGACCAACTGAACCCAGGAGCGCCAAATTGGTGATGTCACCGACTCTGAGGAGTGGACTACACAACAACGATATGCATTTATTTAAATGGCGTACACCATTGGGTGTAGGTTGCCAGAAGTTTAGACAGTGAAGATAAGGAATAGAAGAGTAATAAGGTTGGTTCAAGTGAAGATAGCTTTGCTCAGCGTCGAGGTGACGGAGGCAGAAGAGAGGACGTCTTTCTTCGCTTGTGCCTAGAATCTCTCTGTGACTGCTGTGTAAATCCCAAAGGGTCTGGATGTAGTCTTTTAAATGTTCAGTTTACAAGAAGAAAGAAATGTTAATGTTTATGACTGCTACATCATCTCCTGCTGAGGCAGAAAACCGACAGAACAAAAGGTAGTCTTTTAGTAGTGTAGCCGTGGGAAACAACAAAAAGGAGAGACAAAAAAAAAATGTGAACTCAATTTACAGGAATAAAAAAATTTTTGATGAAAAAATGTTTTTACTTTTCAATGTAAAGTATTTTTTTGTGTGTTTTTTTTTCATGGAAAAATGTTTTTGCCTTTCAGCGAAAAGTATTTTTTATTTTGTTTGCAGGAGCAAGAATTGATCAATGTCGATGCCTGCTATAGAGTAAATGTGGTATTGTGGTGACTGCTAATGAGTCTAATTAAGAGTAGGATAGCCAGAGGCTGACCACTAACCCCCACACACTTTTAAGGGCTTTGTGACTAATTTAACATAACATGGGAGCATATACCAGAAAGAACAGTTGGAAATAATTTATACACCATCCACTATGACTATGCAACCCCTTCAGCTACATATCTAGAGAACGGAGCTGTTAAACCTGACATCGTAATATGGGACAAAAGGGAGAAAGTAGCAACCCTAGTTGAAGTCAGTATCCCTAATGATGCAGGATTGAACAGAGCAGAAAGGGAAAATATTACGAAATACCAGGGTCTTATGTACGACATGAAAAGAAACTGAAATCTTAGGAAAATCTCCATCATACCAGTAATTATAGGAGCAACAGGACTAATGAAAAAGAATTTCAAAAGCTATCTGGAAAGTATACCCGGTGAACCGAGTGCAAGAGAAATACAAACAACTACAGTTGAAGGGACGGTTAGAATCTTAAAACGATCTCTAGGCTAGAGTGTCTGAAATAGCCGGTGAATGTCTGGCATCCGGTAGGATGCCCCATCTTCAGCAAAAACAGAAAGATAAGAAAAATAATAAAAAAATAAGTGAAAAAGGCTTTGCTTGTAACTCGCAATTCTTTTCCTTTTGTCCACTATACTAATTTGTGCGCAGGTCTGACCGAATATTTTCTGTGAAGCCAGTATTTGTACAACTTGCAATTAAAATCGTTCATGTCTGTTGCATCGATGACCCAGTCTGACAGAGGATTCCAATTGTTCACAACCCGTAGTCCTAACGAATACTTTCTAATGTTTAGCCTGCCATGTTTCTTTTTAAGTTTCAGGTTGTGACCAATTTCTTAAAACTATATTTTATATATATGTTTTACAAATAAGTAATTCAAAGTGTAATATTAGTGAAGGAACAGAATAGTTAACAAAGTCCTATGATAAGAATATGTTTCTAAATAATAACGTTATTATTTAGAAACCCATTCATAATATGAGGAGGAGGGAGGGTGGCTTTGTTAACTATTTTGTTCAGTGTTCCTACATCGTAATATCTGTTCTTTGTCAGAGGAGAAGAAATCCTTCTCGATTAGAACAATTTTTATTTTTGTTCTATCCAGAATGCCCTGGAAGGAGGTGTGTACATCCCCGTGTTAAAAACCGACCTTGTGTTTAATTTTGCCCCTCACTGGGGAGGCAAGTAAACAGTCACAAAAGTAAACAACTTCGCGAAAGTAGATAAAATTAAAGGGGGATAACTCTGAACGAAGGCGTGACTATTCTCCTCAATGCTTAGCCTATTCCCAGTTGAGTGGCAATCGTCTTTCGGTAAACACCTCCTGTTTTATTTTTATTGTCATCGTGACAAACCAGCACAAGACTGCGCAAAATGACTTCAAACAACTTGAAATGGGTGTGTTTTTCGTTTGTCTCCTGTTTTTTGTTCGGATTAGCGAGTCTCTCTCCATGTCCGTGCGAAGATCCACAACTTTGTGTACCCGTCAGAGGTAACGCTCACAAGTCAGAGGTAAACATGGTTTTTGTTTATTTCTTGTAAAAAAAAAAACAAACACAAAAAAAACAAAAACATTTTCAATTTTTTTCTCTGTCTTGAAGTTTTTGTTTTCGGTTTTATCTAGCTTCATTTGTTGTTTTTTTTTTTTTTACTTTTTAATATTTTTTTTACATTTCATTCAAGATTAATAATTTATTTTATAATTCATCGTTTGAAAATATGATTTTTTTAAAATTATACAACAATTTGAATGCTTCAAAGTTTTTTGCACAAACTTTTTTCAAAAGGTTTTGGTAAAAATCTATTATTGCGGGCCAACGACGAAAATTTGATTTTAACAATTATAGAATTTCAGTCGAATCTCTAAAATGTGAAATATTACTTTTCCTAAATGAAGATTGATGAGTTAAAAGAAAAAGTATTATATTTTTTCCAGAACTTACTAGTATCATTAAATATACTAGTTATGGAGAGAAAAAAGTATATTTTATATATATGTTCGGTGAAGGTACAGAATAGTTAACGAAGCCCCCCCCCCATCCTCTTTATGTTTAAAATAATAAGTAATAATCTTATTATTTAGAGACCCATTTTTTACATTTTTGTTAACTATTCTGTTCCTACATCTATATTTTCATATTGGATTTCCAACCCAGACTTAGGGTTAGTGTTGGGGTATGTTTTGTTTTTTAAAATTTTTATTCGATTTTGTTTTCAGCAAAAAGAAAAAAATGTCCTTCATTAACTCCAACACTAACACTACGTCCGGGATTGCAATAAAATTTGAGAGAAAAAAAAATGACGGAAATGATGCCGAATCAAGTCGTCCTTGGTCAGTTTAGTTTGAAAATTATATATATATATATACAGGGTGTTTCAAAAGTCTTGGGAACATAACGATTTTTAATAACTCAAAAACTATTAGGAGTTGAAAAATGAAATTGGTACCGTTGGAAAGGTTAATGTTTCAAGTTTTGTGGGGAATCTTCAAAGTTGCTCAATATGAGCACCATTCGTCACACGGCAGACATCTAGTCGATAGTCCATTTCCTGCCAAACGCGTTCCAGCATCTTGACGTCAATGGTTCCCACAACTGCCGTTACTCGAGCCTTTAGTTCGTCAATATCTCTTGGAAGGGGCGGCACATAGACTTGTTGCTTGACAAAGCCCCAAAGGAAAAAGTCACACGGGGTAAGATCTGGAGACCTAGGAGGCCAGGGCATGAGAACGTCATCACCTCGCCCAGATCTCCCAATCCATCTACCAGGCAGCCTTGTGTTAAGAAACTGCCTTACTCTAAGACTCCAGTGTGGTGGTGCACCATCTTGTTGAAAAATGAAGTCATCAGATTCTGCTTGTTCCAACTGAGCCATTAACCAGTCTTCCAGCATGTTGAGATAGGATTCACCAGTGATAGTTGCCTCTTCAAAGAAGAACGGTCCATAGACACCTTTCTTGGAAATTACACAAAACACGTTCACTTTTGGTGAATCTCGCTCGTGCTCAAGAAGTTCATGAGGATTCTCAGTACCCCATATGCGAGTGTTATGCTTGTTAACTCTGCCATTCAGATGGAAGGTCGCCTCATCGCTAAAAACAAGCCGGTCATCAAAGCCGTTATCTTCCAACTTCTCTTGCATTGCAATGCAAAAGTCACAGCGAAGTGGCTTATCAGTGTCCTTCAACTTTTGGACCAACTTGAGCTTGTAAGGTACCATTTGCAGTCGTTTCCTTAAGACACGCCAGACAGTTGCTGGAGCAAGCTGAAGTTCCCTGCTGGCTCTTCTCACTGATTTACGGGGGCTCCGCTGAAAGGCTGTCCGAACTTGCTCAACTGCATCTTCTGAAGTTGAAGGGCGACCTGTTCGCTTACTTGGGCACAAACACCCATCTTTCACAAATTTAGCATGCCATCTGACAATGGATTTCCTTTCAGGGGCTTCTTTTTTAAATTTCCTGCGAAATGCACGCTGAACACATGTCCACGATTCAGTTTTTGCAAATTGGAGGACGCAAAATGCCTTGTCTTGTTTAGAGAACGCCATTACTGCACCTGGAAAGATAACACGAAAATCATTAGTATGACCAAAAACTTGATTAAGCAAGCTTTAAAATGGCACCAGTTTCATTTTTCTACCTGGAATAGTTCATGAGATATACGCATTTGTAATGTTCCCAAGACTTTTGAAACACCCTGTATATATATATATATATATATATATATATATATATATAATTGGCGAAAAGCTCTACTTTGTATTGAGCATTTTTGAAAAAAATATTGGTTTAGTGTTCATTGTGTTAATATATTTCAACTTGAATAATTATATAAATATATATTATCGATAAAAATAAACAACAAAAAGATATATATTTTTTCTATAAAAATAAATAAACAATAAAAAGATATATATATATATATATATATATTATCTATAAAATAAATAAACAACAAAATAATATATATTATCTATAAAATAAATAAACAACAAAATAATATATATTATCTATAAAATAAATAAACAACAAAATAATATATATTATCTATAAAATAAATAAACAACAAAATAATATATATTATCTATAAAATAAATAAACAACAAAATAATATATATTATCTATAAAATAAATAAACAACAAAATAATATATATTATCTATAAAATAAATAAACAACAAAATAATATATATTATCTATAAAATAAATAAACAACAAAATAATATATATTATCTATAAAATAAATAAACAACAAAATAATATATATTATCTATAAAATAAATAAACAACAAAATAATATATATTATCTATAAAATAAATAAACAACAGAAAGATATATTATCTATAAAATAAATAAACAACAGAAAGATATATTATCTATAAAATAAATAAACAACAAAATAATATATATTATCTATAAAATAAATAAACAACAGAAAGATATATATATTATCTATAAAATAAATAAACAACAGAAAGATATATATATATATATATTATCTATAAAATAAATAAACAACAGAAAGATATATATATTATCTATAAAATAAATAAACAACAGAAAGATATATATATTATCTATAAAATAAATAAACAACAGAAAGATATATATTATCTATAAAAATAAACAAACAACAGAAAGATATATATATATATATATAAAAATAAATAAACAACAGAAAGATATATATATATATATATATAAAAATAAATAAACAACAGAAAGATATATATATATATATATTATCTATAAAATAAATAAACAACAGAAAGATATATATATTATCTATAAAATAAATAAACAACAGAAAGATATATATTATCTATAAAAATAAACAAACAACAGAAAGATATATATATATATATATAAAAATAAATAAACAACAGAAAGATATATATATTATCTATAAAATAAATAAACAACAGAAATATATATATATTATCTATAAAATAAATAAACAACAAAAAGATATATATTATCTATAAAATAAATAAACAACAAACAGATATATATTATCTATAAAAATAAACAAACAACAGAAAGATATATATATATATATATAAAAATAAATAAACAACAGAAAGATATATATATATATATTATCTATAAAAATAAATAAACAACAGAAAGATATATATATATATATTATCTATAAAATAAATAAACAACAAAAAGATATATATATTATCTATATAAATAAACAACAGAAAGATATATATATTATCTATAAAAATAAATAAACAGAAATATATATATATATATATATATATATATATATATATTATCTATAAAAATAAATAAATAACAAAAAAGATAGATATATTATCTATATAAATAAATAACAAAAAAGATAGATATATTTTCTATATAAATAAATAACAAAAAAGATAGATATATTATCTATAAAAATAAATAAACAACAAAAAGATAGATATATTATCTATAAAAATAAACAACAAAATTAATTTTTATCTTTAAAAAATAAACAACAAAAACACATATAATTTTATCTATAATAAATAAATAAAAACATAATTTTAACTGTAAAAACAAATAATAAAAACATATATATATCATTTTATCTATAAAAAATAAATAAACAATAAAACATATATAATTTTATAAAATAAATAAATAACAAAAACATGTATATAATTTTATCTATAAAAAATAAATAAACAACAAAAACATACATACATATATATATATATGATTTTATCCATAAAAAATAAATGAATAAACAACAAAAACATCTTTCTCTCTCTCTCTCTCTCTCTCTCTCTCTCTCTCTCTCTCTCTCTCTCTCTCTCTCACTATATATATATATATATATATATATATATATATGTAATCAGTCAAGGAAAATCATAAGCACACATGTAAGTGAAAAACTAATAAATATAAACTAAGAATGAATAAACAAATAAATTTACAATTTTGTGCCGCGTTTATTGGCAATTTTAGAAGCAAAGTAAATCCCAATTTTTGTTTTTCTTTTGTGTTAGGATATTCTGTGGGAAATTTTCAGGAATGATTCCATTCTTCAAATGAAGTGTTAGTGTAGTATCTGTTCCGATGGATACTGCACCCTATAGACCGGTGTCGTCTTGACCTTCGGGGCTTGATTCCGCTGGTCTGTGGGTTTGTCCAGTGCAGTTCCAGGAGGTCCACCCTCCCAGGCTTTGCCTCCCCTCTTTGGAGAACAGTAAGTTTATTGCTTACTACCTGAGGCGCCCCTACCGGGGAATGCCAACGGGGCTGCCCAGGCAATTTTTAATTACCAGAGTGCTCACTTTCTCGGACACTGGCTTTTCAAACCCCACTTTCCTGACCCGACCTTGGGTCACATCTTACTTGTGGGAGTAAGATAAAACTGGCCTTGGAGAGGAGGTAATTAAACATCTAAACATGAAGCAAACGTGGACATGATACTCTTCTAAATATATATATATATATATATATATATATATTGTTATAAAATTGTAGTTCCTGTTTGTCTGTTCACAAACTCTTCTTAATGTTTTAGAGATATGTTCCTCCACTGCTGTCCTAACCATATATATTCCGTAATTACCTTATCCAGTATATTTCATTTTGATTAAAGGGGATTTTAAAAGTATTGTGGGGTCTGCGTTCTTGCCAAACTATTTTATTTGATGAAGGTACAGAATAGTTAACAAATCCCCTGCCCCCACCGAGTTTCTAAATGATTAAATTATTTAGAAATGAGGTTTTAATGTCGATTTCCGGTCATTGTTGGGAATTTATTATTTGCTATTAATGTAATATTTTCCCTTTCTAAAAGTAATTTCGATCTCTGATATTCCAAAATGAGACAAATTTAGCAATGTATTTATTACGTTAAAAAAATTGTGACTGACGGAATCTCTGTTTATATAAGATTAGTGTGAGTCATGGTACATCCAAAGACGTAGCCATTGATTATATTTCATACATGCCAGAATCCACACTACACTATTGGGGCCAAAAAGTCTTCAACCAGACTCTTTGCTGCCTACAAATGTATTTCTTTTTACACTAATGCATCACCGCTTATCAAGGTCCAAAGGCCACTCGAGGATAAGCATTAATGAGATTGTCAGTTGGACGACGAACATTATGAGTGGATTGGAAACGATGCATAAAATGATAAGAATTTGATCATTTCAGTGGACGACTCAACAAGAATTTGTTAATATTGGACTTAGAAAGACTGTTTTAGTCAGCTGGAAAGCAGCCCCGTGGTATTGTGTTCCACAGATGGGAAGTTCTTGAAAGTTCTGTTTTATTTTAGAATCAGAGATTGGAGCTCAGTCGAGCACCTACTATAAAATTAATGTTAGAGTAGAGAGGTACTCTTCAGTGAAATAATTGGATCAAATTTTCTTCTAATGATATTTAAAAAAAAAAAAGAAAGAAGAATTTCTGGAGACTGTTCAAATAAATTAAGTTTTGGTGTTTCTTGAGTTCAATCCCTATATGTAAAAAAGGAACTCTCTTTAAGAAAAGCTAATTAAAGGGGAAATAACCATAGATTAAAATCTACAGAATAGTTAACAAATCCTCCCTTCCCGCCTCCTCATGTTAAGAATGATTTTCTTAATAATAACGTTATTATTCAGCATGGTCCGTAAACTGCAGAAGTACAACAAAAAAAAACACTGCTGAAGAATAACGAGAATACTTTTCGCCACTGAAATAATAAAGTTATTATTTAGAAACTCATTCTTAACATTGTTAACTAGTCTGTATATTTTAATGGTTATCTCCCCTTTAATTAGCTCTTCTTAAAAATGAGTTCCTTTTTTACATATAGGGGTTGAACTTAAAAAAGCACTTCAGTTTTTACCTCCACATGCAATTTACAACTCTAAGATTTTTCCCCAGCAGCTGGTCGGTCCATACTTCTTTACAAGTGATAAATTTAAAAAAAAAAAAAGAAAGAAAGGTTAGTCTTTTTGATTTTCACTTAAAAAAAAAAAAAATTTAATAAATCTCAGACATAAACGGTTACTGTGGATTAAGGGCCGGAATTATAGGGGACATCATAAGTGATTAGTTGTGTGGCGAGATGTTTGCTTACATTACATTTAAATTTCGGCATGTCGGTACAGTCAAGGAAACAGGGAGTAGGGGGTAGTTCCAAAGGTTGGCAGCTCGCTGTGGACTTCCACATTGAATGAATGGGATTTAACTGATTGTTGAGTTGGTCGGGTGTATTTACGTTGAGGGACACCGGAGTAGCAAGTTAATCGGAGCACATTCCATTGAAGTACTTGTAAAACAAGCACAGGAATGCAATATTGCAGCGATAGGACATGTTATTGTTTTATATAGGTCACAAAAATAAAATAAAAGCTGTAATGTAAACAACTAACAAATAATTAGTAGAAATATCCAAGCATATGATGAGGATGGCTTGGTGGTGGTTGGTCACAGTCACACTTCAGTTTTACTTTACTAAACACTCAGATTAAATGGCTGTGTGATCTGGTGGTAAAGCGTCAGACTACAGACAATTTAATCAAGGGTTCGATCCTTGTCTTAGTTAGCCATGCTGATGATGGCTGATAGCCAGAAACACACGTCCATGGATTACTTTTATGTATGTAAAAATTAATAAATATATATTAAAAAAAAAAAATAAAAAAAAAACACATCCGATTAAGGGCGACAATGCAATAATCTACATGATTCTTTACAGCTTAGGAATTAGAAAAATACAAAAACCCTGTTACTATCGCCAGTAAAAACAATAAGAAATACGAAAACTTGAGATTTAGGTGATAAAAAATCGTACATATTCCGGGCAAGGCGTCGTGATATGGTGGTAAAGCGTCAGGATGCACTGTAAACAACTGTAAAAATAATTAACCGATCATTATGAGTTTTGGAACAATGCATTTAGGTGTAAGGGTTCCAAATGTGGGCTATATGTAGTTTAATCTAGTTTTATGCAAAGGGGGTAAAAAGGGGTAGAAACCGTTCGTAAAAATTCAGATACCTCCGATTTTTATGGAATTTTAACAGTAGGTATTGGACATCAATTAATAAATATTCCCCAAATTTCAGTTTCTTTGGAGTATTTAAAAGGGTTTTTAGGGGGTGTAATATGAGCACAACCTCCCATTTGAAAATTCTAATATTTCAGATTTGCATTGAATTTGATCCATAGTCATTAGACACCAACGAAGCAAGATTCCATGAATTTCAATTTCTTAAGCCTTAAATTTTAAACATTTTCTAGAATCAAAATCATATAATGGAGTTTGATCAAAATTGCAATAAGGATTCTAGACATTACATAATAATGTTAGTAAAGTAGGGGTTAGTAGCATTACATGTTGATTTTAATCTTCGTAAGGGGACATAAAAGTGGTGCAAAACTGTTCTCTTTGGGGAATTAAGTTTACCCGTCCTGGGACCGGTATTCTTTTAGTTGTTTTATAAAGGTGTATGTAATTGTATTGTCAGATCGGGTGGATAAGAATTATCCAAATAATAATTTTCAACTTTATAGTGAAGTGCTCTCACTCTTCTCAATGAAAATTTAAAACTGTCGCCCACCAAGAAAGCCAGAATATTTATGTATCTTTTATCCCAAACGAGAATTCCCATTAATCAGTCAGAGAACAAAAAAAATGAATAGCATATCAAAAGATGCTTAACCCTGAGCACTGGATTTATTTTTTTGTAGAAAAATGATTTTTTTACACATATTTTTAAAATGACTGTAAGCTTAACTTTCATTGTATTCGCAAACAATGTATATGACATTTGTAGCATATAAGTAGGACTATCAAAATAAATTGTAAAATTTGACTAATTTGTTTATTCTGATTGCGGCCATCTTGAATTTATAATGAGGTTGACCACCCGTTCATGGAAAATTGTCATTTTTTCATGCACATAGTAGTCAATTGCTGAATTTATTGTGCATATTTGTGCTGCTGTGTCTTATATTACAAAATAAATCCAGCTTTGCATGTAGTATCCTCAGCTATTAGAGGCGGTAGACTTGTTGCAATTTTGCGACAGCCTTGCTAAGAGGGTTAAGTTGCAAGTATCTTGGACATAGTTCTTTTCTCCTGACCTCAATCATTGGCGCCACATCTTCTTCCCTACAACATATTTTAAACCACAGTGTCCTAAAAATTTGTTTCTCTCTGATTTTAATAAGATTTTAACGATAAGTAAATAACCGCTAATTATACAGAGTCTCTCAATTTGAACAAATTGTGATCATTTTAAGACCGTATAATAGAGGCTTAACTCAATAAAATGAAATAGATTTTCTAAACCCATGATTTCAGTTGTGTTGGCATTATTTCTACACAACTTTTTGCATAGCAATGTTTTTGGTTGTTTTAAAGTATTTGGGGAGCCAACTTCTTGCACTTATTACAGGGACAAAGAGTGTCAATGTAGGGTTAGGGTTAGAGTTATAGAGTCGATGCTTAGGGCTCAACTGTACGACCAGTTGAGCAGCAAGATAAGTCAAACTGTTGAGCAGCAAGATAAGTCAAACTGTTGAGCACATCAAAATGCCTGTTTATAACAAGGCTAGAATGTTCCATTATGCTCAGAAGGGAAAGTCCATTCTCTGTGTTCTGATTGGCTGAGATTCATATGTGGCCATTTTAGTGTATAAATGTTCATTCATTCGAACAAGCACTCCTCCATGAGATGGATACCAATTGAGGCCCTTATGCCGGTAAGTGTTAGTTTAATTCTATAAGAGTGTCAATGTAGAAATGGGTAAATGCATCTTCAGCTTCGATAGAAGATTGCAGAGATCTGGGTTATTCTGCATGTGTCAGGCCTTCATTATGTGTAACGTACCCTAATCTTTGCAGATTGGCTGGAAGAAATTGGTGTAAATGTTACGTAGTTCTTTAATTTCTCGTACCTTTTCTTCTTTGTCGTGGAAGGGTGTCGTCTCGATGTTGTCTAGCGGTTGAGTTCTCTCCTCGTTTTGGGACTGCTGTAGAACATCGCTGCCATCATCGCCACACGCCGCGCGTCCAGTATCATCATCGTTGTATTGCGCTGTAACAAAGATTCTCATACACAGCGAAAAACAAGGCAGACTCTCTCTTCTAAATGTGATTACTTTTATTTAGGCGTCAAGTTTCTGTCATTCTTAGAGATGTTTTCCTAACGAAGAGAGAGATCAATTCACTACTTTTATCGTAGTTAATTCCTAAGTATCTATGGTCCATTAAGTCCTTAGCCATTCGAGGAGGGGGGGAGGAAGGAATTTCATCACGCCTGTATTCTTTTAGGGAAATAAATTCCCCTTTTCATTTACGGACTACATGGAGAAAAATACGTCTGATCAGCTTGCTTCCAAAAACCAGACTCACAAAACTCAGTTTCCCACACAAGAGCCTGTGACGTCACAGAACCCCTATGTGCAGGTTCACCTTGACCCTTGACCTGAGGTCTCGTCAACGTGGTGGCCCTGTCAATGCTTGTGAGCTCCGACTATGAGAACAGTCCTATTTTGCACTCGGTTGTACGGGTTCACCCGCACTAAATCGTTCAAGCCAAACCAAACGATCCCCCACACATACGTCCACTCAACATGCGTCCGGCCTCACAGGGCCACTATCCAACATAAACATACTACCACTATTGGGAAACTGCACTATTTAAAGAAGGGCCACTATCCAACATAAACATACTACCACTATTGGGAAACTGCACTATTTAAAGAAGGGCCACTATCCAACATAAACATACTACAACTATTGGGAAACTGCACTATTTAAAGAAGCGCGCTTCCGAAGCCGAACCTATTTCATTTGTGCCACAGTTACATAATATAAATGAAATTCAGATTTTAGTTTTAATACAAATGCTGAGGAAAAAAATATACTTGTGTAAGGCTAGTAAAAGAAAGTCTATATATAAAAGGTGAAATATTTGTCTGTCTGTACGCTAACCACTTTTAGGTTATTATCCATACGTACTTGAAATTTGATAGAAATGATGATACCCTATATATGTAGATTGTCTTAAGAGGTTCATATTTATATGTTTTCCCGAAATAACTCCCCAAGTTATCGTGAGACCATCCACTTGTTTACCGTTGATTCAAAACCCTAAGAAAGGACATTTTTTTGTGGGTGTTGCGGTTAAAATTGTTAGTGTAGGAATGGGTTAATGCATATTCTGCTTCTATAGAAGATTACGGAGCTCTGGGTAACTCAGCACGTGTCAGGCCTTCATTATGGATAACGTAATCTAATCTTTGCAGATTGATTGGGAGAAATCGGCGTAAGTATACTGACACCATTCGGAAACATATGCACTATTTGAAGAAGCGCACTTGCAATAGCAAATGGAGTAATAATCTATTTAATTTGTGTAGGGAATGTGTGCCAGATAAGGATGGAAGAGTTCATTACGTTCGAGGGGGTTTTATTTTGTAATGGAAACCATGTAGTCTGTTGTTTCAAATTGAAATACATTTTCTGTGACACGAATTGCATTTACTTTTCAAACTCACCTTAGATATTCTATTTTTCAGTCTTTCTACTGCTGGGGATCCATATCGACCCGAATGTTTTTGATTGCGATTTACTGAACAGACTGGAAATGGCCGAGCCCTCAGCAAACTGTTAGAGTTAGGATCAATCATCCTCCCCCCTATCCACATGATAAGAATGAGTCCTCATGCTGTCTAGCAAGCTCCAGTCCCTGTCCGATCGCTGCAATGTTGCATCCCTGTGCTTGTACTTCAACGAAATGTGCTCCGATAAACTTACTGCATTTGTACCTCCTCAACGTAAATACCCCTGACAAGCAGCAAAGTCACACCCATTCACTGTAGAGGTCCCCAGATGCCGGAAAACTTTCTACTCTAATAGCTTTTTTCCTCAAACCACTTGCCTTTTCAATTCCCTTCCTGCTCCCCCGACTGTACCAACATTCAGAAATTTAAATATAATGTGAACAAATATCTTGCGGCACAACTCCCCACTTAGGGTGCCCCATCTTCCCATTAAATCTGGCCCCTAATTAACAGTAGCCTCTTACATCTCAGTGGCAATATAAAAAAAAATTGAAGGAACCTTTCTATTTATCTTCCTCCCACAAGGTAAGATGTGACACAAGGTCGGGAAAGTGGGAAAGAACCAGCGCTCGAGAATTTGAGCACTCTGGCTGTTTAAAAATTGCCTGGGCAGCCCCGTCGGCATTGTCCGGTAGGGGCGCCTCAGACAGTAAGCAATAAACTTACTCCTCCCCAAAGAGGAGAGGTAAAGCCTGGGAGGGTGCACCTCCTAGAACTGCACAGGACCGACAATCCCCAATAGACCGGCGTAAATCCCAACCCGAAGGCCCGGACGATACCGGTTTATTAGGCGGGGTAAAAAACCCTGGTTGAAAAAATAAAAAGAAGCAAAGTTTGATCTGTCAGTTTAAATTTGGGTCTGACTTTGAAAATCTGACAAGATAACTTTGTTACATTTTGAGATAAATGAAATTAAATGTTTGAAAATAATGTTCTTCAATTTCAGTGTTTGTAATGAATTTGACCTTTTGGCTTGTAATTTTTATTTTGTTATTTGAAAGATGTTTATTTACAATGATTTCAATTTTCTTTGTTCAAAATTATATTGTTTACAGCAATAGAATAAGTTTGGGCTAAAAGTCCACCATCTTAGATCAGAAAATTAACGACTAAAAGCAAAACTATTTATTTCTGCCATTTTGTGGTGTTTATGTCTGTTGAATTTTGTGGTGTTTATGTCTGTTGGATTTTGTGGTGTTTATGTCTGTTGAATGTTGTGGTGAAGTTTTTAAGTTTAACCAGAGTCCCCATTCCGTCAAAAGATTGATGGAGAGAAATGTTAACGTTTTACGAATAAATAAATCAAGCATTGAAAAAATAGGAAAACTTTTTTGTATATCTATATATATCTAAATGAATAAATGCGAAAGTTGAACCTATTGCTTGATGATGACCATCATGACATGGTCATCATCATATTCAGTTTAATGTCCGTTTTACATGCTGGCTTGCGTTAGACGCTTTAAAATATTGACTTCAAAACTAACCTATCTTTGGCCAGGTTGTTATTTATTCCTCTTTCTCTGAAGTCCACTTTTATCACTTCCTCTCATGTTTTCCTTAGCCTTCCCCTGTGAACTGGACCTGCTACTTTAACTGTTCTACATCTACTAACCCAGGAACTCTGCTCTATTTTTTCAATATGGCCATACCCATCAAAGTCTCATGTTCTGAACATATTTAATTCAACTATTTAATGTTTGGTCATAGATATGCTCTTGTTATGTAGGTAAAGTGGTTTAGGGTAAAAATAAATCAGAAAAAACATAAATTAATAAATAAATAAAATATTAAAAGATTACAGTTTATGCCGATTGTATTCTTTGCTGCGACAATGACGTTCAAATATAACAGAAACTTTTGGATGTTTCTCTTCAGAAAATGAAAAGAACGTTGTTTATTTTTGAGAAAGGGGAGTACTTCTCTCGAAATTTTAAAATATATATTCTCCATCTTCCCAGACTCTATTAACAGTGTTGGATAATGGCCCTGTGATGTCGGACGCATGTTGAGTGGACGTATGTGTGGGGGATCGTTTGGTTTGGCTTGCGTGATTTATTGTGGGTGGACTCGTACAATCAAGTGCAAAATAAAGCTTGTTCTCACAGTCGGAGCTCACAAGCGTTGACAGGACCACCACGTTTGACAATACCTCAGGTCAAGGGGCAAAATGCACCTGCGCATAGGGGTTCTGTGACGTCACGGGTTCTTGTGTTAGAAACTGAGTTTTGTGAGTCTGGTTTTTGGAAGCAAACTGAACAGACGTATTTCTCCATGTAGTCCGCAAATGAAAAGGGAAATTTATTTCCCTAAAAGAATACAGGCGTGATGAAATTCCTTCCTCCCCCCCTCCTCGAATGGCTAAGGACGTAATAGACTATAGATACTTAGGAATTAACTATGATAAAAGTGATAAATTGATCTCTCTCTTCGTTAGTAAAACATTTCTAAGAGCGACAGAAAATTGACACCTAAATAAAAGTAATCAAATTTAGAAGAGAGAGTATGCCTTATCTTTCGCTGTGTATGAGAATCTTTGTTACAGCCCAATACAACGATGATCATACTGGTGATGCGCAGTATTTGAGTATGGGGACAGCGGACGATGAAAATGTTCCAACAGCAGGATAGCAGGACACAACGTTGCAGCGAGGATCGACAATAACAACAACAATTATAATGACACTAGACGGTTGGTTTGCGTGTGTGAGTGTTGACTGTATGAACTGGGTAAGAATATCGAACACCCGAAGTTTAACGTACCAAGTAGACAGCCTAAACGTTAAAACAGTAAGTGAAAGATTTACTGAAAAATAAATAAGTTTTATAGAAGAAAAATATCGCATATATTGTCTCCACTTATTTGTTGTGGTTCATGTCCTCTTTCATCATTTCGACCTCTTCAAAATTGTAAATAGACTTATTAAATATCTAGATACTTATTTACCAGAAATGCTTCAAGCAAACTATCATAACCTTTATATATATATATATATATATATATATATATATATATATATATATATATACATATGTGTGTGTGTGTGTGTGCCTGTATATAATTTGTGAGTTTTTATAAAAAGTATATATTTAGGTATACACTTCTGAAAATCTCCGAAATTGTTTCAAATTGCAAGCTCAATGAAGTTGTGTTATAAGCATCAGAGCATACATTTCAATAAGGAAAGGAAAAATCAATCCATATTTTTCAGCGATGTTAAACTATTTTTTGCTTAACTGAGCTGTGAAACATGCATAAGAAAAATAAATAAAACAATGAAAAAATAAACAAAAACGTTGATTGTAAGGAAAAAAATACAGGTATTCATCGAAATCAGAGAGTGAAGAAATTGGAAAAAAAAAAGTTGTGGTTATGGATTGATTTTTCCTTTCGTCATTGGAATGTAACTAATAACTATATATATATATATATATATATATGAGAGTATTTCCACTGTTTGAATACATTGAAATTTTTCAAATTATAACGGTTAAGAAACTAGACACAATGTAGATTTTTCTTTTAAATTAACATATTTATTTATTTAAAATTCTAATTTTCAAATTAAAAATTCCTCATCAGGAAAATACAAACCTTTTTTTTCTTTCTTTTTGTATTTTATTTCTGTATTTTCCTGGCGAGGACTTTTTAAGAATTCTAAATAAATAAATATGTTTATTTAAAAATAAATTTCTTAACCATTATGATTTTCATATATATATATATATATATATATATATATATATATATATATATTAGAATGTGGCAACATTTAAATAAAAACAAAAAACAAAAATTATTTTATATAGTTCAGGTCGATTCTCATGAGACTCAATTTCCAAAGCAAAATAAAGCTCAATATTCAATATTCAAACCTTTTAAGGAGTTATTTTAATTTTATTTTCAAAATTGCAATAGAGCTTAAAATAAAATGACAGATTAGATAACTTGGATTTTGTTCAAATATGCTGTGAATTTTCTCTAGAAACATTTGTAAGATTTTTTGCTCCGAAAATGAATTAAAAAATTAGACAATTACAGTCGTAGTTGGAAGATTTATCCTATGAAGAAGTCCTGATGTTAGATGGAGGTGGTGGTAGTAGATTTTTGCGTGTCAGTAAAAGTTATTCTGACTACCTGTATGTATGACTTGTTTGAGAGAATCAAGTATGCCGGAATTAATGTATGCAATCAAATGAATCCGAATGATAATTTCCGAAAACATGCATCAATTATTGGCATAAAGCATGATTCTGTTGGAATTCTATATAGTGCTTGTGTTTAAAGACCTAGTGTCTGTAGTTGCATTTGAAAAATCGAGATTACTTTATTATATAGATATATTTCAATAGAAATTACTATCGACTCAAGGTTGTGGCAATATTCTTTCTGCTTACACAAAGATGATTTTCGCATATTAATAACTACAGCTTCGAATATTTTCAGGTGATGTTTAGCCCATGCTCTGTGCATTTTATTATGGTTGATTAGGCCTCTTTAAACATTTCTTAAATGAATAATAAATAATCTCATTTCACTTTTCATAAAAGAAAATTAGAATTAAATTTAAAACTGACATATATTATTTATTTTAAAACTATACATTACATATTCCAGAGACGTATCCTGGTTTCATTGATACAGGTAAACATTTAGTATTTAGAAAATAACCTTAAAATCCATTTCAAATCCTTGTCGACTCAGAGAATGAAGACAGTTCAAAAAATGGAAGTCGATGTTCACAGCTTTTATCGTTCGGTGAATTTTCTTAAGTAAAACCATAGTATGTTTCTTGAATATTTAATGTGTAATTTTTAAATAAACAAGAATGGAAAAGAAAGAAGAAATCAATTTGCATTTTCACTTGCAATTTAGAAATAGTTCGCAACTTGTTGAAAATCAAGTCGGTTACTCTAAAGAAAGGAACATTGAGCATAAATGCTAAATATTTGTTCAGGAAATAAACAATATTGCGAAACGGAACGATTGGTCATATTAAAATCAAAACAATCATTGAATTAAAAAACAATAAGAGACAATAGTTATAGAGGAGTGTTAGAAGGCTATCACAATGTAAGAAATGGGAATATGTCGGTGTTGAGAAGGAAGACCAAAACAAATAATTCTTTCTAATTTTTTTTATAGTAAATCTTACTTGATTAGTCAAAACTTCTACACAGTGATCTAACACACATTAGATCATTGTGTAGAAGTTTTGACTAATCAACTAAGATTTACTATAAAATATATTTTTTTTTTGATCACTTGTTTTTTGTCTTCCTTCTCAACACAGACATATTTCCATTTCTTGCATCGCCTTCTAATACTCCTCTATATACATATTACACACAATGCTTGAAGCAAACTACATCTCGTTAAATAATGACATGCCCTCCGTTCAGTCTAGAGAGACTATGGACACCCCTGTAAGGGGCTGGCTGCGCGTGTAATTGTGAAGCAAGGGTTGCGCAATTTCTAACAACACTTCTCCTGAGTCGGCACTGCTTGATTCCAATGGCAAGCAATTCAAGACGACTGGAAACAATGCCGAGATAAGCAGAGAGCACATACAGTACCTGGTATTCCCAAATGGTCACCCATTTAGTACTGGCCAGGCTCGACGTCGCTTAACTTCGGTGATCTAACGGGAACCGGTGTGTCAACGTGATTGTGCTGTATATAAATAATAGTTAATTAATAAAATGCCCGTTTTTAAAACCAATATGCAAATTAGTTAACCTTTCGACTCATATTGCACATACATAAGCAGTGCATAAAAAAGATGGTATGCCGATTGTGTAAAGCTGCATTAACTTGAAAATATGGCGTTTTGACTTTACCGTTAGTGCAAGAAACAGACCCAACTTTCGCATTTATTCATCTAGAAGACGAAAATCGTCTGTCTGTTGCTTTCTCCACTTTCTCCATCCAATGAAAATCTAGATCACATACCAATTATAAGTCCGCATACCACACGGATTGTTTTAACAGATTCTGTTTTGTGTTCATTTTGGTGATTTCTTTCTTTTTTTTTTTTTTCAGGTTTTCCTTTTCAAGATACGCAATGACAAAACGTGGCTTCAATATGACTGGACCAAAGTGACGACGGTTGTTACAGTTGGATTCATGGACACAGAACTCATGTGCCATGCCCACAAACATGGCGCCAGGGTCGTCAGAATTGGTAAGAAAAGATTAATATCTTTCTTTCCACTCTCTCTCTCCCCCTCTCACGCTCTTTCTTACTCTCTCTCTCTCTCTTACGCTCTTTCCCTCTATCTCTCTTTCTTACTCTCTCTCTCACGCTCTCGTTCTTTCTCTCTCGGTCTTTCTCTCTCTCTCACTTTTTTTTCTTGGTCTTTCTCACTAACGTTCTCTCTTGGTCTCTCTCTCTCATTTTTTCTCTTGGCCTCTCTCCCTCTCTGGTCTTTGTCTGGTGTCCTGAAGTCTACAATTTATCAAGAAACTTTAATTGGGACCAAGGCCATCCTTATAACAGGCCAAGAGATCTAACATTTGGGTTCTTTTACTGGAGACAAGTTTTTCAGTCAGTTACAGATATCTTTTTAGCTGTTAAGACTTCACTCTCATTGCTCAGAGAAAATTTCATTCTGAAAAGGGAATTCTAACCCATCAAATTTATTTCAGTTGAGGTTCTGTATTATATCATAAATTATATTTGAATTATAAGTATGAGTATACTTTGTTCATACAAGTTCCACTTAATTAGGTACACAGACGGAGAAAGGGAATTTATTGACAGTGGTTGTAGTGGCTGCTCTGGTACCCCCTCGTCGTAAGTTCACTAGACCAACTCGACAATCGACTAAATCCCATCCATTTACTGTGGAGGTCCCCAGATGCCGTAGAGCTTTCTACTCAAATAGCTTCTTTCCTCGTGCTGTTGGCCTCTGGAACTCCCTCCCTGCCCCCTGTTTCCCCGACGGTACTGACATGCAGAAATTTAAAACTAATGTAAACAGACATCTCACTGCGCAGATCCCAATTTAGGTTGACTCCCCCCCCCCCAACCTTCCCCCTTTTCTTTCTTCTCAGTAGCCCCTTACGTCTACAGTGGCGGCCTGCCTTGTCTGGGGTGAACTATGTTAAAAAAAAAAAAACAGACGAGTTTTTGTTGTGAATGTTTTACAGGAGGCAATAGATTTAAGCTCAGACAAGCACCTGCCATGAAAATAACGATAGGGTAGAGAAAGAGTAGCTGTAGGGTGGAGAAGAGGGCATCGCTCACTAGATTTCTAAGTCAGTTTTGTACTCTATCAAAGCAAGAAATGGTGCTCTGAGCGGCACCTCCCAAGATGTGGCAACAGTACTCCATCTTATTTGACTCTTATACAGGTAGAGGATTGCGTCATGAGTGAGATATTTTTTGAAGCGATAGAATGATCCACCCATTTTTCCAGCGACCTTGTCAACGGATTTGATGTAAGTCTTCCATTTTAGGTCTGGAGTTAAGGTCAGATTCCTTAAAACTAGATACTGAAGACTTGAAAATGTTTCACCAAGCAGACAGTTCAGTATGGATACCTTAGTTCAGAAAAAAAAATGACTTATTTGCAAACTTTTGCAATTGTACTTGGATAAATGTGACTCATTGGACCACCCATTGTTTGAATCAGAAAAAGTGAGTTTGCAAAACAAATTAAATATAAAAAATAGAGACAGAATCCAAAATTAGCCACTTTCTGCTTGCTATATTTCTCTCTTAGTTATATTGAAGTTTTTAGCAGTGAAACAACATTATCTTAGTTATAGTTCAATAACAATTTGGTTAAATTAATAATGAATAATTTAATGACCAAACAATTAACAGGAAAACTCTTTGATATACTTACATATCAGGCAAACGTAGGTATCTACACCGAAAAGTAGGGAAAATTATCGAGTAGAATTTTAATTAAAAATATAAATCAGTTGTATCATATATTTCCGATTCTCCATTGGCACGAATGCAGTTAACATCTTTAGAAGGGAGAACACGGGAGATAAGTCATTAAATGCGTTTGTGCCAATGGAGAATCAGAAATATATGATAAAACTGATTTATATTTTTAATTAAAATTCTACTCGATAATTTTCCCTAATTTTTAGTATAAAAGAATTTTTCTGTTAATTTATTCTGAACTGTCATATTTCACCTGTATTTCTAACTACAAGCACCATATTAACAAAAAACAAACCCTGAGAAACAATATTGTTTTCAAATACAGAAAACGATACGAAGAAATAATTGTTACAAAATACAAACATAAAATCGAGATAAGTTATCTCCCTTCCTTTGCCAGCATGTAACAACGTGAACTAAAGAAGGGCCAAATTATGTATATCAGTAGTGTTTAATGCTTCGATTTAATTCTTTTGTTCTTTTGTAGTGAATTTTCCAATCGAACAGTTATTGAACAATACCTACAGGAAACAGTGGACGAAGGAGCAATTGTCTGAAGTCGACAAATACTTCTATGATGGGGTCAACTTTGATACAGAAGGCGCTTTACCCCTGACGCGAAGGGACCTCAGGGACGCTCTCACATCATTGGTCAATGAGACTTACCAGATCCTTAAGGCCAAAAACAAAAACTATCAAGTGAGTTTCGCGATTTAATTCTTTTATCTGTACACACGTTTTGATTTTTTGGATGCATACTTGTATCTCTGTAAGAAACATTGTCTGTCAGTTGGTCTGTCATGCTGAAGTTTGAAATAGTATTTTCATTTCTAAACTCCTCAGATTGATGTTTTGAGATTTTTGAAATGAGGATTGATAATTTGCATTATTTGGATTATTCAGACTACCAGTTGCATCTTGGATGTTATTCTCACAAAAACACAAACACAAACACACACACACACACATATATATATATATATATATATATATATATATATATATACTATATATGAATTTAAAGAAGGAAAGATGAAGATAAAAAATTGCACAAAATTACATAAATTACCTAAAATTGATACAAATTTTATTACATCGAAAGTTCAGATGCAAGGAGTTACACTAATCCTTAATCCATGGATTTTCAAAGATAAAACTCTTCTCGTCAGAGGATAACATTCGATAATGTAATAAAATTTGTATCAATTTTAGGTAATTTTGTGCAATTTTTTTATCTTCATCTTTAAATTGATTGACATATTGAGCTTTACTTTATCACGATAGATCACTTTAACGATACTTCACTTATCGTTAATTCTATTATTATTATTATATATATATATATATATATATATATATATAATAATATTGTAATAAGTCGTAAGACTACACATCTAAAACAAGAATAGGTTTAAGGTACCTAACATTCATACTAGAATTGTCCACAAGGACCAATGGCGAAATGGATAAAAGTGCTAAGTAATAATTAGTATTAATTTACAGTCTTCTGGAGGTTGAAGGATACAAAGAATACAATCACGAATTACTTAAGACTTCTACTTGGTCATGGCTGATGGAACGAGAGCAAGCTACCCCCATTCCAAATTCTGTACAGATTCCAGAGTTCGAGAAAAATGTTGTGAAAATAACATCAAAGATGAGAACAGTAGTTCGAATAATCCAAATAATGCAAATCCTCAGATTGAACGACCGCAACTTAGTTTAAATGTATCCAAGCATCTCTAGAAGAGTCACGCTTAAGTTTGAAATAGCATTTTAATTGTTAAACACACAGATTGACTGGACGTATCTTAAAAATTTCTGTTTTGTATTGCTGACCCTGCATGGAAATAAGCTGGTGTTAGTGAGAAAGGAAGTTTATAATAATTAGGCAGATGTGACGTCAGTATGTCATGCTTAGGCTTGAAATAGCATTTTCGTTGCTAAATAGATTCATCATATGTGTCTTGATTTTCATGAATAAACTAGATGTACATGTGACTGGTTGTATTACTATCTCTTTTTGCGTAACTAAGTCTCATCATTATTATTATTTTTAAAATTTTTATATAGAATTAAATAGACTTATTATTTTACCATCTAATTTACACATTGTTTGTGGTGTGTACACACACATATGTAAATAACATTTTCATTTTTAAACACTTAGAATAATGAATACTTTTAAGAATACTTGATCTTGTTTTTATTTTTTATTTTAACGTCTTCTTTTAACTGATTCCTTTCACGTTTCTTTGTAAATATAAATCTGAATTTTAATTGTTATATTTGATATTGTTAAGTGCTCATTAGCCTTGGTGGCCAATCATCTATAGATGGTGTCTCGATAAAAACACTGAACCTCATTGGGTTGGCTTCAGGAAGAGCATCTGGCCTATAAAATTTTTTTTTGCCTCAGTTATATAAAATGGCTTCCAAAGAAATCTGACGAGAGATAAGTTTGAAAGTCGATTTCTAAAAGCTGTTTAACACATGCTAGCATGTAAAACAGATACTAAACCGAATATGATGATGACAATGATAATGATGCTATTGAGTTAATAGATTGATATTCAATATCATTTGTATTACTTAATTCATCTCCATGTAGATTCCAGCCACCAGTGGAGAGTAACTGAAAGGGGGGGGGGAGGGCAGACATCTGGGATTTTAGGTCGAAAGTGAATATTGAGGAGACTGAGCAATTGAGAGGAGATGACAGTAAGAGTTCGGGAGAGATCAGAGATTTGTGTAGACCCGAGGAGTGAGAGCTTGGCAGAGATTTAGATCAGCTAATAATGAGATCTGATGAGTAGATAACATCTGGTGGACGATGACTTGCATCAACAGGAAAATGACTGCAGTTAGTCTAAAGCTGAGATTCGATAATTGAAAAACTGGAACCTAATTCGGACGTTACCACTAGTGGTGGAGCCCCAACAACACACTCACACCAACAATGCAATGTATATGTCTGAGTTTGTGTTTTTTTTCTTGTGACTCTGCGTTACTTTTGTTCTTGTACACAAACTGTAAACCAGTGCACGTGCCCTCGGCGAACGCCAATACGAGAGATAACAGAACCAGAATGAGAATATGAAGACGAAGAGAAAACCACGACACACAAACATGGGGAGTCGGCGATGATCGTCTAGGGGGCGACATATGGTTCCACAATTAAGGCACAGGAACAAAATTTACATCTGTTCACTTGGGGAGTGAGGACGTTCTGACCGTAAATAAAGTTTATTTTCTAGAAAATCCCATCTGTGGAACAAAATACCACGAGGCTGCTTCCCAACCGACTACAACATGGTCATGTTCAAGTCTAATGTAAACAAATACTTGTTGAGCCGTCCTCTTGAATAATCAATTCCTCTTAAGTAATCTTCTGCCCATTCCCCCCGTTTTTACCAAGCCTCTTATAGTGGCGATCATTGTCCAACTGACAACTCTTTAACCCTTGTCCTCGAGTGGCTCCTAGGCCTTACTAAGCAGTGATGAATCAATAATAAAAAATATTCTTTTACTTTTGAAAAGTTTTTGTGATTTTTGTCAATTCAATTTCTAAATTCTATTATTTTTCTCGTTTTGTTTTAAAAGATAACTTATGACGTTGCGTGGTCACCGCATTGCATCGATGATAGATGTTACGACGTGAAGGCTTTATCTGAGGTGACAGATTTCTTATTTGTGATGGCTTATGATGAACGTAGCCAAATTTTGGGCCCTTGCGTTGCGGGTCCGAATTCTGCTTATAATAACGCTGTATTTGGTAAGTAAATAAATAACAAAATCTAAGTTGTTTGAGCCATAGGCATCATATTACAAAGAAAGTATACTAAGGTGTATTAAAGACTGCACAAAGTATCTCCTCAAGTTCTGTAAAATAAGCTCCACCAATCTCTAATCAGTAGCTATTGACAAGCCTGATTGGTGACAAAGTGTAGTATCTGTTCTGATACTATACTTTATCTTTTCTGTCCTTGGTCAGTAAAGGAAAAATCTTCTTTAGATGCAATTTTTATTTTTGTCTCAATCTAGTGCCCTATTTTAGGGAGCTGGAGTTTCCCCACATTAAAAACTGACCTTATGTCTAACTCTGCCCTTGTGGGGAGGCAAGTAAATAGGGACAGACTAATCTGAAAAACCACCTGTGCTATCGTGAGAAATCAAATGAAAGCTGCATTTCAACATCGAGCACCAAAAGGTCTCTCTCTCTCTCCCCCTTGCTCTCATTCTCTCTACCTCGTTCTCACTCTTTCTCCCTCACTCTTTGTCTCCATTGCTCTCACTCTCTCTCTTTGCTCTTTCTCTCTCTCGCTCTCTCACTCCCTCACTCTTTGTCTCCATTGCTCTCACTCTCTCTCTTTGCTCTTTCTCTCTCTACCTCGTTCTCACTCTTTCTCCCTCACTCTTTGTCTCCATTGCTCTCACTCTCTCTCTTTGCTCTTTCTCTCTCTCGCTCTCTCACTTACTCTGTCTCTCGCTCTCTTGTCCAGGGTCAGAAATATTTTAATATTTTACAAGCTCACTCTCCAGTCCTCACCGTTCTGTACGGTCTTGTCCAACCATTTGCTTCCAAGTCTTCCTTGGCCAGCCAAGCTTCCTGCAATTCAAAACATCATGTTTTTGCAACTGTTTATCCAGGAGGTCCAATGCTCCGCATGACCGTACCAACATAACCGATTCATTCTTAGGATAACCTCTATGCTGGGCAAATGTAATGTTGTCAGCAAATCCACCGACCTAATTTGTTGGGTCTGGTCAGATTTCATATTATAGATCCATCAAATCATGTATCTATCATTATCCTCAAGTCGAGCGAGAGAGGAATAAGTGAGGGTACAGCATTTGCTGCTATATAACATGATTCTCCTGACACAGTGGCTGTACAACTTACCCCGGATGTAGAGGGAGACAATGCTCAATGTTATCTGCTGAAAATGCACCGATATTTGGTGAATCTTGCCAAACCTGTGTGAGAGTTAGTAGCTCAAGCATTGGTCTTTACAACCATATGAAATGGCAGCAGCTTCAATGATGCTGATCCCTTGTCTACTATGCCCCCCTCCCCGCCACTCTTGAGCTATTACCATCATTCGAGACGACTAAATGGTATGTCAAAGAAAGGATTTGATTTAGACAAGGCTTATCTTCTATTGTCTGTATGTATGTATGTATGTATGTCCAGCTAAAAGTCAAAAACTACAAAACAAACAGCCACAAAGTTGGTATATTCTTGATCAGCGTTTCCCCGGTTGAATGATATCTAAAATTTAAAAAAATTATTCATTCTTTGGGGGTCAACTGGGCGAGGTTTCATCAAGAGGTGGCGTTTTTTCTGCCATTTTCAATGCTCTCATGTACTAATTTCGAAAGAAAATGCTGACTCATTCCTCGACGAATCTAGATAAAGGAAAGTTGTATATGTGTGTGTATGTCCAGAGACAGGAATGAGCTGAGCGTTGAAGAAAGAGGGAATGGAGAGGGGAATAGAGAGGGGTAGAGATATAGAAGTTTTAATACAAATATGTTACACTTTTGCTCCGGGCAATGCCGGATAGCCCTGTTAGTCTTCTATTGTATAAAAGGTAGTTGTCTGTATGTATGTCCAGCTAAAAGTCAAAAACTACAAAACGAAACCCACAAAGTTGGTATATTCTTGATCGGCGTTGTTCTGGATGAATAATATCTAAAATTTAAAAGAAATTATATATTCTTTGAGATGTTAACTGGGTCAGGTTTCTTCAGGATGGAGGGTAGGTTTTTCAGCCATTTTCAATGTTATTATGTACTAATTTGGAAAAGAATCTATTATATAAAGGTGAGTTGTCTGTTTTTTCGTTTTTTTACTTTTTTTTTCTTTCTCAGAAATCAAGGGGAGCCCTTCCTGGGGCTAACACTTAATCTCTATATGAGATACATAGATATCCGAGTGTTCAATTAAAGTTCTCCTCTACCTGTCAAACGTTGAGTTAGTAAAGCAGTGAAGAACATTAATTTTTCTCTCCCCAATTGACCAGTGAACTATGTTATGATATATCTTTCGTGTGGTCTCTTGGTCTTACCGGATTCCGAGACAAAAATTAATCTGGTTTGGTGGAGTATCCAGCTGTGCTGTTACTTGAGGTAACTTCATGAGGAGGTGCACTATTCCTTGTATGAGCAGTGTCGAGGCGATCTTATTTGGGGTTCAAATACTATGTTATTTTGAAATTTTGGTAAGGGTTTACTTGTAGGGTGAAGTATCCTCATGTCAAGTTGTCCGGACAAACCCTGATACAGAGAGACCGAAGACACTTGAGGATGATGTCTAGTAGGTAATTCAGACTTCTCTTCAAGTGTGTGTATGTGTCCAGCTAGGGAGGAATGGGCTGAGCGGAGGAGAGAGAGGGGGTGGGAGAAGGAGGGGAAAACAGTAGAGAGGGAGATAGAGAAAGATAGAGAGACGTATAGAGAGAGGTAAAGAGATAGAAGTTTTAATAGAAATTTGTTACACTTTTGCCCCGGACAATGCCGGTTAGTCCTGCTAGTTTGTATATAAATGCAGGTGTACCTTTTTTGTCGCATCTTAGTATAAAGAAGTGAGAGTAGGAAGAAGTGTCAGGGTTCAAAGATTTTCACTGTAAAATGTCAGCTCATATTATAACGTTATCCTTGTTCTTTACTCGTCCTCAAATGTGGAAGGTGTTTTTTTTATTTTAATTTAATTTTTTTATATTATTTTTTATTTTTTGGTTTTTACTTAAATTCACCCCAAACAAAGCACATTGCCGCTGAGACGTAAGGGGAAAGATTTATAGGGGCATCCTAAATGGGGAGTTGAACAGCAAGGTGTTTGTTCACATTACATTAAAATTTTTGCATGTTAGTACAGTCGGAGGAGCAGGAAGGGAATTCCAAAGGCAAGCAGTTCAAAGAAAGAAGCTATTAGAGTAGAAAGCTTTCCGGCATCTGTAGACCTTCTACAGTGAAGAGGTGGGATTTTGCTGATTGTTAAGTTGGTCGGGGGTATGAGGAGGCACAAGTGCAGCAACTTTGTCTCAGCACATTCCATTGAAGTACTTGTAAAACAAACACGGGAATGCAACATTGCAGCGATAGGGCTGGAGCTTAGTAGACACTGTGAAACCTATTAGATTAGAGGCTCTTTTTTGGACTCTGTCTAAGAGGGAGAGATTAGTGGTTGGTGCACCAGCCCAAATGTGGCAACACTAGCAGAAATGAAGAATCGAAAACAAGAAAAATATTTTTTTATATAGCTTAATAATTTATTTTGGTAGAATGCCGACATTTCCTTGATGCACTCCTGCCTTAACAATGCAGTCAACTCCAAGCTCTTATTTCGATCGTAAATCTTGCTCTGATGTTTTCCCCGATTCTTTATTGATTGGTCAGGCGGAATTTTCATGAACAGAGTTTGTTTCCAAGAAGTTCTCATCTGTGGAAAACATTACTGTAGGACTGCTTCCCTGCAGACTACAACATGATCGTCTTCAAGTCCAACGTCAACAAGTACTTGTCATTAACCGTCTTCATAAGTAATCAAATTTTGTTCATTTCATTCCTCATTTTCAATCCTCTAATAATATTCTTTATCTTTCAACTGACAATCCATCCATTTTATTAACACTTATCATCTAGTGGCTTTTTGGCCTTGATAAGTGATGACTCATTAATAAAAACAAATATGTCTTTTAAGAACATTTTTCTTTAATTTTGCTTTTCTTTTTTCCACGCCAGGTATTAACGAATATTGTACCCAATTGGGAATCCCACGCAGGAAGCTTGTTCTGGGTGTGCCCTGGTACGGTTACAGATATCCGTGTGTCTCTTTAGTATCTGTAAGTATTTTAACATTCATTATTTAAACACAATTCTTTTTTTTTTGTTTTTTGTTTTTTTGTTTTTGTCTGTGTGAAGAAAAAAGTTTGAATAAAATTCATGAAAATGTAGAGAAGAATGGAAAAAAAATGGATCAAACATACAATCAAATCATATCGGTAGAAAACACTGTTGGATACAGAATACATGACAACATTGAAAGATTTCAATAACTTTCGATAATTCATTTTTATTTACCAACGTGGGGTGTCGAATATATACGCACATGGTCTGACAATAATTAAATAAATAAATTAGAATTACATTTAAATAGAAACACAAAGCGAGAATAATTTACTATTTTCTGTGAATCTCATGCAACAGTTACCAATTTACTTCCTGCTTCATGGCAAAAGCATTTTTTTTTCTTCTCTTTCTGAAGATGAGGTTTATCTAAAAAATTCAAAGAACATAACACCACTGATACCATCTTGATTCGACACACCATGTTGGTAAATAAAACTTAATAATCGCAAATTATTGAAATCTTTCAATATTGTCATTTATTCTGTTTACCGTGTCTTGTATCCAACGGTGTTTTCTACTAAACTACATTGTCATAGCCTTCAAACATAACTTCTTACATACTACGCACAATGCTTCAAGCAAACTACAACAAAAGACTACATCAGAAATGAGTGAAAAAATGTTATTTTCAAATTTATATATAAACAGTAGCAGGAAGACCTAACGTTACTCAGGATTAAATGATGTCCTTTTTCACTAAACACCATATTGGTCCCCCGATTAAAAAAATCGGGGGACTTATGTTTTGAGGCATGTCCGTCCGTCCGGATTTTTCTCCGCAACCATCCATTGAATTTCTCTGAAATTTTGCATGAAGTTGTAACTTTGGTCAGGTTAGAAAGTGACATTCTCCGATTTTTGAAAAAAAATCTGGTTAGCCTCCCAGGGGGTCAAAAGTCCCCGAAATGGCAAAAAATGACATTTTTTGCCCCATAACTTTTCATCCATCCATTCAATTTCTCTGAAACTTGGCCAAAATGTGGAGGCAATTGTTCCTAATAGAAAATAAGTATCGCAGACCTTGGAAAAAAATCTGGTTCGCGCTCCCAGGGGGTCAAAAGCTCCCAAAATGGCAAAAAATGACTCTTTTCTCCCATAACGTTTGATCCATCCATTCAATTTTTCTGAAACTTGGCCAAAATGTAGAGGCAATTGTTCTGGATATAAAATGAGCATCCTTGACCTCAGAAATATTCTGGTTCGCGCCCACAGGGGGGTCAAAGGTAGGTCAAAAATGCCCCAAATTGCCCAAATTTATTGCATTTTACACTCACCACATCGAGTCACATACAGAGGGGGACCACGCACGCGCGGCTTGTTACTTTCTGTTTTTATTTTTAATAAGTTTCATCCCCTAATATAATTTTTAAAAATTGAAATTTTAGAAAACTTTTTGAATTAATCTTATATGGTTTAAATTTCATTAACTTCGGATATACATATTTGAAGTTTTAACGGGACTCTGTCTCCATAGCTCATTCAGGGGGTTAAGCATGGATTCGGCACACAGAGGGCCATGTAGTAATTCGAAACCACTTCTATTGTCTTCCCCAGAAGATTTTATATATATGATTTAAATTTCATCAAAATAGGAAATATTTGAAGTTTTAAGGGGGGGGGGGGTCTGCCTTCATAGCCCCCTTACAGGTGCACTTAGAGATTCAAGATCACTTCCATTATCTTCCCCGGAAAATTTTACATATAAATACACTTTTACTTTTTATGTAGATTCTCTAACCTTTTTTTCTATAGAAAACACATATTTACATATATATATATATATATATATATATATATATAATAGAGAATGATAGTTTGCTTGGAGCATTGCTGGGAATAGTAGTAGTATAATGAGATTTAAATTTTACTACAGTTTTAGAAGCGCCATTATAATGATAACTTTGAAATGTAAGAATCAGTTAACATGACGCGAGATTTTGAAATGAAATATTTATTAAATCATTTTTTTTTTTAATATCCAAATTTTCGGTTTTATAAACCTTCTTCATGGGACAGACAATATTTTCCTTCTTTTTTTTTCATAGTCGAAGTCTTACGGCTTGGCCGAAGATCGATCTCCAGGTGTTATGAAGATACTGATTTTTTTTTTATATGTCCGATTTGGCTGAGGGCAATGCAAAGTCCCGGGTAGGATGTAAGCTGGAAGGAATAAAAAATAATAAATTGAAATCGAAATGGGACTTACTATTTATTTTTTCTTAAAATCTTACATAACAGCAAGTGTGGTGTTAGCTATTTGTGTGTTGTCCGAGTAATTATTAAAAATCATTTATTTGATATTTCGGGAAAAAAGAAACTTCCCTTTGTCAAAAATAATAAACACCAAAGGAAAACTCCTTCCGTGCAGGGAATCTACCAAAATTGATGCCAGAGAATATGAATATATATATATATATATATATATATATATATATATATATATATATAATGTAAATGATGAGAATGAAAAATACAATAGCTATTAACTCATCAATTATTCAAAACAAGGGGATTTAAATAAGAGAAATGATATCATTCCTTCCTTAAACCATGGTTTTTCAAAGAATGATATTTTATCATCAGAGGAGAGTAGACAGATAAGTTGGTAAAAGAGAAATTACCATAATGTCAATATATGAAAACATAAAAATAAAGATAATATAAAGTGTAATAAGAAGGTATCAAAAGAGTTTGTAGTAAGGTAAAATCCAACCATGTTTTAGAGAAGAATATTGGCATCCGAAGTTGTATAAAAGTCTGGTGAAGTTGTGGATAGGCGGCGACCAGTAAATGGCCCAGACGATCCGTCTAGTTTGAAAAAGTTGCGGTATGTGAAAGCTTAGGATATCAATGGCGTATTGAAAGCCATTTGTAGATAACCTTCCTGGGCTTTTAATAGAGTTATTTTGGAGTTATTTATTCCAGAGTAAGTTGATAAATAGAAATTTCAATCAAAAAGAGCCAGTAGTGAGAGAAGCCAGCAGTGAGGTAAAAATAGAATAAAAGTGGGAGGGGGACATCAAGAATGGATTTTGAAACAAGACAAGCAAAAGGCGATGCGGGCAACAGCAAACGATAAAGGTAACGATGAAATCTTAGGATAATAAAGACGAAATATAAAACATCTCAGCATTTGATTGTATATTCCTATTTATCAAAGATCTGAAATCTCTCTCTTTCTCTATTCACTTAACGTCACAAAATAAAAAAAATGTTTCCTTATCTCAAAAAACAAAAAGCCACATGTAACACACGCAGACATTGGGAACCAACCGTTATCTACATCTCAACAGACTACTATCCACAAGAGAATTTTATATCTTCAAAGAAAAAAATGTCTATATTTGAGAAGGACATAATTATGCTGAAAGCTCATGTCTTTAAAGTAAATAATTTAATTTAAAAAAAAAACATTGTTATAATTTTCTGAATTGTAATTAAAATACCAAACAATGTTTCTAAATGTGAATATTTCATTATTGTATGCCATTTCACCGTTTCTGAGATTCAATTGAAGAAAAAATAATATAAACAAAATAACAATGAAAAGTGGGTACTGGTGCAGTTTATGACCCATGATGAAACCAACGTTTCGGTGGCACCTTCACCGGAAGATGCCAAAACGCTTAGCCGATCAGATTGCAGCACACAACAAGTGTCAATCGCGAATTGAATATAATGTAAAATTCAACAAGTTAAGAAATTTGATTAAAGTGATCATGAATTCTCATTCTTTAGTCTCTGGTAAGAATTATTGAATTTTGTCGCAAAGGAAAAACTTCTAAACCAAAAGATAATTTGCAGAACATGCTCTTTTTCACCGTAACCCTACAAAAAAAAAAAAAAACTAATCCTAACCTAACACTAACCTCGTCGGTCAGACTCAAAAGCTGTATCAGTAAAAAAAAAACTTTTGCTAACAATTGTTTCAGTACATTTTCTTTATAAAAAAAATAAATATATTTTCATTAAAATTACCATATGATGACTGTTTTCTTCTTGATTTAAATGTTGTTTCCTTAATTTTTCCTGTTTGATAACGTTTTTGTCAAAAAATACATATTTTTCCATTAATCTTTTCCGTTTGATAGCGTCTTCATCAAAAAATAAATAGTTTTCCATTAATTTTTTTTGTTTGATAGCGTCTTCGTCAAAAACTACATATTTTTCCATAAATTTTTTCTGTTTGATAGCGTCTTTGTGAAAAAATATATATTTTTCCATTAATTTTTTCTGTTCGATAGCGTCTTTGTGAAAAATTCATATTTTTCCATTAACTTTTTCCGTTTGATAGCGTCTGTGTCAAAAAAAACTTATTTTTCGATTAATTTTTTCTGTTTGATAGCGTCTTTGTGAAGAAATACATATTTTTCCATTAATTTTTTCTGTTTGATAGCGTCTGTGTCAAAAAAAAAAAATTTTTCCATTAATTCTTTCTGTTTGATAGCGTCTTTGTGAAGAAATACATATTTTTCCATTAATTTTTTGTTTGATAGCGTCTGTGTCAAAAAAAAATATTTTTCCATTAATTTTTTCTGTTTGATAGCGTCTGTGTCAAAAAAAAAAATATTTTCCCATTAATTTTTTCTGTTTGATAGCGTCTTTGTGAAGAAATACATATTTTTCCATTAATTTTTTCTGTTTGATAGCGTCTGTGTCAAAAAAAATATATTTTTCCATTAATTTTTTCTGTTAGCGTCTTTGTGAAGAAATACATATTTTTCCATTCATTTTTTCTGTTTGATAGCGTCTGTGTCAAAAAAAAAATATTTTTCCATTAATTTTTTCTGTTTGATAGCGTCTTTGTGAAGAAATACATATTTTTCCATTAATTTTTTCTGTTTGATAGCGTCTTTGTGAAGAAATACATATTTTTCCATTAATTTTTTCTGTTTGATAGCGTCTTTGTGAAGAAATACATATTTTTCCATTAATTTTTTCTGTTTGATAGCGTCTGTGACAAAAAAAAAAAATTTTTCCATTAATTTTTTCTGTTTGATAGCGTCTTTGTGAAGAAATACATATTTTTCCATAAATTTTTTCTGTTTGATAGCGTCTGTGTCAAAAAAAAAATATTTTCCCATTAATTTTTTCTGTTTGATAGCGTCTTTGTGAAGAAATACATATTTTTCCATTAATTTTTTCTGTTTGATAGCGTCTTTGTGAAGAAATACATATTTTTCCATTCATTTTTTCTGTTTGATAGCGTCTGTGTCAAAAAAAAATATTTTTCCATTAATTTTTTCTGTTTGATAGCGTCTTTGTGAAAAAATACATATTTTTCTATTAATTTTTTCTGTTTGATAGCGTCTGTGACAAAAAAAAAATATTTTTCCATTAATTTTTTCTGTTTGATAGCGTCTTTGTGAAAAAATACATATTTTTCCATTAATTTTTTCTGTTTGATAGCGTCTTTGTGAAGAAATACATATTTTTCCATTAATTTTTTCTGTTTGATAGCGTCTGTGTCAAAAAAAAATAATTTTTCCATTAATTCTTTCTGTTTGATAGCGTCTTTGTGAAGAAATACATATTTTTCCATTAATTTTTTGTTTGATAGCGTCTGTGTCAAAAAAAAATATTTTTCCATTAATTTTTTCTGTTTGATAGCGTCTGTGTCAAAAAAAAAAATATTTTCCCATTAATTTTTTCTGTTTGCTAGTGTCTTTGTCAAGAAATACATATTTTTCTATTAATTTTTTCTGTTTGATAGCGTCTGTGACAAAAAAAAAATATTTTTCCATTAATTTTTTCTGTTTGATAGCGTCTTTGTGAAAAAATACATATTTTTCCATTAATTTTTTCTGTTTGATAGCGTCTTTGTGAAGAAATACATATTTTTCCATTAATTTTTTCTGTTTGATAGCGTCTGTGTCAAAAAAAAATAATTTTTCCATTAATTCTTTCTGTTTGATAGCGTCTTTGTGAAGAAATACATATTTTTCCATTAATTTTTTGTTTGATAGCGTCTGTGTCAAAAAAAAATATTTTTCCATTAATTTTTTCTGTTTGATAGCGTCTTTGTGAAGAAATACATATTTTTCCATTAATTTTTTCTGTTTGATAGCGTCTTTGTGAAGAAATACATATTTTTCCATTCATTTTTTCTGTTTGATAGCGTCTGTGTCAAAAAAAAAAATATTTTTCCATTAATTTTTTCTGTTTGATAGCGTCTTTGTGAAGAAATACATATTTTTCCATTCATTTTTTCTGTTTGATAGCGTCTGTGTCAAAAAAAAAATATTTTCCCATTAATTTTTTCTGTTTGATAGCGTCTTTGTGAAGAAATACATATTTTTCCATTAATTTTTTCTGTTTGATAGCGTCTGTGTCAAAAAAAAAAAATTTTCCCATTAATTTTTTCTGTTTGATAGCGTCTTTGTGAAGAAATACATATTTTTCTATTAATTTTTTCTGTTTGATAGCGTCTTTGTGAAAAAATACATATTTTTCTATTAATTTTTTCTGTTTGATAGCGTCTGTGACAAAAAAAAAATATTTTTCCATTAATTTTTTCTGTTTAATAGCGTCTTTGTGAAGAAATACATATTTTTCCATTAATTTTTTCTGTTTGATAGCGTCTTTGTAAAGAAATACATATTTTTCCATTAATTTTTTCTGTTTGATAGCGTCTGTGTCAAAAAAAAATATTTTTCCATTAATTTTTTCTGTTTGATAGCGTCTTTGTGAAAAAATACATATTTTTCTATTAATTTTTTCTGTTTGATAGCGTCTTTGTGAAGAAATACATATTTTTCCATTAATTTTTTCTGTTTGATAGCGTCTGTGTCAAAAAAAAATAATTTTTCCATTAATTCTTTCTGTTTGATAGCGTCTTTGTGAAGAAATACATATTTTTCCATTAATTTTTTGTTTGATAGCGTCTGTGTCAAAAAAAAATATTTTTCCATTAATTTTTTCTGTTTGATAGCGTCTGTGTCAAAAAAAAAATATTTTCCCATTAATTTTTTCTGTTTGCTAGTGTCTTTGTCAAGAAATACATATTTTTCTATTAATTTTTTCTGTTTGATAGCGTCTGTGACAAAAAAAAAATATTTTTCCATTAATTTTTTCTGTTTGATAGCGTCTTTGTGAAAAAATACATATTTTTCCATTAATTTTTTCTGTTTGATAGCGTCTTTGTGAAGAAATACATATTTTTCCATTAATTTTTTCTGTTTGATAGCGTCTGTGTCAAAAAAAAATAATTTTTCCATTAATTCTTTCTGTTTGATAGCGTCTTTGTGAAGAAATACATATTTTTCCATTAATTTTTTGTTTGATAGCGTCTGTGTCAAAAAAAAATATTTTTCCATTAATTTTTTCTGTTTGATAGCGTCTTTGTGAAGAAATACATATTTTTCCATTAATTTTTTGTTTGATAGCGTCTGTGTCAAAAAAAAATATTTTTCCATTAATTTTTTCTGTTTGATAGCGTCTGTGTCAAAAAAAAAATATTTTCCCATTAATTTTTTCTGTTTGCTAGCGTCTTTGTGAAGAAATACATATTTTTCTATTAATTTTTTCTGTTTGATAGCGTCTGTGACAAAAAAAAAATATTTTTCCATTAATTTTTTCTGTTTAATAGCGTCTTTGTGAAGAAATACATATTTTTCCATTAATTTTTTCTGTTTGATAGCGTCTTTGTGAAGAAATACATATTTTTCCATTCATTTTTTCTGTTTGATAGCGTCTGTGTCAAAAAAAAAAATATTTTTCCATTAATTTTTTCTGTTTGATAGCGTCTTTGTGAAGAAATACATATTTTTCCATTAATTTTTTCTGTTTGATAGCGTCTGTGTCAAAAAAAAAATATTTTCCCATTAATTTTTTCTGTTTGATAGCGTCTTTGTGAAGAAATACATATTTTTCCATTAATTTTTTCTGTTTGATAGCGTCTGTGTCAAAAAAAAAAAATTTTCCCATTAATTTTTTCTGTTTGATAGCGTCTTTGTGAAGAAATACATATTTTTCTATTAATTTTTTCTGTTTGATAGCGTCTTTGTGAAAAAATACATATTTTTCTATTAATTTTTTCTGTTTGATAGCGTCTGTGACAAAAAAAAAATATTTTTCCATTAATTTTTTCTGTTTAATAGCGTCTTTGTGAAGAAATACATATTTTTCCATTAATTTTTTCTGTTTGATAGCGTCTTTGTGAAGAAATACATATTTTTCCATTAATTTTTTCTGTTTGATAGCGTCTGTGTCAAAAAAAAATATTTTTCCATTAATTTTTTCTGTTTGATAGCGTCTTTGTGAAAAAATACATATTTTTCTATTAATTTTTTCTGTTTGATAGCGTCTTTGTGAAGAAATACATATTTTTCCATTCATTTTTTCTGTTTGATAGCGTCTTTGTGAAGAAATACATATTTTTCCAATAATTTTTTCTGTTTGATAGCGTCTGTGTCAAAAAAAAAATATTTTCCCATTAATTTTTTCTGTTCGATAGCGTCTTTGTGAAGAAATACATATTTTTCCATTAATTTTTTCTGTTTGATAGCGTCTTTGTGAAGAAATACATATTTTTCCATTAATTTTTTCTGTTTGATAGCGTCTTTGTGAAGAAATACATATTTTTCCATTCATTTTTTCTGTTTGATAGCGTCTGTGTCAAAAAAAAAATATTTTTCCATTAATTTTTTCTGTTTGATAGCGTCTTTGTGAAAAAATACATATTTTTCTATTAATTTTTTCTGTTTGATAGCGTCTGTGACAAAAAAAAAATATTTTTCCATTAATTTTTTCTGTTTGATAGCGTCTTTGTGAAGAAATACATATTTTTCCATTAATTTTTTCTGTTTGATAGCGTCTTTGTGAAGAAATACATATTTTTCCATTAATTTTTTCTGTTTGATAGCGTCTTTGTGAAAAAAAAATATTTTTCCATTAATTTTTTCTGTTTGATAGCGTCTGTGTCAAAAAAAAAATATTTTTCCATTAATTTTTTATGTTTGATAGCGTCTTTGTGAAGAAATACATATTTTTCCATTAATTTTTTCTGTTTGATAGCGTCTGTGACAAAAAAAAAATATTTTTCCATTAATTTTTTCTGTTTGATAGCGTCTTTGTGAAAAAATACGTATTTTTCCATTAATTTTTTCTGTTTGATAGCGTCACCTCGTTTTGATTTTGAGATCACAACGTTTAAATTCAGCTTTTCCCGGCTGTTTACATAAACTGCTGGAAGATGCCGATGAAACGTTGGATTCAGCATGGGTTGTAAACTGCAGCAGTACCAAAAAGTGAATATATATCGTAGAAATAAGACATTTGGTCACAAGGTAAATTAATGACAAAGTTCATTCTCATATATTTTCCCGTTTTCGCTCAACCAACACAAGAAAGAGGTTAAGAAAGGATTTTACGTCAAATTTTACAATAGTGTTCCATATCACTGTGAGTTGGATGGGCACGCTTCACGCCTGCTTAGGTTTACATCTTAAATCCAACTGCCTTAGAAGCAGGAAAAAAATGTATGAGTAGTCGAGTGGAAGTGCATCCCATACAAAATGTTTTCATTGGATAATAGATCAATCACTCTGTGTAGAAACATTAAAAAGCTTACAAGGAAAGAAAATAGTTCCTTCAAAATGTAACTGCTACAATATCAACAAATTATTTGGTTTCCGTAAATCGAGAATAAAAAAACAAACTCTTAAGTCCAGGCTTAAATATTTTGGACAATATTAGCTATGCCAAAAAGTTTGTTCGTTTTTTTAGGAAGGAGGAACTCAAACATCAAGTTTAGAAACATAACAGAGTTTATGCAATTCATTTTCCATGTTTGATTTAGAAATCTTGAGAATTTCATCGATTTGTCTGGTTGTCAAACAGCAATCTTCTTCAATTACGACTTTCACTTGGTCACTGTCAATCATCTTTGGCTGGACAGAGCGAGGAGCATATCTTACTGAAAAAATCTCCTTTTCGGAATCGAGCAAACCATTTCTGGCACACCCGTTCTGTAACAGCATTTTCCCCATACACGTGTCATATCTTTATGCATGTTTTTGTATCTTTTTTTCCTTTTCTGTAATAAAAAAGCATCAGATGTTGGTAGTGTTCTGCTTGATCTTCCATTTCAAGGCCTGAAATACAAGCAAAAATCTAAGAACTCCTCTGATGTCAACATACTCACTACACCAAATAGAGGACTTGAAGAATAGGAATATAAAACGATCTTTAGTAGGCCGGAAAGATGACATTCAAAAGATGAAGAAACTTTTGGGCTAACCCAATATCTTCTTAAGTTAATATTCAGATTCCATATAATCTTTACAATTGTGACTAAATCAGTTTTATTTATTTATTTATTTATTTTACTTTGCCAAAATATACAATGTCGTAATTGCAGCTGATTGATGGGTTGGCATGTGTAACGGGCATTAAAGAATCAGCAGCAACTATCATGTGAATGGGCAGAATTCGTGCCGATGGGCATAAATAATAAAACCGATTAATTTATTCTTGTATCTGAAAAATTTAAGATTACAGTAAAAAAATAAATATATAAAAATAAAAATCTGGCATTGAAAATGCTTCTTATTTTCAATTATTTTAATATTTCTAGCCTATCAATGTTTCCACCTGAACGACGTGTCTCTTTAAAATACCAGCATACCTGATGATGCTTCATTCAACACCTAGGATTTGAATTAGCAACCACATAACATGGACGTGACAGGGTTCCAAATCAACGCTAGCACAGCACCGGGTATCACACACACACACACACACACACACACACACACACACACATATATATATATATATATATATATATATATATACATATATATACCCCCCTCCCCCCCAACCCCAAATCTTTAACATTTTTGCCTTTTTGTCTCATTCGGATTTAAACCTTGAATGAGATTCATCTGTTTTATTTGGCCCTGGAAGTACATCAAAGAAATGGCCTGTTTTCCTCTTCTCAACCCCCTTTAAGTGCGTCTGGACTTACCTATATTTTGAGCACTTTCTCCAATCTGCTCCCTCGCAAAGAGTTTTTCTTCACATTCTACAATTCACCGGACTTCTTTTCAACGGAAATTTACCACCCGGACAATTTGCATATCTTTTTCATTCAATACGTTTTTTTTAACAAAAATTATTTTAATAATTTTTAATAATAATTTTCATATTTTTCAAATATTTGAACTTTGGTTTTTTCGAAAGCCAACTTATCCATCTGTATTTCTCCTCTGATGATAAGATTTCGATCTTTGAAAAGCCTTGGCTTAAGGAAAGAATAATAAACACTAGTTTATTACTGAATACACCTTGCATTGAACAATTGAAATTTGAAATAAATTTGGACAATCGTCACATATTTATCACTCTTTTTTCTTCTATCTCTCTCTCTCTCTCTATATATATATATATATATATGTTCACAATACAATCATGTACTAATGAGAGAAAAGTAACAAATTGAAGATAAAATATAATTCAATAAAACGATTATTGTATGCAGAACCGACTATGAAATAGTGTTCACTAAAATGTATGCAAAGTAAGTGTAGGTAGAATGATGTATGCGTGTGTGTACATGTGTATGTGTAGAGAGGAAAGTTTATATACTGAATGGTATGTACGTGTGTCTGTGTGCACACGTTGAAACAAAGTGTCCATTGGGAATGTCTATAGTAGAAAGTTTGAGTATTGTGTATGTATGCGGTGAGTGGAGAAAAATACTTACATACCAGGAATGTGCGTTTGTATCAAACGCACACATTTTGAAGTGTTTATCAAAGCAACTCCCAAACCGTGGTCTAGGGTAGGTCGGTATCGATGGCAGCCGAAAGAAGAGAATGAATTTTGCTCATACAGTGGTTTTTATGTCCTCTGATCATAACACCGTCTGGCATTTCCAAAGGGCAGATAACTCGGCACTGAAAACGCCTTTTGGTGTGAAGCTGTGTAATTGTGTTTGAGAAAGGGAGGTAATGCTACAGACGTTAAAAAAGAATTTTTTTTTTTTAATATTATAATCAATTCTGGTCAACTCCGAAGATGGAATTTGATTACAGAAAAATTTTAAATTAAAGTAACAAAAAAAATAAAAAATAAAATTTTTTGCATTGAATAGGCTTCTACTTTTCAATTATTTTAATATTTTTTATTTTATTTAAAAACTTTTTTGTAGGGAAAAATTTGTAAACTTAAAAAAGTTCCTTTCCGAGGGGTCAACTGTAGTGATGCAGCAGGAAAAGAATTTGACGTTTCTGTAATTGTCGATGAAATGTTACCAAAATCCAAAACAGGAAAGATGTGGGATGATGATTCCAAGACGCCTTATTTTACGTATCAGGTAAGGATTTTCTGTTATAAATCATCTGAAGGACTGGTTATTTATTAGTTTTTACACATGGCTAATGAGGATTGAGGATATGTGTTGCATGGATAGAAATTATGTGAAAATGATACGGTTAATGTAATGTAGCTTCTTTCCAAAAACTGCAGGCTTGTGGAACTCTCTTCCTGCTGACTGTTTTCCTCCTACCTATAGCCTTGGTCTTTTCAAGACTAAGGCCAATATGCATCTCCTGTCTTTGCGATAATCATATTTCGTTTTTGTGAGCTCTTTACATCAAGTGGCTTCATGCCTTGTCTGAAGCGGTTTCCATTAAGAAAATATCGTTGATAACCACAGATAATTATTATGTCTCCTCATTTTGGACTGATCTTTTCTTTAATGATTTACTCTGCTAATTGATTAAAAAAAAAGAACAATCTTGTCAAAATAGACAGATGTGAGTGTTATTGTCATTACATATGCTGTTTTATTATCTATTAAGAATCGTTAAAAGGTCCAAGAATCAAGGGGAATAACTTTCAATTAATTTGATAGTAGATCATGGATTGTGGTGTAAACATGCGCAAAGTGGCATGTTTTGTTGGTTGCATAGATGCATGCTGCGGACGGGAGGTCTGCGAGTGGAAAATATTTAGCTAAGAGAAGAGAGACCACCTAAAAAATCGGCTGACCTTTGAAAAACTAATGTCTCTTTAGATACGAGGTTCCATGCTGTGATTATGACCCACTTGAGATTTTCCAAAATTAATGTCATACCAGATGGTAGACCTCATTGTCAGTCAGTTTTTATGTCCATAGATTACCAGCTGATAATCTTGAGTAGTCTCTCGATGTGGTCCAAGTGATACGAGGTTCCATGCTGTGATTATGCCCCACTTGAGATTTTCCAAAATTAATGTTCATACTAGATAGTGGACTTCATTGCAAGTCAGTTTTTTTATGTCCATAGATTAACAGCTGATAATCTTGAGTGGTCTCTCGATGTGGTCCAAGTGATGTTTATATATATTCCAGTAGAGTGGGTCAGTTAGGTTCTTCTGTGTTTCTCAGAAACAGATGGGCCCTAAACTAATGAATTGTGTTCGGTAGGAAGATATGTTTTTTTTTTAGTTTCAGGCCTGTCGTTCAGTAGAAAAAAACAAGTATCATTGTAACATCTCTCAAAATAAAACATTGTTACTTGTGTTAAACTGGAGTTGTGGTTTTGTTTGGAGGGAGAATCCTTTTGTTGCAGCAGTGATAGAGACCACATGATTGACACTGCGACCGGTGTCAGAATCGCTTACCAAATTCATATAAAGACACCAAGTGGACGATCACAACCTGTGCAGTTAACGCACACAGATGCACGTTTGGTTAGAAAACACTGAGCTAATTAGATAATGCAGTGAATATCAGAGAGGAAGAAGAAGCAGAATAGTAATATTAGAAAGAAATAGAATATGGAATAGCAACATTTGAGAGAAAGAGGATATGGAATAGCAACATTAGAGAGAGAAAGGATATGGAATAGCAACATTAGAGAGAGAAAGGATATAAAATAACAACATTTCAGAGAAAAAGGATATGGAATAGCAACATTTGAGAGAAAAAAGATATGGAATAGCAACATTTGAGAGAAAGAGGATATGGAATAGCGACATTAGAGAGAAAGAGGATATGGAATAGCGACATTAGAGAGAAAGAGGATATGGAATAGCGACATTTGAGAGTGAAAGGATATGGAATAGCGACATTTGAGAGTGAAAGGATATGGAATAGCGACATTTGAGAGTGAAAGGATATGGAATAGCGACATTTGAGAGTGAAAGGATATGGAATAGCGACATTTGAGAGTGAAAGGATATGGAATAGCAACATTTGAGAGTGAAAGGATATGGAATAGCAACATTTGAGAGTGAAAGGATATGGAATAGCAACATTTGAGAGTGAAAGGATATGGAATAGCAACATTTGAGAGTGAAAGGATATGGAATAGCAACATTAGAGAGAAAGAGGATATGGAATAGCAACATTTGAGAGTGAAAGTATATGGAATAGCAACATTAGAGAGAGAAAGGATATAAAATAACAACATTTCAGAGAAAAAGGATATGGGATAGCAACATTTGAGAGAAAAAAGATATGGAATAGCAACATTTGAGAGAAAGAGGATATGGAATAGCGACATTAGAGAGAAAGAGGATATGGAATAGCGACATTTGAGAGTTAAAGGATATGGAATAGCAACATTTGAGAGTGAAAGGATATGGAATAGCAACATTTGAGAGTGAAAGGATATGGAATAGCAACATTAGAGAGAAAGAGGATATGGAATAGCAACATTTCAGAGTGAAAGTATATGGAAGGGGAATAGCAACATTTGAGAGTGAAAGTATATGGAATAGCAACATTAGAGAGAGAAAGGATATAAAATAGCAACATTTGAGAGAAAAGGGATATGGAATAGCAACATTAAGGATGGAACTCTAGAACTCGATTCTCTATCCATAGCTAAAGCCTGCCTGCCGAACCAACTTGTCTTATATTCTTGTATTCCTGTGTTAATGAAACTTTTAAAGTTGATTTTATTCTATTGAAGATGTTGGCATTTTTATATGAAACTCTGGTGACTCTCTTCTTTTTCCATCAAGCCAGCTCATTCAGATAGAGACAGACACGGACGCCTCTACAAGATTACTATCTCCTGTCTTTAGCAAGCGACTTTTTAACCAGCTCCCTCTCGCCATACAACTTTCTTTTATATAATAGATAGTCCTTCTAATTCAATTGATTTAAATCTTTTACCTTTTGTGATATGTCTCTATTTATTTTCTTCCCCACGAGAGCAGAGTTAGACACAAGGTCGGTTTTTAATGTGGGGAAAATCCAGCTCTCCAAAATGGGGCATTGCCTCAGTCCAGAAGGATTTCTCCTTTACTGACCGAGGACAGAAAACATGAAGTGTAGTATCAGACAAATACTTTGCTCCTAGCCAAAAATCTAGCTGATTGTATGAACTTTTACGAATGTCTATATAAATTATCCGAGAAGGTTGATGTTAAATTTAAAACTTTTAATTTTTTTTTTTTTTGTTATGAAAATCGCTATAGACAAGGCATGAAGCCACTTGATGTAAGGAGCTAAAAAAATACTACTTCAAGGTCAAAAACTAGCCAACGATAAGTGTTAGGTGGATAGATTCCGACCCCCCCCCCAAAAAAAAACAGCAATTCTTCCCCCTTTGTCAGAAACATCGCTCATGGAATGTGAGGACTAAAGGACAAAATAAGGGAAGCAAGAGTTACGAGGCTGCTGAAAGTAAACCCAAGGTCCATTTTCTACTCTCTTTTTATTCTTTTTAATTCAAATGTTTTCCCATGAATCATTTTTCTTTTTGTGTTTGCATATCCCAAAAAATGCTTTCAAATTTTATGCAAACCTTTTTGTAATTTATTTTTCAGGAAGATGATGGCTCTATCTTCCAAGTCTGGTATGATGACCAAAAAAGTCTTAAGCTAAAATACAATATTGCAGAACGGCTGCATCTTCGAGGAGTAGGAATGTGGAACGTAGACTGTGTCCGATACGATAAGAGCGCACGATCTTCAAAACTGCGAGACATGATGTGGGATATCTTGCCAACATACTCTCTGTACGGTCCAGTGGACTAAATTCTTACTTTTTTGGATTCAGTATTATAAAAATCAAGATACAATTAAAATGGCAAAATATATTTTTTTAAAGTCTGATAATTTTTTAAATAACATTTTCTTTTCTCCAAGGTTACTATCTTATAGTTTTTTTTTTCCATGTTAAAAGATTTGAAAGAATTTCTTTTGATTTTTGTTTGTTCTTAAAATACTTGGTGTTTGGAAAATCAATGGCATAACTTTGCGATTATATTCTATATCAAATCAAATCAAATTAATTTGCCAAAAAATAAAAAAGTGCAACAAGCCATGTAAAGAGACAGATAAAAGCTATTTACATCCACATATAGTCTAAATGTTTGTCAAAGGCTGCTTTAAACCTGGATATGGTAGTCATCGTCACAACCTCCTCTGGCAGGTTATTCCACAGAGGAGAAAAGTTGGACAGAGAATGCTGCCTTTCTTCTATTGAGTCGAAAGCAACGGTGGTAAATCTTTTATGGGTGCCTACAGAGACCACGACTTGGCACTGGGGTAAAAAAAACTCTTCGAAAAGTAGATTTAAATTCCCATTGATGATTTTGTATGTCAGAATCAAGTCTCCTTATAGATTTAGTCTTTGGAGCCGCTCTTTGTAGGTAAGCATAGAGAGTCCTGTCACCATCCTGGTTGCCAGCCGTTAGACACATAAAAGGTTTGATACCTTTTTGTAGATAAGGATTTGTTACTTGAATGGCATACTTAAGAATGGGCCATACCAGAGTTATGTATAAGGGACGGAAAGTGTCTGCCTTTTGATTGGGAAAGGATCTCCGGATTAGGTAGAGAACCCGCCTGGCTTTGTTTGCCATTTCGATACAATGGTGCATTGATTTGAAGGTGTTGTTCACAACTGTACCAAGGTTCTTTGCATTAGTGACAATATGTGTAAAGGAACCTCTTTGTGTGAGATTGCTTTTGTAATAGCACTCCATTACTAGTCCAATTTCCTTTGTGGTCCATTTCTTTCTTTGCACGGTCTTTGGTTTATGCTGATCATATTTATTTACCTGTATTTGGTCTGTTGTATTCTGTTACCTGAAATACGAAGGTCCAACATATGCAGGATGCCGACCGGATCCTCCATGTTGGCTATCAAAGGAGTCCCTGCTGATCATGATGCTCAGATCTTTCTTCTGAGCCCCACAGCTTTAATATTTATTTGGATATCATTTTTCATGGTTTTGTTTGTATGTGGCAACACCAGGCCCAGACATATTTTACCTGTGATACTGTCACAGGGATAGTGTTTATCTATCCCATATGTAGAAATAACAGTGCACTATCACACACCTTGTACGTGTTAGATATTTACAATAAAGAATGTTGGTCAGTATTTGCTTCAATGGTATATAGCTCGATAACCCAGCGTTTCCGAACCTATATACGTATATAGAACATAGTCCCAAAGTTATGTCATCCATTTTCCGAACACCTTGCATTTTAATTTTATTGTTTGAATTATCTTTTAAAAAATCTTACTTTTTAAATTTTTCTAAAAATTGTTTTAAATTAAAAAAATCTTTCAAAACTGTTAATTAAATTTTAATATAAATGTGTTAATTTCTATTAAAATATTATTAAATCGTAAAGTCGTATTTATCTTTTTGTAATTCAAAGTTATTCAATTTATTTTTTATTCATTTATATACACTGAAATGTCGATGTTATCGATCTTTAGTTAGTTATTAGAATCTAAGATCTCTACAGGCGGAAAAGTCTGATCTTTCAATTCGATGTTCATATTGAAAAAGCTTTTTCAATACAAAACCTATACATTAATTCAAGGGAAGTAACTCATCTGTCATCTGATATCCACACCTGCTAACTCAATTGTCCTACATCTATTAACTCAAGTATTCTCATCAATTCTTTTCATTGCGACCAAACCAACAAAGTCTCCTGCTCTGCACATATCTCCCTATACTGTCCGGATTTACTGTTTCCGGTTTGTTTAGATCTAGAAACAAGTATGTCACTCTCTGAATGGGAACATAAAGAAATAGGGGATCGATTTTGGGAGTAGATAGTGGCCTTCTGATCATAACTCAAGGGGCAGATGAAAATGTGATTATTTATTGTTATTTTTAGTATTATAATATATTTTCAATTATTATGCCTTCAATTGATCACTTTTTTAATTAATAACTTATCTCAATTTTGAGTTTCCCCTTTATTTTTTTACTAGCAGGGCTACCCGGCATTGCCCGGGACCATAAACATCAAAATAGAAGAGGTTAAAAAGTGTGTGTAACATCTTTATATTAAAACTTCTATCTCCCTACCTCTCCCTTTCACCCTTTCCCGGTTTTCACCTCCACCCAGCCCATTCCTCTGTAGTGAAAATAATAATAATGTAAGTAATTCACCTCTCCTTTATATAATAGATAATATTGGGAATGGCTGCCCCCCCCCCCCCCCCCCCCCGACGAAACTGGCCCCCAGTTGACCCCCAAAAAATAAATAATTTATTTTAAATTTTAGATATTATTCACCGGGGGCAACACCGATAAAAAATATACCAACTTCGTGGGTTTTTGTTTTGTAGTTTTTTACTTTTAGCTGGGGACACACACACACACACACACACACACACACACAACTGCCCTTTATATAATAGACTAGCAGGCTACCTGGCGTTGCCCGGAGTCATAAAAACAAAATAGAAGAAGTTATATTAGAAGTATATTAAAACTTCTATCTCTCTCCCTCTATTTCTAGCCGTCTCTCTATCTTTCTCTCTTTCCTTCTCCCCTGTTTTCTGTCCCTTTCCCCAACCATCTTTTTCTCACCCGTTCAGCCCATTTCTTTCACTTGTTTTAATATGTTGAAAAAAATAATAATGTAATTCATTTAATGGATCTATCCGTTTTAAATGTAATAGTGTAATCTTACATTTATTGCTCTTGGACAACACTGAATAGAACAAAACACAATTAAATTTTGATGCCAGGTAATTCCGTTCCTCTCACCCTATTTCACAATAATATGAAGAGAAATGATGTTGATAATGAAAATAGTCCAAAGAGATTTAAATGTAATACTGTAATTTACATTTATTGCTCGCAGACAACTCCAAGTAGAATAAAAGATTATGTTACCCCCCCCCCCCTCTCACTTACCAAATATAATACAGTAATGTTAATAATGACAATTTTATTGTCCCCAGGCAACGCTGAGTAGAACAAAAGTTTATGTTATGCCTCACCCCCTCACATACCAAATATACTACTGTAATTTTAGTATGGAGGCCTTAACGGCACTGCCAAACGTATGGTTAAAATCAAAGTATAAAGAGAAATAATGTTGATAATGATTATGGATTCTGAACAACGCCGAGTAGAACAAATGATCCCAATCAATTCCGAATTTCTTCTCCCCCACAACTCCATTTAACGATATTAAGCACCTCCATGTTTATGAAATCAATAGTCCGAAGAGATTTACTATATATCTCTTACCAAAAGTAATACCGAAATCTTATAAATATTGATCCCGGACAATGCAAAGAAAAACAAATGGTCTCGGTGAATAAACACTGTCAAAAGTATGGTAAAAAATCAAAGTCTGAAGAAGAATGATGTTGATAATGAAAATTTTTATTGCTCCTGGACAATGCCGAGTATAATACTTTAATGTTAGTAAGAGGGTCTTCACAGCACTGCCAAAAGTACTGTTAAAATCAAAGTATGAGGAGAAATAATGTTGATAATAATTATTGTAGGAATTTACCGGGACTATTTAGTCGCGGTAAATTCCTAATTTTTTGCTCCCCACTCCTCCATTTCACAATAATATGAAGTAAATATTGTCTTCATATTAGAAAAAAGGAGATAATCTTCTATGACAAGCTTGGCTTGATGTGAATGTAGTTCATAGTTTGTATACTCTGAATAATAAGTTAATAAGTTTTTTAAAAATTCTACTCGATAATTTTCCGTAATTTTTGGTGTACACATATTTTTCACTGATAAGTAAGTATATTCAGAAGTTTTCATTTCATTTTGAACTGCCATATTTCACTTGAGTCTCAATGTAGATAAGCACAAAAAAATGTTATCATGAATTCAGCCAAATGTAACGGAAACATGTCCTGTCAAGTTCCTAACAGTTTCCGCATTTTTCTCTTTCCGTGTGACCACAAACTTTAATTTAAAATTGAAAAAGTTGTTTTTGTTAAATAAAAATTGTTTATAATTTAGATATAAACAAAACATTTTTATTAAAAGAAAACAACTGATTTTTTTATTTTTTGTGTGAGAGAGCAAGTGTTAGGAAGTGATAATTTTAAATGTAAATTATTGTGAAACGTTTAAAGAGAACAGGGGTCAAAATTCTTAAACTATTTGTTATACATAATATCTAAGAATTAAAAACATTTAATAAATCATTAAATAAACCTTTGATTGTTTTATAAGCATAAAATCGGGTGCTTCTGCTGTTTCGCCCCGACATGTTAAGCCTCTCTTAAAAAAATAGCTAAAAAAATGTATAAACTTTGTTATGTACTTAGGTGGTAGCTTAAAAGAAGACTGTACACCAAACATTGCGCAAATTCATCCAGTATTTGCTAAATTAAAAATGAAAAACGATTTTATCATTCGGGAGCCATTTTTGTTAAATCAGTAAACAAAATTTGAGTTATCTCCCTTGCCTATTTCATAAGATCGTTTTTTTCCTTCTTTTTCTTATAATTTAATAAATACTGGATGAATTTGTGTAATTTTTTCTGTACAATCTACTTTTCAGCTAACACATAAGTACACAACAAAGTTTATACATTTTTTAAAAGTATTTTAATGTCGGGGAGAAACAGCAGAAGCACCTAAAATCGAGATGAGTTATCTCCCTTACTTTTTCAGCATTTAACAACATGAACTAAAAAAAGGGCCTTCAATTGAACGTGACTTATTTCTTACAATCTTTGTGTCTATTCATCGGTGTTTAAAATAATCAAAATATAGGTATATTCTTTAACTTGGGATGGGGGGGGGGGGCTCACCCTGTACATTGTAATAACTTATATTAATATAATAATTGGTGATACCATTGGAGCACAGGAAAGAGCAACTGCTAGTGTAATAGCAAGAGTAAGGAGTGGATGGAGTAAGTTAAGGGAACTTTTGCCATTACTAACCAGTAACCAGTATTACCACTGTCAACCGAGGGAAGAGTTTATCAGCCATGTGTACGAAAATACTAATCTTGGCCAGTGAGAGTTGAGGATATGCGTTGCATGGAAAGAAATTATATGAGAATGATACAATGGATGTGTAACGTCAGGCTTAGATCTGATGACCTCAGAGGAAGATTAAATCTGGACAGTATAGGTAGATGCATGCAAAATAGTAGACTTTGATGCTATGGCCACATTGAAAAAAATGGATTGGTAGATGTAGGACAGTTTAGGTCGCAGGGTCAGAAGATCAAGGAAAACATGGGAGGAAGTGATAAAAATAGATCTGGCCAGAGATAGGTTAGTTTTGAACTCAATTTTTAAAAAGCCGTCCAACACATGCCAGCATGTAAAACAGATGTTAAACCAAATATGATGATTTTGATATGATGAATAAAAAAAATGATGTGTTGTTTTTGTTAAATAAAAATGTTTTATTTATAATTTAGATATAAACAAAACATTTTTATTAAAAGAAAACAACTTCTTTTTTTATTTTGAAATGTGATAGCCCTCTTTAGTTCAGGAATAGTTTAGAGATTGTTTTGATCTGGGGGGTTATGTTCCGGTAAGTGTGAAGCCTATTCATGAACATACCTCTTACTGATGAGATGATCATCAAAGTGTCCCCATTTTGGTAATCATCTCATCAGTAGGAGTTGTGATCTTAAATTAGTTTCACACTCACCAGACTTTAATTCCCTAGATTTTGATCTGTGAGGTTATCTCAAAGATAATGTCGATCAAAACAATCCCCAGATTATTCCTGAACTGAAAATGGCCACCACAGTCAAAAGCAGGGTAGTGCCAAGAGAGGCGTTTGGCAGAGTTATTGACAATTTTACACATTGTATCCAAGTGCTTATCATTGAAGGGTGACAAAACAAAGACTGTTGGACATTCATGACTGAATCTTGGTGGACAAACCAGGCATAGAATGGAATTTATTTGTACCACAATTATCAATAACTCAGACACATCCATCTCTTGGCATTGCCCTGCTTTCGGCTGTGATAGCCCTCTTTAGTTCGAGAATAGTTTAGAGATTGTTTTGATCTGGGGGGTTATGTTCCGGTAAGTGTGAATACTATTCATGAACATACCTCTTACTGATGAGATAATCATCAAAGTGACTGTTGGACATTCATGACTGAAACTTAATGGGCTAGTCCGGCATAGACTGAAGTTTATTTGTACCAAATATGGTTGGATTACAGAAAGGATTGTTAATTTTATTAACAATTCCGTGGGTGGGTGGCACTTAATTTAGCTTGCACTGTAACAAAACAGATCTCATATTTTTTGTTCGTGTTTCAAGTGTTGGATAATGGCCCTATGGGAATGGACGTATCTGTTGGAAATCGTTGGTTTGACTTGCATAAATTAGCGCGGGGGGATCCGTGCAGTCGAGTGCAGAATAGAGCCTGCTCTCGCAGTCGGAAAGCAGACGTGACAGGGTCACCGCGTGACTAGACCTCAGATCAAGGGTCAATGTGTACATGCGAGAGGCTCTGTGACGTCACGGGCCTTTGCGTGGGAAACAGAGGGATCCGTGATGTCACTCGTTCTTCGTGAGAAGAGAGTTTTAGCAGTCTGGGTTTTGGAGACGAACCTATGAGACGTGATTGTTACCATGTAGTCAAGCAACTTACATAGGGGAATTATTCCCTAAGAAAATGCAGGCGAATGATCTCTTTTTCCCTCCTCCACGAATGGTTAAGGAAATAATTGTTAAGTAATTATGAAAGCAGTAATTTGCTCTCTCTCTCTCTCTCTCTCTCTCTCTCTCTCTCGACGTTAGTGAATATCTCCCAGCTGATTTGATAACTAACGCTTGAAATAAAAACTGAAGTTAAATTTATAAAGATTGTTTGTCTTCCGACCCGATCATGGAGCTTTTGTTGCAGCGGCGTGGTTCACGGCAGAAGAAGGAGGAAGGAGTTCAACCACTAGACGACATCGAGACAGCACCCTCTACGGTGCGAGGGAGAAATTAAAAGGTATGCAAACAATGTGATTTATGATGTTTTAAAAATGACGAGTGTACGAAACGCGTACTGCTGCGGTCCAAGCAGGAGAGGGGCTATCCAACACAAGCAGAGCTGTATATGACATGCAAAATTGTCACTAATTCTGACACACATTTCTCTTAGCATTGCCCTGATTTGGTCTGCGATAGCCCTTCTCCGTTCAAGAATTACCTGGAGATTGTTTTAATAGACATTATCTTTGAGATAACTCCGCAGATAAAAAGCCTGGAGGGTTAAGGTCCGGTGAGTGTGAAGCCAATTCAGGATCACACTTACTGATGAGACGATCACTAAAGTATCCCCACATATCATTAAACAGCGATAAAACAAAGGCTATGGGATATTCATGGCCAAAACTTGGTGGCCAAGTCAGGCATAGACTGAAGTTTATTTGTACCAAATATGGTAGGATTGCAGAAAGGATTGTGAATTTTATTAACGATTTAATGGGTGACATTTTTAGGAGTTCACCATGTACATTGTAATAAATTGTGTGAACGAGTTGCTGTCAGTTTTGTTTTCGGCATTGAATGACCTGACTTGTTGGGTATGTCGCAAAAGTAAACATAAGGAACAAAAATAGCATTCATCGAATCAATCTGCACAAGCTCGCCTGAAGTCACGACGCCCATTCTCGGAGCATGCCTACCAGCTCCTGCTTTCAACACCCGGTGACGTCACAAAACGAATCTGGCTGAAACGTTGCTGGATGGAGGAATGGCAGGCAGCAGATAAATCAAGGTTGCACAGATTTGTTGAGGACCCGCATAACCTACCAAACATGGACCTCCCTCGCCGGCAGTGGACAATGCTCAACCGCCTCAGGACAGGTGTCGGCCGTTTTTCCGCGACCATGAAAGGATGGGGACTCAGGGACTCGGCTGTCTGCGACTGTGGTCACTCTGAACAGACAGTAGACCACATCATCGAGTTATGCCTTAAACATCGACCACCCAACGGCGAATCCGGCATAGCTGCGCTAGACAGCCACACATCTACCTGTAATTGCCCATTCTGGGATTTCACCTTTGCTGTTAATATAGCCACACCCCTAGGGCAGATATTTCTGTCTGCAGCTAACCTTTTTGGATAGAACAACCTTTGCAGGTGGTTTTGAATCAATCAACAATTATTTTATTTCCAACAATCGATAGTGTTTTGTTTCTTCCGGTCAGGTACATATCTGTGTCAAGTACATTTTATTTCTGCCGGATGACATTTCTGGTACACCTGGCCCAGATATTTAACAGTAGATTGTTCTCATTCCATCAACCATGACCAGATAGAAGATATTTTTAGTATCGCCTGATTATGACATCGTACTTTATCCGTTGCATAGTAATAACACTATATAGTAATATTATAATATATATAATAATGCTTTATGCTAAGTAATAATCAGTTCTAAGTGACAGTCTTCTGGAAGTTGCAGGTTCAATTCTCAATATAGGCGATACTAATAATATAAGTAAGAATAACTTAAGACTTCTACTCGGTCATGGCTGGTAGGACGAGGACAATCTACACCCATGAATTAAATAAAGGGTTCAGTTAAAAATGCTGTACAGATTCCTGAGTTCTACAAGATGCACCTGAAGAAGGTTGGAGGTTACATCGGCCAAAACGTTGTGAGAATAACATCCAAGATGAGAACAGTAATCCAAATAATACAATATATTAATTCATCAGAAGTGGTTGATATTGTTACATTGTAGATGGACGTATGTTGGATAACGGTTAGATGAGCTAGTATGAATGTTTGAGTCACGCAAACAGTGCAGGGTGAAGTGACACGAAATCTGCAAAACAGACTGGTTCCCAGACTGAATTATAAACAGGTGTGACCTGTAAGGTCAAAACTGAGTGACGAGTTTAAATAGGACAGACACAAAGAGATATGATAGGAAAGTAAAGTGATGACATCATGGGATGTCGAATGAACAAAGAACGAAGGTTTTAGAAGAGTTCTATGTAGAAGTCCAAGCTGGACGGACGCTAACAAGACGATGTAATACTAAAAGTAGAAATCGCCAAAGTCGAAGTGTAGCCCCCAGATTCCCATAGTCCATGTAGCTAATTAAAAGTTAAGTTAGAATTAAAGTCTCTCTCTCATGTATGAAGTGATTTTTTTATGGTTGTTGACATGAATACTTCTCTCCAAAATAAATCTTGAAAACTCTCAGATCTGTCCTCGATTAATTATTCCTTTCTGTACGAGATAAAAGGTACTATTTGCCCAGGAATTCCTAGCCACACTGATGACAGTCACCGAAGTGCTAACGAAATAAGGTACATCACACACACATACATGTAAACAATAAAAAGGACTAAAAGAATTAAGTGAGCATGCAAATAGTTCACGTATCGAACTATTTAGTAACATAAAACGTTACAATATGCCACAACACAAACTAACCAACACAACAATCTATGATGTCACAGTGTTGTCTATTATATTAAGGGCAGTGGTTTATGTGTGTGTATGTCCAGCTAAAAGTAAAAAACTACTAAACAACTACCCACAAAGTTTATATTTTCTTGATCGGCGTTGCCCCGGATGTATATTATCAAAAATTTAGAAAATATTTATTCTTTGAATCTAAAATTGTGTCGGAGGGTGGGGAGCTATGTTGTTTGAAATATGAATAAAAGCCCGTAACTTTGGATTTAGATGAAATGATAAAATCATTATTTTATGAATTGAAACATTTTATTTTAACATTGTAAAACAAGTTAAAAGACAACATGTTTACATCTTTTTGAACAAATATACTATAGGAAACTAGCCTGTAGAAAACTGTTTATACACTTTAAAACTGCCTTACCTCTTAAAGCTAAATTAGGATATGCACACACATAGATTACCCGTATACAAAACAAATGCTCCACAACTGCTGACAAAATAACCCACACCAATAACTTCCACCAGACCCAATAAATAAATGGCTATCCCACTTCCACCATAACCCACCTCAATAACACTAAAAGACGCAGACATCACACCCTCTCCAATACCTGATTCCTGAAACTTCTTTTCCTTAGTGATAAAATCACATCTGCCATTCGTAAAGCAATACACAAAGAAAATTTAGATTTTGAACTCACCCACACCGGCATCACCTTGCGACATCTATCTAAAAGACACATAAATCATCCTTCACCCTGACCAATTTCCCTATTTCAAACACAGGATTGTGTCACTGCACTCATATAGTTTACAATCTACAATGTGCTAAGTACAATAGCTTCTATATAGGAAACATTATAAGACCTTTGCACCAGCGCATCAAAGAACACATGAATACTGGCATATCCTCTTTCCACAAGCACATCATCTCATGTAATAATACACAACGGAATATCCGAGTCTATATTCTTGCGACTGTCAGAAACATGGAATTTAAGAATTTCAGAAGCGATCCTTATTTCTAGGCATAAACCTACAGTAAATAACAGACTTGAACTAGATTTCTCCTTCATTATATAACACACACCCTTATACCGACATTTTCCATATCTCATTTGAACTCATCTTTGTCTGAATTATACATTCATCTTCATGACTATTGTTACTACGATCACAATACCTGGTCATATATTGTTATTACACTGCTTACAATATTATACTGAGTCAGCCACCAGTCTACTGGAGAGCAAAAAGGCTCGATAGGAGAAACCCATAAAAACGATTGGCAAATTATTATCTCTGAAAATCATCATAAAATAATGCCCCCCCCCCCCCGGAGAAACCTATATTCAAAACACAGCTAAATACGAAACTACCATTGTTCTAAAAACAGGTCAGCACGAAACATAATTTCGCAGAAATGTGCATATGAAATCTAAAATATGAGAATTAGATTTTATATTCGTTTATATTATTTGATAAGATAAAATTTAAAATTTAAAATTATAGATATTTCGATTTAATTCCTAAACATTTCAATAAATAGATTTATTATTTAAATTATTTGAATCATGAAAAGAAAAATTCACTCACTCCAAATCAAAATGTCATTACACCATAAAGACACCCCAAGGGAAATAACTTCTATAAAAAAAGCCCGGAGTTATTTTCCCTTAAATCAAATATTTAATACTCTGTTAAAAAAATTAAAAATTAAAAACTACTGATTAAAGATAAATAATAGTAATTGAATTTAAAAGTAAAATAAAGGTAAAAATAAATACTATACCCCCGAACAAACACTAAATTTCCCCGGTAAAGCTTCAATACTAAATTTCCCCGGTAAAGCTTCAATACTAAATTTTCCCCGTAAAGCTTCAATACTAAATTTCCCCGGTAAAGCTTCAATACTAAATTTCCCCCGTAAAGCTTCAATACTAAATTTCCCCGGTAAAGCTTCAATACTAAATTTCCCTTGTAAAGCTTCAATACTAAATTTCCCCCATAAAGCTTCAATACTAAATTTTCCCCGTAAAGCTTCAATACTAAATTTTCCCCGTAAAGCTTCAATACTAAATTTTCCCCGTAAAGCTTCAATACTAACTTTCCCCCGTAAAGCTTTAATACTAAATTTCCCCCGTAAAGCTTCGATACTAAATTTTCCCCGTAAAGCTTCAATACTAAATTTCCCCCGTAAAGCTTCAATACTAAATTTCCCCGGTAAAGCTTCAATACTAAATTTCCCCCGTAAAGCTTCAATACTAAATTTCCCCCGTAAAGCTTCAATACTAAATTTCCCCCGTAAAGCTTCAATACTGAATACATTGAGATGTCAAAATAGACTATATTCCAGGTCTAAAGCTAAATAGTATGTAATAGTTCCGGTGTATACAATTCTGTAGAATCTCCTGCCTAATGTTTAGCAAATTATCATTCGAAGTGATTATATGGTAGGATTCTAAAGCGCCCAGGTTGCATTTTTCCTTTTATTAGGTATATATTTGTTCGTTCTACCTACTATGAACCATTTCAACTCAAAATGAAATTCCCTAACAACATTTGCTAGCGATGTAGGAGTTTTCTGTGAATTTAAATGATGTTTTTTTTCTTAAATGAAGACGTGTGGTTGCTATACCTTTCCTTGAATGTGCAACTCTCTGAGGATTGACAAAATTGGACTAATTGGAAAAAGTACACTAATCCGATTTGCCATGAAACGCGCGTAAGAGATAGAGATGAATATTAAATTTAAATAAATTACTTTTGTGTGTAAAATAAGAGATGTAAAAAAAAAAATCATCGCAGTACAGAAATGGTTTTGGATTAATTCACCATGGTCTATGAATTGCAAATATAAGATATATATGCTCTAAATCCTGTAATACAGCTTCATTGAGCTTACAATTGAATATATTTCAGATAGTATAAGGACTATAATTTAAAAAATATATATATTCTTTGTAAAACACATAAATATATATTTATTTCTCTCTCTCTCTCTCTCTCTATATATATATATAGTTTTATACATGTGTATATATATATATATATAGTTTTATACATGTGTATATATATATATAGTTTTATACATGTATGTGTATATATATATATAGTTTTATACATATATGTGTATATATATATATATAGTTTTATACATGTATGTGTGTATATGTGTATATATATATATATAGTTTTATACATGTATGTGTGTATATATATATATATAGTTTTATACATGTATGTGTGTATATATATATATATATATATATATATAGTTTTATACATGTATGTGTGTGTATATATATATATATATATATAGTTTTATACATGTATGTGTCTGTATATATATATATATATATATATATATATAGTTTTATACATGTATGTGTGTATATATATATATATATATATATAGTTTTATACATGTATGTGTATATATATATATATATAGTTTTATACATGTATGTGTGTATATATATATATATAGTTTTATACATGTATGTGTGTATATATATATATATATAGTTTTATACATGTATGTGTGTATATATATATATATATAGTTTTATACATGTATGTGTGTGTATATATATATATATAGTTTTATACATGTATGTGTGTATATATATATATATATATAGTTTTATACATGTATGTGTGTATATATATATATATATAGTTTTATACATGTATGTGTGTATATATATATATATATATATATATATAGTTTTATACATGTATGTGTGTATATATATATATATATATATATATATATATATATATATATATATAGTTTTATACATGTATGTGTGTGTATATATATGTATATATATATATATATACTCAGTTATTAGAATTTCAATACATTTACCTTTCTTTATATTTACGCTGGAGGATATGAAAAATATACAATAATAATTAAATTAAAGTAAGTAAATTAATTATTAAAAACAACAATCATAATGAACTTAAATAACGATATAATACCTTCATACACTTATATATATATATATATATATATATATATATATATATAATAAAATTAAGTTAGCATAGCAAATAAATAAAATATGGATTAATAAATATGTATCTTAACTATATCTCCTCCTATGAGTTTATGACGATTAAGGGGAAATAATCTACGGTTATAGTTGTCTCCCTTAGATATTGTCTTTATTTTACTGTTACGAAATATAAATATAAATTTAAAATTTGTATGCACATGTGTATATTTGTCTAATATTTATTTAAGAACTGGTAAACAATTAATTAAATCAAAAAAATAAAAGATGAATATAAGTAATTTATATTTTTTAATTATCTGTCTACCGATTTAAGAAAACTAAATAAGTAAATAAATAGAATATATTCCAGACATTTTGAATTTAAAAAAAATTAATAATAATAAAATTAAAACATTAAATTGAGAAATGCATAGTGAAATTTTATTTTTAAATAATTAAACTAACAATTAAATAAACAGACAAAATAATACCCATTTGACATAATTAATATTATACATTAACTTGAAGGTATTTTTAAATGGCATAAACAATGTTTAAAAAATAATTAAATGTTTTCGTGGGCTGTCCTGTTATCTTTGTGCGGTCCTATTTTCAGAGTGGAGTGGCAGTCATCTTGGATTTTTTTCTTTCCTTTAGACGGATTAAACTTTTGTTTTATTTTTTTGAGAAGGGGTGGGTTTCTCCCAAGATATCAAAAGAATTAATATTAACAGTAAGTTTCATATTTACTGACATAATATGTGAAAGATCTATTGAAAAATAAATAGATAATTGTGAAGATTAATACCCCAAATATTGTCTTCGATTGTTTCTTTTAGTCCATCCTCTCTTTTTCACCATTCCGGTGTTCTGCATTGCTATCAGCCTTCGTAAATACCCACATACTTATGTACCAGCAATGCTTCAAGCAAACTACCATTCTTATATATATATTTTATTTACAAAATCTGCGACATTGGCATGTCGATGTTATCGATCAACAGCCATTATAAACTGAGATCTCATCAGGCAAAGTTAGAATCCGATCTTAACTTTAGATCATATTTGGAATATATATATATATATATATATATATATATAATAAATATCAAACAAAATGTATGTCCGCTACCTAGTTTTATGTTATTAGAATCATGAATTTCACATTTGAGGATTGCCCTAATGGAGACGACTATGAGGATATACCCAAAACTGCAAATAACCCTCCTGCTAATGTCCAACACTTATAAGCACTGAGATAAACCATTTAATTTCTCAAAGAATTGTAGTTGTTGCACACTCCGACTAACAGCAAAATTCCACCCCTTCACTGAAGAGATCCCTAGATGCTGGAAGATTTTCTACTCTGATAGCTTCTTTCTTCGGACCACTTGTCTTAGGAATTCCCTCCCTGCTCCATGTTTCCCTGACCGTACCAACATGCAGAAATTTAAATGTAAACAAAAATCTTGCTGCCCAACTCCCCACCTAGGTTGCCATTCCTATAAATCTGACCCCTATAACAGTAGCCTCTAATGCGCTTCAGTGGCAATATGCCTTGTTTGAGGTTAACAAAAGCAAAAAGCTTTCTGGTCTCAGTCTGTTCATTTATAGTTTAGCGTTTGAAGCTCTGACTTTTGATTAAAGTGAAACATTCAAGTTGTTTCCGCATGAGGGCAGAGTTCGACACAAGGTCGGTTTTTTATGTGGAGTAAACTTAGCTACCCCAATCTGGATTGTGACAACAATAAAAATTGTCTCAGTCTAGAAGGATTTCTCTTTCATTGACCAAAGAAAAAAAAGATGAAGTGTAGTATCAGAACTGATGTTACACTTTGCATTGCATGGCGAGAAATGGTATGAGAATTATACGATGGATGTGTAATAGGAGTCAAGAAGATAGGCTTAGATCTGATGACCTCAGACGAAGATTAAATTCGGACAGTATAGGGAGATGTGTGCAGAGCAGGAGACTTCAATGGTATGACCATGTTGAAAGAATGGATGAAAGTTCTTGGATTAAATGTAGAACAGTTGAGGTAGCAGGTTCAGTTCACAGGGGGAAGGCCAAGGAAAACATGGGAAGAAGTGATAAAAATGGACTTAAGGGAAAGAAGGATAAATAAAGACGTGGCCATAGATTAGTTTGGAAGTCAATTTCTTAAAGCCGTCCAACACATGCCAGCATTTAAAACGGAGGTTAAACAAAAGATGCTGCTGCTACTAACCAAAATTAAGTCTATCTTACTATTTAACCCAAATAAATGATTTAAACAAAAAAGATTTTTCCAAATATGTTTATTTGTAACAAAGACAAAAAAAAAAGTACAAATCTTTTTTTTATTTTTTTTATTTAAAAGACAAACACATCCAGAAACTTCCGTAAGAGAAAGAAGGAAAACCAGGTATTCATTTTATTTAATTTTTTGTAAATTTAAAATTTTATTTTATTTTAAAAAGATTGGATCAAAATGGAGTCCTGCTTGTGGAGAGATTGGTTAAAAATATGGAATGATTGAAAAAAATCCACAATGGACTCTGGTAAATTCTGACGAAACACATTCGCATTTTTTTGCTGTTCCTCATGATGTGTGAAAATTGTCAAAATAAGTTAAAAAAAAAAAAAAAAGCCAAAATTGAGTAAAAATAGTAGAACTTAGTAAAATAGAAACAGTGAAAAAGGAACTGGGATCTTCGCAACCCTTCTTTTTGTACTCATAAAATAAAATAAATAAATGGATCAACCGTAGTCAAGGGCGACTCAAAGGCTCCATTTTTGTTGACTACTACACCGAAATGTAGGAGAAGGGTGCCATTCCTTTCTTTGGGTTGCTTCACTTACCCTTGATCTTCACCTTATAATGACGAGTGTTTAACAAGGTGGCTTCAAGTACCATTTTTTGAGTCTTTGATATGACAGAAAGATACAGACAGAGGTTTGGTTTGTTTTACGGCATATCAACCATCTATAGGCTATTCGATGCCGAATAAAGTTGTCAAATGTAATTCTATTGGTAGGATAATTCTTTTATATTCCTAGAATACATTGCTCTCAGAATACATTGCATTACTCTTAGAAAACATTTCTACTAGAAAACTTTATTCCTTGAATACATTGCTCTCAGAACACATCGCTCCCAGAATACATAGCTCTCAGAAAACATTACTCTTTGAAAACATTACTCCTTGTCAGTGGAAATCTTCTTTGTTCTCAACACGATTGACCCTCAGACATCCCCTTCTAGTATCTATTTGAGAAGAAAATAAAAAAAAAGAAATAAGGTTTTGATTTTTAGAAGAATCAGATTTAATAATACGGTTGGGGATGAACTTATACATACTAGCGCATGATATGATTAGCCAGTTGATTGGATCAGGCCTTTTCGCTCTCCTGTCTAGCCGAAGTGGAGTGTTACAAGTCACCCAATCACGGACTGCTCAGCTACCAGGATCCCGTCCTAAGGCATCACGGGTCGCCATCCACGCTACAGATGGCCCCGTTTTCGGGGGAGGGGGGTTAAACCTCTACATGGGGATGCAGTCGCGAATTCGTGGTCCCACCGACAGGGCGATAAAGAGAGAGAGAGGGGGGGGGGTAGAAGTTTTAAAAGAAAGATTTTGCACACACTTTTTAACTCTTCTATTTTGTTGTCCGGGCAACGTCAGGTAGCCATGCTAGTTATTCATAGAACAGGAAATAGAACAGGGGCGGGCAACCTTTTCAGAGTGAGGGTCAGATGAGACTTTTGGAAGAAGATCACGGGCCGGAGTGAAAAACGAAATCTCAGAATTACTATATTTCGTTTACATGAATAAACTGTACAAAAATTGCATTGAACACTCTACAAATCTGATATTTTTTCTCAAGAGACTTCTGTATGTGATGTTATAAAAGGCGCCGATGAAGAGCCATTTTGGAATCATAAAAAATAATGACGGGGGAAGTAGCAAGTTGATCCAGCATTCGTTTTGACACACCTCACATAAGTTCTCTGCTTTATGCCCTTTCCTCGTCTCTCGTTTCCTCTCTCTTTTTCTTTTTTATTTCTATCTCAGGCCAAGGATTTAAAATTAATAGTTAAAGAAAAATGAAATATACATGCATCATCGCTCGCTGATATTTATACATTTTTATGCCACTGTAAATCTTAATTGAAACCTACTTTTACGTCTATGTCACAAAATGATATCAGTTTTACTAGGAGTTCCGCGGGTCGGATTGCAATAATAAAGCCTAGCAGGGTGGCAGGCCGGATGCTAAGCCTTCACGGGCCACATCCGGCCCGCGGGCCAGAGGTTGCCCTCCCCTGAAATAGAGTATAAAGTCAGGTAATTTAATTTTTACAAGTTTGAAGAAACAAACGCTGATATATTCTTTTTCAGTATCGCCGCGGACAGAATATGGACAAATTTATATTTGTAATATTAATTTTTTTGGCGGTCAAATTTATTTTCGTCATATTAATTTTTTTTGGAGGTCAAATTTATTTTTGTAATATTAATTTTTTTTGGAGGTCAAATTTATTTTTGTAATATTAATTTTTTTTGGAGGTCAAATTTATTTTTGTCATATTAATTTTTTTGGGAGGTCAAATTTATTTTTGTAATATTAATTTTTTGGGGAGGTCAAATTTATTTTTGTAATATTAATTTTTTTGGCGGTCAAATTTATTTTTGTAATATTAATTTTTTTTGGAGGTCAACAGGAACAAAATTAGTCAGTGAGAGGGGGCGGGGAGAGCAGCGATATTTTTTCCATCGACCTTTGGTGTGAAATGGTACTTTTTGTCCTAATATTTGAAAATGCAATATATTTTTAACATATATAGATGTGGGAGGAGAGAGAGGGAGAAGATTTAAAATAAAGATATTTTTTTAACTTGTTAATTTTGTTGCCGATGCCCTTGGACATCGCCGGGTAACCATGCTTGTTAAACCAGGAAATAGAGTATTAAAGTAGGCATTCATAACGTCACAAAATAAGCGCTTCATTTATACACTTTGCAATTTACAAATTTAACCCTTAAATGCTTTTTGTTTCAAATATGACATTCCAACAAAATGCCTATTTAATATAATATTCAACGAAAATGTGTCAAATTGTAACTTGTTTCACATCTGCAACAAGCCTGTTGGCAAGTGTGAGTAGGTATTAGTATGATGTTACGGCGAGTGTTATCGGTGTGTCATCTGCCTAATTAAAGAGCCTAAACTTTTGAATCTGGTCATTCTAATGGTAAGTAAAATTTATTCTATGATTCTCTAGTGTATTATGATTGTTTAGATGCATATATTGTAGTGTTTCGTTATACATGTAAAATTTTATGCCATTTGTTGCGCATTTGCAACATCATTTATTTTTGTTCAATAAATATTTATTTTCTCCAAAAATCATTTATACTACTTTATATTACCCTATGAAACGTTTGGCAGTTGATAAAAAATTTTCAAACCAATATAAAAAATAAAACATGTAAGGGTTAAAGAAACCAGAAAGAGAAACCTATTAGTGGAATACATTAGCTGCAAAAACGTGTGGTTTTTATTTTATATCCCATCCTTTTTAATCATTTTTTTTTAATAGTTGTATATGGTCATTTATTCTCATAACCTGTCAGACAAAGCTCAACGAAAGAGCCATAGATTAAGCTAACGCTTTCTCGGACCAAATCAGAGATAAATTGCCTACCAACTACTTACCCAAATTCCTGACTAAGCTGGGCCAAAAACCAAATTGTAACATTGTATAACTCGTGTGTGTGTGCGGGGGGGGGGGGTTCTTTTTAAATGATATGTTTGCTGAGTTAAAGTTTAAACCCCACGATAAAATCAAGGTAGATTCAATATTATCCAGTAGCTGATTTTTAGGGTCCTTGTACATTTTTTAATTTATGGAACTTTTCTGATTGGAAGCGCATTTCCATGAGAAATGTTTTATTTGATACGACTTTTGAATTTTTAGCCGAGATCAACTTTATATAGTGGTTCACAGTCTACTCATGGTCCATGCTAACATTTTGATAGTCCTTAAAAAAATTGGGGCATTATTTCAATTTTTATGACGTTTCAGATTGAAAAATGACAAGAAACAAAAGGTATTATGGATGATTATATATATATATATATATATATATATATATATATATATATGTATATATATATATAATTAAATAACAATATGCAAAAAAGGAGGCAAAAAACTAACGAATTTAAGGAAATAACACAAAATTGATTGCTTAATTCTCAAGGGAAGTAACTCTAACTGACTCTCATCTTATTAGTTCCAATGAGTTATTTCCCCTATATCAGAGCTTACACGAATTATATAAAACACACATGGCTATAATAAATTAATAAATAAGAATGACATTTAAGTATAAACACGTAATAATAATATAATTATTACTGGTAAAATATTATAACAATAATAATATAATTAATACTAACACAAAATACCAGTTCACACTTCAACAATAAATAAACCCTTTTTTGCGAATTTATTGCAACGAACATCCTATAACTTCCAGGTTCCTGACAAAAAGACACTCTAGCCGTGTGATCATATAATTTTTTCTTTCTGAAGATGAGGTTTACCTAAAAAATTCACAGAACATAGCATCACCAATATCATTCTGTTTCGATACATTACGTTGGTAAATAAATAGTTAATCGAAAATTATTAAAATTTTTCAATATTGTCATTTATTGTCTACCTTGTCTCGTATCCAACAGTGTTTTTCTACAAAACGGCATTGTCATAGCCTTCAAAAACAACTTATATATATTTTTATTTTATGGAAGTCTCTCCAGACGCCAAGGAGCTAAAAAGAACGGAAGATGATTATCATTCAAGACATTATGTAATCTCGAAATAAGCACAAATACACAAATGTGACTTCATCTAGTTATAGTATAACCTAACATAACTTGCAAACTTATGTTCAATACTTGTTACTGTTGATAACCAGTTACTGGATGGTTCACTAGCATAAGTTTCTACAAACATGTCACAGCAACAAAGAAAGAGATAGAATGCTAAAATTGCATTCTATCTCTTTCTTTGTTGCTGTGACATGTAGCGAAGCATGTATTACGATGACATCGAAAATGTTGCCACAACTATCAACTTCCTGTTAGTGCACTGCAAAACATTGAGACCATGAAATTGTAAGCAAATACAGAATCATGAAGAACTAAGTGCAATTTGTTGAGGAGGAGGAAGCCGAATGGGATGAAGTTAATTTTGACTAAATTTTGAATATCTTGAATAATTGCTTTAAAAATCATGAAGAACTAAGTGCAAGTTGTTGTTGAGGAGGAGGAAGCCGAATGGGATGAAGTTAATTTTGACTAAATTTTGAATACCTTGAATAATTGCTTTAAAAATCATGAAGAACTAAGTGCAAGTTGTTGTTGAGAAGGAGGAAGCCGAATGGGATGAAGTTAATTTTGACTAAATTTTGAATACCTTGAATAATTGCTTTAATTTAGAAATCACCCTTTTTTTCTTCTAAATATATATAAATGATCCGCCAAATTAAAAATGATACATTTAGTGGTCCATAAAGTTCAAAGGATTAGCAATCGCTGATATAGTTTATGTCACTCTTTTGTCATCGTCTATTGGTATGCAACGTTTAACTGAAATCTATTCAATAGTTTCTGAAAAAATTTTTCAGCATAGGATGTAAGCCTCTACTGAGACATGTGTCACAAAGAATCTATATAAATAAAGCACTACAATCATCACCATCTTTGGTTTAACGTCCGTTTTACATGCTGGCATGTGCTGGTCAGCTTTAAAAAAATTATTTCCAAATTAACCTATCTCTGACCAGGTCTTTATTTATCCCTCTTTCTCTCAAATCTAGCCTTATCACTTCCTCTCATGTTTTAATTGGTCTTCCCTTTCTAACTAACCCTGCTACCTCAACTCTTCTACATCTACTAACCGAAGCACTCTCATACATTCTTCCAATGTGACCAAACCAACAGTCTTCTGTTCTGCACACATCTTCCTATACTATCAAGATTTAATCATTCTCTGAGGTCATCAGATCTAAGCTCAACTTTAAGTTTCACATTGCACATCCATCGTATCTCTTCATATCATTTCTCTTCATACATCACATCTTGAATTCTCACTGGCCAGGTTTCACTTCCATACATTATTACACTGTGTAAACATCCATGATAGACTCTTCCCTTGATCAACAGTAGTAATGCTCTGATTGTTAGTAATGACAGAAGTTCCTTGAATTTACTAATGTAAACATGCACCACGTGGTTGCATGTTTTGTATTGCATGCAAGCGAATAGCAGACGCTGCAAGTGAGTAATATTTGATAAGGAGAAAAGAGGCCACACAAAGAATTGAAAATATCTTTAATTGTGGGTTAGGTCACACAAGAAAAGTTTTTTTGTTTGAAATAAAATAAATGTCTCATTAAACAGGGGGGTTCATACTGTGAGTAACTTACTTGAGAAAAGTATTGTTCCTAGATTGTGTGCAGATCAGCCCTTTTGAGTGGACACTGTCTAGCCATTATCTCCAGTGGACATCGGAGAGCCGAATGGCGGCGATAACTGAGAAAAAGACCGGAATCTAAGATTTTCAGTCAAAAGTACATATATTCCAGAAGAAAGAAAGAATATCTAGTTGCATTGTACTTAGTCTGCCTGAAAATCAAACTGTTGAAGTCAATATCGGATATTTACTTGTTTTGGATCGTGTGTGTGACAATTTTTTTTCCGTTTATAAATCAAAAGAAAGGGAAAATAATAATTTCTATAAACAAAAAAAAAGAAAAGGAAATTGAAAAAAAAAAAAATGATTAAAAAAATAAAAGAATCGGCTCTTGCTAAATATTATTTTAATTGTGTTTGGATGTAGGTTTGTTTTGAAAATAAATTTTAAAATAATTTTAAGTATTCATTTGGCTATTTATTGTTTTGTAAAGATATTTGAATTTACCGGTAGAGAGAGAGAGAGAGAGGGGGGGGTGACAGTCATAGTAGTAATAGTGGGGTGGAGAGAGCCTATCTGAGCGAATCAGAAAGAGAACGAGAGTGGCCATTCAGGCCACTAGTTTTTGGCGGTGGTATAAGGGATGTGGATTGTTGAGCGTTGGGGTGTAAGGTGCTAACTCTCCATTCTTCATAAACCTTAGTATATATATAAAAAAAAAAAAATGGAAGTATAAAATCGTGATATTTTTATGCCAGATAGATTGACTTGTTTTTAAAGAATTGAGAAAAGATGGTGGCAAGGTGCCCCGGCAATTTACACATTGGGAAGTTTTTTGATATTGAAAAGATTCTCCCATGCATTGACTGTAATCATGAGAAATGGCCACATGCACCCACCCCTGATGTACAGATTGCATCTGCTCAGGGTTAGTGGATGGCCTATGTGTAGATGTGTAATCTGTTGAGGGGATATACTCTCTATATGTAAATTGATTTTAAAAAATTGATAAAACTAAGCAAAGAAAAAAGATAAATATTTTACTTTTGTTTGTAATAAACTGATGTTGTAGTGAGAGTTTTGAGCTGTGCATTTACGTGAGACTAATTTTGAGATGTCGACTTTTATGTTGAATGTCTTGATTTTGTATGACAATTAAGTCTAGAAAGAAAAGAAAGGTTAGAAAATACTGTTGTGGGCAGCTTGGGGCAAGTGCGCGTGTGGACGCTTCTTTTGGTTGTGTGTTTTAAATCAATAGAATGAAATGACTTTAAAAAAAAAGAAAAGTAGCATGTATTATTGTATCTAATCTATGAGAAAATACAGCGGTTAAAATCAGCGATAAAAATAACAGGCATGTTTTGTTTTTTAAAATTTTTTGTTCTGAACTGCATGTGTGGGTGTTTTTAAAAATTGAAAAAAAAAAAAAGAGAAAGAAAAATCAATAAAATAATTTATATATAAAAAATAAGGTTGGTAAAAAAAGAATTCATTGTTTGAGGCCTGTGATAAGCATGTGAATTTTACTTTTTTGAATTGTATATAAAAAAAAATCAGCAAAATGAAATAATTTGTATAATATACAAAAAAGGTTAGCATATATTATTGTAGCCAATCTAGAAAAAGAAATAAACAGTTGGAATCAGAAATACCTGCGGTAGTTTCATTTTTAAATTACGGATGTGTGTATAAGACCTTTAAGCCAGTAGAGCCTACGGATATAATGAATGAAAGAAAAAGATTGATAACATGTGGATTGGAACATTTCGTTAGTCATGATATTACACCAAGGTTATATAGGATGGTTTAAAATACGGGAGTGAGGTTTGGGAAGTAACCCTATGCTAAGATTTTCTTTGTTGAGATTGTGAATGGGAACAGCGCTTGGGAAACAAAGTGATGGGAAGTAAACAGAGAGAGTTTAGCTCGGACTGGAGGTATTGCCCCAGAACCAAGACTAGGGGGCATCGACAGATGATAATGACTGGGTTGGTGAGAGGTGGAAGAAACTAGATTGTTCCAAAAGATCCTATGTCTGGAGACTCTGAGTGAACGATCCGAGTGAATTTCAGCAATGATTGGGGATGGTTCCAATTGGTTTGAGTTTGTGCATCACCTGGGAGAGTACACGCTTCTGTATGCGCATATAACTTAGACCTAAATAGTTCCTTGTTGTGGCTTTGTGATGTCCCATGAAATCACTCTGGATCGATGTCGCCCACACATAATGCTTAAGTTGAAAGTGAAGGGGTTGTTGATTGTTCACTCAGTCAAAGGTCCCATCAAGCTAAATAATTGTCATAGATTGTGTATTGGAGAATTAGGAAAAGTTAATAAAGGAAAGTGTTACTTTGTGCAATTTATGTCGTCATATTCATTTTTTTTCTTTTTTAGAGATCTGGGTTTGAGAAATTTTAAAATGTAAAAATTATGGAAAAAATTTTTGTTTGAGAAACTTTAAATAGTAGAATTATTGAAAAAGATTTTGGAGTGTTCCTGCAAGTGTGCAGATGATATTTGGGCTGTTGAGAAATTTTAAATTAGTGGAATTATGAAAAATGTTTTTGAAGAGTTCCCGCAGATTTGAGAAGATATCTTGGGTTTTGAGAAATTCTAAAATGTTAGAATTATGAAAAAAGTTTTTGAAGAGTTCCTGCAGATTTGAGAAGATATCTTGGGTTTTGAGAGATTCTAAAATGTTAGAATTATGAAAAAAGTTTTTGAAGAGTTCCCGCAGATTTGAGAAGATATCTTGGGTTTTGAGAAATTCTAAAATGTTAGAATTATGAAAAAAGTTTTTGAAGAGTTCCCGCAGATTTGAGAAGATATCTTGGGTTTTGAGAAATTCTAAAATGTTAGAATTATGAAAAAAGTTTTTGAAGAGTTCCCGCAGATTTGAGAAGATATCTTGGGTTTTGAGAGATTCTAAAATGTTAGAATTATGAAAAAAGTTTTTGAAGAGTTGCTGCAGATTTGAGAAGATATCTTGGGTTTTGAGAAATTCTAAAATGTTAGAATTATGAAAAAAGTTTTTGAAGAGTTCCTGCAGATTTGAGAAGATATCTTGGGTTTTGAGAAATTCTAAAATGTTAGAATTATGAAAAAAGTTTTTGAAGAGTTCCCGCAGATTTGAGAAGATATCTTGGGTTTTGAGAAATTCTAAAATGTTAGAATTATGAAAAAAGTTTTTGAAGAGTTCCCGCAGATTTGAGAAGATATCTTGGGTTTTGAGAGATTCTAAAATGTTAGAATTATGAAAAAAGTTTTTGAAGAGTTCCCGCAGATTTGAGAAGATATCTTGGGTTTTGAGAAATTCTAAAATGTTAGAATTATGAAAAAAGTTTTTGAAGAGTTCCCGCAGATTTGAGAAGATATCTTGGGTTTTGAGAAATTCTAAAATGTTAGAATTATGAAAAAAGTTTTTGAAGAGTTCCCGCAGATTTGAGATCATATCTTGGGTTTTGAGAAATTCTAAAATGTTAGAATTATGAAAAAAGTTTTTGAAGAGTTCCCGCAGATTTGAGAAGATATCTTGGGTTTTGAGAAATTCTAAAATGTTAGAATTATGAAAAAAGTTTTTGAAGAGTTCCCGCAGATTTGAGAAGATATCTTGGGTTTTGAGAAATTCTAAAATGTTAGAATTATGAAAAAAGTTTTTGAAGAGTTCCCGCAGATTTGAGAAGATATCTTGGGTTTTGAGAAATTCTAAAATGTTAGAATTATGAAAAAAGTTTTTGAAGAGTTCCCGCAGATTTGAGAAGATATCTTGGGTTTTGAGAAATTCTAAAATGTTAGAATTATGAAAAAAGTTTTTGAAGAGTTCCCGCAGATTTGAAAAGATATCTTGGGTTTTGAGAAATTCTAAAATGTTAGAATTATGAAAAAAGTTTTTGAAGAGTTCCCACAGATTTGAGAAGATATCTTGGGTTTTGAGAAATTCTAAAATGTTAGAATTATGAAAAAAGTTTTTGAAGAGTTCCCGCAGATTTGAGAAGATATCTTGGGTTTTGAGAAATTCTAAAATGTTAGAATTATGAAAAAAGTTTTTGAAGAGTTCCCGCAGATTTGAGAAGATATCTTGGGTTTTGAGAAATTCTAAAATGTTAGAATTATGAAAAAAGTTTTTGAAGAGTTCCCGCAGATTTGAGAAGATATCTTGGGTTTTGAGAAATTCTAAAATGTTAGAATTATGAAAAAAGTTTTTGAAGAGTTCCCGCAGATTTGAGAAGATATCTTGGGTTTTGAGAAATTCTAAAATGTTAGAATTATGAAAAAAGTTTTTGAAGAGTTCCCGCAGATTTGAGAAGATATCTTGGGTTTTGAGAAATTCTAAAATGTTAGAATTATGAAAAAAGTTTTTGAAGAGTTCCCGCAGATTTGAGAAGATATCTTGGGTTTTGAGAAATTCTAAAATGTTAGAATTATGAAAAAAGTTTTTGAAGAGTTCCCGCAGATTTGAGAAGATATCTTGGGTTTTGAGAAATTCTAAAATGTTAGAATTATGAAAAAAGTTTTTGAAGAGTTCCCGCAGATTTGAGAAGATATCTTGGGTTTTGAGAAATTCTAAAATGTTAGAATTATGAAAAAAGTTTTTGAAGAGTTCCCGCAGATTTGAGAAGATATCTTGGGTTTTGAGAAATTCTAAAATGTTAGAATTATGAAAAAAGTTTTTGAAGAGTTCCCGCAGATTTGAGAAGATATCTTGGGTTTTGAGAAATTCTAAAATGTTAGAATTATGAAAAAAGTTTTTGAAGAGTTCCCGCAGATTTGAGAAGATATCTTGGGTTTTGAGAAATTCTAAAATGTTAGAATTATGAAAAAAGTTTTTGAAGAGTTCCCGCAGATTTGAAAAGATATCTTGGGTTTTGAGAAATTCTAAAATGTTAGAATTATGAAAAAAGTTTTTGAAGAGTTCCCACAGATTTGAGAAGATATCTTGGGTTTTGAGAAATTCTAAAATGTTAGAATTATGAAAAAAGTTTTTGAAGAGTTCCCGCAGATTTGAGAAGATATCTTGGGTTTTGAGAAATTCTAAAATGTTAGAATTATGAAAAAAGTTTTTGAAGAGTTCCCGCAGATTTGAGAAGATATCTTGGGTTTTGAGAAATTCTAAAATGTTAGAATTATGAAAAAAGTTTTTGAAGAGTTCCCGCAGATTTGAGAAGATATCTTGGGTTTTGAGAAATTCTAAAATGTTAGAATTATGAAAAAAGTTTTTGAAGAGTTCCCGCAGATTTGAGAAGATATCTTGGGTTTTGAGAAATTCTAAAATGTTAGAATTATGAAAAAAGTTTTTGAAGAGTTCCTGCAGATTTGAGAAGATATCTTGGGTTTTGAGAAATTCTAAAATGTTAGAATTATGAAAAAAGTTTTTGAAGAGTTCCCACAGATTTGAGAAGATATCTTGGGTTTTGAGAAATTCTAAAATGTTAGAATTATGAAAAAAGTTTTTGAAGAGTTCCCGCAGATTTGAGAAGATATCTTGGGTTTTGAGAAATTCTAAAATGTTAGAATTATGAAAAAAGTTTTTGAAGAGTTCCCGCAGATTTGAGAAGATATCTTGGGTTTTGAGAAATTCTAAAATGTTAGAATTATGCAAAAAAGGTTTTAGAGTTCCTTCAAAATTGCAGAAGACATTTGGGCTGTTGAGAAATTCTAAAATAGTAAAATTATGGAAATATTTTTGGAGAGTTTGCTTCAATGGTATCGCCAAGGTAACAAAACATCTGATCAACCTCAAAAACATTGCCACCCAAATATACTTTCTCCACATCTGAGTTCTCTAACCTCTCCATTGCCTTGCATTTCTCGCATTTCAAGTTTTTATCTTTAAAGCCACCTTTTATTCAACTGCACTTCTTGTGTACCTAAAACTTATAAGTACCACAAAATAAATTGCCTCAACTCTCACTGGCCAGATTTCACTTTCATACGTCATCACATTGCATACACATATCTGATATGAAGGTAAAAATGAAAATAAGTTTCTTTGTTTTGTTTAAACATATTTATCCAATTATACAAACAATAAAGAAATTTAAGTAGGTCAACACATTATTTATTGGAAGGTCTTTCCTGCAGTATGTGGTCACTGCGAACCCGACTCGTTACCTTGACAGCCTCCTTTATTGTTGTACGATATAAAATTAGAGTTGAACAGAATAATAAATCCTGAATAAGGGATATTTTCCCAAAATATTGTGATATACGTGTTCCACACTTATGTAAGTGAACAAAGTGACACTAAAAGCAAGATTTATATTAAAAAAATAAAAAAAAACAAAGAAACTTATTCTCATATCTCCTATCTACCTGACATATTTCCCATTGTAAATAGCCTTCTATAAATTGTCAATCAATGATCCTATATTAGAATGTATGCTCTCTTCCCTCACGAGGAGACGGGAAGGTAAAAAGATTTCAATACAGTTATGGTGATCTTGCTTCTGTCCAACTGAGGTACGATTCTGTTCAGTATTAGGAGGTCCATCCTCCCAGGGTTTACCGTCTCTCTTTGAGAAGCGATTGGTTTATTGCTAATCGCCTGAGGCGCCTCTACCAGGAATGCGATGCTTAGGTATATTTTGTAGGTCAGAGTTCACTTCACCTAGTGTGCTGGCTTTTCAAAACCTCATTTGGCCTTGTGTCTAACCTCCTCGCCAGGAGGTAAATAAACAATGATAAAGGCAGAAAAATTGAAGATCAACGGGACAAAAAGAACATTTGCTGATTTCTTATTCCCATATGAAAATAATCTGTTTGGATGAGATTTTGATAAAAGAAAACGATCGGCCTTTAAAGATGGGAAAGGATAAGGGATAGAATGAAACGATACAGATAAAAAGTGAAGAGCAGCGAGTAGGGATAAGAAAGAGAATGGTTTATCAAAAAAGTGGCAAAATGATGGCTTGTTGGAAGGTGGACATTTTTTTTTACAACAGGCAGATCAAAAGTTAACCAGTTTCAATGAAAAGTATAGGGCACAAATCTTGACCCACTCGGTTAAGAAAATTGTACACAAGTGTGTGTGTATATATATATATATATATATATATATATTATATAAATATTACACATGAAAAATTTTTTTTTGACTCTGCTAGCAATCTTCTGAGTATTAGGGTTTTTTCGTTGTAGTAAGACTCCAAGGTTGTTGTATGGTCTATCTAGAGTGATTTTGATCTTCACGATTTTCATCAGCAGACGAGATGGACCATACAACAACCATGGATTTTTACTACACCAACTAAACCCCAATACTTGGATGATTGACTAAAGAGTTGAGAGATATAAAAAAAAAAGAAAAGAAAACTCTGCAGATTTTAATCAAACATGTCTGAATAATGATCTACTGCCAATATATATATATATATATATATATATATAATCTATAATATATAGATTATTTCTCGGCTTTGACGAAGCGTTAGGTTGCTGAAACGTAACTGCATTTGCGTAAGCTGGATTAAATGTTTATGTAATAAATATCTATAAAGCTTTTTTAAATATTAATTTTTTTAGTGTAAATAGGAGGTCGCAAATGAGTAGGTAAAGCTAAATAAATTGTTTTTGAATAATTTCCCAATGGTACTTTCTTTTAAAATAAGTTATCTTGGTAGCATATATTTATTATTAATAGTCAGACTTTCAAGATTTAAGCTCACTAGATGTTCATTTTTTTTTAAACTCCAGAGCATGTATAAAATAAACAATAGAAAGTTAGATTCCAGTAATCATGTCTTTATTCATTTTAAAAAAGATCCAGTTCTTAATGAACCGTTAAGAACGCAATCTTTTTAAATATAAATAAAGACATGGTTACTGGAATTTAACTTTCTATTGTTTTATATATATATATATATTATTAACTATTTTAAGAAATATTACTGAATTTAAATTTATAAATGCCCACACAACTTTTAGGGTGTACTAGCTCTGAACTGAAAAATTAAAAATGGCGTACTAGTGGTTTCTCCCACATGTGAGTTTGCTCTCTTCTTTGTTTTTTTTATTTGGTTTCACCCAAAAATGAACCACTAGTGTAGGTTTTTTTCAAGACACTTTCATCTAAGAACTTTTTACTCTTTGTGAATTTTTCTGATGATTTTGTAGTGTTGCAGAGACGATATTGACATAAAAATGTTGTTTGGCTCACAACAAATGAAACGGACCGTAAAAAAATATATCTCACAGAAATGTTATGTTTTTTTGAAATGTGAAAAAATAAAAATAAAAATAATAAAATAAAAACATGGTTATTGGAATATAAAATGAACCTGATTTATATATGTATATATATCTATTTATGCACACATTGTTAAAAATAACAGAATTCGCCTGTTTAATTATACCTTTTTTTAGTTTTTCCGAACCCTCTCAACAACATCTGCACTCCGAGCAGTTTGGGGCCTGCCAGAATGCTAGTCACTCTATGATCGGCCATTTTTGAACCACTTCTTAATTTGTGTTACACCCATCGCATCTTCTCCAAACACCTGCTGAATCTAACGCGACGGTGGAGATGAACACCATTTCAAAAGAAGACTTCCAGAGGTGTTTCCGGCAGTGGATGGATTGCTGGGTTAAGTGTGTGCAAGCACAAGGGGCTTACTTTGAAGGAGATTAGTGTCCCAACCCCATCATGTATTTGAAATATTTTTTTCTGGCCTAAGGTCGGATAATTTTTAGACAGGCCTTGTATCAGTCTATACAAAAATTAAATATGACCTTACCCCTGAAAAAAACTTTTCAGTGTTTCCTTTGACATGTTTTGAAAAAAAAAAAAATAGATACAAAAATCTGACGATGTGGAAAGTTAAGAGAATAAAACAAGCAACATTTCTTAAGTAGATGTGGCTTTTTGCTACTTTAATTTGTTGTATTGTTAAAGTAATATACACACACATCAGACCATTCGGCATAATGGGCCAGGAGAGCAGGGTTCGATCCTCGGTCGAGTCATACCAAAGACTCTAAAAATGGTACTTGATGCCCCCTTGCTGAACAGTCAGCATTATTAGGCAAGGATCAAGGGTAAGTGGAGTAACCCTCCATGCTGTAGCTAATGAAAATGGAAACTTTGAGTTGCCCTCAACTATGATCGACCACTTTACACACACACGGTGAACCAAGTGCAAGAGAGATACAAAGAACTGTGCTTAAAGGGACAGTTAGAATCTTTAAAAAAATTTAGGTAAAATTATTCTTAATAATTCAACAGTTATTCCCACAATATTTAATAATGTAGGGAGTAACACTCTGAAATAGCGAGTGAATGTCTGGCATCCGGTAGGATACCCCATCCCCAGCAAAAACAAAAATATAAGAAAATTGAAATAAAAAATGTATATGGAGAGTTTGAATTACCTACTGGAGAGTTTGAATAACATACTAGCCACCAGCCTCGAGTGTCTAAGGTCTCTCTGTATAGGGGTTTGTCAGGACTAACTGACATGAGGATACTTCACCCTTCAAGTAAACCCTGACTAAAAATTCAAAATAACATAGTATTTGAAGCCCAAATAATGTCCCCTTAGTGTAGCTATGCACTTGCTTGTGCAAGGAATGGTGCATCTACTCCAAGTGATGTTGCCTCTAATAACAGCACTTAGCTGGATACTCCACCAGACTAGATGAGAAGTAAAGGAGAAGTTTAATAGAACATTCAGATATCTATGTATCTCATATAGAGATCAAGTGTTAGCCCCCAAGAAGGGAGTCCCTTAATTTCTGAGAACTTCCACTGAAAAAAAAAAAAGAAAAAGAAATGTATATATATATATATGGTACTTGTGCAGAATAGACCTCCAAGAATTTAACAGCGATTCCAGAGTTTTGACAACAAATTCTAGACTTAGCCGAGATATGTAGACGATAAATCGGCAGTTACAGAGGCCAGTTTACTTTTGCAGATTTCTGATTTGTACCCGTTTTCTTATAAAGAACATCATCCACCTTCTTGTCTTTCGGCAACATCGATTCTAACTAATTCTTCTAATATTTCATACCTAATTCCAATTTATCGACCTCTAACCTTCATTTGCAGTTTTCCTTCAACCACACACACAAAAAAAAACACTGGAATCCTATCACTAATGTTAACCACAAATCCAGATGGCAACAAACAGTTTCATTGCTTGATGTTGGATGTTTTTATATATTTTCTTAAGAAAAGCAATCGCTATCTTTGTAGCAGTATAGGTAATACTGAACACTTTCATTCTATGTTTTGCCTTATGCCAGTAGTCTATTTAATAATAAAGAATGCTTCAAAATGTGTGTAAAAACAACTTTTATGAAATTTTACTTCTCAAACTTTATTTAAATGCCATTTTAAATCTACGAACATTATATATATATATATATATATATATATATATATATAAAACTTTGAAAAGAAAAACAGGCAAAATACATTTGGAAATCATGTATAAGATGCAAATATTTTTTTTATTAAAAAACATTCAATTAATTATTAGCTTGAAAAAAAAAAAAAATTTGAATGATTTTTAATAAAAAAATATTTTCATCTTATACGTGGTGTCTAAAGGCATGTTGCCTGCATTTTCAGTTTTAAATTCTTAAAAGATGCTTTCAAAATAACTTTTTTCGAATTTTAATATATATATATATATATGAATGACAAAAAAGGAAAAACAATTAAACGCAGGAATAAAAATCAGATGAGAGATTTGACCGGTTTCGTCTTGAGGAAAAGTTGATCCAAACGAAACCGGTCAAATCTCTCGTTTGATTTTTATTTCTTCCTGTATTTAATTGTTTTTCGCTTCTGTCTTTCATACATTCTGTCTCCATGGCATTTTATGATATATTGTGCATTTTATCCTCATATATTTTTAATTTTAAACTATTACTTTTACTCAAGTTCATTATTTTATTTATAAATCTTTTTCAACTTTTTATTAAGATATGTTTTGGGATAATGTTTCCTGTAATAGTTCTAAAAGTTGAAATCTCTTCAATTTATTTAATGGTCAATATTTTGATTAATTTTTTAACCATTGGTTCTCATATTTTTAATTTTCTCCGAAAAAAAAAAAAAAAAAATCTGTAATTGTTTAAAAAAAATTTTTTTTTTTTCTCTTTTAAACATTTTTTAAATTTTTTATATGCCTGTAATATAAAGTCTTTATTTCCCTTATCGAGCCCCTTTGTAAGTTTGATTTAATTGCTTTGTAATCGGTATGAACCGAATCGTAATTATCATATCCTAACCCTCCCTCAATTGGTGTATAACTGATTAATATCTGCACTCTAGTCATGATGCTATGTTTTAACTTCGAACTTGATGTCTATTCTCTGTTCTGACGATGAGACCTGATATAAAAAAAAAGAAAAAATCCATATCGTCTCAGAAACGATCGTACAGAAAATTGTTGTTTATGGTGAATTCTTGGAACATATATAAATGAATATGTCGTATCTCTCTCCTATATATATATATGAAGAGTTCGAATGCAAAACGCGATAAATGCCATTTTAAATATTACAAAGTCATCACTACAAAAAATGTTGTATTTCAACACACGACCACCTCCTAAAATCACGTCTTACATAATATGATACCGACAGCCTTATGTCTTTACTTTAACTTAAAATAAGCTTTTTATCCAAGTCGAGATTAAATATATTCTTCGATTAATTATTTAACGACTCAATTTAAACAAATTGGATTTATCGCATTTTGCTTTCTAACTCTTCATATATATATATATATATATATATATGAGGAATAAAAGAAACAATGTTTCAGACAAAATGTAAAAATAAAAATGGAATAAAGGATAAGCAAATCAACAACTAGCAAAAATAAACTCAAAAACACATATTGAATAGTTCTACCAAAATATTTCAATTGTTAAAATACAATCATCATCAGTTGGTAGCAGAATTTTAATTAAAAACAGAAAAGTTTTCAAATTTGTACAAAGAACGCAATTTGGAAAAAAATAAAGTTCTGCTGCCAACCGATGATGATTGTATTTTAACAATTGAAATATTTTGGTAGAACTATTAAATATGTGTTTTTGAGTTTATTTTTTGCTAGTTGTTGATTTGCTTATCCTTTATTCCAATTTTAATTTTTACATATATATATATATATATATATATATATATATATATATATAGAAAGAGAGAGAGAGAACAAGGAAATAAAGATATAATGTCTATATTCAAAATAGAACCTACCATGAAAAAATTTGATGATCGATACACGAGATATATCTGTGCGTGGTGAGGAGCCACTACGTCTGTGCGTGGTGAGGATCCACATCGTTCACAAAGTTATCCTGTTAATATGCATGGGCACAGACAGAAAACGGCGGATCCAAAGGAGTGAACAAAAATCTCTTTATTCTTCATGGATAATTGTAGTTCCTGTGTCAAAAACCGGCATGTTGATATCGAAATCCGGCCGCATATTTATGTATTTTCTTAAGAGAAGAAATTGCTATCTTTGTAACATTACAGACAATACTGAACACTTTCATTCTATGCTTTGCCTTATGCCAGTCTATTTAATAATAAAGAATGTTTCAAAACGTGCGTAAAAAAACAGCTTTTAAAATTTTTTATTTCTAAAACTTGATTTAAATCTCATCTTAAACCTATAAGCACTTAAATATATATATATATATATATATATATATAATTTATTTAGATACTGTATATTACATATTTCAGCAATGTACCGTGGTTTCATCCAAAAGGGCAGATTTAGACATCTTTAGTAAATCTCTGTGCCCAGTGGAATCATCGGCAAGCTGAAATGATTGTAGGCATGTCCCGATAGGGAATGGCGTCAACAATGACAGAAAACGGTGTATCTCTGAGGGGGTCCCCGAAAAAATCCGGTGTGGGATAGTGATTAATTAAGACTTAAGAGAGTTCAATGTTAGTTCGTGTATGAAAAGCCTTCATGTTATTCCCTAGCAAGTTTTATTTATTTATTTATTGGATTTGTAATATTATTGTTTTACCTAGTCTGAAAAAATACGAAAGGGGCGGCTATGAAGTTTGCCGTTTGAGTTTGTGAAATCAGGGTGCTTTTTTGTTGTCGTTTTTGGGAATAAATTTATGTATCAGATTAATTGTTCGATATAGTGCTGGCCTAGGGAGGGCCTGTGGACGAGTGGTTATAACACTTGTTTTTGGGCTGGACGACCCGGGTTCAGTCCCACTCACGGCATGCAAATTTTCGGGTCTGAAAACTCCCTCTGTCCACCCAGCAGTAAATGGGTACCTGACTAAAACTCATGGAAGGTTCAAGGCAGCGGAAGGAGAGGGATGGGCTCCGCCTTCCATATGCTGTGCCCTAGACACAGTGATTCTTAACAAATCACCGCCGCTACGGCCATGGGCAGTGTGCAATGTCGGCAACGACACTCGTGCGCGTCCAGGCTATGCGACCTTGTTTCTTGTTGTATAGTGCTGAAAAAGATGATGCAATAATATTTTTATGGACTTAACGTGTTTGTTTATTTTTGTTTATTGCATTGTTGTTTTCGTATTTTCTGGATCTTAATGGGAGGAAAGCCGTATATTAAAAAACGGTGTTTTGTTGATATGTCCCGTTTATAACCAGTAGTGTTGAAAACAAAAATTGGTTATAAACGAAAAAATGGATGCTATCTGTTATTTCCATTTGAGGGATATAAGTTTAGTCTCTGGGTGTGTGTGTGTGGGGGGGGGGGTTAACTTCTATTTTATTGATGGTGTATTAATAATATTAATATTTCAGAAAATTTATTAAATTCTTTATCTTATTATTTTATTTTATTCCACTTATCAATTTTTATTTTATTTTAGCACAAAGACAATCATTAGAAAGATTGAAAAGATTAAAAAGGATATGACCAGATAGAAGAGTTCTGTTATTTTTAATAATGTTTGCATAAATGAAAAAATACTGCCCAAATACACACACAATATATATATATATATATATATATATATATATACACACACATATATTCAGAAAAAAATATTCTTAATAATTAAACAGTTATTCCCACAATATTTAATAATGTAGGGAGTTACACTCAACCTATTACTCTATTTAAAAACAAAGGAGCTTTAATAGTTAATTTTATTGTTTCAGAACAAAAATTAATTCCTAACCAAGAACAAATTTCAAAACAGGCAATTTATAGTTTAACCATTAATTTCTGAAACAAGCATAAGTGAATAGAATTGTAATAATATGATGGTTTGGTATTTGTTCTTGGTTAGAAATTAGTTTTTTCTGAAACAACAAACATATATATACGTAAATTATATATATATATATATATAAGTGTGTGTGCGAACATCATATAACTATAGTTATATAGAAGACCATTCCATATAATTTCAGTACTAAAATGAATATCATATAATCATAATTATTCAGAAAATCATTCCATATAATTGCAGTACTAAAATGAATATCATATAATCATAATTATTCAGAAAACCCTTCCATATATTTTCAGTACTAAAATGAATATCATATAATCATAATTATTCAGAAAATCATTCCATATATTTTCAGTACTAAATTGAATATCATATAATCATAATTATTCAGAAAATCATTCCATATATTTTCAGTACTAAAATGAATATCATATAATCATAATTATTCAGAAAATCATTCCATATATTTTCAGTACTAAAATGAATATCATATAATCATAATTATTCAGAAAAAGCATTCCATATAATTTCAGTACTAAAATGAATATCATATAATCATAATTATTCAGAAAATCATTCCATACATTTTCAGTACTAAAATGAATATCATATGATCATAATTATTCAGAAAACCATTCCATATATTTTCAGTACTAAAATGTATAATATATAATCATAATTATTCAGAAAACCATTCCATATATTTTCAGTACTAAAATGAATATCATATGATCATAATTATTCAGAAAACCATTCCATATATTTTCAGTACTAAAATGAATATCATATAATCATAATTATTCAGAAAAGCATTCCATATAATTTCAATACTAAAATGAATATCATATAATCATAATTATTCAGAAAATCATTCCATATAATTTCAGTACTAAAATGAATATCATATAATCATAATTATTCAGAAAACCATTCCATATATTTTCAGTACTAAAATGAATATTATATGATCATAATTATTCAGAAAAGCATTCCATATAATTTCAGTACTTAAATGAATATCATATGATCATAATTATTCAGAAAACCATTCCATATAATTTCAGTACTAAAATGAATATCATATAATCATAATTATTCAGAAAAAGCATTCCATATAATTTCAGTACTAAAATGAATATCATATAATCATAATTATTCAGAAAATCATTCCATACATTTTTAGTACTAAAATGAATATCATATAATCATTATTATTCAGAAGACCATTCCATATATTTTCAGAATTTAAATAAATATCATATGATCATAATTATTCAGAAAAGCATTCCATATAATTTCAGTACTTCAATGAATATCATATGATCATAATTATTCAGAAAACCATTCCATATAATTTCAGTACTAGAATGAATATCATATAATCATAATTATTCAGAATACCATTCCATATAATTTCAGTACTAAAATGAATATCATATAATCATAATTATTCAGAAAAGCATTCCATACATTTTCAGTACTAAAATGAATATCATATGATCATAATTATTCAGAAAACCATTCCATATATTTTCAGTACTAAAATGAATATCATATAATCATAATTATTCAGAAAAGCATTCCATATAATTTCAATACTAAAATGAATATCATATAATCATAATTATTCAGAAAAGCATTCCATACACTTTCAGTACTAAAATGAATATCATATAATAATGATTATGCAGAAGACCATTCCATATATTTTTAGTACTAAAATGAATATTATATAATCATAATTATTCAGAAAATCATTCCATATATTTTCAGTACTAAAATGAATATCATATAATCATAATTATTCAGAAAAGCCTTCTATATATTTTCAGTACTAAAATGAATATTATATAATCATAATTATTCAGAAAACAATTCCATATATTTTCAGTACTAAAATGAATATCATATAATCATGATTATTCAGAAAACCATTCCATATATTTTCAGTACTAAAATGAATATTATATAATCATAATTATTCAGAAGACCATTCCATATAATTTCAGTACTAAAATGAATATCATAATTATAGTTATTCAGAAAACCATTCTATATAATTTTTTTCTGAAACAACATTGTATATAAATATATATATATATATATATATATATATATATATATATAGCACAAGATAGAGTGAAGAGGTTAGATTCACTCCTCTGAGAAGATTTTCTTTGAAAACTCATGAGTTAAGGACTTTAAAGTACTCTGCTTGAACGTTGAATTGTAATAAAATTTTGTTCTGCACCTTATTTTATTTTTTCACTTTATGTAATGCTATTGATGCTCTATCCAGTCTATTGAGCTTTATTTTTATCCTGATGTTCACTAATTAAAGATATTAGTTACCTCTTATATCTTTTGCTGTATTAACCTTATATATATATATATATATATATATATATATATATATATATGAAAACCCAAAACCATTCCATATTTCATCCAAACACTTTAAGAGACAATTGTTTCTGCCCATTTCGAAAACATATTTTTATGATATACAAAATATCACAAATATTCATGAAGAGACTTCATCAGTGTATAATTTTCCACAGTCAGGCTGAAAAATAAATATGTATTCGATGTTCATTTAATTTATACATATTTAATTTCTACATCTCTATTGTTTTCGTTTTTCACTCAAATCAAATACTGATGAAGGTGCTTCGTGAATATTTGTGATTCGTTGAATACCATAAAAATATGTTTTCGAAATGGGCAGAAACAATTTACTGTTAACAAAGTGTGGAATGGTTTTCTGAATAACTATGATTATGACGTTAAATTAAGAGCTCGAGTCGTATTGTACACCGTTGAGCTACTACATTAACTGTTGTGTGAACTTCACAGCTTGAGTAGGTGTTCGTACCAGTCAAAGATACGTCCTCGACAATCAGTCCAACAGTGACTTTGTTGCTGTCGGTCTGAGGTATCGTTCCGTTCAGTTCTAGGAGGTTCATCTTCTCAGGCGTTATCTTCTCTCTGAGAAGGACTTAGTTTATTGCTAATCGTCTGAGGTGCACCTACCGGGAAATGCTGACAGGGCTGTTCGGGCATTTTTGGAAGACAAAAGTGTACTGGTTTTTCAAAACCCCACCTAACCTCTTGAAGAGGAGTTAAATAATATATATATAGCTAATATATATATATATATATATATTAGCCCCTTTAATAAATTAAAGTTGAACTCTGTTCGGGAAGTTAAAAATAGACCTGTCTATATGCAAAGTTCCGAATACGTTCGTTGAACACTCTCCACTGTTTACTGTCTGTGACCCGCTTTTTTAACGCATAAATATAACTTAATTTTCCTTCTTTACGTGATAATTTCTCGTGGCCATGGGGTTAGAGCGCTAGCTTGCAGAGTCAAGGCTGATTCTGTACTGGGTTCGTGCCCGACGACCGTTTGAAATTGTCACTTCCTACATTGATGATAGCAAAAAGCTTGAAACGCTGACGTATGTAGGTTAAAATAATATATATATATACATATATATATATATATATATATATAGAGAGAGAGAGAGAGAGAGAGATAGATAGATATCAGTGCCTGTGCCATGGCTCAGTAATAGGAGCTGCTGACTATCAACTAGATGGTTGAAGGTTCAATCCCTGGCTTGGGTGGGTGCTAGTCTAGCCAACGAAACAGTCTGTCTGTGGATGACTATGTATGCCCCCCCCCCCCTCCCTACTCGGGTTGAGCTGCGTCATTAAACGATATTGTTATCTGCTTCTTAGCGTAATGCAAAGCTCTTTGTAAATAAACAAATAGAACACTGTAAAAGTGACGGTCAATGTTTATATAAAAACATTGACAATATCATTTATGAGCACCTATCCCATGGCTCAGTTATGATAGTTGCCGACTATCAACTAGACAGAGGTTCGATCCCTGGCGTGAGATTGATGATAGTCTAGCTGTACTGAAGAGTTGTGATACAACGAAACATTCTGTCTGTGGATGACATATATATATATATATATATATATATATATATATGTATATATATATATATGTATATATGTATGTATTACAGCTCACAAGTTCAAACACATGAGCTCTAATACACATGCTTGTTTTATTGTCTCAACTTTCTATATACATAATTATATATATACTTTCTATATACATAATTAGCTGTACCGACTAGTGTTGGGATGATTAATCGGAATCGGGAAGTGAACTTTTGAAATCTTAACTTTTTCTGGGTATCGGAATCGAAATCGGAAAAACTTTAGTCTAATTTCCCATTTCAAAAGCGATTCTTTCATATTGTTGGCACAAGTGAAAAATATAGATGAAAATCTCACAATGAGTTTATCAAAATCTTGGATAAGATACAGAAAGGGAAAACATTAAGAAATTTATGAAACTAAAAAGCAAATTATATCTACATTTAAAAGTAGAATCAGGATCGGAATCAGTAATTGTATTGGAATCGGGAATATAGAAGAGAATCAGTAATTGTATCGGAATCGGGAATATAGAAGAGAATCAGTAATTGTATCGGAATCAAGAAAAATATTGGAATTGTTCCATTACTAGTACCGACCCAGTGTTGCTCAGGATCCATTATGTTCAAAGTTCTTTTGTAAATATTTCTTTATTCTATAAATACGTCTTTTTCTTATGTTCAGCATCTCAGCTAAAAGTGAACTTGGTTTTGATTTAATAAGTAAATAAAAAAACAAGAAAATAGAGTGAATTGAACTTTTGTTTTTGTTTATAAAGCAAAGACTGAGAAAACAATTTTAAGTAAACCTTGAATGAAAAATAAAAAAAACTAATAAACGCTTACTCTTACTAAAAGAATAAAAATTATTCCTCTTAGCTGATTTTTCTTTTAAGGTGATTATTTAAGAATATCTACATATTACTGGACAGCCAGACAGTATTTTTAAAAATAAATTGTAGCAAAGTATGTTAACCTATTGCAGATAATAAGGTACAACAATAACAAATTAAAATTGGCTAGTCAGAATCAAAGTTTGATTTCTCAGCTTAAATGCTATTGAGGTTCAACTTTTAAAATCTTTCCAACATTATATTATATATAAGATAATTTTATAGATTAAATGATAATAAATCCAACACAAAGTTAATACAATACAATATCAACTTGGTATTAGTATTTAATTCAATCGTGCTCAATATAATTTCCGTAGAGCTATAAAAGTTTTTAAAAATGGAAGTTGAATGGCTACATAAATACAGCCGATTGCATGTGTGTGACTATTATACTTTATTTTTTGTAAAACATATATATATATATATAGACATATGCATACATAGACATATATATATATAGACATATGCATACATAGACATATATATATATATAGACATATGCATACACAGACATATATATAGACATATGCATACATAGACATATATATATATATAGACATATGCATACACAGACATATATATAGACATATGCATACACAGATATATATATATATATATAGACATATGCATACACAGACATATATATATATATATAGACATATGCATACACAGACATATATATATATATATATATATATATAGACATATGCATACACAGACATATATATATATATAGACATATGCATACACAGACATATATATATAGAGAGACATATGCATACACAGACATATATATATATATATAGACATATGCATACAGACATATATATAGACATATGCATACACAGACATATATATATAGACATATGCATACACAGACATATATATAGACATATGCATACATAGACATATATATATAGACATATGCATACACAGACATATATATATAGACATATGCATACACAGACATATATATATATACACATATATATAGACATATGCATACAGACATATATATACATACATATATATATATAGACATATGCATACATAGACATATATATACACATACATATAGACATATACATACATAGACATATAGACATATACATACATAGACATATATACATGCATATATTATATATTTTCATTTATAAACTATAAATTTATGCGTCTGTCAGAGGTACTCAGGTTTCGTCTATTGAAAATAATTATATATACATATGCATACACACATATACATGCATATAAATACATATATACATATACATACGCCGGTTTATTGGTTGTCCGTCCTGTGCAGTTCTAGAAGGTGCAACATCCCAGACTTTGCCTTTTCATCTTTTGAGAAAGGGTTAGTTTATTGCTAATCGCCTGAGGTGCCCGTACCGGGGAATGCCGACGGGGCTGCCCAGGCAATTTTTAAATGACCAGAGCGCTCAAATTCTCGGGCGCTGGTTTTTCAAATCCCACTTTCCCGACCTTGTGTCGCATCTTACCTTATGGGAGGAAGATAAATAGAGACATATACATAGATATACACACAAATATTTTCATTTATAAACTGTACATTTATGCATCTGTTAGAAATAATTTTGGTTTAAAATGACCGTGAAAGGAGACTCTTCAGCCTCACTTAGATGTCTGATTTGGAAAAATCTACTCGAACCGGAAGTTTTGATATTTAGATTTTTACTTCGGCCAGTGCAGACGATATTGAGTCGTTTGTGGAAATATTGACCAATTGATAATCTTCAAACTGCCATCATCTCAGGGTTATGGAAGTAAAAACAATCAGGATACTCGGGTTATTATCAGTGTTGGTGTTTTTAAAAGTTTGAAAAGAAACCTGGGTACCTCTAACGAATGCATAAATCTATAGTTTATAAATAAAAAATACATATTCTACTCTTGCGGTTTTTTTTACGATTGAGTACGTTGATTTTCTTTTGCTGTATATATTAGGGATGTCAGTAGCAAATAGCAAAAAAGATGCGATGAAGATGAAATTTCCAACCTTGGAAACCACACATCCCCCCTTTCTGTGTGTGCATGTGGCAAAGGCAGCACAAAAAACAACTTTTTTCTAAACAACTCCAATCAGTTTCAACTAAGAAAATCAAAATGAAGAGAAAGACACCGAGTGAAAATGTGGAAGGAAGAATACAGCTACTCATTGTTTGATGAACAAAAGTCATCTAACTCTCCTACCCTCTTCATGAATTGTTTGAAGTCTTACCCTTCACGGCAAAATTTCATTACGTTTTCAGTTTTAAGAGAGAACTGTCATCAGAAGGGAAAAGGAAGGTAAGGTAAGACAAGATCGAGAGAGGAAGAGAAAGAGAGAAAAACAGGGAAAGAGAAAGAAAGATAAAGCAAGAAAGAGGAAGAGAAAAAAATAAAATCCAGTCAAATAGCGACAAAAACAAAATAAGGAAGTAAGGCTCTAGTGATTTAGCAAAAATCAGCCTTTTCTTAATTTTAGAAAAAAAATGGATTTTGACAAAAAAACGGAGAACTCATATCCATGTGGATGAGGCTCTAACAATTAAAGTGGAAATCTGCTTTTTCTGGATTTAAAAAAAAAAGTGAAGTCATATCTCATATATTATATATATATATATATATATATATATATGTGGAAATTTAGTTTATGAAATAGTGGATAAGCAAGAACATGCTAGTAAAAATAATGGCACAAACACATTATTAAAGCTGAACAAAGATATTTTGGTCATATTTTTTTTTCATTTTCCCAAATGAATATGGTCGGACGATTCAACCAAAATATCTTGGTCCAGCTTTAATGATGTGTTAGTTTCCGTATTTCTATTAGCATGTTGACTTTCTTATCCACTATTCCATAAACTAAATTTCCCTTCTGTCTGAAATTTTTCATATTTACTCCCTCACACACACACATTATATATATATATATATATATATATATATATACATATATAGCAATAGATAAAGTGAAAGAATAAAATAAGGTGCGAATCAAATTTTATTACAGTTCAATGTTCAGGCAAATTACTTTAAAGTCCTTAACTCATGAGTTTTCAAAATATGTTTTGGGCCGATATATTTGATGTTTTATATACATTTATGTATTTTTATATATATTTTTTATATATATTTCCAAAGTTTAATTTTTATTACCTGCAGTAATGTCATTGCGGTAATGGTCCTCTGAGGAAAAGATTTTCTTTGAAAACTCATGAGTTAAGGACTTTAAAGTAATTTGCCTGAACATTGAACTGTAATAAAATTTGATTTGCACCTTATTCTATTCTTTCACTTTATCTATTGCTATTAATGCTCTATCCAGTATATTGAGCTTCATTTTTATCCGGATGTTGACTAATTAAAGATATTAGTTGCCTCTTATATCTTTTGTTGTATTAACCTTATATATATATATATATATATATATATATATACACACGCACACAAAGACTGATAACAGGTAATTGTTGGCACTAAAACATTTCAATTTATAAAAATGTGCAGAGAAAATAATGACGAGTACATTTTGTTTTCATAAAATTAAAAAGAAAATTGAAGATAAAAAATTCAAAAACAAAACAAATTCTTCTTGCCAAAAACAAAAACAAAAATGCCACATCAACATTTCTCGGTTCGTATGTGGCACATTTTCACTGTCTGTGCTGGTTGATGAAGTGAGAGGTAAAACTGTAGACATCATGGTAGATATCGCCGCACAAGTTACACTGCCACGGGTTGTCGGGGTCATGAAGTCCCATGTGCATCACATACAAGGCGTTGTCGAAGTACAAAATGTTACAGTGGGGGCACGTGAAACTGCGGCTTGTGCCAACAGCCGTCTCGGTAATGTTTGAGCTTGACACGGCCGTCGCCGAATGCGAACTGGTTTCTGCAATTGCACTCGTGACAGTCGCGTCTTTGCTGAGGCTGAAGGCACCTGTGACTGGCGGTGAATGTATGGACTCATGTGAGTGTGGTGGGCTGTGCCCCACCGTGAGATCAACATTCGAGAATAGGCCCGTCGGCCGAGGCTGAAAGAAACGCGAACTGTTTTTGTTAAGTCCTGGGCCTGATACATTGACTTCCATCATCATTGTGTTTTGTTGAACAGAAGTGAGTAATGATTTATTTATAGGCAATTCCCTGACGACATCATTCATCAATACTGTTGGCTTTGCAAGAACAAAATTTGAAATGTTGAGCGTGCTGGCATTATGAAAAGCGTCTTGTTCAGCCGAGCCCCCATCAATGATATAACAATCCTCTTCGTTCGAGTTGCTCTCCGTTTTCACAGAGAGAATGTTCTTAGAGTCAATGATTTCGTTACTATAAACTGATGCCATCGGAGAATCTTGTTCACTCATGGGGTACGGATTGTTCGAGACAAATTGAATAGAAGAATTATCGCCCGGCGATTGACTTGGGAGGGGCAAGTTAAATCCAGTTTGGAAAACCTTGTGTTTGAAATGCATATGCTTCTTGAGATCGTATTTCCGCTTAGCGGCATAATCGCAGAGCTCACAAATGAATGGCCTTGCGTCAGAATGCACGACGCAGTGGCTGACAATTTTGCTGCGAAATGGCGATGAGAATGAGCAGTGGTCACAGTGGAAAAGTCGTCGCTTGTCGTCGTCTCCGCTGTTATTGTTACCCCCGTTGCTACCAGGGTTTAAGTCGTGATTGTTTCCTGGTTCGAGGTTAGCGTCTTCACTGGTGTTCGAGACATTGCTGAGGAATGTTTGTGTATCGGCATGCACTTTGTTATGGTGCACCATTTCATTGTGCAATTTTGACGTGAATGGACAATGTTCGCACTGGTAATTTGTTTCATGTTCAATGTTTTCTATGGATGCCGTGGAGTCTTCCATGGTCGAGACTTGGGGGTTAGCTTAAACCAGGATGCAACATTCAACACACACAGCTTTGCAACCTGAATGGGAATAAAAAGAAAGAAAAAAAAATCAATTATTAAATTCATAAAAATCCAGAAATGAAGGGTGAAAATAACTAAATTCCATCAGTAACAGTTCTTTAATTATCTAAATCAGGGGAGGGCAACCTCCGGCCCGCGGGCCACATCCGGCCCGCCACCCTGCTATGCTTTATTATTGTAATCTGGCCCGCGGACCTCCCAGTAAAACTCATATCATTTTGTGATATAGACGTAAAAGTAGGTTTCAATTAAGATTTACGGTGGGATAAAAATGTATAAATATCAGCGAGCGATGATGGATGTATATTTCATTTTCCTGTAACTATTAATTTCAAATCCTTGGCCTGAGATAAAAATAGAAAAAGAGAAAGAAAGAGGCAAAGAGGAAATGGCATGAAACAGAGAACTTATGTGAGGTGTGTCAAAACGAATGCTGGATAAACTTGCTACTTCCCCCGTCATTATTTTTTATGATTCCAAAATGGCTCTTCGTCGGCGCCTTTTATAACAAGTCGACTGAGCAAAAATATCAGATTTGTAGAGTGTTCAATGCAATTTTTCTACAATTTATTCATGTAAACAAAATATAGTAATTCTGAGATTTCATTTTTCACTCCGGCCCGCGATCTCCTTCCAAAAGTCTCATCTGGCCTTCACTCTGAAAAGGTTGCCCGCCCCTGATCTAAATGAATAAATGTGAAAGTTTTTTTTAAAAATTTATTACTTATATATTACTATCAAAACGGCTCACTTACACATAATATTTTCAAATACTGTATATATAGTACAGACGAAAGACCTAAAAGACAGCTATTTAAATACCTAAGATTGACATTTACAACTGATTGTTAATCAACGCTCTTAACCATTAGACCGTGAATCTATTCTGGAATGAGAACAATCTATCGCCGGATATTAAATAAAGTGTTCAGTTCAAAATTCTGTCCAGATTTCCAAGTTGAAAAGATGCACCTAGAAAAGTCCGAAACGTTATAACATAATAAATGAGAATAGTAGTCCGAATAATACAAATAAGCTAAATAAATAAAAAAAAATTCATTTGTCACTCCTATATTACCATCAAAACGGATTATTGTTATTTAAATCAATAATATAACATAATATTTTGAAATACTGTATATATTGTACAGAGCAAAGTCCCAAACACAGCTATTTGTATGCATAATTTGCATAACTATTTTTTAAACAGTTCATAATAAATTAGTGTTTGGAGTTACTTATTTGTAATTTTGTTGTCCTATTTTTTCTATATATATATGCGAGAGCTTTGTCGATATTAACAGTAAATAATTAAAGTGATTTAATAAAAAAAAGGGATGAATTACTAAAACCTTTCTTTAAATATTTGTTGAATAATTTGAATCAAACGAACATTGCTGGCTAGAAAGAAAGATATATTGACGAGACATAAGCAAGAAAAGTTCATATGAAGGGGAGAAGTGGACTGCTTGCTTGCTCTCTCTATCCTCCCCCCTCCATTAGAGACACCACATTTAAAAAAAAAATTCAATGATTGTTTTGTTTCACATTTGTGTTTAAATATTCTTTTCCTGCCTTTAGGTGGACTGACTTGATTTTCAATAAGTCGCCATCTGTTTTTAAATTGTAAGTTTTTAAAAAAAGAGCCCCCCCCCCACACACACCATCGTTCAAGCAAACTTATTTCTTCTTTCTTTTCATTTCTTTACAGTGTTATTTAAAAGATAAATAAATTTGTATAAAAATTAAGAAAATGTTAATATTTATCTGTTTATATGAGTAAATGTGAAATTATATCATCCAAATTGTTTAAAATTAAAAGTCAATGGATTCCAAAATGTCGGCTTGAAAATAGGTCCACGTTATGTCCGATGTTTGAGGAGGAGGGGTTGGGGTGTTTCTCTAATAGTCTTCTTCGATGTGAGTTTTGCATGTTTTTCGTTGCTGTTTTTCATCTTCTTTTTTGCTTTGAACCAGTATGCTTGTTTTAATAATTAAATGATGAGCAGCGTGTGACAACTAAAGACTATTTTTGTTTACATGTTGCGAAACAATCGTAAGACGATAAAAATATACACATTTGCAAAAAATAAAAAAAATTATGACGTTTTATTATGGTCATTGGAATTCAACCAATATATATATATATATATATATATATATATTTAGATTTTTCACATAGAAAATAGATTATTCAGTGAAGACCGGGATTAGGCCAATAAAAATAAGCTCGATGATACTCGATTACTGGGGACAGAGCATTTATATGTGATTTTTTGAATGCTTACCAAAGCATTCCGTTCAGGAGATCATTCATCACCACAAAAGATTTTTTCTTTCAAAGTTTATTTATTTATCATATATATCCAAATTTTTTTTCCTACACATGTTTCACTACCAAGCAGGTCCTTGCTTGGCAGACCATCAGGGGAATTAAGTACCTGGAGTGAGAGTTTCAACAACTGACAATACACAATGTGGTGTTGCCTTAATTGAGGTCACTTAAGAAGAGGACAGAAGAAAAAAATAAAAATAAAAAATGTCTTAAAAAAGTAGCTTGTAAGATTTTCGCAGTATTGTTGCTACTAAGCAAAACAGCAAAGAATTAGTCCCAAATGCATTCAAAAGAACCAGGATCAATGTGCGAGAATACACCTTCCCGTCGGGCGGCACAACGATGAAAAAGTTAGGTATGTTTATGTACTTCTTTATTATTCATTTTTTAACACAGCTGCTAGGCATAAGGGGTTGTAATGTGGGCTATATTTACTATATTTATATGCAAAGGGGGTAAAAAGGGGATAGAAGCCCTTCGGGAAAATTCTGATAATTTCGATTTTTGTGAAATTTTGACAATAGGTATAAGAAATCAATTAATAAATATTCCCTAAATTTCAGTTTCTTTGGAGTATTTTAAAGGGATTTTTAGGGAGCATTATATGGGCACAAACTACCATTTAAAAATTCAAATATTTCAGATTTGTATTGGATTTGATCCAAAGTCATTCAATTTCTTCTTAAGACCCCCTTAAATTTTAGATATTTTCTAGAATCAAAATTATGCAATGGATTTTGATCAAAATTGGGATAAAGATTCTAGACATAAGGTTCAGTATCATTTTATCTTGATTTTAGTCTCCGAAAGGGGACATAAAAGTGGTGCAAAACTATTCATTTTCGGAAATTAATTTTCTAGTGTATAATATATAATAAAAAGAAAAGTACGTTGACTTTAAAGTAGGTTTGACTTTTTGAACTCGTTACTGAAAACAAAAACACAAACACTTTTATCATTGATGGAATCATTGGTAGACTGATGATCTATGAGTTTCTTCCAGACATTGTCAGAGGAGACACGACGTGTCTAAACACACCCATCTAGCTGTATCTTACATTCCCTCACTAATCGCTAACGTTCTAACTGCAACTGAAATTTAACTCTAAATCCTTCTACGTCAAACGAGTAAGCTAATTATTCCGCACAGGTAGTTTTAGAGATGATAACCGCTTAGTGTGCAAGAAGTGTAAAACAATGGAGATGGATGAGAACTCAGATGTGGAGGAAGTATATTTGGATGGCGGCTAATGAGGTTGTCCAGCAGTTTTGTTAGGTCCTGCTGATGATTGTAGAGGAACAAGGAAGAATGACACTGGTTGCTAAGGACACAAATGGGTTAGTTCCCTTTGGGCAGAGAGACCCAGACTACTGAAGGAAAGAGAATGGAGTTCACCATGCTGGGACAGAATTCCACGTGGTTGAATATGAAGAAACTGTCTTAGATTCGAAACCTACCATGTATAGTAGAGCCAACTATGAGTGGTGAGTAACAAGCCCTTTTATTGTATGTTCTTTTATGTTGTGTTGCAAGTCCACTTTACATTTGTCAATATGTAAATAAAATGTGTATCTTGTATTTGGTCGTATTTTTCCCTTATTCTGTGTGCCTCATAGCATTGAGTTTAGTATATATGTTTTCCCTTGCAGGGTGGTGAAGGTAAAGAAAATAAATACTGAGATGATTATATATAAAAAATGTACAGTGACAATAAAGCTTATTCTACAGATGTTGCATATGATTCCCATGCGTAAACCGCGTCTAAGTCACCGTCTTGAATTTCAATGTTATGGTTGGTGTTGGAATGAATTGATGATTATGAACAAGGCAGAATATTGAACATATTACTTTAATAATCACATTCTTGGTGATACCATTGGAGCACAGGGAGGAGCTGGTGCTGCTGCAATAGCAAGAGTTAGGAGTTGATGCAGTTAGTTCAGGAAACGACTGCTATTACTAACCAGCAGAGCATTACTGCTATCGACCAAGAGAAGAGTCTATAAGGTATGTGCGTGTAGTGTGATGATGTATAGAAGTGAAACCTGGCCAGTGAGGGATGGAGATAAATCATATGAGAATGATACGCTGGATGTGTAATGTGAAACAGGATTAGATCTTATGGCCACAGAAAGTTAAATCTGGACAGTATCAGGAGATGTCTGCAAAACAGGAGACTTTGTGACTATTCTCATTGAAAAATTGGATAAGAAGAGTGCTTGGTTTAGTAGATGTAGAACAGTTGAGGTAGCAAGATCAGTGTGCAGAGGAAGACCAAGAAAAACATAGTAGGAAAGATTTGAGAGAAAAAGGAATAAATAAAGACCTGGCCAGAGATAAATTAGATTGGAAGTCAATTTCTAAAACCCGTCCAACACATGCCAGTATGTAAAACAGATGCTAAACCGATGATGATGATTCCTAAAAAAGAATTCTGCTATCATTGATAGGATCATTGGTAGACGAGTAATAAAATAAAACAGAAATAATGACCCATGAAACTAACAATAAACACAATCTAACATATAAAATTATCTTGTCGGATTTACAAAGTCAGACCCAAATAGAATTAAGTTGGCAAATCAAACTTTCCTGATGACTATCCAATTTTTATTTGTTATTGTTGTACCATGTTATTGGCAATGTAATAACATACTTAGCAACAATTTATTTAAAAGATTACTTACTCTGACCCAGATGACTGCTAATATTGAACATAAACAATCACCTAAAAGTAAAAACCAGTAAGGGGAGAAAACTCATATTTTAGATTGAAGAATATAATGGGAGCTGTCTGTCTTAAGTTTAAAAATATGCAAACGAATAAAAATTAAAATTACTTCACTGCATCCCGGGGAACGCCAGGTAGATACAACTAGTAAAAAAATAATTATGATGAGAGTGAATTGGAAGAAAAAGAAGATAGTAAAGTTCGTCGATTACTTCAGAGAAGAGAAAAATATATATGAAACATGCAGTTCATTTAAAATTGCATGATTGTTGATTTTCAAAATATTTCACTTTTATGCAGGCAATATGTTTCGGAACTTTTGAAATGAGGATTGATAATTTCGATTATTGAGATTACTGTTCTTATCTTGGATGTTATTCTCACGTTTTGAACTTCTTCAGGTAAGTCTTGTCGAACTTGGAATATATAATATATATATATTAAATTCCCGAAACAGTTTTTCATGGTAAACAACTGATGATCCCTTAAAATAGTGTTAGAAACTAACTAATATAATAACTGTAAAAAGTAAATTGACTTACATGAGTGATTTTCCACTGGAAGACTTGAGACTATAAGTTTTTTTTATTTTTTTTATATAGTTTTAATGGTTGAGAAACTTCCGAGACTATATATAGTGTATTTAGGCAGCATTTTTTCATTAATTCAACCACCCTATCCCGTCGCCTCACCATGCACCTTGTCAATTCCAGCTCAATCCACAAACACCTACAAATGCGCAATTGCCCTCAATCAGAATTAAGACAAATTTTAGTAAGTAACACCAAAATAATACATTCTGAGACAAACTTTAAAAAATTAAAAATACTTGAGGTCTTATAAGCACAACAACCTAAAATTAATAATATAGCATATGAGACCAGCAAAACCATTTTAAAATGCCTATCATAGTTTAGCGACACCACCAGTGTCGCTCAATTCAAATTATAAAAATAGGGACATTCTATTAAATTAATTATTACCTATCTCCCCTTTTTTCCTTCTCCATAATTATTCCAACAAACTAAAATAAATCAGCTATTACTTTAAAAATAAAAAATACATAAATGAATTAAAGATTCAATTCATCCGTCTCATTTCAACAATGTAGACGTTCGTTTTTGCGTTCACGGCTTGCCGTAGTATTTTAAAAACTTTCATTCTTTCACCCGCTTTTAGTCATTTTTTACCATTTTATACCATCAAACACCTGAAGATGATTCCAGAAGGAGTCGAAAACGTTCGTGTAACATACGGTTCATTTATTAATTCATTCGATGTCAACATAAAAAATCATTTGACGAATTGAAAAAATAAAAAAAGGACTAACAAACCAGAAGAGTTCTGTTGTTTTTAACAACACTTGTATTAATATATATATATATATATATATATATATATACTTTATAATTGCATTATAATGACCATAGGAAAAATCAATCCAAAACCATCATTTTCATTTGTTGTTTCAATCTCTTTATTTACATAATTTGGTGAATATCTGTATTTCTTCTTCATCTCACTAACAAAATTCATCTATTTTTTAAAATTTTATTTATTTTTTAAATTTAGTACTTTTTCTTAATCTTACGCACATTTCACAGCAAAGTCAAGAGAAATATACCGACTTTATTTTAACATTGCTGATCATCAGAGCAGTAGTTCTTTAAATAGTAATAGGAAAACATTATTCCAAAAGATGGGATGAAGGAAAATGAAAAAAATTGGAACATGTTTTCCTATTACTATTAAAAGAACCACTGCACTGTTAAACTAAAGTCTGTATATTTCTCTTGACTTTGCTGTGAAACGTGCATAAGATTTAGAAAAAGTATTACATTTGGAAAAAAAAAATTTTTTGTTTGTGAGGTGAAGAAATACAGGCATTCACTGAATTATGAAAATAAAGAGATTGAAAGAACAAATGAAAATTATGGTTTTGGATTGGTTTTTCCTATGATGATCGGAATGCAACTATAAAGCATATATGCTCTGAAGTTTGTAATACAACCTCATTGAGCTTGCAATTTGAAACATTTTCAGATATCATAGAGTATATACATAAATATATATTGTATATGAACTCACAAATATATGTGTGTGTGTGTAAAATAGTAAGATTACACATCTAAAACAAGAATAAGTTTAAGGCTTCCAAAATTCATACTAAAATTGTTCACATGGACCCGTGGCGCAATGGATAAACTGCTAAGTAATAATCCTTGTAAGTGAACGTCTTCTAGCGGTTGAAGGTTCAATACAGGCGATACTAAGAATATAATTACAAATTACTTAAGACTCATACCCAGTCATGGCTGATGGAATGAGGACAATCTATTCCCGGGGATTAAATAAAGGGTTCAGTTCAACATTCTGTACAGATTCCCGAATTCGACAAGATGCACCTGGAGATGGTCGGAGGTTACATAGGCCAGAATGTGAGAATGGTAAAAATCTATTATAGTGGCCGTGCCGTGCGCAAAACATTCCATTCATGAAAATTTCTATCGGGGTCGTGTTGCGCATACGCAGAATTCAAATGGGGACAAAACATCCCATTCAAAAACAAACATTTTCCGTTTTTATTTGTTTCTTTCCCCCTAAATACCCACTTTTTGGTTTAGTTTTAACACGGGTGTTTTCATTTTCAGCGAGTTGCGACGGGTGTAGTTTTAAATGTTTATTAATTTATTAATTTTGCTGAGAGTATTATTTAGTTGTGACAGAACTACGCACAATAATACGTAGTTGAAGTAACATAAATATTAAACTATCATTGCTATAAATAAAGTACGTTATTTATGGATGTCAAGCGCGAATGCAGACCCCACAATATTTTTATAAATAAAATAATCAACCTCTCCCCATGTTAAGAATGGGTTTCTAAATAACGTTATTTTTAGCCCGGTCCGTAAACTACATAAGTACCATAAAATTTAACAATACCAATTATAAATATATATCACAGAATATTAATTTAACACATGTGTTTTCATTTTCAGCGAGTTGCGACGGGTTTGTTTGTATTTTTTGAATGGGATGTTTTGTCCCCATTTGAATTCTGCGACCCCGATAGAAATTTTCATGAATGGAATGTTTTGCGCATGGCACGGCCACTATAATAGATTTTTACCATGAGAATAACATCCAAGATGAGAACAATAGTCGGAAGCATAAGAAATCTCTTACAAAATGTTCGCTGATGCTACTAACCTTCATGAGAACAAAATTGACTTATTTTAACTCATTCTGAATTGTTCTTCATAGCTTTCATTCTTACGTACAATCTACTCCCATCGATTAAATAAACGGTTCGGTTCAACATTCCGTACAGATTCCTGAATATGGTATAAAGATTCGAGAGTTCGACAAGACACACCTGGAGATCAGAGGTTACATCGGACAAAATGTTGTGAGAACAGTAGTCTGAATAACCCAAACAATCAAAATGGAGATAATAATGATATTGACTGATCAGAGTACCAGAAATTATCTTGAAAAATTGGATAATGAAATAGTAAGGTGGACTCAACATTTGAAGGATCAAGAACATCCAGACTTCTGTTCTCTTAGTATTGAAATTAGAATACTGGATATTGAGGGGATTTGCGATTGACCAGTCAAGGTTGGTACATAAGAAGAAAGAGGAAGTTCACTGCCAACAAATATTTGTCGAGCCATCCTCTTCAGTAATCAAATTTTTGTCGATTCTATTCATCGTTTTCAATCCTCTCATAGTATTGTTCTTCATCTGACTGACAATCTCATTAACCATTATCCTCAAGTGGCTTTTGTTCTTTGTAAGTAGTTACTCATTAGTATAAGTAAGGCTCTCTTTTCATTAGCTACTACACCAAGGTGTAAGGAAGGGCATTACTCCGCTCCCATAATTGCTCCACTTACCCTTGATCTTCATCTTATAATGCTGAGTATTGTTTAGGGGAGCATTCAAGTATCTTTGGTATGACTCGACCAAAGATATAACCCTAGTCCCACGGCCCATTAGCAAAGACTCTAACCATTATGGATCAGTAAAGTATTAAAAAAAAAAAAAAGGAGGAAAAAAAAAGAAAACAGATGACGACAAAGTCATTTGCCTTAAAAATTATCTCTCTTTGGGTGAATGGGATTTTTAAACCAGAGTTACGCTCCTTGGAAAAAAAGGGGTCAAGGAAGTCCCCAAATCTTGTGAGAATACAATATCTTGTCGCTGCTCTTGTGAGATCACGCAGGTCCGAGAGTTTGACCATCTTTCTTCCTCTATTTGCTCACTGGACTAAACAGACCTTCCACGCTTGGACTCTGCCACGACAGACGAACCCTCAATGAGGCTACTATTAAATTTTGCTTGTGCTTCACACAATTTTTTATTATTACAACTATGTGCAGTCAATTGTGGTTGGGACTAATGTATTAATTATATGTACAACATACCTTGTATGTCTACTTTACGTTTCGTTATGTCTTGTTAAGACAAAATATTAATAAATGTATATTCTGTTAAGCAGACCTCTTTGTTGTCTTTTGTTTATGATGTGTCTATACTGTCCAAGTAACGTACAAACTACTTTTTTGGCACCCACGGGTTTAGGGGATTTATTTGGATTCTCTAACTACACGCTGCCTATCTTGATAGAATTAGAATACTCAATATTCGTATTCTTCAATCGTAAGGACGAACAGGTAAATAAATAAAATAATTTGTTATAATACACCAAAGGGTATGCAGGATCGTCTCACCAATGATGTTACTGACTTGAGGTCATAGCAGGTTTCAGGTCTTCCAACATCATATCTATTTAACCAAGGGACAGCACCTAGACAATCGTAAAGAAAATGTTTACCAAGTCTACACTAATGTATGGCATATGCGGATGAAACTGTTACTGCAAATATTGATACTTTAGATGGAACGTTCATCACTTCCTTCCCTGCCTTGATGAATAAAAAGAGGGGCCGATAGATTCCTCCTGAGTCTAACGCAATCTCGTAACAAATAACCTCCTACTGACATAGGAATCCCCCCCCCCTGCATATTTTATATAAATATGGATTTTACGTATGATAGTCATGGTATGAATTCTTTTGGTGAACAGCGTATGATTGTTAAGTATAAATGAGGTATTTTGGTGAATGATGGTCATAAAAAAAAATAAAGGAGAATAGAAAAATGACCGTGCGTTTACTTTTGGCAGCCTCGTAACTCTCGCTTTCCTTATTTTGTCCTTTAGTCCTCACATTCCATGCGCGATGTTTCTGACAAAAGGAGAAGAATTGCTCTTTTCTGGATCGGAATCTATCTATATAACACTTATCATTGGCTAGTTTTTTTACCTTTAAGTAGTATTTCTTCTTGCTTTTTTAGCTCCTTACATCAAGTGGCTTCATGCCTTGTCTGGAACAATTTAAATAAAAGAATTAAAAATTAAACTAGATAAGTTAGATTAGTCAGCATAATTTAATATTGAATGACGCCCCCTCTTTTTGGCCTTGTGTCGCATTTTCTATTTATTTTATTTTTGTAAATATTTAGAAAGAAATATTGGGAATCCCATCTTAATCTGAAGCCCTCTCTCTTGGCTCTGCAGCGCCGTGAGTCCAGTGGAGCAGACTCAATCACCTGAGAACAGGAACGGGGTGATCAAAAGTTGTTATGGCCAGATGGGCTACAAAACCGTCCCAACCATCTGCGTATATGGGGTGGAGAACCATATGATGCAGCACTGCTTTGTCTGCACTCTACTAACCAACTAGTGCAGCTTGAAAGATCTTGCAAAGTGCAAAGGACTGTGTTAAGTGGAAAACTGTTGTATGACCACCTGCTTTGAAGACAAGCAAAGAAGAACAGACAACCGGAATACAGATTTTTTTCACCGATACCCATAGTGGTGGGGTTAAGGGAGGACATGTAATATATATTTTTTTACCTCCAAGTTTTTCATACTATTTCTTAGAAATCGTGGCCTTTTAAGATTTGTCATACTCATGCGTTAGAGATTTTTATTTCATTACGCATTTCCTTTGTGTTATATGCTCTTAAAACACTATCCGATTAGAAACTTCTGGCCAGGAAATAGGTGATCATTTTACGTTAAATATATACGCGAAACTGATCCCCGATTCTAAATTAATTGTATTTTTTGTTTTTATCGACAAGTTTTTCATGATGTTTACATGTAATCGCCTAAAAGTAGAATCTCAGTTTTGCTCTGTTTACTTTAGGGTGGCAAAGGCTTACTTTGTCACGCTAAATAAAAATATTGATAATTTAATTAATTTTACTTGTTTACAGTTTATTTCTGATTCTTTTCGTTGAAAATAAGAAATAATTACTTTAAAAGGTTAACGAAAATAAAAATAAAAAAATAAAAAGAAAAAGGCAAGTTTATTCTTGCGTCAAATATGACCTACTTTGGGTTGACCGCCTTCTTTTTTTAACTATGGAAGAGGGGTACATTGATTTTTTTTTTTTCAACATAACGTAACGGTTTTTATAAAAGATATCTTTTTGAAAAAAAAAAAAAAACATCAACAAAAAAAGTGGCATAACTATGAAGGGTAATCATTAATTACTATTACTGACATAATTTATTTTCAAAGAAACACTGCTGGGAAATTAGTCAAAAACAATTTATTTTGCTTTACCTACTCATTTGTGACCTATTTTTAAGTTTAATATTTTAAAGCAGTTTTAAGCCAATTTACTTTACCGTAAATACTGAATTAAGTTAAGTACTCCGCGGTAGCCATTTTGAACTGTAAACATAACCGGAGTGGAAGCGAGTAAAGACCAAAAATGCAGAAGCTAATTATTTGAAATTTACTATGCGAAACTGATACCCCACTCTAAATTTTAAAATAATTTTTTTTTTTTTACCGCCTTTTAAAAAGGTTTTTGGGGTGTTCGTATGTAATCGCTTAAAAAAGTAGAATCTCATTTTTTGAAAGTGAATTAGCAGAGTTCTTATGTACATCAAAACAGATATTTCTCATTTTTTAAAAACTTTTTTTCGAAAGTATCCGCTAAACTGGATAAGCACCAAATGATTTCACAATAATAATTAAATTTAATAAAAAAAATCATTTATATTTTTAATTCGAATTATTTTGATGGTTTTCAGTAAATCAAATAAAAAATCAATTTTTACTGATATTTAATTTTCGGCACTGATGCTCACCTTCTTGCGATTCCAGGGGGGGATAACTAGCTTTCACTAAGAAAATAAGCATAAAATGAAAAGAGAATTTTGGACGCTGAAATAATCAATCGAACAATGAAACAATGTTATGTAAAAACTAACATCATTATTATTTTTTTTTGGGGGGGGGGGGGGGGGGAATTCTACTTTTTTAGGCAATTACATATGCTTTTACAATCTGGAACCACTACATATTTTTAAACGTATCTTTATCTTTAATGAATAGAAACATAATTTTTGAAGGACGCAATTTCAAATTAGGAATTTACAGTGATGATCAATTAATCAATCGAAAAATGAAACAAGTTAATTAACGAACTAAAAATGAAACAATGTTAGGTAACAATATGTTAATTATAAACTGTAACAATAGAATAAAACAATGTTAATTAACCAAATACAAAAATTAAATAAACTTGTTAATTAACGAAAAATGAAATTATATCACATATTGCTCCCTGATTGCAATAATTATAGCTGGGAATTCTTCTCCCTTTTCTCTTTTCCGCCAAAGAAACTCCATGAGATGAACGTGGAACATCTCAGTTCTGGTCGCCAACATTTTTCGTATGTGTCTTTTGATATGAGACCTTCATTTAAAAATAAGAAATTAGTTTTTTTTTTAATTTTAGTTAATCGTAAATATTAATTAAAAATATATATAAATTTACGCTTATCTCCCTTTGAATAAATCAAAATGGCTGTCATATTTGCACTTCCTTTTCGTAAATTGCTAAAATTTAATTTTCTTTCATAAAAAAAAAACTACTTGATTAATTTACGTGATTTTTGGTATAGGATATATTCAGCCCGTGACAGGTACGTACACCAAACAGATATTCCTCAGTTTGTTTTCATTTTTTTTTTCTTTCGAAAGTATCCGCTCAACTGGATAAGCACCGTTTAATACCATGAGTTCGGAATAGGGGCGTGTGAGTGAGAAAATTCAATATCGCTTTTTACTAATTTAAATACACCAATCATTTACATTAAATTAAATATTTATTAAAAAAACAAAAATAACAGGAATTAATAGCTGATTTGAATGTTTATTTTGATTAAAAAAAAATAAAATAAAACATTAATTATTGATAAAGAGTTGATCATTCTTTTTAGATTTATTTTAATGAAAAGATTAATTATTTTAAAACTAAAAATAAATAATAGAAAATAACATTTGTTGAAAAAAGTTATTTAGCCTTTTTGTCCGCACTGCCGTCCCCAGGTAATCACAGGAGTGTCCGAGTAGTAAAAAAAACAAACAAACAGGGAATTTTACAATTAACGCAAAACAATATCTAATTTATAAATTTAGAAACAGTTCATTTACAAACTCATAAATATACAAATTGAAAGAAATATTAAATAAAACGAACAAACGGATGTAATCGTTTTAAACATCTGTTGGCTTTTTAAAAAACATAACGTTTCGAGCGACGAAGCACAAATGATAACAATAACAAAAAAACAAACACTTTTTATATGAACACAAATTGCAAATTAAATTATGATAGACTAAACTTGGTTACCTGTGAGACCACAGTAATTAAATGTAGATAAACGAAATCATGCAAATTTCGACAAATATTTATATCCGATAAACATTGGAGCGAGAAGGAGATAAACCGGAAGCCATTATTAGGGTGCCGCTGTTGTCAACTGGCGGTGTAAAAGAGAAAAAGTCCCCGGTTAACATTTCGTCTCTCCCCTGTCAGCAAATGTGTCTCGCTGGAAACCGTTTCAAAGAAAGAATCTGGCGCTTCTTTCGGCTCACAATGACATGTTAGGCCTCTGTTTAAAAAAAAAAAAATAGCAAAAGAAATGTATAAACTTTGTTATGTATTTACGTGGTAGCTGAAAAGAAGACTACACAAAAATCACGCAAATTCATCCAGTATTAAATTCAAAATAAAAAACCGTTTTATCTATCGTCGCCATATTTGTTAAGCTTTCCGAGAAAAAAACTGAGTTATCTCCCTTGCCTAATCAGTAAGCTGAACTGGATAAAAATGTCTAGCGATACGTAAGATCGTTTTTTCTTTTCTTTTTCTTATACTTAAATAAATACTGGATGAATTTGCGTATTTTTTTCTGTACAATGTTATTTTCAGTTAACACGTAAGTATGTAGCAGTCACCAATAGGGAGTACTTTTGAATGCGTAATCACTGTCCCTGTGAGCTGGCTTGTCCAATCAAATCACAGGGTGCAGTAATATCGTTAGTTCCCTAAGGGACTACTTATGTTCCCTTAGGGTTTGAGGAAAAAGATCAGACGACCTCCTGGCACCAGCTTGGACACATCACAGAAAGCACCAGCGAGGAACGAGGAAACGCTCTCTCTCCTGCCGCCTTCGCCCACTTCGGCGACTACTACCATCTTCACCTGAAGAAACCTCACAGGCAGCCCTAAGAACTCTTATATTCTTCCTCTTCCTCAGACGGACACCGTCCCACTCTCTTCTACCTATACCAAACGGTATAGGTAACCTTGAGTTAATAAAACCCCTTTTTGTTATAGTTACAGAAATACTTTTCGTTGTTCCATTTCTTTACGAGAAGATAAAAGGATAACCCCTTTCATCCTCTCATCATTACCTTACAAGTACATAACAAAGTTTATACATTTCTTTAAATATTTTCATGGCATTGTGAAATGAAGCACCAAGAATCTTAACCCGAGTTTTTAATTTTTTGATTTATGTTGAAAAAATATATTAGTAGATGCATAAATAGAGTTAATGGGTAATCATGTAGTTTAGCGACCCATGTAATTTTATCGGAAAGACGATATGCAGTAGTAGCTCAAAAAATTGGGTCCAACTTCGGAAAAGCCTCAATAAGGAAAAACAAATAATAAATAGTAAATACATATCTGTATTATGTATGTGATCGGGACGGAACAAAGATATCGTACACCAAAAATTACGTAAATAGATCAAGTAGTTTTTTTTTTTTATCACAGAAAATCAAATTTTGTCATTTTTTTTCCACGCTCGCGTGTCACGACAAGCTGGTCTTGTAACGCTGAACTGACTTACGTCCTTTGTTTTTCAAAGATGGCGACGTGACAATTGAGCATGGAAAAAGATGACAAAATTTGATTATGTTCAATCGAAACGAAGTAGTCTTTTTATATAAAATCATTTATTTAAAACAATTAAAATATTTATAAAAATATAAATAATTTATTAAAAACAATTAAGATATTTATAAAAATATAAATAATTTATTTAAAACAATTAAAATATTTATAAAAATATAAATAATTTATTAAAAGCAATTAAAATATTTATAAAAATATAAATAATTTATTAAAAACAATTAAGATATTTATAAAAATATAAATAATTTATTTAAAACAATTAAAATATTTATAAAAATATAAATAATTTATTAAAAACAATTAAGATATTTATAAAAATATAAATAATTTATTAAAAACAATTAAGATATTTATAAAAATATAAATAATTTATTTAAAACAATTCAAATATTTATAAAAATATAAATATTTGAATTATTTTTTTATATAACTCACTAAAAGATTTTACTTCTATTTGCTTGAGCCAGTCTCCGTTCTGACTTAGACAAAAGCCATTGTCAGTAAGAATGGTTGAATGCCGGCTAATTTACTAATTTTAGTTTTCTTTTCCTATTCCATACATAATACTAAATTGGTTTTAACGTCAATACGTTCAGCATGTCTATAAAGGTGCTGGTTCTTATCAGTGGGTGTAAAGACTAACTCCTATATATTAGTTTGTAGTAGTTTGCTACAAGCCGGCGCACAGCCGCCATATTGTTTAAATATCAATGACTTCTTAGCTGCCTACTGATTGGTTCAATCAATCTACTTCCTCCTTGGCTTGTCCAATCAGTGGCCTTCTCCTAAGCGAATCTCGGAGTTCTAGCACAACTATATACACACTTGAGCGCAATACGCTGCTCTATCTTCTGTCTCTTTTTTTTATATACTCCCTCCCACAGCGGTAAGATGTGACACAAGGTCGGAAAGTGAGATTGGAAAGCCAGCGCCTGAGAGAGAGGATGAGCAATCTGGCCTACAAAAAATTCCTGGGCAGTCCCCGGTGAGAGCGCCTCAGGCAGTTAGTAATAAACTAACCCCTTCTCAAAGGGTGAGAAGGCAAAGCCTGGGATGGTGTACCTCTTAGAACTGCCCAGGACAGTACCTCAGACCGGCGGAACCGGTCTACAGAGTGAGCATCCATTCGAACATATACTACACTCTGATCTTGGCCAAAAAGCCAAGTTGGTACAGCCAAACACACGTCACCCCTCTCTGGGGACGCAACAGACACTTCCCAGGCTTTTGGCCCTGGGTTCGGCTTCAACAATAAGACAAGGATCCAAAATGGTTACTGCCTCATACACGTGGAATTATTATAACACACACACATACTTACATGGACGCGTCCTGACACCATAGCCGGTGTACAAACATTCTATATTACAAACTATTCTCTCTTCCCTACTCATGGGGGGGGGGACGTCAAAATGTAGGATGAAAGTGACAAACTCTCATTCTAATATTTAATAACAACTTTATTGGTTCGTCTCCGTTAGTACGTGAACAAAACGGAAAGAGGTTAGTATGTCCATACGTATGGACGAAGACAAAAGTAAAGGAAGTCCATTACTATAATTCCCCATGAGTAGGGAAGAGAGAATAGTTCGTAATATAGAATGTTTGTACACAGGTTATGCTGTCAGGACGTGTCCATGTGTGTATGTAAGTATGTGTGTGTGTTATACTAATTCCACGTGTATGAGGCAGTAGCCATTTTGGATCCTTGTCTAAGAGAAGGCCACTGATTGGTCAAGCCAAGAAGGAAGTAGATTGCTTGAACCAATCAGTAGGCAGCTAAGAAGTAATTGATATTTAAACAATATGGCGGCTGTGTGCCGGCTTGTAGCAAACTGCTACAAGCAGGTCTTTACGCGCTCCACTACTTTTGGAGCTGCTCCTGCTTCAACGCCCAAAATTGGAGCTGGCTCCTCTCATGCTCCCCATTTTCAAAAAGGAGCCACTCCTGCTCCAACTCCTATAAAAAAGGAGTGGCTCTTTTTTAGCGCTCCATAATGAAAATATACCTTCTTTCGTAAACGTTCTATTCTGCCAATGAGTGGTCGAAGGACAGGGGTGGGCGTCAAAGGATTTCGTCAATATGGGTGGGGATGTCCCTTTAAGTGTAAGACCGTAAGATAATATTTGACAAAATCTCGCTAATATTTTGAGAGTTATAGGAGAACATGTCGGATGAAGTATAGGATTATACATACATTTTCGTTTCCTGAGGTATAAAATAGAAATAGAAAAATCCCTGAAGTATTTTAAAACAATTTTGATTTTCATTACATTAACAACCTATTTTTTCAGGAAAGGAAAATTTGACCCGATATATTTTCTATTTATTTTGGAAGGGAATTTAGATTTGTTTTAAGTAAATAAAGTTTTACTGTTAAACATTATTAGTGACTGTTTTCTTTTTAAAGAAAACATTTCTCTGGGAGAGGAGAGACAGCCAGGGCAACATTAATCGTTGTGTTGTTGTTTAATATTTGTTTGTTTTACGAACGTAACTATATTGTATAATGTATATTATTATTTATAACAGAGAAACGCGCAAGTACTTTAAAACAAATCGATTTATCCATTTTTTTTCAATAGTACAATTTTTGGGAAAAAAAAAAAATGAAGTTTATTTTTTAAAGATTGAATAAAAACAATATTTTTCATAAGTTGGCCAAAAAATATCAATAAATTGTCAATAATCAATTCAGAGATCCATTTAATGTCTTAAAATTTCATACAAAATATCTGGCCCAGACCGGGAGTTGAAAAAATATCGGGTCAAATTTTCCTCCACCGAAAAATTAACTGGAGCAATTTTTCCTAGGTCGGGCAAAAACATTTATCAAAATTAAAAATTTGAACAAAAAAGGTGAAAACGTCTATATTTGAAATCTCTAACAAAAACAAACTGTTTACAATTTTAATATTCGATAATAGATATTTTAAAATAAAGAAAGATATCTAATCTACTTTCGGTTCTAAAAAGACAACAAATTAGTCAAGAAGGTCTAATTATTTGCTTTTTTAAATTAAAATTTAAGATATTTTCTTTAATTTAATTAAGTTTAAACATCGGTTTAATTGTAGAATAGGGACCGCTATTTTCTTTCGCTCTTTTCGCTTGGTATTCGTCCAGATTTTGGATAAAACTGATTGTTGGTCTTAATTATATTTTTGGTCCTGAAATAAAATTCTCATTTACTTTTTAAAGTGTTAAGAATCTAACTTTAATTCCAGGTTTTAATCGTTGGTGACCATGTTGGTTTTTATTCCTTTGTTCCTTGGACTAAAGATATTTTTTCCTTGGACTAAATATATATTTTCCTTGGACTAAAGATATTTTTTCTGCTTTAACATTTTATTACACACAAAAAAACAAACTTTGAACATTCTATTTACAAAAGCAAGTTTTAACGGAATTTAACGAATTTAAAAGCAAACATGAAAAGGTTAAAACATACTAGTCGTGAATTTAAGAATAACAAAATGTCACCGAAAAGACGACAGGTAAAAATGTGGCATAAAAGTTCAATTTGATATATGCTAAAAAATAAATTAGAATTTTTTGTCAGGACAATATGTACCATTTCACCTCCAAAATCGATTTTATCGAACATTTGGGTGAATACCGAACGAAATGGGCGAGAAAATCCAACGGCCCCTATAGTATAATTGAACCTAAAATTCTTTATTAAAAAACACGAAATAAAAGAACAATTGGCTTATTTATTCAATCAGCAATAAACATCCTTGTCATAAATACACAAAAGTTCAAATCTGTAAGAAAATAACTTCAAAGACATCTATAGATTCACTAGCGACATTTGTTGCCCAAATTTTCTCCTGCCTTAAGAAAACTGTCCCATCAAAAATCTAACATGTCGATGTAAAAATGTTCTGTTTTCAAGCGTAACTCTCTCGTTCTTTCTCCCTCTCTCTCCCTTCCTATCCCCCCTCTCTCTCTCATATACATTTACCAGAGATATAATTAAAAATAATAACACAGAGTAAACTCTGAGACTTTCTTTTCTTTTCCTTTTTATTGCTGAATAGAAAACTAATGTTTAAACAAAAATAAAATCAAATAATTTTGGAGCGAGGAGTGCGGAGCGATAAAACCACTGCTTTTTAGTCCAAATGGAGTTGCTCCTGCTCCACTCCTGCTGAATATAAAATGAGTCCTCCTATTATTCGCTCCAGCAAAAAGGAGCGTGCTCCTGGAGGGCGCTCCTTTTTGGAGGGCTCCGTAAAGCCCTGGCTACAAGTTGTCAGTAACGAAAACCTAAAGAAAAAACAAAACCTTTCTTTTTACAACAACGAAAAGGTTTATTCAATTACCTATTCCGTTTGCTATAGGTTGGAGAAAGTTGGACAGTGTCCGAGTTAGGAAAGGAAAAGTTAGAAAGTTCTTTGGGCTGTCAAAAGTCTGTCAGCAGTTATCTTCAGACGAAGATAGTCGATGCTTGAGCATCCAGTGGACAGAGACAGAAGCGAGAAAAGGGGCGTCTTTCCTCATTGCTTTCAGAATTCTCTCTGCTGACTGACCGTGATTCTCAAAGAATAGTAGTTCTTCAGGGGACAGATGAAATCAATGCGCCTTGCATGCTGATTGGTCATGGTGTGACCAAATTGCATAACGGGACATTTCTCCGAGAGAGAAAATAAGTCTTTATTTATGACTGTTACATTGAGCTACTGCATATCATCTTTTCCATAATATTACGTGGGTCGGGAAACAACGTGATTACCATGTTAATAAACACGCTGTCAGAATGTTAAATCAACTGCGGCAAAACTAGTCTGGTTTAAGCAACCTTACTAACTAGTTCCGCGTTTAACAAAACTAAAGAAAAGAAAAATTAAAAAAGGGTTCTTAGTAAGGGTACAACGAGTTTCGTCGCTGCCTTCAAGTAGTAGTAATAGTCTCTTTTTGTAATAGTACCGTTATTTAAGTAACATCGACCGATATCGGATCCCTGTTATGGAATAAATGGCTCTCTTCTTGAAGAAGCTTCTTGTTTTGATAAACTCTTGGGACTGACTTTCACTCCTGGCCTAAAATGGAATACGTATATCCAGTCTGTTGCTAAGATAGCTGGAAAAGTGATTGGAGCATTCTACCGCTTCAGAAAGTACCTGACTCCAGATACAGTCCTCTACATATATAAGAGCTAGATACATTCTAAGATGGAATGCTTCCGCACACTTTCCGACCTTGATAAAATACAAAATCGACTTTGCAATCTAGTGGGGGATGATTTGTGCTCTTCTCTACAACCGCTTTATCACAGAAGAGACGTTGCTAGTCTCTCCGATCGTTATTTCCATGGAAGATGCTCGACTGAGCTCCAATCACAAGTTCCTCCTTGTAAAACATTCACTGCAAGAACTCGTTTTGCTAACACACCAATAAAAACTTCCCTTTCTTCATCCATGATCTTAACGCTAGGCAGAATTTCCATGTACAGAGCTTCTTTTCAAGGACTTCCTGTTTGTGGAGCACATTACCACGGGACTAATTCCCTGCAGATTACAACACAGTCGTCTTCAAATCTAATGTTAACAAATACTTGTCATAAACCGTCTCCATAAGTAATCAAACTTAATTCATTCCATCAATCATTTTCAATCTTCTCATAATATTCTTCGTCTTTTAGCTGTCAATTTATCCATCTCATTAATCCTTATCCTTAAGTGGCTTTAGCCTTGATAAGTGGTGACACATTAGAAAACAAATAGAAAAATAAGGGCGGTGATAAAATGAAGTTCAACCAAGGGACGTAATGCATATAGCAATTAAAATAAAAAATAGTGAAACACTTGTTTCTCTGACCTTTTTCTGGTGAAGTTCATAACTTTTTGAATGACTCACATACTATTTGGGTTGAATTGACTCTATAATTTTAAAAATATTTTAAAAACTGAGATTTTCTTTGGTCTGTCACGCTGGATTTTAAAATAACATTACCATCGCTAAACACGCCGATTGCATGGACTCATCTTACGAATATATCGGTGGTTTCTTTACTATTGAGTCATGACTTATCAAAGCCAGAAGCCACTCGAGGATAAGGGTTAATGGGACGGAATGATTGTCAGTCGAAAGATGAGGAACATTATGGGAGTACTAACATTGATCAAGGATATGCACAGAATTATTATTTCCAATTTGCAAGGGTTTTCCGTCTTCTTCCCTATAGATTGCAACATGATCGTCCTCAAATCGTTGCTAGTCTCTCTGTCTACTTTATTGTTTTTTTAATGAAAGGTGCTCGACTGAGCTCCGGTCTTTGATTCCTCCTTGTAAGACGTTCACTACAAGAACTCGTTTTATTACTGTTATATCCTAAATTACATAGGACATACTAAATTAAGAATACGCCAAGTGGTTTGCGTTTTAACAGGGATCTGGTAGGAAGTAGAGACGTTTACTCTTCGCTCATGTCCAGATATCACTGCCCGTCTTATATACGTACTTTCGTATATAGTCAATACCTGATTACTTCCCTTTATGTTAGTTTCGTATTTATGCCAATCATGACCTTTACAACACCTTCTCCTAAAGCTGAAATCTTCCCGATTTTAGCTTTAGTACCGTTTCCTTTTAGGATCAGGGCTTAAACGCCTGATGATTTTCCTTTTTCTGGTGCCCTTCTTTCTGGTCTGCGTTACCTGCGGTAAGGAATTCTGTCCACCCCGTATGGTATGTTCAGGGATACATTCATGGTTTCAGGTATACATACTGGCTTTGGTATATCAAATGTATCACATAATGTTTCCATTGGAATTTCTTCTGTATTTTGCGAAATTCTGGGACGGATTTGATTTATGTGTCTTTTACAGACAAAACTTGGGCCTTGAATGGTATAAACCATGTTCCCAATTCTTTTCATAATGAAACCGTCCACCCAATGATTCTTTCCATTCTGAAAATTTTTTAAATACACTTTGTCCCCTGAGGAAAAGCACTTTACTTTCAAGTTTTCTCCTTTAGAACTTTTCTTCTTCTCAGGTATAAGTCTATCGAAGATAGATCTAATTTTTCTAGCAAACATCAGTTCTGCAGGGGATGAATTAACATTATTATTTGGGTTCGGGGTTACCCTGTAGATTGCTAGAAATGTTTGTATAGTTTGCTCATCTGTGTCCATATTCAGGTTTTTCTTTATTGCCCGTTTAAATGTGTCCACAAATTTTTCTGCCAACCCATTCGACCTAGGATGGTAAACAGGTGTCGTGATATGTTGAATATTCAGCGATTTGCAGAATTCTTTAAATTCGTGACCTGTAAATGCTGTACCATTGTCACTTACTATGGTTTTTGGTACACCAAAACGGCTAAAGATTTCGTTAAGTACATTTACAGTGTTCCTTGCAGTTGGATGTCTGGTTTTAAATATATCTGGCCATTTAGAGAAAGAATCTACTACAATTAAGTAGAAAAAATTATTATTATTATTATTATTATTATTATTATTATTATTATTATAATAATAATAATAATAATAATAATAATAATAATATATATATATATATATATATATATATATATTTTTTTTCAATTGAGAGAAATGGGCTGGGTGGAGGTGAAAGAGGGGTTGGGGAGAGGGATGTGGTAAAACGAGGGAGGGGGAAAAGAGAGAAAGATAGAGAGACGGATTGAGAGAGGTAGAGAGATAGGAGTTTTAATATAAAGATGTTAAACACTTTTTAACCTCTTCTATTTTTGTGATTTTTTATGGCCCCGGGCAATGCCGGGTAGTCCTGCTAGTTGTAAATGAAAGTCGGTTGCAGTATTTGTCGAGACCCCCTCAATGTTGGACACAAGGTCATCTTCCCGACCTCGTGATTCACCAAAATTGAAAAAACACATAAACCGAATGGACGATAGAAAGAAAGATCAGTGACTAGAAGAAACACAAGGTGAACATGTGACAGATGATAAAAATAGTCTGCTAATTAGTCAGCTTAGTAAAGTAGTGAAGAATATTAATTTTCGGTGCTACTTTAGCTTGATATCTACAAGGCAAAAATATGTTCACCGTACCCCTTTCTACTTTGGCTTGATATCTACAAGGCAAAAATATGTACACCATACCCCTTTCTACTTTGGCTTGATATCTACAAGGAAAAAATATGTACACCATACCCCTTTCTACTTTGGCTTGATATCTACAAGGAAAAAATATGTACACCATACCCCTTTCTACTTTGGCTTGATATCTACAAGGAAAAAATATGTACACCATACCCCTTTCTACTTTGGCTTGATATCTACAAGGCAAAAATATGTACACCGTACCCCTTTCTACTTTGGCTTGATATCTACAAGGCAAAAATATGTACACCGTACCCCTTTCTACTTTGGCTTGATATCTACAAGGCAAAAATATGTACACCGTACCCCTTTCTACTTTGGCTTGATATCTACAAGGCAAAAATATGTACACCGTACCCCTTTCTACTTTGGCTTGATATCTACAAGGCAAAAATATGTACACCGTACCCCTTTCTACTTTGGCTTGATATCTACAAGGCAAAAATATGTACACCGTACCCCTTTCTACTTTGGCTTGATATCTACAAGGCAAAAATATGTACACCGTACCCCTTTCTACTTTGGCTTGATATCTACAAGGCAAAAATATGTACACCGTACCCCTTTCTACTTTGGCTTGATATCTACAAAGAAAAATTATCTACACCGTACCCTTCTCTACTTTTGCTTGATATCTACAAGGAAAAAATATCTACACCGTACCCCTAGTTACTTTGGCTTGATATCTACATCATACCCCACTCTACTTTGGCTTGATATCTAAAAGGAAAAAATATCTACCCTGTACCCCTGTCTACTTTGGCTTGATATCTAAAAGGAAAAAAATATCTACACCGTACCCCTCTCTACTTTGGCTTGATATCTACAATTGGAAAAAATATCTACACCGTACCCCTTTCTACTTTGACTTCATATCTACAATAGAAAAAATATCTACACCGTACCCCTCTCTACTTTTGCTTCATATCTACAATTAGAAAAAATATCTACACCGTACCCCTCTCTACTTTTGCTTCATATCTACAATTAGAAAAAATATCTACACCGTACCCTCTCTACTTTGGCTTGATATCTACAAAGAAAAAAATATCTACATCGTACGCCTTTTTACTTTGGCTTGATATCTACAAGGAACAAATATCTACACCGTACACGTAGCTACTTTGGCATGATATCTAAAAGGAAAAAAATATCTACATCGTAACCCCTCCCCCCATACTTTGGCTTGATATCTACAAAAAAAAAAATATCTACAAGGAAATAATATCTACACCGTACCCCTCTCTCCTTTGGCTTGATATTTACAATAAAAAAATATCTACAAGGAAAAAATATCTACCCCGTACTCTTCTCTACTTTGGCTTGATATCTACACCGTACCCCTCTCTACTTTGGCTTGATATCTACAAAGAAAAAATATCTACAAGGAAAAAATATCTACACCGTACCCCTCTCTACTTTGGCTTGATATCTACAAAGAAAAAATATCTACAAGGAAAAAATATCTACACCGTACCCCTCTCTACTTTGGCTTGATATCTACAAAGAAAAAATATCTACAAGGAAAAAATATCTACACCGTACTCTTCTCTACTTTGGCTTGATATCTACACCGTACCCCTCTCTACTTTGGCTTGATATCTACAAAGAAAAAATATCTACAAGGAAAAAATATCTACACCGTACCCCCCTCTTTACTTTTGGTTGATATCTACAAAGAAAAAAATATCTACAAGGAAAAAATATCTACATCGTACCCCTCGCTATTTAGGCTTGATATCTACACCGTACCCCTCTCTATTTTAGCTTGATATCTACAAAGAAAAAATATCTACAAGGAAAAATTATCTACACCGTACCCCTCGCTACTTAGGCTTGATATCTACAAAGAAAAAATATCTACAAGGAAAAAATATCTACATCATACCCCTCGCTACTTTGGCTTGATATCTACACCATAGCCCTCGCTACTTCGGCTTGATATCTACACTGTACCCCCTGCTACTTCGGCTTGATATCTACACCGTACCCCTCGCTACTTTGGCTTGATATCTACACCGTACCCCTCGCTACTTCGGCTTGATATCTACACCGTACCCCTCGCTACTTTGGCTTGATATCTACACCGTACCCCTCGCTACTTCGGCTTGATATCTACACCGTACCCCTCGCTACTTCGGCTTGATACTTACACCGTACCCCTCGCTACTTCGGCTTGATATCTACAATGAAAAAATATCTATTGAGCCTTCAGCAACTTCTCATTGGATAATTAATTGAAGTGTCGCACGGTCTTTTCTTTGAACGTTAGGGTTAGGGTTCCAGGCTCTCTAAGCACACCTTTTTTTTTAAAAACCAATTAGGAGAAATATTTTCCTTGTTCTTGCACCGTGTTAATTGCAAGATGAGGTGTAAACCGCATAACAAAGTAGATTCATGAGACGTAGATCAACAAGCCAAAGCGGCACCTAATTTTCTTCTCGTCAATGAACCACTTAACTAACCCTAACCTTAAACCTAACCCTTACCCTTACCCTAACCACTTAACTAACCCTTACCCTAACCACTTAACTTACCCTAACGCTAACCCTTACCCTTACCCTAACCACTTAACTAACCCTAACCCTAACAACTTAACTAACTCTAACCCTAACCACTTAACTAACGCTAACCCTAACCACTTAACTAACCCTAACAACTTAACTAACTCTAACCCTAACCACTTAACTAACCCTAACCCTAACCACTTAACTAACCCTTACTCTAACCCTAACCACTTAACTAACCCTTACTCTAACCCTAACCACTTAACTAACCCTAACCCTAACCACTTAACTAACCCCAACCCTAACCCTAACCACTTAACTAACCCTAACCCTAACCACTTGACTAACCCTAACCCTAACCACTTAACTAACCCTAACCCTAACCACTTAACTAACCCCAACCCTAACCCTAACCACTTAACTAACCCTAACCCTAACCACTTAACTAACCCCAACCCTAACCCTAACCACTTAACTAACCCTAACCCTAACCACTTGACTAACCCTAACCCTAACCACTTAACTAACCCTAACCCTAACCCTAACCGCTTAACTAACCCTAACCCTAACCACTTAACTAACCCTTACTCTAACCCTAACCACTTAACTAACCCTAACCCTAACCACTTAACTAACCCCAACCCTAACCCTAACCACTTAACTAACCCTAACCCTAACCACTTGACTAACCCTAACCCTAACCACTTAACTAACCCTAACCCTAACCACTTAACTAACCCCAACCCTAACCCTAACCACTTAACTAACCCTAACCCTAACCACTTAACTAACCCTAACCCTAACCCTAACCACTTAACTAACCCTAACCCTAACCACTTAACTAACCCCAACCCTAACCCTAACCACTTAACTAACCCTAACCCTAACCACTTGACTAACCCTAACCCTAACCACTTAACTAACCCTAACCCTAACCCTAACCACTTAACTAACCCTAACCCTAACCACTTAACTAACCCCAACCCTAACCCTAACCACTTAACTAACCCTAACCCTAACCACTTGACTAACCCTAACCCTAACCACTTAACTAACCCTAACCCTAACCCTAACCGCTTAACTAACCCTAACCCTAACCACTTGACTAACCCTAACCCTAACCACTTAACTATGTTATAGTTTATTTTTATTGTGGTCTTTGCTTGGTTTGCCGGATCCCAGGACAAGAATTAATCTGGTCTGATCGTGTACCCAGCTTAGTGTTGTTACTTGAGATAACATCACTAAGAGAAAGTGCACCATTCCTCGTATAAGCCAGTGTAAAGCCATGATGGGGGGGGGGATCATTTTTTTTATTTTACTTATATGTAAGTTCTCAGAAATCAAAAGGCTCCTTCCTGGGGCTAACATTTGATCTCTAAACTCATGCATTTTCTAGTCCTGGGCAAAACCACTTTGAAGTGTTTAGGGAAAACAAAAAAAAACAATTAGCAAGTTAGACAACGTCGGATCACCCCGTCACCTAAAATGAATTCAGACAGAAATAAAAAAAATAATTCGTTGAAAAGTATCACAAACAAAATAAACAAATAAATGATATCTATCAAAAAGCGATATATTTCGGCACTAGCGAGGATTCGCTCAGTGGTAGAGCTTCAGGCTTCAGACTCTGGGGTCCTGCTTTCGAACCTAGTTAGGTCTAGCCATGCTGATGAGTCGTAAATGATGAAACACGTGTCCGTGGATAATTAAATAAAACTAGATCTATATATACAGGGTGGTGCACTAAAATCCGGACTAACGTTAACTTTGCATAAAATTAAAACTACATTAAATTTATTGTTTATTTTTCTTGTTTCAGATTTGTATGACAACAAGCTGTTGAATGGAGAACAGATTAAGCAAAATGTCCAGTGATCTCGAGCGCTGTACTGCAATTATAGTGGCCCTACGTTTCTATCGTGCACCCAAAAGGAGAGTTTAGTTTTTTCATTTCCCAAAATTGACCGTGTACGACATTGCGAAGACCTTCAAAGAGTCTGGTGAGGCTGGGAGTGAGTCCCTGACCCCTCAGAGAAAAACACACAACAAATCCGAGGTTCTCAAGAGGAACAAAGACTTCCTGGAGCAGTTTCAGGTCCTTATCGCTGCAGACCCTCGCTCGTTCATGCAGACATTGGTAACAAGACTGAATGTGCATAAGACAACAGTCCTTTGTGCCATCCATGAGGGTCTCCGATACAACAGCTATGTTCTTAAGTTGAGGCAGATGATCTCAGAGCCCAGGCAGATTAAAAGAATTAAAAGATGTGAGCTGCTCATCATATCCTGAAAGCACAGAGCTGCTCGACAGATGTGCTTCTTTGCTGACGAGAAGATCTGTGTTGATGCAAAAATCAATCGTCGAAATGATAGATAGATTTGTAAGGACCCATATGATGTTCCTGTTATTGTCAAAACCAAGTTTCCTGCCGAACTCCATGTTCTTGAGGTTATCTCTAGTGAAGGGGATGTCATGGTTTTCCAATTCTTTGGCAAAGGTCAGAATGTGACAAAGGAGGTCTACTTAGATGTCATGAAGAATACTGTGAAGCCATGGATTGTTCAGGTAGCTGCAGGGTTCATGGATCTTTCAACAGGATGGGGTTCTTGCTCATATGTCTAGTTTAGTCCAGGCTTGGTTTTACGAGAATTTGGACATGTTCTGGTCAAAGGAGTTCTGGGCGATTGGCAGTCCAGACTTGAATCCTTGTGACTATTACCTCTGAGGCGTACTTGAGAGACAGTCTAACAAACATGCACAAAATACTGTCGACTCCCTGAGGACTGCCATCATCAAGGCCGGGGCCAACTTGCCCTGGGAGCAAGTGGCTAATGCTTGTAGGAAGTTTTGGTCCAGTGTGGAGACTGTGATTAAAGGTGGAGGGGGTTGGATTGAATAATATGGAAGAGGAGAGATCAGACAACAATGTTATAAAGCAGTTTCTCGTGTAAATACTTTTCATTCTGAATAAACACAATTTTTCTATCATTATATGTGTTTCCGGATTTTAGCGCACCACCCTGTATATGTCGCTCCCTATCTACATTGGTAAAGGACAAATTATTCCCAACTAGCATTAAGGTAAAATGCTCTTCCATATAAATAATTGAATTTGTTCAAATATATCGCACATAAAATAAACAAATAAATGACATACATATATATATATATATATATATATATATATATATATATATATATATATATATATATATATTGTTCAAAGTAGCAGCGGCATTGAATGTTGTTTGTACGTATTGACTCTCCATTGGACAAAAGCTCGAATCAGCAATTTCTTTCAAAACGCAAAAAATATTCAGTTCCAAATCTTGCATATAGTTTTTCTCTTTCTCTTTCCTGTTTTTTATTGCACAGAAAACAGACATATGCACGTCACAATCAAGCCAGGACATTTGGGCCAAACATCTCTCAGCAATAGCACGCACATTACAAGAGATATTTATGAACTTCTGTACGCCCAGCGAAACACACACACAAATCCCAATCACGCTAATATACATACACATCTTTATGCCTATCCCATTTACACACACGTAAGCGCATGTGGCGCCAACTGAAACAAACACATGTACTCCATTTCATTGTACAGACAAAACAACTTTTCTTTCACCAGAACGTTCTTGGCACTCTGTGAACGTTTGTATTCTACGAACTCTTTATCTTTCATCGTCTGACGTTGTCAATAGAAATTACTTACTTTTGTATGGATCGACTTTGTCATTATTGCTTTTGATATTGCTTTTCTCGTCCTGACAGTCGCACCTTTCTTTTGTGTCTACTTTTTTGACAAGGGGAGGTGTCTCCCGAAATATCAAATGATTTCCAATCATCCGGACACGTTTATTATGTAAGATTGAAAAGTAAAATAAATAGATAATTGTAAGATCTCACCTTCGATTGGTTTATTTTTGTTCTTTCCAGCTTATCACCTATTCGGCTCTCTGCATTGCCTTCAGCCTTCTTAATAATTTATTATATATATATATACATATATATATATATATATATATACATATATATATATATATATATATATATATATACATATATATATTATATAATTGTTATTTTATGTAAAAGTAAGCCATGCTGATGACGGCTGTGAGCCAGAAACACGTGTTCATGGATTACCTTCCAGTACGTATAAAATTAATATATATATATATATATATATATATATATATATAGAGAGAGAGAGAGAGAGAGAGAGAAAAGAGGGTAGTGCAGTATTAGTGCAGTTCCAATGAGAGAAAAGTATATATGTAAAGGAGTAAGGCTACCAACATTTGTAAAATGTTTTTTTTCAACATTTATTTATTATTTTGTTATTTTATCATTTTATAATTTTATATAACGCGTTTCAAGCGGTGGTCCGCTATCATCAGATATGTAAATCCATTTGAAGAAATGTCTTTCGATTTGAAAGAGTGTTGTTTCATTTGAGGAAATGTGTTATTGTTTGGCGTTTTTGCGCATGTGTTGGTTTGCGGGTGTGTGAGTATGTGTTTTGATAATTTTATATCTTTTATTTTTTATTTTTCCTGCTTCTCTTGGTCAAAGTCGTGTGTGTTTACTAAGTACGTGTTATTTTGACCTTTATTTTATCAATCATCTTAATTTCTTGGGGTGCGTAGATTTTCTTTTGAAATTTATTACTTTTTATTGCCCAGTCTCCAAAATGGCTGTTGTGTGTGCGTGTGTGCGCGCACGTGTGTGGTCAGTTCTGAATCTTGTACATAGGTGCGCGACACATATATCCACATACACACACACACACACACACACACACACCCACACACACATGCGCACGCACACACACACAGGCGTATGGTTAGATAGATTGATAGAGAGAGATAGAGAAAGGTTGATAGAAGTGTGGTTCGTATTGTGTGTTGTTAGAGTTATGATCTGTTCAATGTTGGATTGAATTTAAATATAATAAAATATTGTTTAAGAAATTAAAGTTGAGCTCTGTTCGGTGAGTTAAAAATAGACTGTCACCTAGCTATATGCAAAGTTTTGAATAAGTTCATTGAACACTCTCCACTGTCTACTGTCTGTGACCTGGTTTCTTAACACACAAATATAACTTAATTTCCCTTCTTTACATGATAATTTCTCATGGCTGTGGGGTTAGAGCGCTAGCTTGAAGAGTCGAGGCTGATTGTGTACTGGGTTTATGCCCGACGACTGTCTGAAATTTTTACTTCCTACACTGATGATAGCAAAAGCTTGAAACATCGGCATATGTAGGTTAAAATAATTTAATATGTATTTAATAAAATATATATATATATATATATATATATATATATATATATAGCCACCGTTGGCTCATGCATGGAGTACTGTTCTCACATCTGAGCTGATGCACCAAAAACTAGCCTCTCCTTCTTTGACAACGTCCAAAAAAGAGTCTCTAATCTAGTAGGCTCCTCTCTATCAAGTATGCTCCAGCCTCTGTCACATCACCGCAATGTTGCATCCCTGTGCTCATTTTACAAGTACTTTAATGAAATGTACTGCAACAAATGTGCTTCACTGGGGCACCCTCTACATTCGATCAACCCCTCAGTCAGCAAGATCCCACCCCTTCACTGTTGAGGTCCCCAGATGCCGGAGAGCTTTCTATACTAATAGCTTCTTTCCTCGTACTGCTAGTCTTTGAAATTCCCTTCCTGCTTCTTGTTTCCATGACCGTACTAACATGCAGAAATTTAAATGTAATGTGAACAAACATCTTGCTGCACAACTTGCCATATAGGATTCCCCTAATTCATAGTAGCTCCCTATGTCTCAGTGGCATTGTGCCTTGTTTGAAGGGAACTTAAGTAATATATATATATATATATATATATATATATATATATATAAACATTCAATGAATTAAAACATTACAATTGTTCCAAAAAATTAGGACATCAAGTCCAGTATGGCGTACGATCGTTTCCAAGACACTTTGGAAATACTTTATTTTATTTTATAAATTAATAAAGCTAATCCAAAACGTCTCTTCATCAGCGCCTTTAGCAACATATATATATATATATATATATATATATATATATATATATATATATATATATATATATAGTGTGCGTGTGTGTTCATTATAACTGTATTTGGAATATTTCCAATAAAGTATTTGTTTTATGTTTTAAATAGTATTCGAAAAAACAAAACAAAACCAAGAAACAGCGTTTATTTCTTTGTCAGCTGTTGTTCGTATCAGTCGGAGATACGTTCTCGACAGTGGCTTTGTTGTTATCGGTCTGAGGTATGGTTCTTTTGAGTCCTAGAAGGTTTTCCTTCCCAAGCTTTACCTATCTCTGAGAAGGGGTTAATTTTATTGCTAATTGCCTGAGGCGCCCCTATCGGAGAATGGCAACGGGGTTGCTCAGGCATTTTTTGCAGGCAAGAGTTCGGTTATCCTAGTGCGCTGGCTTTTCAAAATCCCACCTGACCTTGTGCCCAACCTCCTGTAGAGGAGCTAAATAAACTCATATTACAAAAAAAAAATTATTATTCTATTTTGAATTTCAATAAAGGATTTGTAGCAGTTATATAATTATGATCTATTTACTTTTGCGCTAGCTTATTCTCACTCGTGGAGTGATTGATATGTTGCACGGTAAGAACACTTTATTTTAAACAGTCAGTGTTAAAACGTCAAGGTGACAAGACGACATATTCCTGTCTCGGACTTGGGCTAGGCGAGATGAAAGACCCAGACTCAGCAACACGTTTATTGTACATGCATATCTACCGACTCAAAATATTTTCATGTTCTTGTCCACGTAACTCTTTCCAGACTATGTCTGTTGTGTTTATGAAACTGTATGAATAAAACTGATCTAAATTGTGAAATTAAGAAGTTTGTTCTTATCACCAAACTATGGTAACCCCTTTTTGTTCCTACCCAGCAAGGCATAGAGCATGGATATCTATTCAACAACTCTTTCCTCATATAATTCTGGCACCTAATCCACAGTAGCTACTTACATCTCAGTGACAGAATGCCTTGTCTGAGGTGAACTCAAGTTAAAAAAAAAAATTACGACTCTTTTTCATTCTCTACAGATTCGTAAATTTTTTAAATTAAATTTTATCTGAAAAAAAAAATCATTATCATAGCAGTATACAGACAAATGTACTATAATAAATTTGCTATGTTTCTAATAAGTATCTACATGATAGTTATAATGTTGCCCTTTGGTATGCAAAGCTTATGCTATATATATCATCTAGTCCATTAAAAAATAGTTTGTCGAGTTCATACATGATTACTTCCCCTGGATAGTTCAGAAATCTAAGGGGGATAACTCATATAATTTTCTTGAAATAATCTCTATGTTAAAAATTTGTGTAACCACTTCGCGCGTGCTTTTCTCAGCGTGTGTGTATGCACTATCGAGTCACCGCTTATCAAGGCCCAAAGGCCACTAGAGGATAAGGGTTAATGAGTTTGCCAGGTGGACGATGAGACAACACCTTGAGGATTGGTCAGAATTTGATTATTTAAGAACAAAACCTTGTTAACATTGGATTTGAAAACGACCATGTTGTAGTTAACTGGGAATCAGCCCCGTGGTATTGTGTTCCACAGACGGGTAGTTCTTGGAAATAAACTTTGCTCATGGAAGTTTCGTTTAATTTTAGGTATGCAGGGAAAGAAAAGAAAACTATTTACAGTGGTTGTAGCTCGACGAGTTTTGATTGTGAATTTTTACAGGGGGAACCATAGATTGGAGCTCACTGTGTATTTCTCGTGCCAACGTAACTTTATTAATTACACATTTAATTTCTTTTAATTTATTGAAATAAAAAATGCAATACTGTAAGATAGAACGAAATTTAAAAATCCTATTTAAAAAGAGTTTAGTTTGTGTTGCCAATTTTAGGTTGAAGGTTGGTTTAAATCTGGAAGAAAGTCAGAATGACGAACTTAATTGGAAGAGTAGCACGTCTGGCCGAATCCGACTGAAATAGAAATGTCACACAAGAAAATGGTCGCCATTCTTCCTCGAAATTAATAATGGCTCCACAACTAAATAGACATGAATCTTTATTCACGGGAACACCGGAACAAAGTAGAGATAGTACAATAGGCTGATTCATTTCGGTTAGATTAAGTGTTGCATAATCCTACTCTTCCTGAACCACGGCAGTACGCGTTTCGTACACTCTTCCCGTTCATTTCGTATGCTGGTCCCCACTACGTGCCGTGGCTTTACTCGTTTGTTATACTCGTCCCTGAAAGGACCGTGTCAGTTCACATTTAATACTCGTCATTTTTAAAACATCATAAATCACATAGTTCATATATTGTTTGCATACCTTTAGTTTTCTCCCTCCCCGTGTAGAGGTTCGTGTCGTCTAGTGGATGAATTCTTTCTTCTTTCCTTTCTGCCGTGAATCATGCCGTCCATTGTCTGCAACAAAACTCCATGATCGACTCACCAAACAATGATCTCCTTAAGTTTCAATTCTTTTTATTACAAGCGTTTGTTATTTATCAGCTGGGACTCATTCACTACGTCGAGAGAGAGGGAGAGAGAGCAATCACTACTTTATCGTAGTTAGTTAACAATTATTTTCTTAATCACTCGTGGAGGGGGGGGGGAAGATATCTCTCGCTTGTATTTTCTTAGGGAAATATTTCCCTTATCTCTTTTAAATTAGATTTTAACAATCACGTCTCATCGGCTTGCCTCCAAAACCCAGACTGACGAAACTCGCTACTCACGAAGAACGAGTGACGTCACGGATCCCTCTGTTTCCCACGCAAGGCCTGTGTTGTCACAGAGCCTCTCGCAGGTACACACCGCCCCTTGATCCGGGGTCTTGTCACACGGCGACCTTGTCACGTCTGTGATTTGCACCTGTGAGAACAGGCCCTATTCTGCACTTAACTGCCGGTCCACCCCGCGTTAATTTGCGCAAGTCAAACCAACGATTTCCAACAGATACGTCCATTCCCATAGGGCCATTATCCAACATAAGGAGTATCCTGGAGTTCCTCAACTCGTTGTACTAACACAAAAATACTTCTTACTTGGAAGCCAAGCTTTATTCAACTAAAAACTGTTTTACAAATGGTGTCGCATATGGTGAGCTTTAATACCAATCACATGGACGACTTCCAGTTCCGGTGGTGTGTATGGAAGCCCATACGCAAGTACTACAGATACGTGGTGTATATGGAAGCTGATACACAAGTACTACAAATACGTGGTGTGTATGGAAGCCCATACGCAAGTACTACAAATACGTAATATTACACTTGTCTACCATTATCCAGGGCAGAGTGAGAGCAGGATATGCGTCTTGCCTGGTTGAAGGATTAGCTAGAACCGAAGATCACCTCGTTTTCGTGCTAAAATATGTAAGCGCGCATGAATCTTGTGTCGTACGTCCACGTTATAAAGAGGCAATGATTACACAATCGTAAAGTCGAATTACAATCTCAACTGAAATCAATACAAAATAGTTCGCTCATGTAACTGCTACAAAAGAATGTAATTACGAAATTAAATCCAGCAGTATACATTTTGGGGGTAAAATTTTAGCCTTACATCTTATGCTACCCACCCCTTCCCCATAAAATGAGATTCTACTTTCTTTAGGCGATTACATATAAACAGTCTGAAAAAATATTTTTTAGAATTTAGAGTAGGTTATTAGTTTTTCATATAAATTAAACGTAAAATGATCATCAACTTCCGGGCCTTTAAGCGGTAATGATCATTTACATCCGAACCAGATATATTTTTTTTTATTTAAGGGAGATGAATTTTGTGTTTGTGTGTGTGTTTAAGGAAGCGGGTTAACAAATCTTGGACATTTTCTATGCTGTAAAAATTACATGTGATAAATTACTTACTTTTCAACATTTAAAAAAGTAGGAATTATTGGCAAAAAAAAGATTATTTTATGAAAAAAGAAACAAGTGACAACTCTAAGTAATAGTTTTTTGTTTTGTTTGTTGTATAAGGACATGCAGGTCGAGATGCACGACTAATAAATCGCCGATTGAAAATTGGTACATGACCGCCCGTTGATAATCCAGGAATGATCTTATGGACCCCCCCCCCCAAAAAAAAGTTGTAGTCCATAGAGGTGTCACAGAAAGGTGTGGGTCTAATGAATAGATGTGCAAACGCATGCGATTTTGAGCTGGGTAGGCAGTATTTCTGGTGGAGCGACAGGGTGAGGGTAGAGGCATGGCCAATATTCATTCACCCAAAAAAGGATGAAATTCACTTTTAACAGTCCCTAAAAATTAAACTGTCCTGAACAATGTATTGTATACTTAATGTTCCTGACTAAACTTTAACATAAAACATGTTAATGTCAAAAGTTATAAAAAAATCACATGTCTTTCCTTAACCCTAGCACTAACCGTAAGTTCTGGTGGCAATACGAAAAATAAATTTAAAAAAAGATGGACAGGGTGTGCGTGACGTGGGTGTAACGGGACCATTAAAAGTCAATTTTTAGTCTCCAGAATAAAGGAGGTGCGGAGGGGGGTAATTGTTAACTCGTTTTTCTTTTGCTTAAAAAGAAAAAAAAAAGAAAGAAGATGCTTAAAAAAGCAACATTAATAAATAAAAAAAGGATTCGTGAAATATCCGATTTAGAAACAGGAGTGCTAAATAATAATGCTAACTAATAATGCTAAATAATAATGCTAAATAATAAAAAAAGAGATGCAGACTGTAACTTTTAAAGACTGGGTTTGATTATATAAAATTACCATTATGCTAAATAAAAGAAAAGATGACCTCATCGAAAGTAGTAGGCCTTTATAGGATTCGGAAGCGTATGTTTATTTGTTCACTATGTTTTTGTAAAGAACACATGTCTTAAGTGAAAATATTAAACACCTAAACGCTAAAGTAAAAATATGAATGTAAAAAGGAAAGGGGAAAACATGTGACTGTGAACGAACGTTCGACACGGTGAGTTGTAAACAGGGAACGTGTCCTTGGTATTTTCTAAAGAAATGGGGTCCATTCAATACATCTGCCAGTTTGTTTTTTTGTAGGTGAAGTATATCTCCAAACAGAAGATATGAAATGGATTTTTTTAAAAGAAAAAGAAAAAAAATGAGAAAAATAGTCTCTTTTTTTTGCCATAATTTTATCATTCAGATATATTCATTTATAGTATTTTAAGGAGCGAAGGAGAAGAGGGCTCCTTTTTATATTCAGCTGGAGTGGAGCGTGAGCAACTCCATTTGGGGCTAAAGAGTGTGGTTTTAATGCTCTGTGCTCTTCGCTCCAAAATTATTTGAATTTATTTCAAAACATTAAACAATAAAAAAAGAAAAGAAAATTTGAGGTAAACTATTTTAGTTGTTATATAACTGTAGTAAATGTATATGAGAGAGAGAGAGAGAGAGAGAGAGAGAGAGAGAGAGAGAGAGAGAGAGAGAGAGAGAGAGAGAGAGAGAGAGAGAGAGAGAGAAAATTTTCATTTGTTATTGTTGTACCATGTTTATTGCACTATAATAACGTACTTCGCTACAGTTTATTAAAAAAATTATCTAGTCCAGTCTGGACAATTACGAAAATGAAACATCAATTATGACTGAAAAAAATCATAATCTTCAAGGGGAATAACTCACATTTTTTAATGAAAAAAAGAAGAGTTGTCTCCTTTGCAACTAAAATTTCTTTCTTTTTCTGTATAAGTTTAAAAAAAAATGCAAAAAGATATAAATTAAAAACTAAAATGATTTTGCTGCATCCCAGACAGTCGGTATAACTAGTGGTATATAAATAAATGCATATGTTCAGCATGTTTTCTATGTATCGATTTATATTTATGCACTACCATGAGAAGAAGACAAGATATGATGCCAGGTCGTTTTTATAATGGTGAGTCCGCATTTACTTATCTCTTTTATAACCTCGTAATTTAGGTTAATTATAAATAATAACTTGTAAATAAATGGATGAACTATCAAGAGAAACGTTTAACAGATTTATTAAAACTGAACACAGAATGAATTAATGAGTTAATTGGCCGCTGGACGCGATTGATATATTCACAGTCTGACGCCGTGGTCTTTTGTTTTCTTTCTCTCCGGGCAGACGACCCTTTTTTAGGGCGATAACTCTTAACTCCCGAAATGGTTCAAGGGAGGTAATTCCGTTTTCGTTAGGTGTCCTAACAATCTCCCCCACAAGGGTAAAGTTAGACACAAGGTCAATTTTTAATGTGGGAACAATCTAGCTCTGCAAAACATGGCACGCTTTATTGGGACAGCAATAAAATTTGCCTGAGTTTAGAAGGATTTCTCCTTCACTGACAGTAAATAAGTTTAGTATCAGAACAGGTACTAAACTAATGTTGAGTTCAGTGCCCTGGGATACACAGAATAATTTGCAAAATAAAACATATATTCTGCTTTTTATTTTTTTATTTTTTTATTATTTTTTTTGGCTGTAAGTGGAGAATCCTACCGGATGTCAGACATTCACCTGCTATTTCAGAGACTCTAACCGAGAGAACTTTTTAGAATTCTAACTTTCTCTTTAAGCGCAATTGTTTGTATCTCTCTTGCACTTGGTTCACCAGCTATATTCGCCAGGTAGTTTTGGAAATTATTTTTCATGAGTCCGGTAGCTCTTATGATTACTGGAATGATGGCGATCTTCCTAAGATTCAAGTTTCATTTCATGTTGTACATAAGACCTTAGTAATTAGTGTTTAAGTGTCTTTGAGTTGTCCCCCTTGGGCTGAGTTATCTCCTTATATGATGTGGGACAGTGGGAGTGAGCTCCTCTTTTTAGTTTGTTGTTGTTACTTGAGCAAGATGGCTGTTCATGGGTGTACGGTTGCAGGCAACAAGTGACCTGGATTAACATTGGTAGCAGAGGCTGTCTTCTTTGTGTGATAAGAAGTTATCTGTCTTGTTCAACAAAAGTTGAAACACATTTAAAAGAAAGATGACTTCGTTTAGTAAAACCCCACCCATTCTATTGAACCAGGATTCTTATGCAGAATGGAAACAAGACATTGGCATATGGTCTCTATTCACGGATTTGCCTAAAGAAAAACATAGCCCAGCAGTATTTTTGTCACTACCACAAAATATAAGAGAATGTGTTCGACATTTGGCAACCACGGATATTGGTACTCCAAATGGGTTAAATATAATTCTCAACAAATTAGACGAAATTTACTTAGTGGACGAGAACACGATGGCATATATGTCATTTAAGGAATTTTACACTTACAAAAGAGAGACCGGGGTTAACATAAATTAATTTTTGGTACGATACGAATTTTTATAACAAAAATTAAGGAAATTTGGAATCACTTTGCCAGAAGGAGTGCAGGCTTATTTTTGTTCTGAATGCAGCAAATGTGTCAGAAGAAAATGAAAAATTGGCAAGAACCACATGTTCGAGCTTAACATATGCCACAATGAAGGAAACATTGAAGAAAGTGTTTTCAGACATTTCGTCAACGGAAGGTAAAACCGTTCCTGCTGTCAAGGAAGAAGTTGAAACAGTCAATTATAGTAACACAAGTATAAAAAAAAAATTATTACCGGGATTACAATACAAATCCAACAGACAGACAAGGTAAGATACTTCGTTGTTTTAGATGTAATTCAATTAAGCATTTTGCCCGAGACTGTACGAGTTTCAATTCTAGAAACAATATACACACTTTCGTGGATTCAGACCAGGTGAACTTTACTTTGTTTAATATTGATTCATGTTATCGAACAGTGATAAATGACTCTTATTCTAATGTAAAAATGTATAATCTTGTGAAAGAGACATTGGGTATGGCAGTATTGGACTCTGCTTGTTCACGAACTGTTGCTGAAGAGCTTTGGTTTAATATATTCTTTGATACATTGAATGACCGAGATAAGCAGTTGGTGGAAACTGTTAGGTCTAACAGAACATTTTGTTTTGGAGATGGAGTGGAAGTGAAAGCCATTAAAACAGTTAAATTTCCTGTAACAATAGGGGGTATAAAAGGTGTCAGAGGTCATATTGAGGCTGACATCGTCAAAAATGATTTACCCTTGTTGTTAAGTCATAAATCTATGAAAACTGCAGGAATACTACTAAATTTTAAAACTGACAGCTGTCGAATTTTTGGCAGATTTATAAAATTGCAAATCACAACTTCTGGACATTATAGTCTTCCACTAACTAATATGCTTTTGGCAGTTAAAATGCACCAAACATAGTGTTGCACTGTGAGACTTTAAAAGGATGCTCTAGAGTGGAAAAAAACCCCTGAGAAATTGCACAGACAATTTGCTCATGCATCTAAAGAGAAATTAATAGTTTTTGTTAAAGGTAGTAAGGCATTTAATGATAAGGAATTTCTGAATCAGATCAAAGATGTTTGTAATTCTTGTTCAGTTTGTCAGAGGTTTAGAAGACCCCCTCCTCGACCAGTTGTAGGATTGGCTCTTGGTAACAGGTTTAATGACACTGTATGTTTGGATTTGAAGGAACATCGACATAACCAATGCTGGATTCTGCACCTAATTGATACATCCACTAGGTACTCTGCTGCCAGATTAATTAAAACCAAAAAGAGCAAAGAAATTATTCGCAACATATTTTTAATGTGGATATCTTATTTTGGAGCTCCTAAGCGACTTTTAAGTGACAATGGAGGAGAGTTTAATAATGAGGGCTACCGACAGATGAATGAAAAGCTGAATATTGAAACATGTACGACAGCTGCTGAAAGTCCATTCAGCAATGGTACCGTGGAACGTCATAATCTAATAATTGCGGAAGCAATGAAAAAAACATTAGATGATGAAAAATGTGAGCCAGAAATAGCTTTGGCATGGGCTGTCAGCGCAAAAAATGCACTTCAGAGTCATTCTGGCTATAGTCCAAATGAGCTTGTATTTGGGTCTAACATTAACACCCCCTCAGTTTTGAATGATAGATTACCTACACTGGAAACTGCAACAACAAGTGACATGGTTAGAATAAATCTAAATGCCCTACATACAGCAAGGAAAAGCTTCATGGAAGCTGAATCAAGTGAAAGAATTCAGAGAGCTTTGAGATCCAATATAAGGACTTATGCGGATGAAGGTTTTGTGACAGGTGACCGTGTCTACTATAGAAGAATAAACTATAAAGGATGGCATGGTCCTGCTAAAGTTTTGGGTAAAGAAGGACAATGTGTATTGATCAGACATGGAGGAGCATTTTTCAGGATGTATCCATGTCACTTGGTGAAGGTAGACAGGGAATTGCGAAGTCCCAGAAATGAAGAAAATACAAATTCTTCAAATGAGATGAATGAAGTCTTGGAGGAGGAAGATGAAGGACAACATAATACCAATTCAAATTGCGACAGAAGGGAAGTGAAAAATAACAGTATAAAACCGAGTAGAAACGAAGTTGTAGAGTATAAATTGAGAGGGAGTAATGAATGGAAAAAAGGGATGGTTATGAACACACAACGAAAGTCAACGGGAAAGTATAGCCATTGGCTAAATATAAAACCTGAAGCCGAAAATGAAAATCCCTTATGTATCAATTGGGATCATGTGGATCAATGGAGACAATTTCCTCAAACAGAGGAAGTAAGTTATCAAGAACATGCAATTAGCTTTCTTCTGAACAAGAACAAGGAAAAGATGTGATTAATGCAAAGAAAAGAAAATTGGAAAATATGGAAATTCATGAAGTATATGAATGTGTGCCTGATGAAGGGCAAAAATGTATATCAACAAGGTGGGTGATAACAGAAAAATTTGTGAAGGACAAAAAGATAATGAAGGCTCGTCTTTTTGCACGTGGTTATGAAGAAGATTCTCATAACCTAAAAACAGATTCTCCAATGTGCAGCCGTGAGGCTATGCGTCTCGTATTGTTAACGGCCTCGGTTATGATGTGGCTGGTGGAGACTCTTGATTTTACCTCCGCATTTCTGCAAGGTAATATGCTGGAGAGAGAGGTATTTCTTAGACCACCATCTGATGTGTGTCCAGAATCACAAGTGTGGAAGCTGAAAAGATGTATTTATGGATTAAACGATGCACCTCGTTCATGGTACAAGCGAGTTAATCATGAGTTAACGCACTTAAAAGGAATGGTGAGTGCATATGACAATGTACTGTTTCTTTGGCATGATGCCACTGGTGAATTGATGGGCATTCTGGCAATACATATTGATGATTTCATATTCTGTGGAAATGATTTATTTAAGAAAAATGTGATCGCAGCATTAGAAAAGAATTTCAAAATTGGGAAGCATGAAAATGGAACATTCAAATTTTTGGGATTGAATGTTAAGCAAACAAAAAATGAGATTATTTTGGATCAAAATCTATATGCTTCGGCCTTATCCCCAATAGACATTATAGAATCAAACTGGTTATACAGTTGAGCCCTAAGCATCGACTCTATATGGCGCTACGAACAGGATATATGGATTCTGAAGATTGGGAGCAGTACCTCCTCAAAGCAGGGATCTCTGCTAGCTCAGCTCGAACTTATGCTGCCACATTTGCAAGAGAAGAGCTGACAAAGAAGAACCTGCAAATGATGGATTGGGCCATGTTGAAAGAGCTAGGGATCGCGACAATGGGAGAAGCCCTCTCAATCCTTAAAGAAGCTAAGGAACTCTCTGCTGAGGTAACATATGCTAAAGCACCAGCCGCTAAACTGCCCCAGCTCCACCTTAAAATGATACCCAACAATTCAGAAAATTCAGAATTGATTGGGAAGTATTCACCAAGATGACGGGTATGCCAACATCTCAGGCCAACATACAGCTATACAGTTCTGCTGATGAGTCCGTCCAGAATGCTATAGTCAACACTCACCCTAAATTCTTCACCACTGACCCAGACAAGCTACTAGGAATGATAGAGGCATTGGTCACTCGAAAGGCGAATCCCATCGTTCATCGCCTTACTTTTGCCTCCATGTCACAGGGTGAGACAGACAATACAGAACTATCTCGTCCGCCTCCAGGCCACAGCCCTTGACTGCAACTTTTTATGTCCCCTTTGTGAGCATGACCTTTCTAACATGTACATCAAGGACCAGATCATCAGGGGAATAGCAAACAATACCCTCCAAGCAGACCTGCTGGCCAAAGCTGGAACACTTACAACTCTCGAACAAAATGTTCGCCATTCTGAGGCGTTCGAATCGGCATTGAAAGACCAAACTTCAATGACTGGCACCTCTGACATGGCTATTGCATGGATATCTACGTACCGCAAGCAAACAACCAGTGCTCAAGTTAATAAAGGTCATGTTAGTATCAGCAACTCCGCCAAACGTGATAACTTTCAAGCTTGCGTGGGTTGCGGTAGCCATTATCATGGTATCCCAGGAACAAGCTCCCGCCAGTTAAAATGTTCCGCGTGGGGTCAAACATGCAGCACTTGTGGGAAACTTAACCACCTTTCAAGACTGTGCCGAGCAAAGAAACCCTGTATTGGAATTGACGAGGCTCCCATGGATTCTCTTATCGCTCACATCACATTTAACCAGACAAGGGATACATATACGACCGCAAGTGAAAATCAAATAGCAGAAATAGATGCGTATGTTATCCCATTTTCACCAAATCCAGATCCCAGACAAGCGAAGAACATCCCTGGTGACTACCGAACAAAGAAGATTTTCCCTGATAGTGGGGCCACTATATGTCTAGGGGGATCAAAGCATCTGTTTAACATGAGGCTCACAATGAATAACTTAGTACCATCAAGAAAAATCGTTCGGACTGTGGGAGATTTCACACTTGTGTGTCAGGGATGGTTACCTGTGAAATTCGAAGTTCGTGGAAGAACAACCAAGCAAGCCTTTTACATATGTGATGGGATCCAGCGACTTTATTTCAGCAAGGCAGCATGCATTGATGTGGGAATGCTGCCTGAAGATTTCCCAAACCCTGCGGCAGCATTTTCAACCCAGGCAAATATCGCAATACAACACATTGAGTATGTGAATCAATTGTCAAGTCGCCCCAAAAGACTTCCCTTCACCCCGACGGAAGAAAACATCAGTAGACTTAAGGATTGGCTCCAAGAGCATTTTGCCAAGACAACGTTAAAAAACGATGGGGTTTTCCCATCTATGTCCGGCCCCACCGCCCATATTCACCTTAAAGAGGGAGCGGTCCCAAAAGCCAGACACAACCCAATTTATGTGCCTTATCATTTCAAGGAGCAAGTACGACTCGCACTTTGGGATGATGTTAAAAGAGGCATTCTTACTCCAGTGCCCGTTGGTACCTCTACTGATTGGTGCAGCACTATGGTAATCAGTGCAAAAAAAGATGGAAAAGCAAGAAGAACGGTGGACTATCAGCATTTAAACTCGCAGTGCAAACGAGAAACACACCACACTAGCTCGGCATTCCAATTGGCTTTACAGGTGCCACCCAACAAAAAAAAACGTCTTAGATGCAATGGATGGTTATCATTCAATCTCTCTAGATGAGGAATCTCAGCCACTTACAACTTTCATCACGGAGTGGGGTCGTTTCATGTATCTCTGCATGCCTCAGGGATACTTAGCCTCCGGTAATGCCTATACGCGTAGATATGATGAGATCCTTAAGGACATTCCTAGCAAAGTGAAGCTCGTTGATGATACGCTACTTTTTGACAACAGTATAGAAGATGCCTTCTATCATACATTTGACTACCTATAGCTTTGCGCAAAAAACGGAATTGTCCTTAACAAAAATAAATTCCAATTTTGCAAAGATGTGGTTCATTTTGGAGGCCTTCAAATAACATCATCAGGAGTACCCCTTCCGAGAATTTACTCAATGCAATTGCCAACTTTCCTATCCCAAAGAATATAACTGATGCAAGGTCTTGGTTTGGATTAGTTAACCAAGTAGCATGGGCACATTCCCTAAGCCCCATAATGTCTCCCTTTTGAGACCTTGTCAAACAAAATTCATGCTTCATTTGGAATCAGAATCTCGAGAATGCATTTTTCACATCCAGGCAAATCATTGTGAAGTTGGTAAAAAAGGGTGTAACGACCTTTGATATTAACAGAGCAACCTGCCTTGCTCCAGACTGGAATGAAGAAGGTATGGGTTTCCTGCTATTACAAAAACACTGTATATGTTCCACTGAGAAAGCACCGGTATGTTGTCCTGAAGGCTGGCACATCGTATTTACAGGCAGCAGATTTTGCACAGATGCGGAGCGCCGATATGCACCCATTGAAGGCAAAGCAGCAGCAATCGCCTGGGCATTAGACAAATGCCGTATATTCATTATGGGCTGCCCTAACGTAATAGTAGTAACAGACCACCAGCCCTTACTAGGAGTATTTGACGACAGGGACCTGAGCAAGATACATAACCCGCGCCTCTTTAAGATTAAAGAGAAATCACTCAGGTATTTTTTTACCATCCAACACTGCCCAGAAAAGTTGCATCAGGGTTCCGATGCCGTCTCTCGCAACCCAGTCCCTACAATGAGTGCCCTTACATCCCTATCTTCCACACACCCTTCCTCTGAAGACATCCATCTCTCGGATAAATAGATGCTATGGTGGAGGTAGCAACCCAGCAGGCCATGAACGATTTTAAAGACAATAATACAATCCTGTCAGCTGATCACGTACGTGCATCAGGCCGAAATGATCCATCTTACACGACTCTGATCAACACAATACAACTAGGTTTTCCATCCAAACGTTCACTTACTGAACCGGAAATCCGTAACTTCTGGGATGTACGCCATCGACTAAGTACTGACAGGAGCTTAGCACTGATGGATGTGAGAATCGTGGTACCCAAATCTCTCAGAGGAAAAGTACTACGTTATCTACACTCAGCCCAGCCAATGAATCGGTGTATTGGCCTGGTATGAATGCATCAATATGCAACTTTCGAGCCAATTGCCTCATCTGCACAAGCATTGCCCCAAGTCAGCCACCTGAACCACTCGTATTAACCCAAGCTCCAGATTGGCCCTTCCAGCAGATAGTGATGGACTTTTTTTACGTCGGACACATTGCATACCTTGTCTGTGCAGACAGACTCACTGGCTGGATTATTTTGTATCATCTTAAACCAGGTCATGCCATCACCTCAAAACTAATATCTATTTGTCGGAAACTGTTCCAGACATATGGCACCCCAGAAGAACTTAGTAGCGATGGTGGCCCATCTTTTAATTCCAACATGTTTCAGCAGTTCCTCAAGACATGGTGTGTGAAGCACAGACAGTCCTCAGTGGCATATCCTCAATCTAATGGCCGAGCAGAGTTAGCTGTAAAAACAGCGAAGAGGATAATTCATGGAAATACAGGTCCCCAGGGCTCATTGAATAATGACAGTGTTGCCAGAGCCATCCTGCAGTATCGCAACACCCGTATCCAAGGCATTGGTCTATCCCCAGCACAACTCTTGCTCCACCGCCGACTTCGTGACTTCATACCATCCCAACCCGCACTATATAAACCACATGCAAAATGGATAGCTGCAGCTAGGAACCGTGAGATAAGCTTATCTCAGCGCAATGTTCACCTCACCGAGCGGTACAATCGCACAGCGCATACTTTATGCCCACTCCAAGAAGGAGAAAGAGTATCAATACAACATGCAAACAATCGTCGATGGGACACAACAGGTCGTGTTGTCGAAACTCTCCCTAACCGTCAGTATCGGATCAGGATTGATGGGTCAGGCAGAATCACTTTGCGAAACCGCAGATTCCTCAGAAAACTTGCAACACTTGTAATTCCAGTCCCTATTCCCAGTGCTTTGCCTGAATCTCCCAATCCAACGCCTTGCGATTCCCATACACCTGGTACACCATTGCCGCATAACAGAGGAGATGTAATGACATCGCCGAGGCACCCAACACCACCCAGCACTGCTAAACCAATGCCAGTGAAATCTGCCCGGGCATTGTCCAGGTTACTTCCTCACAATCAACCAGGGCAGAATGAACTCATTCTTCCCCAAAGACCATTGCGTTTGCATATTGAGGGGAGGGGGGGAGATATAGAATCAAACTAACACTTACCGGCATAAAGGCCTCAACTGGCATCCATCTCATAGAAGAATACTTATTCGAATGAATGAACATTTATACACTAGAATGGCCACTTATGAATCTCAGCCAATCAGAACACAGAGAATGGACTTTCCCTTCTGAGCGTAATGGAACATTCTAGCCTTATTATAAACCGGCATTTTGATGAGCTTGGCAGTCTGACTTATCTTGCTGCTCAACTGGTCATACATTTGAGCCCTAAGCATCGACTCTATAGACATAAAGAAAGGAAGATCATTAAGAAAAAATGATGAATTGAGTCAAGAGGAGAAGACAGAGTTAAAAAGATTGACAGGTCAAATGATGTGGGTATCCACCCAGACGCGACCAGATGTATCATTTGATGTGTGTAGCATGAGTAATATTGGAAAATATCCAAAGGTGAAGTTACTCTTCGAGGCAAACAAATCGCTAATAAGGTTACAATAAAGGACAGGATCCGTATCTTTTCCCCAACTTGGAAAACCTTCGGATCTGAATATTGTTTGTTATTCAGATGCCACCTATGCTAGTTTGGAGGATGGATCTTCACAGGGTGGTTTTATCATCTTTGTTTGTGGCAAGATGAACAGAATGGCTCCTATTTGTTGGTCATACAAAAAAACTTGACCGGGTAACAAAAAGCCCGTTAGCTTCAGAGACTCTTGCGCTTAGTGAAGCAGCTGATGCCGGAATGTTGATAGCTGCAATGCTTCAAGAGATATTCAGACTACCTAGGTTGCCTGAAGTTCTTTGTAAAACGGACAATGCATCTCTGGTAGAGACTTTAAAGTCATCAAATCTTGTGAGTGACTGGCGTCTCAGAGTTGATGTAGCCAGGGTGAAGGAAATGATGGTGTAGGAGGAGATCCAAATTGAATGGATCAGGGGTCAAGAACAGGTCGCGGATTGCCTGACGAAGATGGGAGCCTCTTCCGAAATTCTGAGAGACTTGTTGCAATGATTTGTTTTGCTTTTGTTCGTTTTGTTTTTGTTTGTTTTGTTTTTCTTTTTTTATAGAACTGTAGTCGTCACAAGAAGACATCAGCAATGTTTAAGTGTCTTTGAGTTGTCCCCCTTGGGCTGAGTCATCTCCTTATATGATGTGGGACAGTGGGAGTGAGCTCCCCTTTTTAGTTTGTTGTTGTTGCTTCAGCAAGATGGCTGTTCATGGGTGTACGGTTGCAGGCAACAAGTGACCTGGATTAACAATTAGTTACCTTTTCTCTCTCAGCTCTGTTTAAGCCAGGATCATTAGGAACACTGACTTCAACTAGGGTTTCTACTCTCTCCTTCTTATCCCATATCACTATATTAGGTTTAACAGCTACGTTTTCTAAGTATGTAGCTGTAGGAGTTTCTGTTGTTTTTTTTTCAATTTTCTTATCTTTTTGTTTTTGCTGGGGATGGAGCATCCTACTTGATGCCAGACATTCATTCGCTATTTCAGAGACCACATCCGAAAGATCTTTTTAAGATTCTAACCGCCCCTTTAAGTGCAATTGTTTGTATCTCTCTTGCACTTGGTTCAGTAGTTTTTGAAATTTTTTTCATTAGCCCGAAGATCTTCTGAAGATTCCAGTTTCTTTTCATACCGTACATAAGATCTTGGTATTTCGTTATCTTCAACCTCTCAGCTCTGTTTAAGCCAGCATCATTAGGGACACTGACTTTGGGTTGCTACTTTCTCCCTCTTGTCCCATATTACTATGTCAGGTTTAACAGCTCCGTTTTCTAAGTATGTAGCTCTAGGGATTGCATGGTCATAGTGAATGGTGTATGGATTATTTCCAACAGTTCTTTCTGGTATATGTTCCCACAACTTTCTTCTACACTGGATATTCAACTTTTTACAGATGGTCCAGTCGAGATATTTACACACTCAATTGTGTCGCATTGTATATTAGCCGCCCCCCAGCAGAACCTTATAACTGGATGTCTGGTGGCTCACATTCTCCACTTCCGTGTGGCTGAATCAGCACTTGTTGCTGAGACCACTCATCTTCTTGGGTAGCCATTACCATTCTCTCCTGATCATAGTGGGGCGATCCTCTTTTCAGCCAGTCTACAGAGCCTTCCTTATCTCTATATTCCTGGAATAGTTCACTCAGAAAATATTTGGCACATTGTTGATTGGCCCATTCTTCTAGTTTTCTGCGATGGAAGATCTTGGTGTATTTCTGGCGTACTTTTGGGCTATTTCTGTGGCAGGCATTTTGGTGTTTCTGTCTCATTTGTGAAACAGTCTTGTCCAAAATGTTTAGCCAGTTTTGTGATGGTTGTTCTACTGGCTCTTGTTTCTTGATCTTGATGTATCATCATAAGATTTGGATTCTGGGAGCTTTTCAGATATTGGCCGGTGCTCACAATAGTTGCTCAATGTTATTGTTCAATTTCTGAGAGACCCATACCTCCTGCTCCTCTGACAGATATAGCCTTGATAGACACTGATTTCTGGTTTCTGTATATTACTCTGTAAAGTGTCAACATTTTTCTCGTTTTGGTGTCTAGCCTTGTTAATGTCCTTTTGTGGCCAGTCAATAATGCCAAAGCTGTATGTTATCACTTGTATGGCGAGTTGGTTATTGGCAGTTACTTTGTTTTTGTTTGTGAGCTGTGTTTCTGTTTCATTTTACTTCAGTCGAAGTTCTCAGAAATCAAGGAGCCCATTTTCAGGGGCTAAAACTTGATCTTTATATGAGATACATAGATATTCAAGTGTTCTATTAAAGTTCTCTTCTACCTCTGAAACGCCGAACCAGTAAATAAGTGAAGAACATCAATTTTTCTCTCCCCAATTGACCAGTTTACTATGTGGTAGTATATCTTTATCGTGGTCTCTTTGTCTTGCTGGATTCCAGGACAAGAATTGATCTAGTCTGGTGGAGTATCCAGCTTAGTACTGTTACTTAAGGCAACATACTTTGGAGAAGGTGCACCATTTCTTGTATAAGCTAGTGTGGGGTATCCATACAGAGGGGATCTTATTTAGGCTTCGAATATTATGTTATTTTGAATATTTAGTCAAGGTTTACTTGTATGGGGAAGTATCTTCATGTCAAGTTGTTCTGACAAACCCCTGTACAGAGAGATCTTAGACACTCGAGGACAGTGTCTAGTAGGCATTCAAGTTTCTGTCTTTTTAAAATTTTTCTTTTCATTCATTTACTGGGGGCGGGGCATTCTTCCAAATGCCACACGATCACCCGCTGTTTACAGACTCCAACCGAGAGCTCTTTTCAGGATTCTGGCTGTTCCCTTGAGTGCAGTTGTTTGGATTTCTTTTGCACTTGGTTCACCAGGTATACTTGCCAAATACTTTTTCAAGTTCTTCTTCATGAGCCCAGTGGCTCCTATGATAACTGGAATGATGGAGATCTCTTTGAGGTTCCAGTATGAATATGCATGTGTGAGTTCAGGAGACATTGTATGTATGTGGCCTTTGTCAGTGTGTGAACATGTGTGAACTTCTTTGCGCGTGAGTTCAGTAGTCATTTGCTTGCCCTACCTCAAAATGACTGGGGAGCTGAGCCTAATGTCGTGTTTGTTGGATGTCTTGTTTTTGGTTCTGTTGGATTCTCTCAGGTTTTTGGTTGTGGAGTTGCTGATTTTATTAGAAATTCGTATTTCACACAGGCTCACGAATGAGATCTTCCTAAGATTCCAATTTCTTTTAATTTCGTAAATAAGATATTGGTATTTCTTTTCTTAGTGTGAGCGTATGATATGTGTGAAGCAAAGAAAGACATAGAGATAGAGAGATATATAGATAGAGATGGAGAGATAGAGATTGATATAAAGAGGGAGTGAGAGATAGAAAGAGAGAGAGAGAAAACACAAAGAGAGAGAGATAGAGGTAGATAGATAGAGAGATAGAGAGATAGAGATTGATATAAAGAGGGAGTGAGAGATAGAAAGAGAGAGAGAGAGAAAACCACAGAGAGAGAGAGAGAGAGAGAGAGAGAGAGATAGATAGATAGATAGAGAGATAGAGAGATAGAGATTGATATAAAGAGGGAGTGAGAGATAAAACAAAGAGAGAGAAAAAAGAGAGAGAGGGAGAGATTGATATAAAGAGAGAGAGAGAGAGAGAGAGAGAGAGAGAGAGAGAGAGAGAGAGAGAGAGAGCGGGGTGGGGGTGCATATTTACTTTTGAACAAGTCTGTAATCCAAAATGCCAGAATTTATGAGAAGGCATTCATTCCTCTTGTCAGACAGATTCATCAGTCAACACATATTTAAGTATATATATATATATATATATATATATATATATATATATATATGTAGAGAGAGAGAGAGAGAGAGAGAGAGAAAGAGAGAGAGAGAGAGAGAGAGGGGGGGAGGGAGGAGGAGGAGGAGGAGGGGGATGTGAGAAATGCCACCCACAATGTATATAGACGGAATTGAATGGAGATGACAGTCATAAACATGCATATGCCAGTTAATTAAAACACATAGTTATATTATTTCCTTTCTTTTCTGTTGCTAGACGCGACCATGTATCGCTGTAACAAGCTCTGTCTGTCTGTCTGTCGGCCGGTCTGTCACGCTTGTTTAACACAGCATTTTTACCAGTGAACGCGCGTATTGAACGAAATCATTGAGAAGAGAAGAAAGTAAGTAAGATGAGTCCACACATCTCTTTAAGAGATTCCTTGGACTTTTGGCTAGGAGCAAAGTGTGGTATCTGTTCTGATGCGGCACTTCATCTTTTCTTGTTCTTGGTCAGTGAGAAAGAAATCCTTCAATACTGAGGTAAATTTTATTTTTGTCTCAATCCAGAGTTCCTCTTTTGGGGGAGCTGGTTTTCCTCACATTAAAAACTGACATCATGGGGAGGTAAGTAAATAGGGATTAGGCTCGTTCGTTGTTCGTGCTGTTTATCGGTCTGTCATGCTTGTTTTCTTATCTGTTTTATTGAGGTTATACGGAATTCATGTCGTCACTGGTGAGATACCTTCAGTGTTGAAACTTGTAACCTTGAAGTCATCCTTCCTTTTACCACCAGAAGTGGATGTAGTGGAACAATCGGTCTATTTGCCACCTAGAACCCAGAGAACGGGTCTCCCAAGGAAGGACTAGGTGACTCTAGAATAAATGTATCAAAAAAGTTACAAACAAGAAAATATATACTTACTTATGGCGGGTCATCTCTTTTCCTATCAATGCTGGTGTTCCTCAAGGCTCTATTCTAGGACCAACACTGTTTCTTCTCTATATAAATGATCTTCCAGAGAATATTGTTCAGAAAATTTACATCTATGCTGACGATACCACTCTCTATTCTGGTGTTGCTTCTTGCTCATCTCCCTCGGATCAGTCGAAATATGCAGCTGATCTAGAAGTTGACCTGGGTTCAGTTATGGATTGGGGTACGAAATGGCTGGTTTCATTTAATCCAGTTACGACTCAGCTTGTGTCTTTCAATCGTAGGTGTGCCCCTTTTCTTCCTGGGATTCTCATGGATGGCTCTGTGCTTCAGGAGAAATCGACTCTGAAACTTCTTGATTTTTCTCTCTTATCAAATATTTCTTGGAGTTCATACATTAGATCCATTGCTCTTTGTGCTTCTCGTAAAGTCGGTTCTCTCTATCGCTCCAAACACTTTCTCACACCTGAGGCTATTCTCTATCTATGCAAATCTACAATCAGACCATGTATGGAGTACTGTTGTCATATTTGGGCTGGTGAATCTCTGTCCCATTTAAGGGTTCTTGATAAGGTACAGAAACGTATCTGTAATTTGATTGGCCTTACCCTTTCTTCTTCTCTACACCCCCTCTCTCACAGACGTGATGTTGCTAGTCTCAGTCTTTTCTACAAATACTATTATGACATGTGTTCTTCAGAATTATGTGATCTATTCCCTGCTTCTTTTATACTAGCTCATTTGACTCGTTGGTCTAGTGGTCTCCATCAATTCTCTGTTTTGACTCTTCCTGCGGACTGTTTTCCTCCTACCTATAATAGTGGTCTTTTCAAGACTAAGGTCTGTCTTTGCGATAATCATATTTGTTCTTGTTAGCTCCTTACATCAAGTGGCTTCATGCCTTGTCTGGAGCGATTTCCGTTATATATATATATATATATATATATATATATATATATATATATATATATATATATATATATATATAGTCTAAAGAAGCTTTGAGTTATTTTAAACAAAAAGACAAAAAAAAAAAAAGAAAAAAAAAAGAAAAAAAAAAGGAAAATGCAGTTTAAATTCCCAAAGAAACTAACTAAATCCAAAATAGTGTAGACTTAACATTTGTTGGAAAATTCATAAATAAATAATATATAATAGTAAGTAAATAAAATAAAAAGGGGGATTAAGTATCTAACAGTGAAACAAAAGCAGGAGACTTTAACGTAAGCATCTAATATTAACACGGGGATCTTCAGCTGTTTACCATATAACTGTTTCGGAGATTTAAAAACAGGACAGTTATATGCATGGCTCTCCAATGGTACAGATAAAACTACCATTTCCCCAATAATCAAGTGTCGAAATAATTCAGCTTAAAATGTTACTTATATATACATAAATAAATAAATAAATAAATAAATAAATAAATAAATAAATAAATAAATAAATAAATAATAATAATAATAATAATAATAATAATAATAATAATAATATACTACCCTTAAGACTACCGTGTGATATGGTAATTTGCATATCAAATAAAATCATTTATAACAATAGTACTACTAGTAATAATAATAATAATAATAATAATAATAATAAAATACTATCTAAACACTACACCTACGAACCATTCTACGATATTGTAGCTAGAAATAAAATTATATAGGAATTAAGGTTGCATTAAAAAAAAAAAAAAAAAAATATATATATTAGTTTATTGTTATTTCATGTATACACATATGATATTATAAGGCGATATAATATATTATGTATAGATTTTCAGTATTTACTTCAACAGTGCTCAATACGTGAGTAGAGCTTAGTAGTAAATTATGAAAATGTATTTATAGAAATTCACTTATACAAAGGCGTCCGCGTTTTGTTAAAAAAACTTAAGTGTACACTTCGTTGGTTTCTTATTACAAAAAGTCTGTGCACTTAACCTGACGATTCCCTACGAGTATGAAACGCGGACGCCTCTGTGTAGCTTAATTGCCATAAATATATTTTCACACCTTACTATATACAGGGTGTTGCAGCAAAAACCGACACTTGACATAAAAGTAAACGAAATACCAGGAGGTGCCGAGGAGCGTGGTGAAGCCCTGGATGGACGAGATCGCCATCGGGCGCCCCTACGTCTTCCTGTAAGATTCCTTCCCTGCACACAAGACCGAGACGACCCAGGTGTGGCTGCTCAACAATGTTCCTCACCACTGATCGCTGGACTTGTGGTCGATTTTCTCATCTAACTGCAACCCCCTTGACTATTTCTTCTGAGGCGTGATCGAGGCCAAGACCAACAAGCACACCAACAAAACGGTCGACTCTCTGAATGCTACTATCGTGAAGGCGGTTACACTGAAAATAATGTAATATGTAATAGTAACTGTTACTAAAGAAACGGTCGGGTTTCTGCATATACAACTTTTGTTTTATTGCCTATTTCGTTTTCTTTGTGTCAAGCGTCGGATTTTGTTGCAACACCGCCCCCCGTTCAGTCTAGAGAGACTATGGACACTCCTGTAAGGGGCTGGCTATGCGTGTAATGATGAAGCAAGGGTTGCGCAATTACTAACAACATCTCTCACTGCTTGATTCCAATGGCAAGCAATTCAAGACGACTGGAAACAATGCCGAGATAAACAGAGCTTACATATATATATATATATATATATATATATATATATATATATATATATATAGAGAGAGAGAGAGAGAGAGAGAGAGAGAGAGAGAGAGATCACCGACGTTAAGCTGTATGTGCAGCATCTGGTATTCCCAAATGGTCACCCATTTAGTACTGGCCAGGCTCGGCGTCGCTTAACTTCGGTGATCTCTCTCTCTCTCTCTCTCTCTCTCTCTCTCTCTCTCTCTCTATATATATATATATATATATATATATATATATATCTATCTCTCTCTCTCTCTATATATATATATATATCTATATATATATATATATATATATATCTCTCTATATATATCTATCTATCTCTCTCTCTCTCTCTCTCTCTCTCTCTCTCTCTCTATATATATATATATATATATATATATATATATATATATAGGTAAGCTATGAGTAACCACAGAACACATAACATAAAAGTGAATTATGAGCGTTAAGTATGGGGGAGGGCAACTAATGCGTTGTAAGGAGGGGCTCTTGTAAGTGAGGTTGGGTTTGTCTAGATTTAGCGCCCCCAGTTGGGGATGTCACGTATGATAACCCTCGGATGGGGGTTGGAACAGATGCAGACCTTCTTTGATTTCTATTTTTCACACTAACCTCTCCTATGTCAGACCCCAAGAAGGGTCGACCCCTTACCCACTGCGAAAGGGGGGGGGTCGCATGATGGTAAGTTTTGAAAGATCAGAGGTGAGGCGTTGTTTGTACGTCGTACAGGGATATCTCGTATCAACACATTCCGACGTGACTCTCTCGATTGAACCGCATACCATTTGGGTTGTCTAATAAGTATCCTGATGCCACCGCGGTGGCATTGTTTCGCGACACACATTCTGAAGAAGGTATTCGACGTATAAGCAAACACACACACACACACCCCACACACGCAAACACGAACCAGTCGCAATTTTTGTCCTATCTACTTCCCTCCCGATGAGGACTGAGTAAGACACAATGTCTGTTTTTAATGTAGAAAAAATCCACGGTGGTAGAATATTCTTGACTGGGTAGACATCTCAAGTATTGATTTACTCCTCTCCAGGAGTTAGGCACAAGGCCAGTTTTATTTTACCCCCACAAGTAAGATGTGACCAAAGGTCGGGTCGGGAAAGTGAGGTTTGAAAAGCCAGCACCCGAGAGGTGAGCACTCTGGCCATTTAAAAATTGCCTGGGCAGTCCCGTCGGCATTCCCCGGTAGGGGCGCCTCAGACAATAAGCAATAAACTTACTCCTCCCCAAAGAGGGGAGGCAAAGCCTGGGAGGGTGGACCTCCTAAAACTGCACAGGACAGACCCATTGACTGGCGTAAGTCAAGCCCCGAAGACCAAGACAATACCAGTATGGAATGCAGTATCCATCGAAACAGATACTACACTTTGATCTTAGCCAAAAGACATCTCAAGTAATTTTATTATATTCTAATAATGTAATTGTATAATAAATATTAGGTCGTTACAAAAATAATAGCCGATTTCAGAAACAAACCTTACTATATACAGGGTGTTGCAGCAAAAACCGACACTTGACAAAAAGTAAACGAAATACCAGGAAGTGCTGAGGATCGTGGTGACGCCCTGGATGGACGAGATCGCCACCGGACGCCCCTACGTCATCCCGTAAGACTCTGCCCCTGCACACAAGACCAAGACAACCCAGGCTGCTCAACAATGTTCCTGAATTTATGAATTGTTCTTTAACTTTCCAATACTCTGTAAATGACATGGAATTGTTGCAGTGCTGACAGCAAGTGTCTGAGACTACACGTCAAGATTACACAGCCGCCTTCTACCTTCTTCATTTTCAAGGCTCTCATCTCCACTACATTTCTGAAACCACCTTCATACTGTCCGATCGCTTGTTGATCAATCTCCCCATGCTCTATTGATATTGGCGGAACTTTTAGAGGCATTGTGCCAAGTTTGAACTCATGCAACATAAGATGGTGAAAGTCATGTTTTGGCATGTTCATCATTTAGAGTCTTCTATGCTTCAAAAATACTTTTCATCTGAAAAAAAAAGTTAAAAATTATTATTGGGAACACATTAATTATTATATATGTTAAAATTTACTAGAAATAAACTACAGATTATGTGTTAAAATTACTTTTTAAAACACAGCGTTTCAGGCGGCCATTGTTTTGGTGACGAGCTAATATATACATATAATTATATGATATAATACAATTTGTTATTGTATTCAAATGATACAAATTATCAATCCTCATCAAAAAATTCCGAAGCAGCAAAAAACTAAAAAACAAAACAAAGTTTTGCATTATTTTTTTTTAACTTTGAAAATTGAAAATTATAGTAATAAAAAAATAAGAATAAACCTTCTAATATGGGGTTCAGAGTTGGAAGGTGAGGCACACGGGGATCCACCTTCATTCCCAGACAACACCAGGCAGACCTGCTAACATGGTTTTTACATACTTTTGTGAAAAGTCTTTGCACATCCATAATTACTGCCAACTCACTCGTGCCCCTATTTACTTGCCTCCCCACGAGAACAGAGTTAGACACAGGGTCGGTTTTTAATGCGAGGAAAATCCAACTCCCTAAAAGGGGGCACTCTGGATTGAGACAAAAATAAAAATTGCCTCAGTCTAGAAGGTTTTCTCTTTCACTCACGGAGGACAAAAAAGATGAAGTGTGATATCAAAGCAGTCACCGCACGCTGCTCCCAATCAATTTTTGTTTGTTAAATTATAAAATTAAACATCCCCAACGATATAAAATGACCGTTATACAATTTTTACTCCAACTAAATTAATTTCAACGTCTCATACAATTTTTCTTAAAGAACTTGATAACATTTAACAAACTCTAATTAACGATTGTTCGAAGTAGAAGAAGCAGTAAATGTTGTTTTCACGTATCGACTCTTGGTTGAACACCCCCACGTAGCCAGGGGGGTTCCAGGGTGGGGGGGAAATCCCCCCCCCCCCCTTGCAATTACATTTGCACCCCCTGAAATTTATGATCCAAAACATATTATAAATATAAATACTCTTATATTTCGTAGTCAACTATACTTCTTCATTATGAACCAGTATTTACCTTTGTCTAATATATTTTACAGCAGGGCCGGATTAAGGGGCCAAGGGGCTGGGGCCCTGGGCCACCCACCAAGAGGGGACCTCCCACCAATTTTTAGCATAATTTCCGATTTCAAAAACGCTTCTTTGGATTTTATTTTGTTTAAAACTTAATTTTCCATTCCTGGTACTAATGATACAATAATAAATATTTACGGATTTTAAACTACCAGTTAAAATAAATCTATTGACCATAATAACATCTAAATATGATTTAAATTCATATTACCTTGTATAAAGAAAAAAAAAATTAAAATGTACGCGTTCTCAAACTCAAACATAACTTCGCTAGTTTCAGATCAAGTGGTGAGGGAAACAAAGCTGCGATGCGTTTCACCTGTTTCCTGCTTGGTGAAAGAGATTGTCAGTGTATCCGTCTGTTTTTGTCAACTTACCAAATATATATTTTTAAATATTGTTAATTCACACTATTTAATATTATAAATTATCAATTAAATAAGTATAATCCAAATGATGTAATATAAACACAAAATAAATTCACGTTGTTGTTCTGCCAGCTTCTTTTAAAGATATATTTTTTAATTTATAAAAGAAAGTGTTGTCTTCATTCAAAAGATAGAAATGAATACTGAATTCCCAGTTTCATTTGAAAATAATTTAGGTTAAATTATTTTCAAATGAAACTGGGAATTAGTTTAAAAAAATTATTTTTGTATTTTATCACGAATCGCAAATACGTTTTTTGTTGTTGTCAGTTGAAAGTATTAATTAAAAAAATTGTGCTGGTGCTACCAGATAAGGCTGACCCTAAATGCACCTACATCGATGTTTTTATGTTTCTTTTTCTCTTTGCAAAACTCAATCATGTTCTGCAAAACAAAATCTAAAACTACACACTCCCTCCCCAAATTGGGGCTACCTGTTAGTCGTGGGTAGCGACCCGTGTCGTCTTAGGATGGGATCCTGGTAGCTGAGCAAGCCGTAATCTGGTAACACAAATGGCCACACGCCTTGCAACACTCTACTTTGGCCCTTACTTTGGCTAGACTGGAAGTCGGAGAGGCCCGATCCGATCAATCGGCTAGTCATGTCAAGCCCTAAGTCTTACACCCGCAAATATCTTCCACACCACCAAAAAACAAGACGTAAAAATATTATACTACATCACCTTTACTTTTAAACAGATGAAAAAATGAAAAAAAAACCCAGAGGCAATACCAAAAAGAACTCACTCAGAAGTATCTGACAATTCCAACTCAAACAGCGAGCAGGAAGCTAAAACAGAGGAAAACAATAGAATCGAACAAACCAATAGAAAAAACTTTCCAAAATTTCTAGTCATAGAAACCCTGGAAGAAAAAAGAATCAGTGAACTATCTCCCTTCATTCATTCATTTCTTATGAATCAGATGGTTCTATTGCTGGCATTGGTTTCCCCGATATTTTTCTTGTTAGAATTCTAGAAAGACATCGGGTACTTACAGGAGAGACCACATGAAAGTTGCCAACATCCAAAGTGAAATTATTTCTGTGAAACGAACTGGATTCGAACTTGGCACACCCAGGTGGTCAGTCCGTGTCGTTAACCACTTAGTCACCGTCATCTTCCAAGACTTGGGATGCCACGAAATAAAGAAACATTACAATAAACAAGAAAATTTAAGGAACATAGCGGTCAAGAGGTCACTGCATGCACGAACATCTCATAGTATTGTAAACATAATATTTAAATTTAAATTGTATCACAACATATTGTGTTCCATACGTTGTTTAGTAATATAGTGAGGATGTTCTTGGGTACCCACGTTGTGTTCTCGCACGACACGATTCGTCCACTTTGTTGACGGAATTTGCTGGTCGTGTTTCGGTGGTGATTTGGTAGTCATCTCTTCTTCTCCCCGTCGCTGTCCTCATTTTCTCAATAACTACTTTTACAAACATTAAAAAAGAAGAAACATCAACAAATACTATTGGTTTTAAAAATCGCTTTGAGTTTTTTTTCGTTCTTCAGATAAGACACGTGCACACCTCAAACAACCGCACACCACATTTCTCAGGAGGTGGGGGATAGAGAGCAGCTATCCAAAAGCCCAAATGCCCTCTCTAGTGGTTCAGACGAAAGAGATCCGATTCTCTCTACCAATTTGCCACACCCGCTTACAGTGCCAGTGACGTCACAACTCAGACATGGGAAAACTCCACTCTATCTAATTTTTAAGGCCACGTGGAAATTTACCATACTAGTTCTATTCCTACACGCTTGTCTCTAATATTGCTACATTTTCACGCGAATGCAACTACCGCTGATGGGCTTGATGAACTGACTATGATTATCAGTCGAAAGATAAGGAACACTATGGAAGTACTAAAATTGATCAATGGTATGAACTGTGATTGATTACCTATGGTGCGGTGTAGGACACAAAATATTTTGGCATTAGATTTGAAGACGACCAAGTTGTAATTATCAGGGAAGCATTCCCGCGGTATCTGAAACGGAAAATTGAAGGGAAAAATCCGAGAATTAATAACGAACTGAAGGAGGTCATCAAGTGTGAATGGAACGCAATTCCGGCGGACACATGTCATAAACTAGTCGAATCAATGCCTAGGAGGTTGTCTGCTGTTATTGATAAAAATGAAGGCCATACAAAGTATTAAAAATTAGATTATTTGTTTAAAATGCTCATGTGTACTCACTTTTTGTTACTTGTTCCAAATTTTTTTGTTCAATATTTTTGCATTGAAAAGATATTTGTTCCTTCATAGTTTATAAAGCTATTAAACCACTACATAGCTATGTTCACATCGAGTTTTATTTAAATCCTACGAGAAATTAAAGTTCTATGAGGTAAAAAGTAAAATATTCGTTGGGTGTACTCACTTATTGTAGATACGATATATATATATATATATATATATATATATATATATATATATATATATATATATATTCACCTCCTTGTCAAGAGGTTAGACAAAATGTTAGGTGTGGTTTTGAGAATCCAGCTCACTAGAATAACGCACCCTGGCCTACAAAATATGCTTGAGCAGCCCTGTCAGCATTCCCCAGCAGAGGCGCATCAGGCGATTAGCAATAAATTAACCACTTTTCAGAGAGAAAGTAAAGCCTGAGAGGGTGGACCTCCTAAGACTGAACAGAAATATACATCAGCCCGACAGCAACAAAGCCTCTATCGGACTGAAGTTAATTCAATAAGAAGATGTATTATAACGAGGTACAAACAACGAGTTAATGAAGACCATGAGACCAACGAGCTAAATGAGCTGGAACAAAGGAAGCAGGGGGGAAAATTAGACGTTACGGGCCTGATATACCTCGCGGACCGTATTTTGATGACCGATGAGTCGAACGCTGTGTTAGCAATTTTGCATTTTTCAAAGGATAAAATAATCTAAAGTTTGTACCCAATAAAGGAGAGTGCATAGTTTTTGTTTATAAATGTAAATTTCCGACTATGTATTTTTCCAGAACGTATTTTACAGACAATCTGATTTATTTCCTCCATCTAATAAGGCCTAATGTTACAAATAGGCACGGAATCGATACCTCCTTTGCCCCATACCAACACGTCACGTTGATCATAGTCATGTCCCTGGTGCCCCATGACAATAAATTGCCAGATTACTGCAACCCCTATACAACCTATGCCCTCTAGTGACTAAAAAATGATATTAGATCCTAACAGTTGAGTTGAGTCTGGTTAAGCTTAATTAGCCCTTTCCGTCACGAAACGAACCAATCAGAGACCTGCAAACTTTTGCGACGCCTTTTATTCAAATTATAAACTACTCCTACAGAGCAGGGAATTATATATATATATATATATATATATATATATATATATATATATATATATATATATATATATATATATATATATATATATATATATATATATATATATGGTGTTCAAAAAAGATGTATGCGCCCTTTGAATCGTTATAACTCGTTCAATTTACTGATTTTGACTTGCAAACAAGATTGAAAGGAGAGTAAAAGAGTAAGAATACACATAAAAAAATACTGACAGTGAAATTAACAAAAACATAGAAAATTAATTTTTAATAAGGGTAAAGGCTTCCCGGGTACTTTCAGAATGTTCATAAAATTAACTCTAATTCCACCTCGTTAAGTTTTTTTCACTATGTTGTTTAAGTTTTTTTCACTATGTTGTTGTTTAAGTTTTTTTCACTATGTCGTTGTTTAAGTTTTTTTCACTATGTTGTTGTTTAAGTTTTTTTTTCACTATGTTGTTGTTTAATTTTTTTTTCACTATGTTGTTGTTTAATTTTTTTTCCACTATGTTGTTGTTTAAGTTTTTTTTTCACTATGTTGTTGTTTTACTTTTTTTCACTATGTTGTTGTTTAAGTTTTTTTTCACTATTTGGCTGTTTAAGTTTTTTTTCACTATATTGTTGTTTAAGTTTTTTTCACTGTTTAATTTTTTTTTCACTATGTTGTTGTTTAAGTTTTTTTTTCACTATGTTGTTGTTTAAGTTTTTTTTTCACTATGTTGTTGTTTAAGTTTTTTTTTCACTATGTTGTTGTTTTACTTTTTTTCACTATGTTGTTGTTTAAGTTTTTTTTCACTATTTGGCTGTTTAAGTTTTTTTTCACTATATTGTTGTTTAAGTTTTTTTCACTGTTTAATTTTTTTTTCTTTATTATTTTGCTCGGTAGTTTTTGAATCTGTTATTTATTTCTGCATTTGTGTATTTATTGTTTTTATTAGTTTGTTGTTTTTTAATGTGTTTATTTATTCATTTATTAATTTTTTAATTATAGAAAGAAGTAATTGTTTTTTATGTAATTAATATAATATGAGTTTTATTTTTTATTTTTTTCTGGTGTTTTGGACACGATTTTGGCCTTTCCTTCTGATGAGTCACACTCATTGAAAATCCAAAATATATAACTATGTATTTTGGTTGTCTGGGTGATTATGAAACGGACCATGCAGAATTAGATATGTTTAGGAATAAATAAAGTCATTGTCACTTGAATCTACTTTTCAATTGTTTAATTATTTATAAATAATATTTTGAAATAAACCCATATACACATGTGTTTCATGCCAAACCTGTAATGATCAGTATGGGAGGAGACAATCCTGTCGGTCACACGATTCAAACCCCAATACGAAAGTAATGTTTGACTCTGTAGTCGGAGCGCGTACCGATGTGTTCACCACGCATTGCCGTAAAAAATGGGAGAGTAAATAAACGTCTACATGGCAAATTCAGCGGTCATATCAGCAAGCGGGCCTAGAGTATTGCATTACGCTATAAATAACGGCTTGTTGTTAACTTACTTAAAGTAAGCGAGAGCTTTGAATAATTATTGATAAATACTATTTTCAAACTAACCCATATACTCATGTGTTTCATGCCAAACCTGAAAGGATCAGTATAGGAGGAGACAATCCTTGCCGGTCACACGGTTCGAACCCCAATACGAAAGTCATATTTGACTCAGTAGTCGGAGCGCGTATATATATATATCATGGACTCTCCCGTCGATTTCGACGTATGAGGTCTTGACAACTTAAAATTTGTTTAGTCTACGATGAATGTAGCTTACATTTACTCAATCGTAAATGGCATTTGAGTCCTGCGAGAGATTTGCAAACCAGCCCACAATGGATGCAAGAAGGAAGATCTTGAGAAAAATCGGCTGGGATACATATATATATGCCCGTTTCATTGTCGTGTATATTTGTTGAGTGTATTCCTATGAAAAATCAGAGCAGGAGAGGATGTGTATGCAGGAATTGCACACAAGTGAATGGGATAAAAGATGATTAAATAGATTTAAAAAGTTATTTTATGGTAAAAAAACAGTCGCCATTTTTTATGTATGGTGCGCGAAACATCGCAAATAAGATTCAGGAAATACTCGCTAAATAGCGAGCTTTTGGTGCTTCCATACACGATCGCACAGTCAGGCAAGTTAAAATCAAAGAATTAGTAAACTTGTAAACAAAGAACAAAAACACTTTTCTGTTATCGAAATGTATCGAGATTCTCAGAATTTATGACTACTGGCATAAATAAATGGACCCACTGTCGTCGTGGGCGACCCGAACGCTTCATTTTCATTGGCTACTATACTATGTAGGGAAGGGCGCCACGCTTTTCCTGGGATTGTTGCATTTCATCTTGATTCTCGCCTTATAATGCTGAGTGTTTAGCAAGGGGGCATCAAGTATCATTTTTTGAGTCTTTGGTATGACTCGACCGAAGATTGAACCCTGGTCTCCAAATCTATTAGCGAACACTCTAATCTATTATGCCAAATGAAAAAAAAATCCTATTTAAAAAAATAAGTTGTGTTTTCCTGACGGGGTGATTGTAAAGAAGTATAAGAAATGCTTAAGAAAAGAACATTCGTAATTTTCTGTTAAATTATCAAATTCTTTTTTTTTTTCAATGTATTCGGATTTCGAATAAAGTTAATCGGAAACATGATTTTCTAACTGTCCGTTATTCTTTTATTTTATCAATCAATCCGTTATTCCTTTAGTCCATTATACATTTAGTTCGTTATCCCTTAATCGTTTATTTTCTTTATTCCATCAGTCAATTATTCTGTTATTCTTTTTGTCAGTTATTCCCTTACTTTGCTGTTCTGTTATTCATTTAGTCCGTTATTCCTTTAGTCCGTTATTCTCTTAATCCTTTAGTCTGTTAGCCAATGATTCCATCAGTCCGTTATTTTCTTTATCTGTTATCCCTTTAATCCGTTATTCAATCCGCCCGTTATTGCTTCAGTCTGTACTTCCGTTATTCTTTTAGTTCGTTATTCTCTTATTCCGTTAGTTCTTTTATTCCATCATTCCGTTAATCCGTTATTCTTTTAGTCCGTTATCTCGTCATTTCATTATTCTCTTGGTCCGTTATTAAATAAATAGTCGACCAAAAATACTGTAGTCATGAATTTGGGTTTACAGATTTGTACAATTTAAAAAAAATGTCACTTTTTGAATTAAAAGTGACATTATTTTTTATATCACAATTGAATTCATCTTCCTTTAAACATAATACCAGACGAAGTCTGCCCTGGTGTCATTCTGACAACCTAGGGGCTTACTTTGTTATACTAATGAGTCACCACTTGTTATTTATCTACCTCTCACAGCGGTAAGATGTGACACAGGGTCGAGAAAGTGGGATTTGATAAGTCAGCGCCCTAGAGGAAGAAGAGCACTCTGACTATCAAAAAATGCCTGGGCAGCCCCGTCGGCATTCCCCGGTAGGGGCGCCTCAGGCGATTAGCAATAAACTAACTCCTTCTCAAAGGGTGAGAAGGCAAAGCCTGGGAGGGTGGATCTCCTAGAACTGCACAGGACAGTACGTCAGACCGGCGGAATCAAGGCCTGAAGGCCAAGACGGTACCAATCTACAGAGTGAGCATTCATCGCAACAGATACTACACTCTGATCTTAGCCAAAAGGCCACGGAGGATAAAAGGGTTAATGAGATTGTCAGTTGGATTGATGGACACTACTATGAGAGGATTGGAAACGATTGCTAGAAAGGAAATGATTTAATTATTTAAAACGACGGTTAAACAAGCATTTGTTAACATTAGACTTAAAGATGACTATGTTGTATTCAACAGGGAAGCAGTCCTGTGGTATTGTGTTTCACAGATGGGAAGTTCTTGGAAATAAACTATTCATGGAAGTTCTGTTTTTGTTCTAGGTACGCAGAGCAATAAAGAAAAGTTCTTTGCAACGATGGTTGCTAGGCGAGTTCTCGTTGTGAATTTTTCGCAGGGAGAACCTCGAACTATCAGACCCTTTTTTGTCGGAATAAGGTATCTTTCAGCTCTGTACTAGGAGGTGTACCCGCTCAGGCATTAGCTCCTCCTTCGGGGTTGGTATATTATCGATCGCCCGGGGCTCTCTTACCCGGGAATGCCGACGAGTTCGTTCTCTGTTATTTTTGTACCCGATCAGATTGCCTTCTCGGGGGAGCTGGATTTCTCCTACCTCCCCGGCCTTGTGTCACATCTTGCTGTAGTGGGGAGCAAGAAAACCCCAACTATTTACATCATACATGTAGAGGCGCAAACAATTATAAAAGTAATCACAAAGCAATCCATACAAAAACATATTTTGTTTTATTGACAACAACTTGAAAAAATAACCAAAATAAAAGTCTATTGTGATATGTCATTTCTCTTTGAATGTTTTTTTTTTTTATTGAAGTGGGATCAAGATTCGGGGTTTTATGAAGAAAAGCATTAAAGCTGTTTGTGTTTTCTTCTATTATCTAGATTGTAGTGTTCTGGTGCTACCAGATCAGGCTGTCTGAAGATACCGGCTTCCTGACCAAAAATGTATCAAACATTGATGTTATTGTTTTTTACCCTTTCCTTTGCAAAACTCATTCACGTTCTGCAAAGCCCAAAACAATAAACAACAATTTTCTTCTACAAAGCACTCAAACCATAGATAAATATTTGAAGAAAAAAGAACTTGAAGCATAAAAACTTAAACCAAAATGACTGAATTCGGTATTAAATAACCTGAAAAGTGTTGATATGCCGTAAAACAAAATCAAAAAACAAACGAAACATTGTAGCCGTTATTTGTATTGCAAGATATTTATATAAACGTGTTAAGTGTTTTCTACTTTTCGTCTGTTCTAGGTCACTTAAAAACAAATCCTGATTATTCTTAATCGGATTTTCTTCCCTTTTTACCCTCCTTTATCTGCAGAAGAATCAAGTGAGATAATACTTCGTTTTATCAATCTAACTTTTTCAGGTGTTGTTGTTTATTTTATGTAGCATATAATGAAAATAAAAAAAACAACTCTATTTACGTAAGCTCTGTTAGCCGTATTCACGTGGCTTTAATAACGTTAGGTTAGCTTGTATTGGTTTATATTTATTAAAAAAAAATCTATAAGTACGTAACCGAAGCTTTTTACGCAAAAACATAGCCTGAAAAATTTATTTTTCTGAACAAACAATCAGGGTACAGTCAAAACACATTAGTAGTTTATGTATCAAGGTCGTAGTAATTGTTAGTTCAGTGTTCCGTAGAACGTTCAAATTAAGAATAATAATTTAGTCTGTATAAGACCAATGATGTAGATATGTTTATCTCTTGTCACCGTGTAAGTTCATAGTAGTCATTTACCTCGTGTCCATCCGGTTGCCGCTGGCAGTTTTCGCAAGAAACTGAAAGGTTAATTAAGAAGCTGATGTATTTTGTTTATACAAGGTGACCCCCCCCCCCAAAAAAAAAACGGGGCCCAACTCTAATTAGGCCCCGTTTCTTAGTGTTTCGTTCGAATGAAATGAATTTTTGGTCATAACTAGTTTATTATATTCAAACCATCACATCAAAACACTAGGGTCTTTGGCTTTTTTTTCTCCGTTCTACAGCATGTATTCTAGATGGCCTCCATTTAGCTCCGTGCATTTCTTGAGGCGCAGAACGAAGTTGTCCATGACGTTGTTACAGACTGTATATGCATTAAATCGGCTCCTAGCGCTAGGCACGAAATACTGAAACAGCTCTTTTAAAAATAATGTGGAGGCGTATGTTTTTTTTCGTTTCTGATTGGCCGGAGTAAGATATTTATATTAAGATTTTTATCCAATCAAGATTCGATATTTTTAACACAATATTATGTCTGAACATGGATACAAAATCAAAATTGGCTTTGTCGTTTATTGCTAATTTATATCAAGCAACTACAAATATCTTTATATAATACTTCGAGTTAGCTACTGCCGATAGCTTTTGTTATTAATCAAATCAGACTTCTGCAAAGAGCTCACGAAGATCGTGCCTCAGGTATTTCTGGTCCGCATAAAAACCCCTCTCGTTGGTCGCGTCAATTCGTTAATCTGAAGGATTGCATGGGGTTACCCCCGACACGAGAGCAGCAAGGTTCAGTAGTTTAATGCGAAGTCGGGGAAGGTTTGATCCAGAACATATAAAGGAATGGCACAAGAGCAACGTTGCCGCATTTACTCCATTGATTTGCGCTTCTGCGCCTGGCACATCTTTGCTTGCAACACACATGGGCAAAGATGACCAGAAAATGACGGAACATCGCTTAGATTTTCATCAGAGCCCCGTTTGTCGGGTTGCGGTCCTAAAACCGCTTGGTTCCAAACTTGCACGTTATATGTGATTCTGCTAGGAGCCGAAGTTGCAGACGGAGTGGCCCTGACACTACCACGTTGCAATTCACGGTGAGGAAGTGTTAAACTTTTGGGGTGGGGAGCTGCTTATAATGTTATATATTCGATTACCTCCCTTTGTGTTAAACACACACACACATTTACATGCACTATATATATATATATATATATATATATATATATATATATATATATATATATATATATTAAAGTTAAATATTTAAATGAAAAATGCATTCATTTAATTTTTTTTAGTGCAAGGTTTCGTTATAAGAACAACTTTGTCAGGCGAGACTGTCTTATAGTTTTTTTCTTCTTTTTCCTCCTAAAAAAAGTATAAGTCAGTCTTGCCTGACAAAGTTGTTCTACAACGAAAGCTTACAATAAAAAATTAAATAAATGAATTTTTCATTTAAATTGCACGATTGTTGATTTTCAAAATATTTCACTTTAATACATTCTAATGCGTGCTTCAAAGATGTTGTCAATTTCCTTACTAAAAAAAAGCACTAATCTGCGCATAACATCGCTAGGACTACACTTATCCTAACGTCTTCAAGAACTTGACGTCTCTTCCTGCTCATATCGTGATTCGACCCCTCGGGGTAAATACCATCAAAATGAGGAGGAAGAAAAGAAGAAGAAAAAATATAAGACAGTCTCGCCTGACAAAGTTGTTCTTACAACGAAAGCTTGCAAAAAAAAAAAAAAATTAAATAAATGAATTTTTATTTAAATTGCACGATTGTCGATTTTCAAAATATTTTACTTTAATACATTCTAATGCGTGCTTAAAAATGTTGTCAATTTCCTCACACACACACACACATATATATATATATATATATATATATATATATATATATATATATATATATATATATATATTAGGGTAGGTCGATTTTACACTTTTTTTTAAATATTAAAAAAGGCACGTTCCGAAAGTTGTATATAGACCTATTAAATACTCATGCAAAAAATTAGATCAAAAACTTCAGCGGTTTTTTGAGCGTTTGGTATCAAAGATCGTAGACAAGAATATACTGAAAATTCCTCGTTTTTGCAAGATTTGCTTGAATATTGGTGTGAAAACCAAATAATTTTAGCATTTAAAAGCAGGGAATGTCCTTTTATTTTATAAAAATGATATGAATTAAAGAAATCTTCAAATTGAAAATTTGCCCCCCCCCTCATTTTCAGTATCTGCTTTTGTAAACTACCTTTTAACGTTATGAATTAAACAGTAATATTTGAATACCTAAAAAAATGATTTTTTCTGTTATTAGTGAAAATATAACAAGCAAAGAAATAAGGAAAAACCTAACACTATTTTAATGAAGCTTAATATAGAGAGTCAAATTGCTCCATATAAGACCCCTTAGACAAAAATGCTGGTCTCAATTTCTGACTCAAAACTTTGGCTGTAATGTGTTGATGCCTTGCTTCAAAACCATATACAGTTTGTGAAGCTTCTGTTATTAACTTAACTGCCCGTTCCACACCCTGAGAATGTGAGGGCAAATCTGGCAAGTCAAGCTTGGTTCCATTCATCAACGATTCTCGAAGTTCAGATTCAGTAAAATCTTCCGTCATTGGTGGTTCAAAAATGCCGCATAATTTTAAATCTATTAATTGTGTCCAATGTGTGGCATTAAAATTAATAGGTAGTATTCTTTTTAATCTTTTTCTGGTTGACTCCTCACTCCTGAAAGAACAAATTAATTAATTGAATTATTAAAAAATTCCAATCTGCACTGCTTTAATAATTATGGTGAAATTAGATAAAATCTTTAAAAATCATTCTATAAATTGGAATAAATAATTGAGTCAGAGATATATGAATAAATATTACTTACCTAATGGCCAAAATTCTTTTTAAAGCTTCTTCTCTTACTTCAGTCTCCTCAGATTTAACCATGGAATATAGAAAGTTTTCAGGCAGTAAACAAAATGTATTACCTTGTATATTTCTAAATGTGATATCTTGGATGTCCTGAGGCTTCTCCTTAATCCTCTGGGTCATATTAAAAATGTGCACTTACTGATTGTGGAATTTACTATTTCTTTTAATTTCAAACCAAAAAGTGGCATACACATTTACAATAAAATTTACTACATAGTGTAGTTTTGTTGTGTGCCTTTGTGGGTATGCACCACGAGTCCATAAACACATAAGCCTGATGGCCAAAGTTAACCATCTTGCTTGGTTTAAAGGACCAATTTTCCAGGAGGCATATCTAGAGTCAACCTTACCTCTAGAAATACCTACTGTGTATTCATAAAGGAGTCTTTGGTCAGAACTAAGATCATGTATTTCATCAATTTTGGAAAATGATATTTGGGGTAAATCATATCAATCATTTGAGCATAATTTCCCCAGAGGGCTACTGAATGTTGTAGGGCCTTTTGCGCAACCATCTATGTTTTTAAAAAGGGCTCTGAAAGGTAGTTCATTATGATGCAAAGAGCAACCAATTGTGTGAAGAGTTTTAAAAAGTTTTTTTTCTAAAATTGCAACCATTCCACCATCGCAACTTGTGTTGGTATTAGTGTTGTCAACAAGTATAGCCTTGATACTGTTCTCACTGTGGAATTCATGCAAAACATCCACCACTTGATCTGCATGAACAGCACCTGTTGCACCACTATTCGGAAGAACTCTATGTGTCAGATATTTACTTTCACATGGTGTTTCTTTTGTAAAAGTTAAATGGTGTTCTGGTCCCTTAGTTTTTTTCATAATTCTCTGTCTATTTTCATCCACAATTTCCTTATACATCAATGTGTCCTTATCCATTCTCCCATCAACTCCAATACATATATTTTAGGTGGGGTAAAAACTCCTGGCTGAAATAGTTTTATTTATCTACCTCCAACAAGGTAAGATGTGACACAAGGTCAGGAAAGTGGGATTAGATAACCCTGCGCTATAGAGGTGAGCACTCTGGCCATTAAAAAATTGACTGGGCAGCCCCGTCGGCATTCCCCTGTAGGGGCGCCTCAGACAGTTAGCAATAAACTTACTCCTCCCCAAAGAGGAAAGGCAAAGCCTGGGAGGATGCACCTCCTAGAATTGCACAGGACGGAAAGCCCCAATAGACGGGCGTAAATCCAGACCCAAAGGCCCGGACGATACCGGTTTATTTGGTGGGGTAAAACCCCCTGGCTGAACTAGTTTTTATTTATCTAACTCTCATAATGTAAGGTGTGACAAAAGGTCGGGAAAGTGGGATTAGATAAGCCAGCGCTCGACAATTCAATATATATGTGTGATAATTAAACAGACAATCAACACGGGAAGTAAAATTCGCCCGATGAATTTTCAACCGGTGAATACCATAAAAAATATCCAATAAATAAAACGCCTATGTAAACAAATAATTATTTATATATAACATTAAATATCATAGTGTTTTATTCCTTTTTAATTTGAATATGTACATTTAATTTCTTAAGAAAAATAATAATAAACTTTAAAATATTTATTATTAAGTAATGTATTACTTTTTTTTGTTAAAACCCGGGTTTAATTTAAGGCGACACATCTGCCGGTGAAATCTCGGCAGTGAGAAAAAATCTCGATTTATTTGATCTTAAAGTTGCAATGCTCAAATAAATACAAAATTTTGAAGAAAAATATTTCTTGTGGTAACTTTTGACATTATTTGGCAACTTTCTTCGAGTGCGATAATTTACAGTTTCAAAATCGACCTCCCCTAATATATATATATATATATATATAGGCTTTGATTGCCAAATTTTTCATGTTTTTTCGTTTTTGCTTCGTTTTGTAAAATTAGCACTGAAAATGTCACACCAAGAAATAAATGCACAGGAGCATTTTACACACACACACACACACACACACACACACACACACACACACACACACACACACACACACACACACACACACACACACACACACACACATATATATATAAATAAATTTTTTTCGTGGTACAAAATTTAATAACGGCGAGGAATACGGACGTTTGGGACATTTATGGGAGGGTAGAATGAAATTAAACAAGTATAAAAACGATAGGAAACGATTAAAAAAATTAATGAATGTACTAAGCCGGCTTTCGTCCACACTCATCAGAGTATTAACGTGGAAGTAATTAAATACGACTAAAACCTAAAATAAAATTATAATGAAAACTAGTGACAAGTTTAGGAGAAAAAAATATGGGGAGGAGGGTCACAAGTTGATCACATTCAATCCTAAAAGCCACTCCTTTTGTTTACAAAGGGAGGGTTTTATTGACTTGATATATATGGCTTCCAGGACTTTGAGGTGGAATAGAGAATGCGACCTACTTATGACAGAAAACCAGTCACTAGTGTACGTCGACGCACATTCGGCGCTATTTATAAGATGGTCAGCAATAGCAGACCCGGATGTATTGACTAAATTATTTAAATTATTTAGTCGGCCCTGGCGTATGGCAGGGGGGGGGGTGTTGTTTGATTCTGGATTCAAACCATTGCACTGTTCTTCCCACGTATACGGCATACGATATATATATATATATATATATATATATATATATATATATATATATATATATATATATATATATATATATTGGTGTTTGCCGAAATAATTGTATGCTCGCTAAAAAATAAGTTTTATGAAATAACGTGAATCTGTCCTTTATAACATTGAAATGGTATAAAACTACATAAAAATATTGAATATTGCATAACACTGGCCTTAAACTATTGAGCTATTACAAAAGAAGAAGATATTTGAAGAAGTGTTATTTCTTCAAATCGAGCATTCTGAGGAAGTCTTTAAATAAAAACGAAACGTTGATGAATACATAAATAATATTTTTGGTTTTCCTTTTTCCAATTATAATTTTTTTTATCTACATAAGTATACGTTTCATCCTTACGGGAATCGTCAGTGTAGAGAATAATTATTTACACCAGTCGCCGGACTCGAACCTCGAGACACGGGTTACATTTCAAGCTCAAATTCCAACGTCTTAGCCAACACGGCCGTTGTTAACAACTCGGTAAATCAGCGAGAAATTAATCTTATTTAAAGGCAGCTGTCGTAAAGTGTCCTACTTTGAAAGGAACATTGCATATATAAATATATATATATATATGTGTATGTATATATATATATATATATATATATATATATATGAGAGAGAGATACACACACACACACACACACACACACACACATATATATATATATATATATATATATATATATATATATTGTGTGTGTGTGTGTGTATCTGTCTCTATCTCTGTCTCTGTCTCTGTCTCTCTCTCTCTCTCTCTCTCTCTCTCTCTCTCTCTCTATATATATATATATATATATATGAAACAGAGATGCGACGTGCATTGTTATGGTTGATTTTCAAAGGAGGGGGCAATGTCGCCGCGCCACCCAACAGTTTGTAGAACCCCACCTGTCACTGAGATCTCCTTGTATTTTTTCCTATTTAGACTTTGCTATTATTCATTAACCCTATATTGTTTTATTTTCTATTGTAGTGTTTATCAAAGGCAAAAAGTGGAGCTATTATTTCTGTTTTAAGCCCCACCTATTAAAGTGAACTCTCGACCCATCACTTTGATGATGTCTTAATAGTCCTTCTGCGTGATGTGTGTTGCCGGTGTTGTTCTGTGCGAAATGAAGGGAAAGGAAGAGTGGCGGCGGTAACGTGGCCCGAACCTCTCATGTCAATAAACAGCGAGTCGGTGCCCTTCTAAGCATCAGGTGCTTGTCAGCGAGCCGTTCGGATCTCCGTTTCGCCTCGCCCCCCCCCCCGCTCCGCGCTCCCGCCGTGGCGTCCGCGCTTCATTCTACTTGAACCATTGCAATGGATACCTACCATCGACCGGAGGCTATCAATCCATTTAGGACAATTTGACGACCGTTTAGCCCGACTGGCTCACACTTCAAAATGTCAATGGGCAACCAACGAGTTCAAAACAATGAAAGGACAATGTTTGGCAAAATAAAATAATATAAACTAGCGGGACCCGTGGAAAGTCCACGGTTGATTAAAAGAAATAGGTGTAGGTAGACATTTTTGGACGAGAAGTTATAAATATAGGTTTCTTCCCCCCGCCCTCTTCCCAAGAAAAATACCACTCATCGAATTGTTAATAAAATGCACAATTTTTATTGCAACCAATCATATTTGGTAGAAATAAACTTCAATTCATGTCTGACTTGTTCAGTATGTTTCAGTCATGACGTAGGCTTGAGACAGCTTCTGTATTGTCTGCAGAAACTTGACAATCATTTCTGCAGAAACTAGGCCATTTCGGTGGCTATTTATCTGTCGATCTTAGGTATAAGTCTTGAGTAGTCCTAGGAGGTCCACTTTCCCAGATATTGCCTCTCCTCTTTGGAGAGGAGTTAGTTTATTGCTAACTGCCCGAGGCGCCCCGACCGGGGCTGTCCAGGCAAACGGGGCTGTCCACGCAATTTTTTTTATAGGTCAGAGTGCCCCTGACTACTAACTGACGACTCGGAGCAGATGAGCCGTTATAATGTATATACAGGATGACCCTCCATAAATACCGTCCATGGAATAGTTAATAAAGTTCGCAATCCTTTCTGCAATCCAAATATATTTTGTACAAATAAACTTCAGCGTATATCTGACTTGCCCACCAAGTTCCAGTCATGAATGCCCAACGGTCTTTGTTTTATTGCCGTTTACTACTATACTCGAAATGTGCACCTTTTACTTTGCAAGCACACCCGGATACGACTAATTCTGTCTGTGATGACCTCTTCAGCTCAATAATAGTCTGAGAATTGTTTTGATAGACATTATATTTGATATAACCGCATAGATAAAAATAAGGGAGATTAAAATCCGATAAGTGTGAAGCCCGTTCAGAATCACACCTTCCTACTGATTAGATAATAACTTACATCATTGAACGACATTCTAGATTGAACCTTGATGGACAAGTCAGGCATAGACTGAAGTTTATTGGTACCACAAATGATTGGACTGTAGAAAGGATTGTGGATTTTATTAACGATTGTTATTTGTTTTAAAATGAATTGTTCTAAAATCGAACTAAATTTGGGTCACAAGTCTTTTAGTTGTGATGGTTCTTTTCAGTTAAGTGATAGTCTGGAGATTTTTTTGGTATACATTATCTTTGAGATAACCCCGCAGATAAAAGTCTGAGGGGTTAAGGTCCGGTGAGTGTGAAGTCTATTCAGGATTACACGTGTAATAGGCAGAGATAAGAGCGTGGACGAGTGCGACAGGGCGGTTGGGGACCTCTACCGGGGCGTCATGGCTCCGGCGTACTTGCAGGAGTGGGTTCTATTCCCTTATTTTATGTGAATGTAAGCCTAGGAGAGAGAGAGAGAGAGAGAGAGCTTGGTGAAAAATTCACAATATTCCTCTACGTAGAGGTCTTCCAGAATCATGGGGAGGGGTTGCGATGATTCCCCCCTCCCATCACTTGTTGACAGGTAGAAGAGAAAGGATGTACTAAAATATAGTGTGTTTTTGGAGTTGGTTAGTAGAGATGTATTGCGGTATTGTGGCTATATTAGTAATAATTGGTTAAAAGGGGGTAGCTTTACGAAGTGAGTATATTAATTATTTATTGGTGATGGATAGGGCGTATGGATAGGGCGTATATGATCTATATCTCAGTGTGTTATAGTTTTGTTGCTGGTAGTGTGAAGTGATGTTAGTCGTAAGACTTATTTCCACTGTTTGGTCATTTAGCCAGAATAATTATTTTCATGTGAGAGCCACATTTTGAAAACATCTGATCTGACATTGATGCAATTTATTGATGGGTTGTCGATAGCTTGAAGTATACTGAGTTTCTCTGTGGTGCATAGTAGGCACCTCTTGCATGTTATTAGCTTTTGCAGCACATACGATCAAGCACTTTTAAAAACTAACTTGTATATTTATATTTAGAAGTTTACAGATGACGAAACAAAGGGACTGTGACGTCACTGGTTGTTGTCGAGACGAGAATCGTGATCAGTTCGTAAATGAATCTCAAGCGGTAAGGACCTTATGAAATATGGTCTGGAACTTAAAGTTTGGGTCTCAAATGAGACGGGAATAAGCCACCCCATCTCTTTTCCCAGTCCACCATGAAACGTCGTAACGAGTGGACGTGTCAAAATATGGTCTGAAACATCAAATTAAGTCGGTATCGACCGAAGAGGAATTTCCTCTTCTTTTTTGTCTGTTGAGTATAGAACTGCCCTCCAAATTGGCAGCATAATAAATAGATATTAAGAAGATAAGATAACACGGACCTCTCTCTCGACGATGTTAGGATAGAGAAGATCAATAAAAGCATTTCAAAATCATTTCAAACTATGTCTTGACTCCCCTTTTTGTTGTGGGAGACGTGGTTGTCCCCAGATACATCACATTAGACGATCGGCGGACGAGAAGCGAGATGCAGCGAATAATTGAGTTAAGAAATCCACGGCACAGCACCAGACAACAAAAACGACGACGGCAAGTGAAGAATAAGAGAAAGAGGAAACTAAGAAAAGTATCAGGTAAATTTTGTTTAAATTGTAATGAAGTGAACACTGGATTTGTATATGAGAAAAGAAAAAGAAAGTAAAAAAAAACCTCTACGGCACACACACTTTTGATCAGTATCGTTACAATACCACTTATCAAAAGTATTATTATTATTTGTACTCACTAGGAGTTATCAGACAGATCATCGTCAGTGATTGCTCACCGACAACAACCAGTGGTGTTCCCTGGAGTCTTAGTAACAACAAACCTCCCCAGATTTCCAGTACTCTCCACCTCTTTTCGATAACCACCGCAAAGGACCTTACGATATCGCAACAGCTGCTTACCATTGATTTCTCGCTAGTAAAGACCATTGGTTTTCTCTTGGATTTGGGTAGCAATAAGCCTCCCCAAGGTACCAGCACTTTCCGCACTCCTCCAGTGAGGTCTGGTTTGTGCTGTCACCTCTCGGTCTTCTCATCTTCATTGACACTCTACAAATATATTTTGTGGTGTCAGCATAGGCCGGCACCATTTGTATTTTTTTTTGGGGGGGGGCAGCTTATGATATTTCTTGCAGTTTCTGTTGATGCGGTGGTGTTTTTCCTGTGGTTTTGTTTTCTTCTTGTACTTCCATTTGACTGGTTACCATTTGTAGCTTATGTAGGTTGGTTTCCGCATTCTAGGGGTTTCCTTAAGATTGCAGCTGTTTTGATCATTGCCGTGCTTTGTAATGTCCCAGTGATCCCCTTGATTCTAATTTTCCCAGTATTTTCTCCAGTTTTTTTGGGGACTGTTCCTAGTGCTCCTGCGATTATTGGTATTATACTGACTTTCTTCATGCTCCATATTCCTTTCAGTTCTCTGACTAGTTCCGTGTATTTGCTTCGATTTTTCCTTCTTATTGATTATGATAACATCCGGTCTTCTTGCTTGTATGAGTTTGTCTGTTTGTACATCCATATCCCAGAGGATTTTGTGTTTTTCGTTTTCCAGTACTGTTTCTGGTTTATGTTTGTACTATTTGTCAGCGTATTCGAACTTCAATCGTTTGCACAGTTTCTAGTGTACTGCTTTCTCCACACAGTCAGGTCTGTTATTGTATTCTTTTTGGGCTAGTTTGCTGCATTCACTTATTGTATGATTTACTGTTTCGTCTCGTTGTCCACACAGTTTGCATTTACTGTTTTCCTGGGTTTTATCTATTATAGCTTTAATGTAGTTTGTCCTAATCGCAGTGTTCTGTTCAGCAATCAGTAAAAATTCCGTTTCTCTTTTCAGGTGTCCTATTCTTAGCCATGCCCAGCTTATTTCGTTGGTTTCTTCTCTTGTCAGTCTTCTGAAGCGGCAATGTAGTTGTTTTTCTTTCCACTTTTCTCTTTCTTGTCGTTTTGCTTTCTCGTTTTGGTGTTTCCCGAGTTAGTCATTGGTAGTCATTGGTACAGTGTTTCTTGCTGCAGTGATTAGCCTTTTTGTGTTCTGAGTTATGTATTTCTCCAGCTCTTGTTTCGTGTCTTCCACACAGTCTTCTATACTTACCAATCCTCTTCCCCCTTTGTTTCTTTTCACGTAGAGTCTGTCGGTATCGTCTTTTGAGTCTAGTGTTCTGTGCATGGTCATTAATTTTCTTGTCCTCTGGTCAAGGTGCCTGAGTTCTTCTTTAGTACAGCCTATGAATTGTCCAGAGTATCTTATTAGTGATACTGACCAGGTGTTTTTTTATTTTTTATTTTTTATTATTATTATTATTATTATTATTATTATTATTATTATTATTATTATTATTATTATTATTATTATTGTTATTGTTGTTGTTGTTGTTGTTGTTGCTGCTGCTGCTGCTGTTGCTGCTGTTGCTGCTGCTGCTGCTGCTGCTGCTCCCAGGCATCTCCAATTACCTTTTCTTTTTTTACAAAAGTATAAAAAAGACTGTGAAGTTCCATTATCCCGAGCAACGCGGCATTTAAACACACATGCTGTATCTATTGTATTGAGTAATTTTGCCATAAGATATGCCCCTTAGCAAATGTAATATTGTATAATTATTAGTGCTTCGGGTAACAACTTGCCTCCAGAGTGCTACTAAAGCCACACTTTCCTAGTTTCTTTCCCCCTCTCTCTCACATTAATTTGAAAAGAAATGATGTTGATAATAACTTTTAAAAATTTTAGATATTATTCACCGAAGCACAACCGATCAAGAATATACCAACTTTGTGAGGATTTGTTTTGTAGTTTTTGACTTTTAGCTTGACATACATGCATACATACATTGATGCACACATACAAAGAGACATATATACATAAAATTGCCCTTTATACAATATATATATATATATATATATATATATATATATATATATATAGCATTAGATAAAATGAAGGAATAAAATAAGGTGCGAATCAAATTTTATTACAATTCAAAGTGTAAGCAAAGTAATTGAAAGTCCTTAACCCATGGGTTTTCAAAGAAAATTCTTCTCGCCAGAGGATCATTACCGCAGTGGAATTACAGCGAGTAAATAAAACTTTACTTTGAAAACATAAAGATAAAAATATAAAAATATAATAATAATAATAAACAAAATTAATAATAAAATTAACAAAAAATATATATATATATAAAAAAATAAATATATGCAACACAAATTGTATCGACTAACAACATATATTTAAGTTGAAATACCCCTATCAACGTACGGCTAGAAATAATATTGATTAAAGTAGAATCAGGCGTCAAAATATCTAAGTCAAACATCAGATGCGCTATCCAGTATATTAATGCTCTATCCAGTATATTGAGCTTCATTTTTATCCGGATGTTCACTAATTAAAGATATTTGTTGCCTTTTATATCTTTTGTTATATTAACCTTATCTTATTGCTAGAAGTAGGAATAATAGGTGAAGTTTCAGATACTTATAAATTAAGTAATAATAAAAGCGATAACATTATTATAAACAATACTGTTATTTGTGAAAAATTAGGATTAAAATTAGAAGAAAAATACAAAAAACTTCCATCTATGTATTGGATACCTAAAATGCATAAAACACCAGTTGGCGCCCGTTTCATTGTTGCCTCAAAAATGTGCATCACTAAACCTTTAAGTAAGGCTGTGTCTAAAATCTTTAAATTAATTATAAACCAAATAAATAATTTCCATAAAAAAAGTAAATTCTATAGTAATATAAACCTATTTTGGGTGGTAAATAATTCCGATCTAGTAAAAGAAAAATTAGATCGTATTAATTCTCGTAAACAGGCTAAATCAATCTCGACATACGATTTTAGTACATTATATACAAAAATACCCCATAAAGAACTTATTAAAGAATTAGGTAATACTGTAGATTTAGCTTTTGCAGGAGGAAAAGGTAAATACATAGACTTTGCAAAATCTAAAGCCTTTTGGTGTAAAAATAAAAATGGTAAGACGAGTGTATCCAAAACTGGTCTGATAATGCTTATAAGTCACCTTATAAAAGAGAGTTACTTTCAAATAGGGAATAAATTATTGCTCCAAACAATAGGTATTCCAATGGGTTTGGATCCGTCTCCATTTTGGGCAGATCTATATTTACATAGACTGGAATATATATATATGTCATCACTAATAAAAAATGATATATCTAGAGCGTATAGTTATCATGGATGTAGGCGATATATTGACGACCTTGTTTGCATTAATGATAGCGAAGAGTTTGCAAATACTAAACATTTAATATATCCTAAAGAGTTAAAATTAAACTGTGAACATAAGGGAACACAAGCTACTTTTCTTGATTTGGATATAAAAATTGAAGATAAAATATTTATCTATAAACTGTTTGATAAAAGAAATTCATTCCCTTTTCGTATCGTGCGAATGCCATATAAAAATAGTACTAGCCCTGTGTATATATTTTACGGGAGTATTATGTCTGAATTTCTGAGAATTGCTCGTGTTACCTTAAAATTAGTAGATTTCATGCCCCCAATTTCTGATCTAATAATAAGAATGATTAACCAAGGTGGCGATCAAAATAAAATATTTGGACAATTAAATAAGGCAATTACTCGCCATCCTGATGCTTTTAAATCTTATCAAATTAATCAAAATAAACTGATAGAAGTCAGTATATATAAATAGTAGTATATATAAATAGAAATTATATAATATGAATAAACGTATATATAACACATCTGCTAATTATAATAAGAAAAACAATAAAAATACAGTAGAAAGAAAGAAAGAAATGTTAAAAAAGAAGAAGAAGAAGAAGAAGAAAACCGACAGTTATGAACGCTAATTTTAAACACCGGGAGTTGGCAAAGAATAATAAGAAAAAGAGAACAAATTAACGGTTAACTTACAGACGCAGATTTGAAACAATGAGAAAAGAAAAAAGTCGACAGTTGTGAACGCAGATTAGAAAAACTATAGTGAACAAGGAAGATTAATATTTATTTGCGGTTGACAACAACGGGGAGATGGACAACAAAGTAGGACGAGGGAGAAAAGGAGGAACTAAAGGTATATATATGTATGTGTGTATGTATATGTATATATATATATATATATATATATATATATATATATATATATATATATATATATATATATATATATATATGTATATACATATTTATTTATTTATCTTTTATTTTTTGATGTGTTGATGTTTTTTATATTTATAATATAAAACTAAAAATAATACATTAATCACTTAAATAATAGTGTCATGGATTCGTCCAAACACTTTAAAATGCAGCAACATTTTTGTGAGTAACGGATAAATTTTATTAGACAGACGAACAGCGCAGGTAAAGAAATTTTTTTATTTTTTTTATTTTTTTATTTCTTAAATAACTAATATAAGTTAGCAAAACATTTATATGGAACAAAACGTAGATTTAGTATAAGGAACGTTTATGTTTTTGTCTTTTAAGGGAAGTGGGGTCTGATCAACTCTGCTGGGAAGCCATGAAATTAAATACTGTCTTGTTTTTAAATTCCCGAAACAGTTTTTCATGGTAAACAACTGATGATCCCTTAAAATAGTGTTAGAAACTAACTAATATAATAACTGTAAAAAATAAATTGACTTACATGAGTGATTTTCCACTGGAAGACTTGAGACTATAAGTTTTTTTTTAGTTTTTTATATATTTTTATATATTTTTTTATTTATTTTTTAATTTTTTTTTTTATATAGTTTTAATGGTTGAGAAACTTCCGAGACTATATATATATATATAAAGAATGCCTTCACTGAGAAAACCATGTGTTAGATGCTGATAATTTATTAAATCAAAATAAAAAAATAAAATTTTTTTTTTTTCATCCTGACTTATATAACTGATATATCGCTTGATAAAACAAGCCTTAGTCTAGAACATCGGACACCTTCTACAAGACCTGGAAGGATTATTACACAAAAAACCCCTGGTTAATACCTTTTATTTGTCTAAACTCCAAAGAGGCTTGTTTATCAAGCGAAATATCAGTTATATAAGTCAGGATAAAAAAAATTTTTTTTAATTTTTTATTTTGATTTAATAAATTATTAGCATCTAACACATGGTTTTCTCAGTGAAGGCATTTTGCCTCTATCTTTATTAAAATTCGAAGATGCTTAAGAAAATGAACTTTCCCAAATGTTTTACTGTTTCTTTTACCATAAGATGTCGGCTTCCTTTTTGATCTATTTCTCTTACGTCTCACCTTTTTTGTCTCATTTTCAAAACAAGTTTTTGTTTAATCCTTGATAGTTATTTTTAATTAAACCATGGAATGTTGAATTATTTTGTTTTTCACATATTTTCTTATGAGGATTAAAAAAAAAACGCGAAATTTTGATCATATCTCTCAACGGTATAAAATAATCAACAACTGGAAAGAAATGTTCTTTATTTAATTCATTTGAACTTTCAATAATTTTTTTGTTGTAAACTTTACTATTTAGGCGGTGCGCCCACCCAAACTCGCAATCGCTCCTAAAACATTTTCAAAATATGTTAGATACTAATCAGCATCTTGAAATGTAAAAAACCGAGAATATACAAATAGATCTATACTTAAAAAAAAAATCCTTATCACCCTTTTCTATTAGAACATCTTTTATTCGAATAAATTATCACACATTTATATATGTAAATACTAGAAAAATATCCGTGCCAGGATCGGTACCCCCCCCCGAACGAAACAGTTTTTCACTACTTTTATGCCCCCCCCCTACGAAGATTAAAATCAATATATAATGATACTAAACTTTATGTCTAGAATCCTTAATCCATTTTTTATCAAAATCCATTACATGATTTTGATTCTAGAAAATGTCTAAAATTTAAGGCTTAAGCTTAAGGAGTCTTAAGATGAATTTTTCAAATCTGAATTTCTGCCATATTAGCCCCTTAAAAACCATTTAAAATACTGAAAATAAACTGAAATTTAGGGAATATATATTAATTGATGTCTGATACCTATTGTTAAAATTTCATAAAAATAGGAACTATCTGATTTTTCACGAGAGGCTTCCACCTCTTTGTGTTAAACTGAATTAAACCAAATATAGACTACATTTGGCCTACTTTCGCCTAGCAGCTGTGTTTTAAAATTAATAAGGACCAGTAAATTAGTTTAGGAGTGAATATTGTATATATATATATATATATATATATATATATATATATATATATATATATATATATATATATAGAGAGAGAGAGAGAGAGAGAGAGAGTTAGATATGTTTATATGTTTATATATCTGTATATACAGGATTCACTCCTAAACTAATTATATATATATAAATAAAGTATGAAACTAAAAGTATACTTTTAGAGAATTGAACCTATAGTGAAATGGTTTAAGCTCAATATACAAGATAGAGCAATTATAAAGATAAATGAAAGAAAAGAGATAAGTTGGTCAATCCATCTATATAATTCCTCTGATGATAAGATTTTAATCTTTGAAAAGCCTGACTTAAGGAAAGAAAAATAAACATGTTTTTATCGAGTACACTTTGCATTGAACAATCGAAAATGAAATATATTTGTTATCCGTACATCTTTATCTCTTTTCCTTCATTTATATATATATATATATATATATATATATATATATATATATATATATATATATATATATATATATATATATATATATGTGTGTGTGTGTGTGTGTATATACATATATAATATATATACATATATATATACATGGGAAAAGAAAAAACAAGAGATTTTTTATTTTTATATATTCATCAACGTTTCGTCTTTATTTGTAAGACTTCTTTATGATGATAATTTAAAGAAAAATGTCATGCAAGTACATCGAAATATTGGGTAGACATGATGGGTCGATGAGAAAAAGTAGTAGCCGTGGCTGCTGACAGCACTGGACCAAGGTCCGGGCCGAGAGAAGTCAGTGACAAAGAGTGAAAAAAATTTCCTATCACGTCGGATTACTCTCATCCTTCCTTTCTCGTATATATATATATATATATATATATATATATATATATATATATATATATATATATATATATATATATATATATATATATATATATATATATGGGAAAATGAAAAAGGAAAACCAAAAAATGGATGTTTTTTATGTGTACATCAACGTTTCGTCTTTATTCATAAGACTTCATCAGGATGATAATATAAAGAAAAATGTCATGCAAGTACAAACACATATAGGGTTGACATATTGGGAAAAAGGAAGAAAATAGTAGCCACTACTGGAGAAAACAGTAGGGTGAGCGTCCGTGCTTGGTGGAGTCAATAATGAGGGATGAAAAATGAGTGTTTATGAAAATGAGTGGAGAAGAAGTGGAAAGATGGGGGTGAGCAAGGATACTGTGGCTGGTAGTGAGAGAAAGAGGTGGGGGATGAGCAGGAATAATGTGGATGGCAATGAGTGAGGGAGTGGAGGGGTGGAGGAGAGAGAGGGAGGAGGTATTTGAACAAGTGGCTGCGGTCAAGATTGAAGGGGAAAACTAAGTTGGAATGTTTGTGGGGGGTGTATGCAGAGAAATGGAGGGTGGGTAGAGAAGGAGTGATTTTTAACACAGCAAGCCGATGAAACTTTCTCATGTTCCAAATATTTCAAATATTTCATACCTTATCACAACAAATCTCCCCTCTCCCCCTCACCCATTCCCCCTCTTAACCACTTCTTTCATACCCTCACTCTTCCATACCTCCCATTCTCAAATCCCCTCATTTTCTCAAAATCCTCTCTAAGACCGTAACTTTCGCCCATCCACCAAAATCACAGGCCCCCTCATTCTCTACCCATCTTCCATTTCTCTGCATACACCCCCCACACAAACATTCCAACTTATTTTTTCCCCTTCAGTCTTGACCACAGCCACCTGTTCAAATACCTCCCCCTCCCTCTCCTCCACCCCTCCACTCCCTCACTCATTGCCATCCATATTATTCCTGCTCATCCCCCCACCTCTTTCTCTCACTACCAGCCACAGTATCCTTGCTCACCCCCATCTTTCCACTTATTCCCCACTCATTTTCATAAACATTCATTTTTCATCCCTCATTATTGACTCCACCAAGCACGGACGCTCACCCTACTGTTTTCTCCAGTAGTGGCTACTATTTTCTTCCCTTTTCCCAATATGTCAACCCTATATGTGTTGCATGACATTTTTCTTTATATTATCATCCTGATGAAGTCTTATGAATAAAGACGAAACGTTGATGTACACATAAAAAAACATCCATTTTTTGGTTTTCCTTTTTCATTTTCCCTTTTCGTCGGATTACCTTCATCCTTCTTTTCCCATATATATATATATATATATATATATATATATATATTATTTTCTTTTATTTGAACCAAACAAGGCATATTGCCATTGAAGTATAAGGGACTAATGTGATAGGGGCCAGATTTATAGAGGGTAAATGTGTGGGAAGCAAGATGTTTGTTCACATTACATTTAAGCTGATACTACACTTTATCTTTTTTGTCTTCGATTAGTGGAAAAATCCTTATAGACATAAACAATTAAAATTTTTGTTCGAATTCAGAGTGCCCATTTTTTTTTGGGGGGGGGGCTGGATTTTCCCCACATTAATGACAGACCTTGGTGTCTAACTTTGCCCTAGTGGGGATGAAACTAAGTAGGAACGTGCGCTTAGAAAAATAAAAAATAAAACTGTAAAATATATTCCATTATATCCTCAAATCAAAACCCAGGTAAATGTTAACTATATATGTTGACAGTTGTTGATCAGATTGCGAAACTTGTATGTTATACCGAGACACAGAAAAAATAAGTCTTGACTAATTAGATATTTTAAAACTTTTTTCTTCTAACAAATTCGAAGTGCTGATTAAAAGAAAATCATTTTCGACCAACATGTCTGAATATCTTGCTACGTTCTTTTTATATTAACGAGTCACCACTCACAAAGGCCAAAAGCCACTCGAAGATAAGCGTCAATACGGTTGTTAGTTGGATGATTAAAACTGGGAGTGAAATGGGCAGAATTGACCGCCGAAGAGGACATCCTGACAAGTATTTGTTAACATAGGACTTTAAAACGACCACGTTGTAGTCAGCTGGGAAGCAGCTTCATGGTATTGTGTCTCACAGACGGGAAGATCTTGGAAAGAAACTCTGTTTGGCTTTAAGTATACAGAAGAAGAAAGGAGAACTCTATACTATATTAATGGTGTCTATTGTCCGTCTTTCTGTATTTCTGTATGTCCGTCTCTTTGTCCGTGGATTAAATTGAAAATTAAGTCTTATGCCAAGATTAAACACAACTTTCTCAGAGTAAAATTGTACAGGGAATACAATGTTCCTCGGCCTAACATTCACATATAACATGAATTGGAACAAATACATAGAAGAGATTGCCAAAGCTGCTGCAAAGAAAGTGGGCTCCCTCTACCGAGCTAAAAAAACTTAGTAGAGACGATTTTTCCCCTGTACCTTCCCGGAGAATAGGAAAATAACCACATGCATCACAGGCTACTGAACTCACCATTACATTACACTTATTCACTCGAGCGTGTTTTAGTAGATTTGTTATTCTTTTTTCCCAGCTAACACTAAATATTACATTTGACCCGCCATCCACGACTCTCCAAAAAACCAACTCCATATAGGTGGTAGCAAAAACTTTTCTCCCTAACAATTATGTACTGTCACTACACTCATCGACACCGGGAACTAATAAACACAGTTTACTTTTCACAAAACAGTTCGTCCTTATTTATTATTTGCCTGGTATTAATTTACTACATAATATAAAGCAATACGCAAATACTTAATGACCGCTCCCGTCCACTCCGCTGATTTTCCGCGAATATCAGATTACGTTCTTTCTCATTCTACCTATCAGTTTGGCTATTTTCATGTGTATATTTAAGTCGAAACTGTAGCGCAGTGGGTAAGAAGGCAAGTTTCATGATCTCTGTTTCAGCGTTCGATCCCATTCTTCGCGGCCACTTTTTTCTTTTTTTTTTTTTTAATTCAAAACATTCGGCAACACAGTAACTATAGGCCGTTTTTTTTTCATTCGACGTCATGCAACAGGTAGTACTTTCTCCCGTGCAACGTCGGGCGACGGGTTCCGCTAGTATATATATATATATATATATATATATATATATATATATATATATATATATATATATATATATATATATATATATATATATATATATATATATATATGACTTTTTATTCAAACATGTACATGTCTGCTACACTGGCATGT